>OY740769.1:76715229-77915229 GCA_963513935.1 Aphrophora alni
AATCTTGTGAGCTATAATTAGTAAGTTGTTATCTAATTCTACAATAAGTCATGATAAAATGAATCTAAGAAACATTCTTTTTATTTTATCTACTAAGTATGTTTTATTTTACGCCTAAAATTTATAGTTACTTATTGTTATTAAGAAATTTAGTTTTGTGATAATTATTTGTTTCATTTTAAATTATACGATAAATCACTCTTTTTCTGCGATAATAATTGATTACTTTAAATTTGGTATTGATGAGTGGGTTAGTCATTAATTATTGATGAGTATAAATTATTTAATTGATGGTAACCATTTTGTGTGATTGTGGATGTATCAAAGTGGCCTGAATAATTTAATTGATTTGAATGATTAATGACTAGTTCTAGGCTTTTTTACATGTAAAGTTTATGGAATAATATATTTTATAACAGTATTCATTAATAATTTGTATATATTTTTATTTTATTTCCGTGACTACAAGATTTTACTCATAGCTCATAGTTCCGGACTGTTTAGTTGTTACAAAAATCCGTAATTCTAATACAATTAATAGTTTATTATTATTTAATTAAACGATATATCAAACTAATTATTAATACAATAAAATACAATAATACTTCACAGTAAAATTAGAAATATTTTGAAGTTAATATTTAAAATTGATTTAACATCTTGTCGTTTTTTAACAAATTTTCAATGTTTGGAATCTATTTTTTTTTTAATTAGAATGCTATATGTATTGCATATAGCAGTGCCGTACTAAAGATATCATTCAATAACCAATAACAATGATAATTACAGAGTTTGGTGGCCGGCATCGTAATTAATTGTATCCCCTTAACGAAATGCTCTTGCAAAGCAGTGGAAAATACATTTAAGAAGTTAATTACTTTCAAATTTAAAATTACTTATATATAAATTTAAAATTTAGCTTTCTATTTATTAATGTTATATTAACAATATTTAATAGTTTTTCTTGGACAGTAAATAAAAATCTGCGACAGAAGTTTATTTATAACTTTGTCATAAATTACAGGAGAAAGAAAATTATAGTCTCAAAGCCTGAAAGACCGTCCATGATTTCAACGTAATTTAAAATGGTGGACACTAAAATCAGACACAACTTTTTAAAAACACCCCTCTACTGTGTAAAATATGATATTTTACTAATCACATTGTTTTTCAAAGCAATCGAACAAACATATGATTTTACTTTCTCGTACATAGTAGGCTATATTGTACAAGTGTAAAATTATATTGTATAGTGTTGGCAAAAATTAATCGACTTCATAATTTCGGACATATTCTTTTATCGGAGATTCCTGAGTGAAAACCTTTTTTTTTTAAAGTGAAAACCTTGCAATCATCATCATCGTAACAAGTAGAAAAAAGCATAAATTGAGACAGATCAAGAAATACAACTGACATGAAGGTAGGTGTAAACTGAGCGACTGCTAAGTGTTTTTTCTCTCTTTTGCAATGGTGCCTGTTATCTGTCCTTGAAATAAACTGTATCCTAAATTATAAAGATTATGGTTCTTAACTAAAATTTTAAACACCAAAATAAACCCTGACTAACGTCAAATTCTTTTACATTTTTTTTAAACTTATTCAAAAACTATGTTTTTTTTATACGTGGTTTGTATTAGTTATCATTTTTTACAAAAATCTGATTTATGCCCCTAAAGCTGAGTTTGAGATATTCTAACTTTTCAGAGGGCGTTTATTGTTGTTGTGGAGTTTATGATCATATTTTTGATTGTTTTTGCTTGAATGTGTAATAAGTTTTGTGTCAAGTAAATGTCGAAACTGCTGTTCTTGGAAACAATAGATAATAAGGTATTTATTTAATTCATATATAAATTAACATTAATGTGATTGTAACTTAAAACATCCTGAGTAATACGAACAAATAATTATAATTTACGAGTTGTATGCAAGTAAAATATAACATAACGACCCCTGATACTCTTTAACAATTCATTTTAAATACGTAAACAAATTAATGTAAAAGTTCATACAATTTTACACATTTTCTTATTTAATAAGAAAATAATAACATCTGACCCTGGATTTACACATTTTCTTATTTAATAAGAAAATAATAACCTCTGACCCTGGTGTTGTATTTTATGAATTGGGGGAAAATGCTGTTATTAGTCGCCGTTTGACAGTGTTGTAAAATGAAACACAGATACAGGTAGTGTTAAATGTGAAAATGAAAGAGTAAAAGCAACAGAGTTTTGTCTAATTATTTTATAACATACATAGTAATTAAATACATCTCATTAACATTAAATTAATGTTTGTAGTTGTGGAAAATAAATTTATATGGTTAATGTTTATTTCATACTATGAATAAGAATATTTTTATGTTATTTTAAGATATCTTTAATAAAAACCCAAGAGATTTAACCTTATTAATGCTAAACGAGAAATCGCTGCTTTGAACTCTGGCTGTTGTTTAATATACACAAAGCAATGCCTTAAGGGGTGCTGAATTCCTTCAAAGGTTTAAACAGTTCAAAGTATATTTCCCTTTGTCGTGGTCTATCTTCATAATAACCAAGAATATGTTGGTAATTAAGCAGCCTATTTGAGTTCAAAGCGGTTCAATAATGTATTAGTAAATTAATTTAGGAAAAATTATGTTTATACATAAATACGTGTGCTGTGATGTTTCATTGGGTAATAATATTCTTATGTTCTTAATTATATTTTAAAATGAGTTACGATTGTAGTTTTGAAATTTTTTATAAAGACGAAGAAAGAAAAACCACTTGCTATTTTATAGTTTCTAAATGTATGGGCCTAATCTTGCTAAAATGATTAATTGTTCTGTTTTCAAAGTTTGTGAATATTTTTCTTGTTTTTAAAAGACGAAAACCCTCTCAGTCGTCATTGCCTTATAAAAAATAACCTAACCTAACCTAACCTAACCTAACCTAACCTAACCTAACCTAACCTAACCTAACCTAACCTAACCTAACCTAACCTAACCTAACCTAACCTAACCTAACCTAACCTAACCTAACCTAACCTAACCTAACCTAACCTAACCTAACCTAACCTAACCTAACCTAACCTAACCTAACCTAACCTAACCTAACCTAACCTAACCTAACCTAACCTAACCTAACCTAACCTAACCTAACCTAACCCCCGCATACAATAATGGGTCGGAATAGAACAAAAGTTGGTCAAGAAAAACTTATGGGAGAAGGATTAAATCCAAGGTTACGTAATTAAAAGGTGTAGATCCAACTAAAGTACCTCATTATTGCCAAGCCGGTACTCAATATAATTAGCCCATAATTGATAAATGATGTATTGTTCATATTATTGATATAATTCAATCAGAGATTTGTCATCATTCACTAGTTAGTTTCTATATTATCCACAATTTTTTTCTAGGTTTATCATTTGAAAACGAGAGTTGATTTATACTCTCGAATAGACGTATGTTAATTTTCATATTCATACGTGATGGAAAATTTCAAATAAACTAAAATTTAATTCTTGTTCAACTACTAGTATATTCACTAATAGTATTCTCTATTATAGAGAATACTATTAGTATAATAGTATAATAGTATTTATATATTATAAATTCCATTCAATAAATTTATAGTTCCATTAGTATTTTAAATTTTACATTTTAGTAGAGACAGTAAATAAAACAACGTCATTCTGAACTTTATTAATTTATTCTCAAATATCAAAGATAAATAAAATTAACGACAATTTTCAGAAAAAAGTTGTCTAATATATATTATTTCAAACGATTTATATTATTGTGCCATCAAATTACAATTTGTTAAGGTATTTAATATAAAAAAATATAATGCATAATACTTGGCTCGATGATAGGATTAAAGCTTATGTCATATGTGATTAATAAATCCGAGTTAGAGTATATTTATAATTGTTACTGTACATGAATAGTAAACAATTGTCAATATTTAAATGGTTTATTATAGTAAACCGTAGAATACATTATGTCATATGCCATTAATAAATCCGAGTTATAGTATATTTATTTATAATTATTACATCAATAGTAAACAATCGTCAATACTTAGATGGATAATTATAGTAAATCGTATGTAATATGCCATTAATAAATCCGAGCTATAATCTATTCATAATTATTACATGAATTGTAAACAATCGTCAATATTTATATGTCCCTAATTATTATCCTATTTTAGTCACGTCTCCAATTATTTCTTTAGAGTAACTTACATCTGCTAGAGTCACTACTTGCCAATCCGTTAGCTTCTGCACTCTCTTAGCTAGCTTGTTTTGACCTTTATTTTAAAGAATTCAACTAAAATAATTTCGTCCATTGATGTTAACGTATGGAGTAGGTTATTATTTTGGGTAGATTGTGCAAACTCGGTGTTCTTATGATGATATTGAAAAAACCCTAATTCGTACAACTCCGATTTTGAATTGTCAAATTGAAATTCTGTAACATTCTAATGTATCAAAGAAGAATTAAAATAGTTTTTAAAATTGGTAGTAATATTAAAATCACATTTTATTATTTTAATTTCCGTAATTCGGCCAAAGTATAGTTTGTCTTTTTTTCTTTTTTCTTCTTTTTATAAATTTCTATTTATGTGATTTACATTTAGGTCTGATCAATACACATTTAACTAATGAATAGACCCGGTTTTTAAGTTTAGACGCATTAGAGTTATTATTTTCAGAACTAATTCACCATCAGCAACGATAAGCTTACAAACTATAATTTCTAAAACCTCTCCATATGTAGACACTCTTTATCATGACGTCACAAAACAGTTTCTAATGAAACCCTTTATTATCTTAGCTAACAACGTCTTGCCTCAAGCTATGAGATTTAATGTTCCCTGCCATATTGTCATGTTTCTCTTTAATAGCATGCAAAGGGAGAAGAGTGTCAAGTCTTTATAATCTGATGTGAGATTCGAGTTAAATCATTTAATAAAACGTGCAATATAAAATTACGATAATCCAACAGATATTCAAAATTAAAGAAATACTGACCTAGTTGAACAAGGAGCTTGCTTTAGCTTTCATACATCGTTAAACTCTGTATCAGTTTATTTTATCTGTTGTACAAAAGAATGACGATTCTGTTGGCAATTAAACGTAAAGTAATTACTTTTTACTCTTTAATGTTATGATTATACAATATAATGTAGATAACTTGAAAGAACAATTTAATGTAGATTCTTTTGACTCTAAAGAGAAATGTAAATTGTGTTGACTGTACGTGATAATATAAAACAATAAACTTCCAAACGGTTTACCTTAATTAAAAAAGTAAACACTTAATGTTCAACTAAATTGCTAAAATTATTTGAAAGTCTGTTTTACGACTTTTATAAAAACGAAAAACATACAAATGCCTAATCCCTCCGTTATCATATATGTTTATCAATTGTTTGAAATCACAATTAATTATTCATAAGAAACCACTTTATTTGTGCAATACAAATACAAGACGACGTTTCAACACAAAGTCATCGCCTTCATCTGCTGAATACATACAAACCCTACTCAAAGTCCAGTTTTTACAAGAGTTGGTTATTACACTTGATATAGGTGTACCTAACTCATCCTATCCATCTAACAATGCAATTATGTTGATTGTAGCAAGTAATTTTGATGTAGCTGACAGTCTAATATTATGAAGATTTTATTAAAGTACACTGTAATGAAGATTTTGATGTGTAATATACTTTCTACTGACAAACCAATTTGGTAGGATATCAAATTTTCATGCAATTTGGGTCTATTCAGAACCAAGCATTGATGGTGCCCCATCTGTTGTTACCAAAATATCTTTTTGCATGTCCAAACCAGCATGGTTAAAATTCTCTGTAACAGCCATGTACAAATCCTCTCCTGTCGTGGTTCTTGACATAGGCAAAATAGTCAGTAGTTCTACAAAAACTAGTCACGGGTTCTGTCGAGGTATCTCACAAAAATAATCTGCTGGGTTGTATCTGTATATGTAATGTCGCAAGATTCGTCCAAAGCCAAAGCAGCGGTTAAAGTTTGTTTCAAAGTTTTATAGTTTACCTTTACCAAAGCTTGTGTTTGTAGAAGCAGATAATGAAATCTGTCGAATAGTGTCAACGTTATCCTTTTTATTCTCAAATAATGCATTTCCAGCAGACAGCGTAAACTCTTTTACAATATAATATGCAATAATATTTCATTGTTTGCCCAGAGCCTAAGAAATACGTATAGAAGCCTCTGAACATTTTTCTTGTTCAGTCATAGATCAGGTCATGATTTTTGCCGATGTTATGTAACTAGAACATAAACTCTGAATTTTATTTTTCCTGAAGTTACTTCCAATCGGGTATTTTCTACTAAATATTTTATGTTTAGTCTCACAATGGCGTTTAATATTGGAACTTTTAGCAACAGTTTGCTGACATAATAAACATAGGTATTGCTCTAACTCGGTTTGGCAACTTGAAGCAACATAAGTCAGTCCGTTCTGGTAGAAACTGTCTGTTTTCCGAGTCAACTTTTATTTCTCCTTTTCCATCGTAACCGAACGTGAACAAGAGCTCTGAAAGATAATGAAATTAATAAAAATAAACAATACGCACTACGCATGCATTGATAACAAAAGCTGGACCAGACTAAAAGATTAAGAGAGAGCATGTGTTGTTAATAACTCAAGGTCAAAGCGGTAGCAGTGTTGGTGGGCCCATCGCAAATTTAGTCTACCCCAGAATAGCACACGGGCTACCCACGTGCTTCTCACACGCATGGGTTAGGTAAGTCCTCTCATATTGAACTCAAGCCGACCAAGCCAGTCCAGTAATGGTTATGATAATTAAACGTTTTACCTTTTTGTAGTCAAAGCAATTCGTCATTCATCTGAAACACTACAGCGCTGTTTCGCCGATCACGGTTGGCTTCATCAACACTAAATATATCACAACACTAAACTCACACAAAGAACACAAATGCATTATAACATTATCTGAGGCTTGCTCTTCGTTAAATATTTTGACAAACGTACACGGGTGTGGCCACATAGTCGTTCGTGTACAAGAGACCGGAGACTAAAGTATTTATGTTGGTTATAAATTAAATGCTGTTGGTTATGTCTGGTTGGTATGTTTAAAGTTTGGATATTGCATCATTAATGGGATTTGCTGCAAAGTTCAACTTTTGGTTAAGAAGTAGGTTTGGGTTGTTTCTATGGGAGGTGTATATTATAGTGTATTCCTCCAATACGTCGAGACGATTTCCTTTCTTCTCATTGTTAATAATAGTTAGCTTTGTGTTGATATCAGTGTATGTATGATTGGTATTTATCATATGTTCAGCTCAATTGGATCTAAGTTTGGAGAGGATGCTTCTATAGGAAGGTAAATGTTCCTTGTATCTTTGAGCAAAGGATCTTCCAGTTTGACCTAAATAAATATTGTCACAATTATTTCCATTGTCACAATCTTTGCTTGTGAATTTGTAAACTCCACCGTTGTCATATTTATTTCTGTTTTAAGGTTTCGATTATTTATTGGAGATATTGCTTATGATGTTGAAAGTGCGGTTAGCGATATTGAAAGCATGTTTCGGGATATATTGTTGGTGGACGGTCCAGAATTTAGTTGTATTTAACAGGTATAGGCTACATTCTTTATTCTCTTCCTTTATTTTATGTTGAAACTTAATATTACGATTGTTGATTTTCATTTTTTGTTTATATACCAGTTTGTCAATCATTTTTGAATCGAAACCAATTGCCGATTTCTGATTTGCCGATCACATAGATTATACGAATGTACAACTTCACGTAAATTATGTTATGCTAGTGGCGTGTCTCAGTTCGTAGTGTCTGGTTGCTGTTTGGGCCCGGATATTGTTGTGAGTTTGTTCGTGTATTATGCTTTTCCCAGTCATTACTAGTTCTACAGGCATAACGTTTAACATCGAAGCAAAAAATAACAAAAATTCATATCTCTCAAAAAGTTTTTAAAATATAAAATAATTATTTTAATATATATACTATTTATTGATCTGTCTTTAACCCGTGGAAAGAGTTACAGTTTCCTTGACTTTAGTTATTTATGTATTAAAAACCATGATTACTGTTTTCAGAAGTATATTTGAAAGCAATGTATATTGTTCGTATATTATACTTATGTAATTACACTTAAGTTTCCCCTAAACAAGTAAAACAATAAATATAAATCGAAGCAAAAATATAATTGTTAAAATAAATTATCATTATGAAATTATTAAAGATATAGTTTTGCTTACACTTTGATAGTACACACATAAGAATAGGGTAAATGGAATAAGTTTTTTTTATATTTAAAGGTACATCGCCTGCCTTGGGCAAACTGAACAGGCAATATATTACATTCTGTGGCTATAAATGTCTTTACTGTAAAATATGTCTCCGAGACCAGATATAATTTATCGGTTGTACCAAAGGACCGATATATGTAAATAATTCCTAAATATATTGTATCTCGTAATAATATATTACATTTAGGTGTATAAATCTTCCTTCTATAAGATAGTGAATAAACTGATTAACTGTTTACAATCAGTAGCTTTTGGAATCAGTATTTTAGATATCTTTTGAAGGGAAGGAAAGGATACAAAATTAAATATTCTTCCGCTCTTCTGTGAAACATGATTCAATTATCAATGTAACACTACACATTTTTTCAATCAAAATTTTTTCTTAAAATGGATGTTTGGAATATGTATAGTGAAAATTATAACTTTTTAAAAGGAACCAATTTAAAAAAAAAGTTTTCTTATGTAGTTAGTAATGTTCGAAAACATATTGTTTATATTTTGATGAAGAGGCTTTCTTCTGATCTATAGGAGAATATATGTACCTTCTGAAGGTACAATACACTCAGGTAGATACCCAACTTCTTGCTGTCAACCATTTTTTTCTTTAACATGAAGTTTAAACTTTTTTATTTATATATCTATTACAGATTCCATTATAAAGTAATGGCTTAGTAATGGTTAAAATATTATAAAATAAATTTCTAGAGAACTTCATTTTTGGTTTATATTAAACAAAACATTACGAATGCATGTTTATATCTATTTTTCTGAGGATATCGATTTTCACCAAAACCATTTGACAAACAATCCCAAAATAATAAAATACCTGTTCTGCCTTCATGTGGTAGAATGGATGAATAACATGGATAGTGTTTTGTTATCTGTCCAACAGATTCCGTTACTTTTTAACTTTCATTAGAAGTTACAAAATAATTACAATGAGTATAGGGACTACTAAGTTTTAATAAATTTGACTCTCCGTGTCAAGATGACCCTACGATGTTTTTATATAAATAAAATTGTATTCTTACTTCGATTTACACACATAAGATATAGAGAAACAAAATACACTTCTTATTCAAAATATTAAAATTTGAAATTAAGAGGAGCTCACGATAACGGTCTGGATTCTGATTGCCTCTGCTGGTTGACAATCTGCGGCACAGGAAATTGAAGTGCGAATTGTTGGTCATTGCTATTTGACATTTTTCTTCCGTCTGTCCACAGTAAAGGCTGCTCTTAGAAAACAAGTAATTAATTGTGTTTTAAGTGGTGAGTGTTAAGTTATTGATAAGTTAAGTGACCGCGGCGATTGGTTATCCCGGAGGCTGATATCTCACTCGAGGAGTCCGCAAAATGAGTGAATGTCGTTAAACTGCAGTGCCTTTTCATTATTAATAGTATATTTCATAAATAATTATTTTTAAATATATTAGTTTTTTCAAGTATATTAAATATAATTATATACTCTAAATTAAATTTAAAAAAAAAAAAAAAAAAACATAAAAAACACCATCCCTTACCAACATAAAAGAGATATGAAAATATTTAAAAAAGCAACTTCAAGTTGTGAGCATATTTTGGAGATTTTATGTATATATACATATAAATGGGAAAAAGAATATTGTGAATTATATATATAAAACCGTTGCTAGCGCAGCGAATAAAAAACTGTCCCTGTCAACTAAATGGACCCTGCGGACTTCACAGCTTGTGATATTTTAATTAGACCTGCAGTCAAGTAAACTTGGAACAGCGTTTCTTAATTAGAGTGGAAACACTTAACGAGCTACACGAATGTTTGAAAACTTAATTGAGACTTTATGCAGCGTAATTTTATTTTAACGAATGTTTTTAATTTACACCAATGCGAAGTGTAAAGAATATTATATAAAAACTAGTAGAAATTCAAATATTGTAATAGTTACTTTAAAGTGTTACCGTAGTTCTTTTCTGAGGAAGAATTATAGCATATTATAATTATTACCAAAACTAATTAAAAAATTTTTTTATATGTAGGACACTTATTAGCACAAAAACCAAAATGAAAGAATTATACTTCGTCATCATCGGTTATGAAAGAAGTAAACGTTTTTTGGTATTGTTTCTACAACGAGGTTTTTTTACATAATTTCATGGCTAGCCCATGCCGATAACATGAAAGGTAGTAAATTTGTTTGTTAATCTTATATTCGCCTCTGAACACTACAACGAAACATATGCATCAGAAAATTCAAAATAAACGGTTTGTTCACAGTTTCTGCCAAACAGACAGACACAGCCGTGAAACATAAAACATATTTGACGAAATTTTAAATATCATTTAGTATTTCGGGATATGAACTGACTTCGTAATTATTCAGGTGGTTACTGTGTTAAAAGTAAAATACACTTAAGCCATTGGATAGAGAAGAAGAAAAAAACCATAAACAACTTACATCTCAAACAGTCCTTTCGTAGTCCAATATGAGTGGTTGGTAAATTACATGCATTCAATGCACTATTCGTACATTTTAGTTTAATTGTTAGCGTTATTTTGGAAGGTTCTCACAAATTGATATCAAATTTATTCAGATTAAATTCACCAATATCGGACCAATAATTCAATCTTCGTATAATTTTTCTATCAGTTTATTTCACACTCTCAAAGAGAAATAAAAATAATCTAATCAACTCATGGCATCCTACCCTCACTTCAGACTCCAAAATTTCCGGTAATCACACCGTCCGTTTGATTCAATGGGTGACAGTCTTGGATCTCCAACAGATCAGCTGTTTTTTTTATAACTTTTATATTATTTTAGGCGGAAATTTCAATATTTATGTTTTTGTTTTCGTAGAACTTTTTTTGTGTATTGTGACATTATTAAGTTGTTAAAAGCCCTAATATACATAATATACAGATTCTGCGTCTGAGCGTCTGAGATATTTTAAATAAACTTTGATGAGTTTCCTAATTTAGTACTCGGATATAAACGAGTATCCATACAGTGTAGAAAACGTTGAGGATTGAATGGTATTACTTCCTTACAGTGATGTTGATATATATATATATATATATATATATATATATATCAATAAAATGAGTTCCAAACAGATTTTAATAAACTTAGAGCTCACCATGCTTGAAGGGTTTTGCAGCTCCATAACCCTTATTACGGTATATTCATATGACTTCCGGAGGCAAGCGGTTATTCTTTATTTTTTATTCTTTAAAAGGTAAAAAACTTCTTAATAATTTAATTTAAAAAGTAATTCCAAAATTTGCAATCATGTTTATAATTGAATTGAACGACATCATTCTAAAAACTACAATTTGAAGTCTTAATAACCAATCTGAAATGTTTGACAGAGCATGGATTCACGAATTTTAAATCTGATTATAAAATAAAGGAACAAATATTTGTTAGGTAATGCTATAAGATGGAAAAAAAGAATGAAATTTAATAATAGTTTCCAATTGATTTCTTTGACGTAATAATAATATGTGTTTGCTAAACATTGAGAACTAAACTGTTTGACCAATAAATCTGAAATATGATTTACATAATATGCAGTCGTCAGTCAGAACAGAATTTAGTAGAAAAGTAGAAATTGTAAGAAAAATTGTCTTAGAAAATATATAATTTAAAATTAATCTCTTCCTACTTTAATTTAAAAAAATAAAATAAATATTTTAAGCACTTATTTTCACTGTTTAGAATCTCAAGAAGTTAACATACCCGAAAATTGTTACTCAACACATTATAATTATAATAACAGCTGATATTTTTTGATGTGAAAGGTATCCTGTTACCTAAACAACGATTTAAACAAATATATTTTGAATATCCTATGTCGTAAACATAAGGGAAAGATGAGTTTTAAGGATCTCAGATTAACTTTAATATTAAACCAAAAACGACTTTCAGGAGCGTAAAAGCGTAAAACTAGAAGAGCTGAAGCAGTGACACAGGGGCTAGATATTAATCCCAGGAATAGAAAACCACATATAGGAAATACCTTTATGGAGAGACATTCAACCCAAATAGTTGAAACCTCGGGAGTAACAAACCAGGCTAGTCAAGAACCCAAAAGGGCAATATGTAATGGGAACTCACCAAGAGCAGAGGAAAGGAAAAAGACCTCTTTATGGTGTTGGGATGGACAAGAGTCAGGATCGTATACCAGAGGCTTGTCTACCAAGGATGTCCTGAAAGAATACAAGATGACTATAGTTCCACCGAGCAATCCGGAGAAAATATTAACAGAAGAAAAATCGGTCGTGATTCAGGGGATATATGTAAAAGAAAAGAATGTCCTTTGTTGAGGAAAATACAGCACCTAAATTCCATGACTCCTATCTGGAGAAAGGAGGTCTCCTAACCACGTGCGTTGATGAGACAGCTAAGAAGTGGCTGATATGAATCCTTTAGGAAGTTTTATGGGGAAATAGATCGTACTACCCAAGGAGAAAAACTTTATAAGGTACTTCCTAAGCCCACCCCCCCCCTAAACCCAATGGGGATTCATATAGGCCCAAGTGGTAAATTTACAGAAACCGGGAGGAAATGAAGGAGGTCCTATTCAGAGCACACTTTCCAGACTCGGTCATCAAGAGAACGGATAGGGAGCGGAGGTTAGACATTCCCTGTATAGTATCAACTAGGGAAAACTGGCACATTGATACTCAAATAGTAATATTGATAATATCAGTTGGGTTATTAATTTTACTCATCCATTGAAATAACCGGGCCCAGGTGGGATTTTTTTTCCAGATCTACTACAGAAAGGGGGAAAATACAATTACCCCAATACTGTGCAGAATGTTCCTAGTTAGTCTAACCACCAGGTATGTACCTCAAGAGTGGAAGGCAGCCAGAGTAGTGTTTATACCTAAGCCTGTACGTACCTCCTATGCTAAGGGGATAAGTCTTGTAGACCGATCAGTTTAACTTCCTTATTATGAAGACACTAGAAAAACAGGTAGAGAATCATATACGTGGGGCTATGATCCCTTTATACATAAGTCAACATGCGTATCAGTAAGATAAAGAGTGCGAGAGGGCACTTCATAGTCTAGTTCAAAGACTGGGATGGGAGAGACTCTCGGTAACCGTGAATATGCCCTCAGTCTCTTTCTCGACATCGAGGGAGCTTTTGACAATGCCTCCCATGATTCATTGGTCTGGACCCTATTATATCACGGGATTATTACAACTGTTGTGCGATTGGATGGAGGATGATTTGAATGGGGGTACAGTTGTAGCTAAAGTACTGGGAGATGATCTGGAGGCTGAGGTCAACAGGGGTTGTCAGCAGGGGGAGTCCTCTCTCCCCTTCTTTGGTGCCAGTTGGTGGACAAAATTCTGAACCTTCTCTCATCGAAGGGTTACTACACCCATTGATATGAGGATTATGTGGTATGCATATCTACATATCCAAGGATTTGGGACACAGTGTTCGATCTCATGATAAGAGCGATTTGGGTCACTAGTAGAACGATTGTGTCGCTAGAAAAATCTTAGCGTCAATCCTTATAAGACAACACTGATTCCATTCATAAGGAAGAGAATCACTCTGGATGTGAGCGATATACAAATTTCGGGACAAAAAATCCATGCGGTAACGAGGTCAAATATCTATGAGTGGTATTAGACACCAAACCAATCTGGAATTCGCACTTGAGGTGCGCTACAGAAAAAGCCAAGTAATCATTAATGGCAGTAAGAAGGGCAGTAGGCAGAACTTAGGGACTAAGACCAGCAATGATGAGATAAATCTTTACTGGTATTATACGACTTATGATGAGTTAAGTGGCCGTAGTGTGGTGGGTTGGGATTGATCAGAGATGTGCCAAAACAACTCTGACTAAAGTTCATTGGTTGGAATGTCTATTTGCGAGCGGGGCCATTTCCACTACACCAACTGCTACAATTGAAATACTACTCGGGATTTCACAGACTGACCTGTATATTATGGCGAAAGCAAGGAAAGCAGCCTATACATTGAGTTGCAGCGGAGTGTGGAGTAACTCACACATGGGGCATACCATAACTACGAAAATAATAAGTCACTAGATTTTATGTATGGGTACCAATAAGATAGAAACCAGATACTCGTTTTCAAAACTTTTTGAAGTACATTGACCCATGGTGACGAAAATCGAGTTCTAGGAAACAAGGGAAACCTAGTGTGGCATACCGACGGTTCAAAGTCAACTATAGGTACCGGTGCCGGGGTATATGGGCTGAGACCAGGGTTGAAACGTTCGTTTCCTTTGGGAGATAATATACAACAGTTTTTCAAGGTGATATTATTTCTATAATTAATTGACTATATACTGGGTTATCTGAATCGGGACTTTTGGAAAATTATAACAAACTATGTTTAATATATGACGCTGTTGGCTAATTATGTCAATCTGTTATAAAAGGGTAGTATTATTTGTAAACCAAGTACAAACATTGAATGTTAGTTTAATGTTAATGTGCCTTTGGATTTGTTTTTATATCCATGTGTATATTTACAATTCACATTTACATATTGCATATTGAATTACATTGGATTATTTGTAATTAATCTCAAGGTTTTAAATGATAAAATGTTTTAAAGAACTGTTGTTCTTTTATCAAAATAAAGATAGAAATAGATTTTAGTTTAGTATTTTAAATAAGGGCGAACAAGTTCAGTTTCTTTAAGTGTTTATACTGGTGAGAAATATTAGTAAATTTCGAGTCTAAGGAGTGTGTTCTAGGCGTGTGACAGATACCAGCAATCTACTGCTCAACAGGAGCTGCAAGCTGCTATTAATTTAAAATAAACATCAAACCCGTCTGCGTTGTCATAGCAACGGGATGAAACAGAGATTCCCAATAATCGATAACTTTGGCATTATGTCACTGTAACCATTCACGATTCAACGATAAGTAATTTCAACATTAAATTTAACGATCGGTAAGTTGTGCAGTTGTATTTATAATTAGTATAATTAGTTATTAGATGAAATAATAAACAATAAATTAATTTAGATGTAAAAGTATTTTATTTGATTTATTTCCCCACTATAGTTAGTCGAGAGAAGTATGTAATACTTAAATTCTAAGTTGAACTGTGGTTGATTTCGCAAAAAAAAAAAAAAAAAAAAAAAAATACCTCTATAAGTCCCAACTGGTAGTAGGTAATCTAAACTACTCAAATACAACTGAATATAAATAAAATATCAATTTTGAGACTTTTGGTGATGTAACAAATTTGGGGCGATCTGAGTCGAAAAAAATTTTTTTTTATACAAAACTTATCACATGACCGATTTATTAGAAAAGTCTTAAACCGATTTTCATTAAAATTAAAGGTGAGGTATGTTGGACCAAAATAAATGAAGACAAATTTAATTTTTATAACTCATAATACTGGTTATGAGAAAAATTCATATTTTCTCTAAATTGGTTTCAACAATTTGTTTAATTGAATAAACTTCCTAGATCCGAAGTAAAACAATTTGGGGTATAATCCCCTCTCCCTAATAATTTATATAGGTAAAATGTATCAACATTACATAATAAAACATAACTGATTAAATTTAATGTTTGTGAATTGTGAAGTTTAATGCTATAAAACAATACACCAACAGATAATATTTGAAATGTTAGAGTACAAATAAAAGTTGATCACTGTCATTAAAATTCGGAGTCATACACAATAAGTTGGTGGGCGCCATTTTAACACAATCGATTTTAATAACTAAGCAGAGATAAAGCAACCTCCAATCATAAACTCATGCTCAGTCGTAGCTTTTTGTTACACCTATAGAAGCAGATTTGTACATCTAAACATAATACAATTCTTGTGAGGATCAGGGTCAAAAAGTTTTTTTAAGATAATTTAATTATTTCTTAACGATATTGTATGTAATATTAAATTTGTAAATGGTGCTCTACATTAAGCATTTCTATTCGGTAACTATTGATATTTCGCCCACAGTATTACTATATTACTGGTGTTTAAAAGACGGTATTTTACATACAATTCTATTTACCAAACTAAAAACATTATCTCTTGATACAAAAACATTATAATTATGTAGTCTTTAATGCATTTGTAATAACTAAAGATATGAAAAGTTAGCAAAACAAATATGTTATCATTAAAAAGTTTTAATAACATGGTCAATTTAAAATTATTTGTTTCCATATTCATGAAATTTAAAACATTCACTACTGGCTCTCTATTTCAACTCCGTAATTTTCATGACAAATAATTACATGCATTAGGAATGATTGATAGAATCTCTTTGAAACAAGAAGAAAAGTTAATATTTTATAGTTTAGAACATACGTTCGTTCCTACCCGTTCTGATTTCTATAATTAATTGCAACAGTTGGAAGAAGCATATAGCTAGCCCGGTTTAAATAAAAATTAAAAATATCGTCATTTGTGCATTTTTCGTCAATTTGTGTGAATTTTATTAAATATTAGTAATAATATTGATTATTAACTAACTAACTGGTTTACAAACCGATTATATGATTAATTGAATCAACTATTTAAAGTAACTTCTATAACAAACGACACACGTCACATAAGTGCTTCTTGATTGGGGCCTACACTGACTTAGAAAAATAAAAAATTGCCAAACAAAACTAATATGAGACTTTAAAATGAGCTAAAATGCATCCTACAAATGAAAGGCGTTCTACTATGTAAACTAAATAATTAATTAACGGTGCATACCAATTACACAAATTTACTCGTAGACAAGTTAGGCACCATATAAAAACAAAGATATTAACTATAACAAAATCCTTTCAATAAGTAAGTAAGTGAATCGAGTTCAAAAGCAAGGGCAACCACCCAATAAAATTGAATGGCTTTTGTAGCTTTGATGGAATTCCATGCAAGACTTTAATGTATTCTTAACTGTTCGTTTAACCCTAACCTCCATTCTTTAGTTTTTAGTGACTTACAGCTAAAGTCGTTTCTACTTTTGTACTTCCAAAACTCTTAACTCACTTTTACTTCGCAAGCTGTTTGGATCACCATTCATAATTATAGGAAAATAAGGAACAAATTAAGGCTTATCAACAATAACAATTTCGTTTTACACAACTCCGAGATCACAAGAAATTATTTACCATGTCAAGTTACAAAGTCACTCATCAAGTTTTCGTTCCTCTAAGTACAAGGAAAACAAATTTCAACACTCTACTTGAGAACGAGTTCAATACATGTTAGGTATTGCAATACCATACTCCACTGTTATGTACAAATTATATAGTACAGTACGTGGAAAACCGATATTGCTCGTTTTTGCAATACATAGGGCGGAGAGCACTAAATGTAGATAGCTCGTACATTCTGTTATCTCTCATACAAGTACAAGTTTTAGTTGTTTCTTACTTGAAATAATTTAATCTGACTCGATTTTGATATTCAGATTTTAAAAGACTTGTCAATCTCATAAACACATTATTTGTGTGGATGTGAAATACGTTCCCCAAACACTATACTTCCTTTCTACAAAAGCATCAAGTAAGAAAATGAAATAACTTCTTATTAGCTTCACTCGTGTCGACAAATCGGGTTTGGCAGGGTTCGTAGTTGAAAATATTGGTACTTGTATTGTTTATTCGTAAGACAGAACGCAACCGCGTTGCTAAGTCAAACATTCACTTACTGTACATGTGTCATCAACTCGGTCGTTGTAAATCTAGTCATTAATTTAAATCAAGTTTTTGACGAATGAAGTTAATGTTCATTTTAATTAAATGCTAATTACACAAAAACCGTAATTCCGTGTCTGCCTGTTTCTTGTCATACCTCTAACTCAAGAACCACTGTGCGAATTTTATTGAAAATTGGTAAATGATTTAGTTTCTTATGTATATGTTTTAATGTGCCAGAGTAGGGTAATAGTTAACTGTTGTTTACGAAAGATTCAAAAACTTTTTACGAAAGATTTATCAAAAAGGGAACATTTTATCACAAAATATGCAAAACACACAAGTTTCCGGTTCGTTTCCTGTTCGTTTCAACAAAATACATTTATTTTTTCTAATACATTTTTTTTTAATTTGTAAGACCAACAAAATAATCAGTATATTTCATTTTGCTGGTAGGTTTATGTGTTAGAAAGCTTTGTAAAACTATTTAATACTTTATTTTCTTTGAAGGTACAGTAGAACCTCCCATATCCGACCTTCCCACATCCGACTCCTCCCGATATCCGACCTAGTGTCCGACCGTCCTTCTGTCTATTGTTTACTCGCGCTCTCACAGTCCGTTTCCGTTCGCGAGCCTGTACAGACTTGAAAAAGTGACTCATCGATACAGTAGAGTCCCGCAAACTCAGCGTAATGTGAACCGGAAGTGGGCCGAGTTTGTGAAATGCTGGGTTATCGGGAATACGGGCAAAAAATAAATTGTAATTTAAACCCAAAGCGGCGGCGATATCAAAAGACTTTGTCGAAAGCGGTATCCCATTGTCGGCAGTGTAAAAACACTGCGGCACCAAAGCGGCGGCAATATCAAACGACTTTGTCGATCCCGGTATCCCAAAGTCGGCGACGTAAAAACACCGCGGCACCAAAGCGGCGGCGATATCAAACGACTTTTTCGTTAGCGGTATCCCATTGTCGGCGGCATAATAACACAGCGGCATTGGCACCCGTCGATATAGCAGACATACACCTGCAAAAACGTTTGATGGGTCGCTTTTTTTCCACGAATCAATTTAGTATGCATTATGGAAAATATAACATTTCTTTTCAGTTTTCTTTGACAGGTACGCACAGTATATACAGTAAATAAAAATGAGCGAGTTACGAAAACGGAAGCGTGTGTTGGTTCCGTTTGAGACGCGGTTAAATGTGTTAACCCTCCATTTGCCCATGCTAATTGATTCACGTTTTTTTTCATCGGTTGAAATAATTTCAAAAATTCGCCAAAAATAGAAATTCTATCCCAATCATAAAGTGATCCATAGCTTTTTTTTAGGAAAAGGTCCAAATTATTCAAATATGTAACTAAAAATTTGATTGGTGCAAAATTATAAAAGTTATAAGCTCAGGAAGCAAAAATTTCAAAAACGGAAATTTTTTTTTCTAAATTCAGGCCTAAATAAATACTATAAAAATGTATAGGCCTGGTTATACAAAATACACAAAAGTTTCATAATTTAGTTGTGAATAGAAATATGTAAAAACATTTACCAATTTCAAAGTAGTTTTTATGAAATAGATTTTTTTATGTCCGTACTACACAACGGCACTAAAATTTAGCCTATTTTGAAACATCAATCTAAAATGTATCCTTTACCCAAAAATGAAATTTTATATACCAAATTGTAGAGAATAAATCATAGAATAGAACTGTAAACTTGAACATTTTATATAACTTACCATTTTGTAATCAGAAATTACGAAACGAAATTTCGTTATGTATGTTATGAACTCACATAACGACATAGCCTACACTGTTACTAAATTTAGCTTGTCTAAAACTAATTTCACTAAACAAACACAATAACAAACACTACACTTATTTATTTATATATAAAACACAATTTCATAAACGTTATTCACTATAAATTACCAAAATAACATTCAATTCAGATCAAACAAACTCCTAACCTAAACAAAAATGGCGGATGATAATCAACTCTGTTACAAGGCAAGATTTGAAGATGGTTTACTGCCAACTCAACAAAGCAAGATGTATAAACCGATATATCAACAGATTCAGTGAATCTTTATCTACAAGACTGTCTAAAAATATTTTTACATTCACTTCATCTATGAGAGACTAATGGACTTCCAAAGAAGCTCTCTTATTGGTCGAAATCTTGGCCAATAACAAGCCGTTATGCGGTTGAACACAAAACCTAAACCGTAAACGTGATCTAAGATTTGAAAGCAGTTATAGAAAGGTGGAAATGCAAGCTTTCTATTGGTGTAAATATCATTGTCCTAAAGTCGGTGTGTATAACTGTTATAGGTCTTGAAAGTTGACGAAATTCTAGCGTTCGTGACGCACGGACCAGCTGTTTACAGTTCTGCAATTATTCCATCGATCATTAGACGTGTTAATATTCATTTTAGAAACATATGGTAAATACAAAGATTAAAGTTTGAAAAGTTTCCTTTCCAACGGTATAAAGTTTATTAAGATTGGATGACAATTAGTGGGTCAAATATTAGAATGTATAGTACTGCACGCTACGTGAAAAAGTACTGCAGAATAGGGAAGTACTTACAGAGGGGAATCTGTAAAAAAAGCTTTGTGACGAGTTTAACGTAAAAGTAAAAGTTTAACGTAACAGTAAAAGTTTGAAATGTAAAATCATTACAACTTATAAATGATAATCAATAGTTTTACAAGTTGAATATACAATATTTACGTATTTAATTTCATGTCAGAAAATGTTTGAAAAGTATACACAATATTTTTAAAGGTGTAATAAAGTTGTATTACAGTACTGTGTGGCATTTTTTGTACCTGGGAACGGCATTTAACGCTCCTCCCGATATCCGACCTTTTGGCCGTTCCGACCACGGCCCGGTCCCGTCATGGTCGGATATGGGAAGTTCTACTGTATACCAATTAAAACATCCATACTTAAACAGAACATGTTTCATGTATTTCAATTCTTTTAAGGAGTGCATTGGGCTGTTTTCCTTGTTTCAGTTACGTGTCCTGCAGGGCTTATTTAATTATTTTAATTATTATATATATATATATATATATATATATATTTATAAACCACAACTTTTATTTTTACTTGTAACTTGATATACGGGTTTTTGTTAAACTTGTTCTATTTTAACAAAATATTTGACTTTTATTGGAGTACTTCTAAAGACTGCTTTATTATTGTTTAAAGACGGTTTTAACAATAGTTCAACACTTAATAATATTTGAAAAGATAGTTACAAAGACATTTGTGAGGTTCCTTGAGGATTTCGTCTAATAAAGGTTGTTGCACAAAGAAATGGAAATAATTTCAGGTCGAGTTTTATTGATGAAAATAATTTAAAAAAGGTTTATATGAACTTAAACCCTAAACGCTTCGATTTACGTTTCTCGGCCATTTTGAGTTAAACAGAAAATTAACGATACCTTTTGAAATTATTAACTTAAATAAGAAATTGGTTATTTAAATTAATATTATGAATAGAAGCTTGTTTTACCTCAATAGACACTTCAGCCTTTAAGCTATTTCTATACTTCTAATTCCTAACTAGCTTATTTCTTTGCCTTTGGTTAAGGACAGAATTTTCCTTGCCAGGTTGCTTGATACTTTAAAGGTCACATCTGGACCTAAGATCAGTTGTCTTCTACGTCTTAATGCTTCGCACTTTAGAAGTATATGTTTTCCAGTTTCTAGGTGCACGTTGCATAGTCTCCATTTCAGTTTTCATTGGAATAATCCCATGGTATTAGGATGCTTCTTGAAAATGCCACGGTCTGATACGAAGCTTGCTCTAATTTCGATTACTTTGTGAAGTGAACTTATAGACTTTCAGAAAACTTTTGGATCTTGGTATACTGATACAAAATTGTATAAAAAATGCGTATACCAAATTTAAACTAATAATTAATTTTAGAAATTTCAAAAGTTATCATTAATTGTTTAACAATAAATGACCGATAGACGGAAAAAGGAGCGTTTCCAGACCTTTGTTCATATGAACTCTTTTCATTTTTTTTTCACCGGTTGAACTCGTCTTGAAATACTTCCCGAACTTTTCGTTTCTTCCTGAAACACCCTATATATTCATTATTTAGAAAACACCAAAAATTTGAACGAAATCATTACAATCTTTTCGTTTATATAGTAATTTATAAATTAAGTTAAGAATTATTTTCTTTGAACTATGTAAACTATTTGAATTTTTTAGAAAAATAGTAACCAATACGTTCATACAGTATCAGCTGATTTTCAGAATAACTTATTTATTATATTACAGCTAACCAGACATTCTTAGTAACATAACATATATAACGAACTTTAAATACCAATGTTTAACAAAATCAGGTTTCCCATTTTCATCCAGAGATGACACATGGACATGTAGAGAGAATTTAGGCACATTTTAATTGTTCTTTAAACTTATCCTTTATCAACTTAAATGTAAGATACGTATTATTTTTTCTGTATTTAATTACTTACATAGAAGTTACTTTGTGCACTGTAAATTTAAATCGTCAGTATACATTTCAAAATATCGTCTCACCATAAATTCCTAAGAATTTTATTAGCAGGGCAGCGCAATAAACATAGTCGGCTATATTGCTCTGCGTGTGAAATAATAACACAAGGGCTAACAGTAGAAACTTTACAGGTCAATAAATCATTGTTCTGAGGTTATAAATGTCTCAGGTTAGGGTATACAGAATTTATAGTTCTACGCGCGTGTATCGAAATTGTTAAAGAGGAACAAAGTGGATAACAGTATGGCACACTAAAATATAGAACAAATCCTGAATATTAAATATGGTGGAACTATGTTTGATGATAAAAAAAAATAGATGTAGGTAATAAAATATAATTTTGATAGCGTCCTTAGTATACATTTTATTAGAAACTATCACACCATTCCTTCACTAGATAACTCGACCTTATTTCACGAAGTATTAAAAGTTATTACACACCCAGCATGGATATAAGTTGTATAGGTTAATAATCATAACAAAATCTTACGTTCATTAATGAGCTTCGCTTTTTACAATTTATAAATGAAAAATAGTAGTTTTCGACACCATCTGACACACTGATGAGTTATAAAATAAACTAGTTTCGCAGAACTAGAGAGCAGACACTTAGAGATTTATAAAACTCATCAGATAAAAAGAACTTACCACCACATGATACTCAATCAACGACAACCAAAAGACTGTTGTTGATCCTCTCGGTTCTAACAAATCCGTTTAGCCAAAAACCTGTTCCCGTTTGAACTCATATTGTACAGAGCATTTTATATAATTTTACTCTGTCTAACTATATCCAAGTATTTGTTCTGTTTCAAAAGGGATTGGATTAACACAATACCATGGAGACTAAGACCTTCTACAGGCTGTAGAAGAAGATGTCACATGTTTCTTAACATTCTCTCTGTTTCTATCTGTACGCAGTTGCATATAGAATGCCACTTTCACCCTTATTTTGTTTCGAGTAAACAGCAAAATATTTTGATAGAGCCTACCCCTTTATTAAATTTACTAACAAGGTATTTGTAAGGTAACGCCCATATTTCACCTTACAAGTTATATACTCAGACAAATATTGTGTATTATGTGTGGTGATATAGTAGTAGCTCTGTCGACTAGCTCACTCCATCAAAACTGGCGTCCAACAAGATGTGTTGCAAGGTTATTACTGACCAGACACTTAACTAACAGCATTTCTCAGTAACGTTATGGATCAGTCCATGAATAAAATAACCACATGGAAACCCATTCTTTTGTCCGGTGCAATAGAGATACTGACTGGCAGGGACGTGGTTGTAGGTGAATAATATATCTCATACTATTTGGAGTACGGGCTTTCCATATACATGAAATTATTCACCTTGAAAAATGAACTAAACAATTTGACAATCAACCTACTCACAGGCTAATGTTTGTATGTATATCTAACTATTGATAGTTCAACAGCGCTTTGCACCTTATGAAGATAATGTCTTTATTAACCTATTGACTCCACCTCGCTAAGAATCCCCTTTTCATATCAAACTCATAGAGTGAATTTCAGTCTCACTCAATTTGATCATCTCCCTCCCTGATCTTCCTCACAAACACAAAAAAGTTAATCAATCCTGAAAATGCCCCTTTTGAAGACTACCACCTCACTACTCAAAATTAATATACTTACATTGTGAGCTACATGAAATTATTACTTTAAGTGAATTATTTCTTTTATATATAAGGAGGTTTATCGGTTTACATCTACTGTATATGTTAGAACGAAACCCTGAAAATTGTATTTAAAATTTTTATTATTTTTTTTTAAATAACTTATCTACCTTAAGATTCAACAGTTTTTAAATTACTGAGATTCGGAATATTCTAAGATATAGGTTACACATTGTCATTTTAAAATAAGAAGGCAGTCGTTTTATAAATACTAAGACGCTGTAAATAATATATCTTAGCACATTAAACATATCTGTAACACATCAAACCGGTTAGGTTATGCCAGGTTTAATATTCATGATAAGAAATGACCTTGGATATAGTTATTGTGAGGCGGCGAACACGGATGAGAACACTCACTTCCGATGTAGGAATGCAGGTGGGTAGTGGGATGTGCTCCGGAAGTGGAGAACCTGGTTAGGTTAGGTTATGTCAGGTTTAATATCCATGATAAGAAATGACCTTGGATATAGTTATTGTGAGGCGGCGAACACGGATGAGAACACTCACTTCCGATGTAGGAATGCAGGTGGGTAGTGGGATGTGCTCCGGAAGTGGAGAACCTGGTTAGGTTAGGTTATGTCAGGTTTAATATCCATGATAAGAAATGACCTTGGATATAGTTATTGTGAGGCGGCGAACACGGATGAGAACACTCACTTCCGATGTAGGAATGCAGGTGGGTAGTGGGATGTGCTCCGGAAGTGGAGAACCTGGTTAGGTTAGGTTATGTCAGGTTTAATATCCATGATAAGAAATGACCTTGGATATAGTTATTGTGAGGCGGCGAACACGGATGAGAACACTCACTTCCGATATAGGAATGCAGGTGGGTAGTGGGATGTGCTCCGGAAGTGGAGAACCTGGTTAGGTTAGGTTAGGTTAGGTTAGGTTATGTCAGGTTTAATATCCATGATAAGAAATGACCTTGGATATAGTTATTGTGAGGCGGCGAACACGGATGAGAACACTCACTTCCGATGTAGGAATGCAGGTGGGTAGTGGGATGTGCTCCGGAAGTGGAGAACCTGGTTAGGTTAGGTTAGGTTAGGTTATGTCAGGTTTAATATCCATGATAAGAAATGACCTTGGATATAGTTATTGTGAGGCGGCGAACACGGATGAGAACACTCACTTCCGATGTAGGAATGCAGGTGGGTAGTGGGATGTGCTCCGGAAGTGGAGAACCTGGTTAGGTTAGGTTAGGTTAGGTTATGTCAGGTTTAATATCCATGATAAGAAATGACCTTGGATATAGTTATTGTGAGGCGGCGAACACGGATGAGAACACTCACTTCCGATATAGGAATGCAGGTGGGTAGTGGGATGTGGAGAACCTGGTTAGGTTAGGTTATGTCATGTTTAATATCCATGATAAGAAATGACCTTGGATATAGTTATTGTGAGGCGGCGAACACGGATGAGAACACTCACTTCCGATGTAGGAATACAGGTGGGTAGTGGGATGTGGAGAACCTGGTTAGGTTAGGTTATGTCAGGTTTAATATTCATGATAAGAAATGACCTTGGATATAGTTATTGTGAGGCGGCGAACACGGATGAGAACACTCACTTCCGATGTAGGAATGCAGGTGGGTAGTGGGATGTGGAGAACCTGGTTAGGTTAGGTTATGTCAGGTTTAATATTCATGATAAGAAATGACCTTGGATATAGTTATTGTGAGGCGGCGAACACGGATGAGAACACTCACTTCCGATGTAGGAATGCAGGTGGGTAGTGGGATGTGGAGAACCTGGGAGGGTTAGGTTAGGTTAGGTTATGTCAGGTTTAATATCCATGATAAGAAATGACCTTGGATATAGTTTTTGTGAGGCGGCGAACACGGATGAGAACACTCACTTCCGATGTAGGAATACAGGTGGGTAGTGGGATGTGGAGAACCTGGTTAGGTTAGGTTATGTCAGGTTTAATATTCATGATAAGAAATGACCTTGGATATAGTTATTGTGAGGCGGCGAACACGGATGAGAACACTCACTTCCGATGTAGGAATGCAGGTGGGTAGTGGGATGTGGAGAACCTGGTTAGGTTAGGTTATGTCAGGTTTAATATTCATGATAAGAAATGACCTTGGATATAGTTATTGTGAGGCGGCGAACACGGATGAGAACACTCACTTCCGATGTAGGAATGCAGGTGGGTAGTGGGATGTGGAGAACCTGGGAGGGTTAGGTTAGGTTAGGTTATGTCAGGTTTAATATCCATGATAAGAAATGACCTTGGATATAGTTTTTGTGAGGCGGCGAACACGGATGAGAACACTCACTTCCGATGTAGGAATGCAGGTGGGTAGTGGGATGTGCTCCGGAAGTGGAGAACCTGGTTATGTTAGGGTAGGTTAGGTTAGGTTAGGTTATGTCAGGTTTAGTATCCATGATAAGAAATGACCTTGGATATAGGTATTGTGAGGCGGCGAACACGGATGAGAACACTCACTTCCGATGTAGGAATGCAGGTGGGTAGTGGGATGTGCTCCGGAAGTGGAGAACCTGGTTATGTTAGGGTAGGTTAGGTTAGGTTAGGTTATGTCAGGTTTAGTATCCATGATAAGAAATGACCTTGGATATAGGTATTGTGAGGCGGCGAACACGGATGAGAACACTCAATTCCGATGTAGGAATGCAGGTGGGAAGTGGGATGTGCTTCGGAAGTGGAGAACCTGGTTAGGTTAGGTTAGGTTAGGTTATGTCATGTTTAATATCCATGATAAGAAATGACCTTGGATATAGTTATTGTGAGGCGGCGAACACGGATGAGAACACTCACTTCCGATGTAGGAATGCAGGTGGGTAGTGGGATGTGCTCCGGAAGTGGAGAACCTGGTTATGTTAGGGTAGGTTAGGTTAGGTTAGGTTATGTCAGGTTTAGTATCCATGATAAGAAATGACCTTGGATATAGTTATTGTGAGGCGGCGAACACGGATGAGAACACTCACTTCCGATGTAGGAATGCAGGTGGGTAGTGGGATGTGCTCCGGAAGTGGAGAACCTGGTTAGGTTAGGTTAGGTTAGGTTATGTCAGGTTTAATATCCATGATAAGAAATGACCTTGGATATAGTTATTGTGAGGCGGCGAACACGGATGAGAACACTCACTTCCGATGTAGGAATGCAGGTGGGTAGTGGGATGTGCTCCGGAAGTGGAGAACCTGGTTAGGTTAGGTTATGTCAGGTTTAATATGTATGATAAGAAATGACCTTGGATATAGTTATTGTGAGGCGGCGAACACGGATGAGAACACTCACTTCCGATGTAGGAATGCAGGTGGGTAGTGGGATGTGGAGAACCTGGTTAGGTTAGGTTATGTCATGTTTTATATCCATGATAAGAAATGACCTTGGATATAGTTATTGTGAGGCGGCGAACACGGATGAGAACACTCACTTCCGATGTAGGAATGCAGGTGGGTAGTGGGATGTGGAGAACCTGGGAGGGTTAGGTTAGGTTAGGTTATGTCAGGTTTAATATCCATGATAAGAAATGACCTTGGATATAGTTATTGTGAGGCGGCGAACACGGATGAGAACACTCACTTCCGATGTAGGAATGCAGGTGGGTAGTGGGATGTGCTCCGGAAGTGGAGAACCTGGTTAGGTTAGGTTAGGTTAGGTTATGTCATGTTTAATATCCATGATAAGAAATGACCTTGGATATAGTTATTGTGAGGCGGCGAACACGGATGAGAACACTCACTTCCGATGTAGGAATGCAGGTGGGTAGTGGGATGTGCTCCGGAAGTGGAGAACCTGGTTATGTTAGGGTAGGTTAGGTTAGGTTAGGTTATGTCAGGTTTAGTATCCATGATAAGAAATGACCTTGGATATAGTTATTGTGAGGCGGCGAACACGGATGAGAACACTCACTTCCGATGTAGGAATGCAGGTGGGTAGTGGGATGTGCTCCGGAAGTGGAGAACCTGGTTAGGTTAGGTTAGGTTAGGTTATGTCAGGTTTAATATCCATGATAAGAAATGACCTTGGATATAGTTATTGTGAGGCGGCGAACACGGATGAGAACACTCACTTCCGATGTAGGAATGCAGGTGGGTAGTGGGATGTGCTCCGGAAGTGGAGAACCTGGTTAGGTTAGGTTAGGTTAGGTTATGTCAGGTTTAATATCCATGATAAGAAATGACCTTGGATATAGTTATTGTGAGGCGGCGAACACGGATGAGAACACTCACTTCCGATGTAGGAATGCAGGTGGGTAGTGGGATGTGGAGAACCTGGTTAGGTTAGGTTATGTCATGTTTTATATCCATGATAAGAAATGACCTTGGATATAGTTATTGTGAGGCGGCGAACACGGATGAGAACACTCACTTCCGATGTAGGAATGCAGGTGGGTAGTGGGATGTGGAGAACCTGGGAGGGTTAGGTTAGGTTAGGTTATGTCAGGTTTAATATCCATGATAAGAAATGACCTTGGATATAGTTATTGTGAGGCGGCGAACACGGATGAGAACACTCACTTCCGATGTAGGAATGCAGGTGGGTAGTGGGATGTGGAGAACCTGGTTAGGTTAGGTTATGTCAGGTTTAATATCCATGATAAGAAATGACCTTGGATATAGTTATTGTGAGGCGGCGAACACGGATGAGAACACTCACTTCCGATGTAGGAATGCAGGTGGGTAGTGGGATGTGGAGAACCTGGTTAGGTTAGGTTAGGTTATGTCAGGTTTAATATCCATGATAAGAAATGACCTTGGATATAGTTATTGTGAGGCGGCGGACACGGATGAGAACACTCACTTCCGATGTAGGAATGCAGGTGGGTAGTGGGATGTGGAGAACCTGGTTAGGTTAGGTTATGTCAGGTTTAATATCCATGATAAGAAATGACCTTGGATATAGTTATTGTGAGGCGGCGAACACGGATGAGAACACTCACTTCCGATGTAGGAATGCAGGTGGGTAGTGGGATGTGGAGAACCTGGTTAGGTTAGGTTATGTCAGGTTTAATATCCATGATAAGAAATGACCTTGGATATAGTTATTGTGAGGCGGCGGACACGGATGAGAACACTCACTTCCGATGTAGGAATGCAGGTGGGTAGTGGGATGTGGAGAACCTGGTTAGGTTAGGTTATGTCAGGTTTAATATCCATGATAAGAAATGACCTTGGATATAGTTATTGTGAGGCGGCGGACACGGATGAGAACACTCACTTCCGATGTAGGAATGCAGGTGGGTAGTGGGATGTGGAGAACCTGGTTAGGTTAGGTTATGTCAGGTTTAATATCCATGATAAGAAATGACCTTGGATATAGTTATTGTGAGGCGGCGAACACGGATGAGAACACTCACTTCCGATGTAGGAATGCAGGTGGGTAGTGGGATGTGGAGAACCTGGTTAGGTTAGGTTATGTCAGGTTTAATATCCATGATAAGAAATGACCTTGGATATAGTTATTGTGAGGCGGCGGACACGGATGAGAACACTCACTTCCGATGTAGGAATGCAGGTGGGTAGTGGGATGTGGAGAACCTGGTTAGGTTAGGTTATGTCAGGTTTAATATCCATGATAAGAAATGACCTTGGATATAGTTATTGTGAGGCGGCGAACACGGATGAGAACACTCACTTCCGATGTAGGAATGCAGGTGGGTAGTGGGATGTGGAGAACCTGGTTAGGTTAGGTTATGTCAGGTTTAATATCCATGATAAGAAATGACCTTGGATATAGTTATTGTGAGGCGGCGGACACGGATGAGAACACTCACTTCCGATGTAGGAATGCAGGTGGGTAGTGGGATGTGGAGAACCTGGTTAGGTTAGGTTATGTCAGGTTTAATATCCATGATAAGAAATGACCTTGGATATAGTTATAGTGAGGCGGCGGACACGGATGAGAACACTCACTTCCGATGTAGGAATGCAGGTGGGTAGTGGGATGTGGAGAACCTGGTTAGGTTAGGTTATGTCAGGTTTAATATCCATGATAAGAAATGACCTTGGATATAGTTATTGTGAGGCGGCGAACACGGATGAGAACACTCACTTCCGATGTAGGAATGCAGGTGGGTAGTGGGATGTGGAGAACCTGGTTAGGTTAGGTTAGGTTATGTCAGGTTTAATATCCATGATAAGAAATGACCTTGGATATAGTTATTGTGAGGCGGCGGACACGGATGAGAACACTCACTTCCGATGTAGGAATGCAGGTGGGTAGTGGGATGTGGAGAACCTGGTTAGGTTAGGTTATGTCAGGTTTAATATCCATGATAAGAAATGACCTTGGATATAGTTATTGTGAGGCGGCGAACACGGATGAGAACACTCACTTCCGATGTAGGAATGCAGGTGGGTAGTGGGATGTGGAGAACCTGGTTAGGTTAGGTTATGTCAGGTTTAATATCCATGATAAGAAATGACCTTGGATATAGTTATTGTGAGGCGGCGAACACGGATGAGAACACTCACTTCCGATGTAGGAATGCAGGTGGGTAGTGGGATGTGCTCCGGAAGTGGAGAACCTGGTTATGTTAGGGTAGGTTAGGTTAGGTTAGGTTATGTCAGGTTTAATATCCATGATAAGAAATGACCTTGGATATAGTTATTGTGAGGCGGCGAACACGGATGAGAACACTCACTTCCGATGTAGGAATGCAGGTGGGTAGTGGGATGTGCTCCGGAAGTGGAGAACCTGGTTATGTTAGGGTAGGTTAGGTTAGGTTAGGTTATGTCAGGTTTAGTATCCATGATAAGAAATGACCTTGGATATAGTTATTGTGAGGCGGCGAACACGGATGAGAACACTCACTTCCGATGTAGGAATGCAGGTGGGTAGTGGGATGTGCTCCGGAAGTGGAGAACCTGGTTAGGTTAGGTTAGGTTAGGTTATGTCATGTTTAATATCCATGATAAGAAATGACCTTGGATATAGTTATTGTGAGGCGGCGAACACGGATGAGAACACTCACTTCCGATGTAGGAATGCAGGTGGGTAGTGGGATGTGCTCCGGAAGTGGAGAACCTGGTTATGTTAGGGTAGGTTAGGTTAGGTTAGGTTATGTCAGGTTTAGTATCCATGATAAGAAATGACCTTGGATATAGTTATTGTGAGGCGGCGAACACGGATGAGAACACTCACTTCCGATGTAGGAATGCAGGTGGGTAGTGGGATGTGGAGAACCTGGTTATGTTAGGGTAGGTTAGGTTAGGTTAGGTTATGTCAGGTTTAATATCCATGATAAGAAATCACCTTGGATATAGTTATTGTGAGGCGGCGAACACGGATGAGAACACTCACTTCCGATGTAGGAATGCAGGTGGGTAGTGGGATGTGCTCCGGAAGTGGAGAACCTGGTTAGGTTAGGTTAGGTTAGGTTATGTCAGGTTTAATATCCATGATAAGAAATGACCTTGGATATAGTTATTGTGAGGCGGCGAACACGGATGAGAACACTCACTTCCGATGTAGGAATGCAGGTGGGTAGTGGGATGTGCTCCGGAAGTGGAGAACCTGGTTAGGTTAGGTTAGGTTAGGTTATGTCAGGTTTAATATCCATGATAAGAAATGACCTTGGATATAGTTATTGTGAGGCGGCGAACACGGATGAGAACACTCACTTCCGATATAGGAATGCAGGTGGGTAGTGGGATGTGGAGAACCTGGTTAGGTTAGGTTATGTCATGTTTAATATCCATGATAAGAAATGACCTTGGATATAGTTATTGTGAGGCGGCGAACACGGATGAGAACACTCACTTCCGATGTAGGAATGCAGGTGGGTATTGGGATGTGGAGAACCTGGTTATGTTAGGTTATGTCAGGTTTAATATTCATGATAAGAAATGACCTTGGATATAGTTATTGTGAGGCGGCGAACACGGATGAGAACACTCACTTCCGATGTAGGAATGCAGGTGGGTAGTGGGATGTGGAGAACCTGGGAGGGTTAGGTTAGGTTAGGTTATGTCATGTTTAATATCCATGATAAGAAATGACCTTGGATATAGTTATTGTGAGGCGGCGAACACGGATGAGAACACTCACTTCCGATGTAGGAATGCAGGTGGGTAGTAGGATGTGGAGAACCTGGTTAGGTTAGGTTATGTCAGGTTTAATATTCATGATAAGAAATGACCTTGGATATAGTTATTGTGAGGCGGCGAACACGGATGAGAACACTCACTTCCGATGTAGGAATGCAGGTGGGTAGTGGGATGTGGAGAACCTGGGAGGGTTAGGTTAGGTTAGGTTATGTCAGGTTTAATATCCATGATAAGAAATGACCTTGGATATAGTTTTTGTGAGGCGGCGAACACGGATGAGAACACTCACTTCCGATGTAGGAATGCAGGTGGGTAGTGGGATGTGCTCCGGAAGTGGAGAACCTGGTTATGTTAGGGTAGGTTAGGTTAGGTTAGGTTATGTCAGGTTTAGTATCCATGATAAGAAATGACCTTGGATATAGGTATTGTGAGGCGGCGAACACGGATGAGAACACTCACTTCCGATGTAGGAATGCAGGTGGGAAGTGGGATGTGCTTCGGAAGTGGAGAACCTGGTTAGGTTAGGTTAGGTTAGGTTATGTCATGTTTAATATCCATGATAAGAAATGACCTTGGATATAGTTATTGTGAGGCGGCGAACACGGATGAGAACACTCACTTCCGATGTAGGAATGCAGGTGGGTAGTGGGATGTGCTCCGGAAGTGGAGAACCTGGTTATGTTAGGGTAGGTTAGGTTAGGTTAGGTTATGTCAGGTTTAGTATCCATGATAAGAAATGACCTTGGATATAGTTATTGTGAGGCGGCGAACACGGATGAGAACACTCACTTCCGATGTAGGAATGCAGGTGGGTAGTGGGATGTGGAGAACCTGGTTAGGTTAGGTTAGGTTAGGTTATGTCAGGTTTAATATCCATGATAAGAAATGACCTTGGATATAGTTATTGTGAGGCGGCGAACACGGATGAGAACACTCACTTCCGATGTAGGAATGCAGGTGGGTAGTGGGATGTGCTCCGGAAGTGGAGAACCTGGTTAGGTTAGGTTAGGTTAGGTTATGTCAGGTTTAATATCCATGATAAGAAATGACCTTGGATATAGTTATTGTGAGGCGGCGAACACGGATGAGAACACTCACTTCCGATGTAGGAATGCAGGTGGGTAGTGGGATGTGCTCCGGAAGTGGAGAACCTGGTTAGGTTAGGTTAGGTTAGGTTATGTCAGGTTTAATATCCATGATAAGAAATGACCTTGGATATAGTTATTGTGAGGCGGCGAACACGGATGAGAACACTCACTTCCGATGTAGGAATGCAGGTGGGTAGTGGGATGTGGAGAACCTGGTTAGGTTAGGTTATGTCATGTTTTATATCCATGATAAGAAATGACCTTGGATATAGTTATTGTGAGGCGGCGAACACGGATGAGAACACTCACTTCCGATGTAGGAATGCAGGTGGGTAGTGGGATGTGCTCCGGAAGTGGAGAACCTGGTTAGGTTAGGTTAGGTTAGGGTATGTCAGGTTTAATATCCATGATAAGAAATGACCTTGGATATAGTTATTTTGAGGCGGCGAACACGGATGAGAACACTCACTTCCGATGTAGGAATGCAGGTGGGTAGTGGGATGTGGAGAACCTGGTTAGGTTAGGTTAGGTTAGGTTATGTCAGGTTTAATATCCATGATAAGAAATGACCTTGGATATAGTTATTGTGAGGCGGCGGACACGGATGAGAACACTCACTTCCGATGTAGGAATGCAGGTGGGTAGTGGGATGTGCTCCGGAAGTGGAGAACCTGGTTAGGTTATGTCAGGTTTAATATTCATGATAAGAAATGACCTTGGATATAGTTATTGTGAGGCGGCGAACACGGATGAGAACACTCACTTCCGATGTAGGAATGCAGGTGGGTAGTGGGATGTGGAGAACCTGGGAGGGTTAGGTTAGGTTAGGTTATGTCATGTTTAATATCCATGATAAGAAATGACCTTGGATATAGTTATTGTGAGGCGGCGAACACGGATGAGAACACTCACTTCCGATGTAGGAATGCAGGTGGGTAGTGGGATGTGAAGAACCTGGTTAGGTTAGGTTATGTCAGGTTTAATATTCATGATAAGAAATGACCTTGGATATAGTTATTGTGAGGCGGCGAACACGGATGAGAACACTCACTTCCGATGTAGGAATGCAGGTGGGTAGTGGGATGTGGAGAACCTGGTTAGGTTAGGTTATGTCATGTTTAATATCCATGATAAGAAATGACCTTGGATATAGTTATTGTGAGGCGGCGGACACGGATGAGAACACTCACTTCCGATGTAGGAATGCAGGTGGGTAGTGGGATGTGCTCCGGAAGTGGAGAACCTGGTTAGGTTATGTCAGGTTTAATATTCATGATAAGAAATGACCTTGGATATAGTTATTGTGAGGCGGCGAACACGGATGAGAACACTCACTTCCGATGTAGGAATGCAGGTGGGTAGTGGGATGTGGAGAACCTGGGAGGGTTAGGTTAGGTTAGGTTATGTCATGTTTAATATCCATGATAAGAAATGACCTTGGATATAGTTATTGTGAGGCGGCGAACACGGATGAGAACACTCACTTCCGATGTAGGAATGCAGGTGGGTAGTGGGATGTGAAGAACCTGGTTAGGTTAGGTTATGTCAGGTTTAATATTCATGATAAGAAATGACCTTGGATATAGTTATTGTGAGGCGGCGAACACGGATGAGAACACTCACTTCCGATGTAGGAATGCAGGTGGGTAGTGGGATGTGGAGAACCTGGGAGGGTTAGGTTAGGTTAGGTTATGTCATGTTTAATATCCATGATAAGAAATGACCTTGGATATAGTTATTGTGAGGCGGCGAACACGGATGAGAACACTCACTTCCGATGTAGGAATGCAGGTGGGTAGTGGGATGTGGAGAACCTGGGAGGGTTAGGTTAGGTTAGGTTATGTCATGTTTAATATCCATGATAAGAAATGACCTTGGATATAGTTATTGTGAGGCGGCGAACACGGATGAGAACACTCACTTCCGATGTAGGAATGCAGGTGGGTAGTGGGATGTGCTCCGGAAGTGGAGAACCTGGTTATGTTAGGGTAGGTTAGGTTAGGTTAGGTTATGTCAGGTTTAGTATCCATGATAAGAAATGACCTTGGATATAGTTATTGTGAGGCGGCGAACACGGATGAGAACACTCACTTCCGATGTAGGAATGCAGGTGGGTAGTGGGATGTGCTCCGGAAGTGGAGAACCTGGTTATGTTAGGGTAGGTTAGGTTAGGTTAGGTTATGTCAGGTTTAGTATCCATGATAAGAAATGACCTTGGATATAGTTATTGTGAGGCGGCGAACACGGATGAGAACACTCACTTCCGATGTAGGAATGCAGGTGGGTAGTGGGATGTGCTCCGGAAGTGGAGAACCTGGTTAGGTTAGGTTATGTCAGGTTTAATATGTATGATAAGAAATGACCTTGGATATAGTTATTGTGAGGCGGCGGACACGGATGTGAACACTCACTTCCGATGTAGGAATGCAGGTGGGTAGTGGGATGTGCTCCGGAAGTGGAGAACCTGGTTAGGTTAGGTTAGGGTATGTCAGGTTTAATATCCATGATAAGAAATGACCTTGGATATAGTTATTGTGAGGCGGCGAACACGGATGAGAACACTTAGTGCCGACGTAGGAATGCAGGTGGGTAGTGGGGTGTGCTCCGGAAGTGGAGAACCTGGTTAGGTTAGGTTATGTCAGGTTTAATATGTATGATAAGAAATGACCTTGGATATAGTTATTGTGAGGCGGCGGACACGGATGTGAACACTCACTTCCGATGTAGGAATGCAGGTGGGTAGTGGGATGTGCTCCGGAAGTGGAGAACCTGGTTAGGTTAGGTTAGGGTATGTCAGGTTTAATATCCATGATAAGAAATGACCTTGGATATAGTTATTGTGAGGTGGCGGACACTGATGAGAACACTCACTTCCGATGTAGGAATGCAGGTGGGTAGTGGGATGTGCTCCGGAAGTGGAGAACCTGGTTAGGTTAGGTTAGGGTATGTCAGGTTTAATATCCATGATAAGAAATGACCTTGGATATAGTTATTGTGAGGCGGCGAACACGGATGAGAACACTCACTTCCGATGTAGGAATGCAGGTGGGTAGTGGGATGTGCTCCGGAAGTAGAGAACCTGGTTAGGTTAGGTTATGTCAGGTTTAATATCCATGATAAGAAATGACCTTGGATATAGTTATTGTGAGGTGGCGGACACTGATGAGAACACTCACTTCCGATGTAGGAATGCAGGTGGGTAGTGGGATGTGCTCCGGAAGTGGAGAACCTGGTTAGGTTAGGTTAGGGTATGTCAGGTTTAATATCCATGATAAGAAATGACCTTGGATATAGTTATTGTGAGGCGGCGAACACGGATGAGAACACTCACTTCCGATGTAGGAATGCAGGTGGGTAGTGGGATGTGCTCCGGAAGTGGAGAACCTGGTTAGGTTAGGTTAGGGTATGTCAGGTTTAATATCCATGATAAGAAATGACCTTGGATATAGTTATTGTGAGGCGGCGAACACGGATGAGAACACTCACTTCCGATGTAGGAATGCAGGTGGGTAGTGGGATGTGCTCCGGAAGTGGAGAACCTGGTTAGGTTAGGTTATGTCAGGTTTAATATCCATGATAAGAAATGACCTTGGATATAGTTATTGTGAGGCGGCGAACACGGATGAGAACACTCACTTCCGATGTAGGAATGCAGGTGGGTAGTGGGATGTGCTCCGGAAGTGGAGAACCTGGTTAGGTTAGGTTATGTCAGGTTTAATATGTATGATAAGAAATGACCTTGGATATAGTTATTTTGAGGCGGCGAACACGGATGAGAACACTCACTTCCGATGTAGGAATGCAGGTGGGTAGTGGGAAGTGGAGAACCTGGTTAGGTTAGGTTAGGGTATGTCAGGTTTAATATCCATGATAAGAAATGACCTTGGATATAGTTATTGTGAGGCGGCGAACACGGATGAGAACACTCACTTCCGATGTTAGAATGCAGGTGGGTAGTGGGATGTGGAGAACCTGGTTAGGTTAGGTTAGGGTATGTCAGGTTTAATATCCATGATAAGAAATGACCTTGGATATAGTTATTGTGAGGCGGCGAACACGGATGAGAACACTCACTTCCGATGTAGGAATGCAGGTGGGTAGTGGGAAGTGGAGAACCTGGTTAGGTTAGGTTAGGGTATGTCAGGTTTAATATCCATGATAAGAAATGACCTTGGATATAGTTATTGTGAGGCGGCGAACACGGATGAGAACACTCACTTCCGATGTAGGAATGCAGGTGGGTAGTGGGAAGTGGAGAACCTGGTTAGGTTAGGTTAGGGTATGTCAGGTTTAATATCCATGATAAGAAATGACCTTGGATATAGTTATTGTGAGGCGGCGAACACGGATGAGAACACTCACTTCCGATGTAGGAATGCAGGTGGGTAGTGGGATGTGCTCCGGAAGTGGAGAACCTGGTTAGGTTAGGTTATGTCAGGTTTAATATCCATGATAAGAAATGACCTTGGATATAGTTATTGTGAGGCGGCGAACACGGATGAGAACACTCACTTCCGATGTAGGAATGCAGGTGGGTAGTGGGAAGTGGAGAACCTGGTTAGGTTAGGTTAGGGTATGTCAGGTTTAATATCCATGATAAGAAATGACCTTGGATATAGTTATTGTGAGGCGGCGGACACGGATGAGAACACTCACTTCCGATGTAGGAATGCAGGTGGGTAGTGGGATGTGCTCCGGAAGTGGAGAACCTGGTTAGGTTAGGTTATGTCAGGTTTAATATCCATGATAAGAAATGACCTTGGATATAGTTATTGTGAGGCGGCGGACACGGATGAGAACACTCACTTCCGATGTAGGAATGCAGGTGGTTAGTGGGATGTGCTCCGGAAGTGGAGAACCTGGTTAGGTTAGGTTATGTCAGGTTTAATATCCATGATAAGAAATGACCTTGGATATAGTTATTGTGAGGTGGCGGACACTGATGAGAACACTCACTTCCGATGTAGGAATGCAGGTGGGTAGTGGGATGTGCTCCGGAAGTGGAGAACCTGGTTAGGTTAGGTTAGGGTATGTCAGGTTTAATATCCATGATAAGAAATGACCTTGGATATAGTTATTGTGAGGCGGCGAACACGGATGAGAACACTCACTTCCGATGTAGGAATGCAGGTGGGTAGTGGGATGTGAACCTGGTTAGGTTAGGTTAGGGTATGTCAGGTTTAATATCCATGATAAGAAATGACCTTGGATATAGTTATTGTGAGGCGGCGGACACGGATGAGAACACTCACTTCCGATGTAGGAATGCAGGTGGGTAGTGGGATGTGCTCCGGAAGTGGAGAACCTGGTTAGGTTAGGTTATGTCAGGTTTAATATCCATGATAAGAAATGACCTTGGATATAGTTATTGTGAGGCGGCGAACACGGATGAGAACACTCACTTCCGATGTAGGAATGCAGGTGGGTAGTGGGAAGTGGAGAACCTGGTTAGGTTAGGTTAGGGTATGTCAGGTTTAATATCCATGATAAGAAATGACCTTGGATATAGTTATTGTGAGGCGGCGGACACGGATGAGAACACTCACTTCCGATGTAGGAATGCAGGTGGGTAGTGGGATGTGCTCCGGAAGTGGAGAACCTGGTTAGGTTAGGTTATGTCAGGTTTAATATCCATGATAAGAAATGACCTTGGATATAGTTATTGTGAGGCGGCGGACACGGATGAGAACACTCACTTCCGATGTAGGAATGCAGGTGGTTAGTGGGATGTGCTCCGGAAGTGGAGAACCTGGTTAGGTTAGGTTATGTCAGGTTTAATATCCATGATAAGAAATGACCTTGGATATAGTTATTGTGAGGTGGCGGACACTGATGAGAACACTCACTTCCGATGTAGGAATGCAGGTGGGTAGTGGGATGTGCTCCGGAAGTGGAGAACCTGGTTAGGTTAGGTTAGGGTATGTCAGGTTTAATATCCATGATAAGAAATGACCTTGGATATAGTTATTGTGAGGCGGCGAACACGGATGAGAACACTCACTTCCGATGTAGGAATGCAGGTGGGTAGTGGGATGTGCTCCGGAAGTGGAGAACCTGGTTAGGTTAGGTTATGTCAGGTTTAATATCCATGATAAGAAATGACCTTGGATATAGTTATTGTGAGGCGGCGAACACGGATGAGAACACTCACTTCCGATGTAGGAATGCAGGTGGGTAGTGGGATGTGCTCCGGAAGTGGAGAACCTGGTTAGGTTAGGTTATGTCAGGTTTAATATCCATGATAAGAAATGACCTTGGATATAGTTATTGTGAGGCGGCGGACACGGATGAGAACACTCACTTCCGATGTAGGAATGCAGGTGGGTAGTGGGATGTGCTCCGGAAGTGGAGAACCTGGTTATGTTAGGGTAGGTTAGGTTAGGTTAGGTTATGTCAGGTTTAATATCCATGATAAGAAATGACCTTGGATATAGTTATTGTGAGGCGGCGAACACGGATGAGAACACTCACTTCCGATGTAGGAATGCAGGTGGGTAGTGGGATGTGCTCCGGAAGTGGAGAACCTGGTTAGGTTAGGTTAGGGTATGTCAGGTTTAATATCCATGATAAGAAATGACCTTGGATATAGTTATTGTGAGGCGGCGAACACGGATGAGAACACTCACTTCCGATGTAGGAATGCAGGTGGGTAGTGGGAAGTGGAGAACCTGGTTAGGTTAGGTTAGGTTAGGTTAGGTTATGTCAGGTTTAATATTCATGATAAGAAATGACCTTGGATATAGTTATTGTGAGGCGGCGAACACGGATGAGAACACTCACTTCCGATGTAGGAATGCAGGTGGGTAGTGGGATGTGCTCCGGAAGTGGAGAACCTGGTTAGGTTATGTCAGGTTTAATAGCCATGATAAGAAATGACCTTGGATATAGTTATTGTGAGGCGGCGGACACGGATGAGAACACTCACTTCCGATGTAGGAATGCAGGTGGGTAGTGGGATGTGGAGAACCTGGTTAGGTTAGGTTAGGTTAGGTTATGTCAGGTTTAATATCCATGATAAGAAATGACCTTGGATATAGTTATTGTGAGGCGGCGAACACGGATGAGAACACTCACTTCCGATGTAGGAATGCAGGTGGGTAGTGGGATGTGGAGAACCTGGTTAGGTTAGGTTAGGTTAGGTTATGTCAGGTTTAATATCCATGATAAGAAATGACCTTGGATATAGTTATTGTGAGGCGGCGGACACGGATGAGAACACTCACTTCCGATGTAGGAATGCAGGTGGGTAGTGGGATGTGCTCCGGAAGTGGAGAACCTGGTTAGGTTATGTCAGGTTTAATATCCATGATAAGAAATGACCTTGGATATAGTTATTGTGAGGCGGCGAACACGGATGAGAACACTCACTTCCGATGTAGGAATGCAGGTGGGTAGTGGGATGTGCTCCGGAAGTGGAGAACCTGGTTAGGGTATGTCAGGTTTAATATCCATGATAAGAAATGACCTTGGATATAGTTATTGTGAGGCGGCGAACACGGATGAGAACACTCACTTCCGATGTAGGAATGCAGGTGGGTAGTGGGATGTGCTCCGGAAGTGGAGAACCTGGTTAGGTTATGTCAGGTTTAATAGCCATGATAAGAAATGACCTTGGATATAGTTATTGTGAGGCGGCGGACACGGATGAGAACACTCACTTCCGATGTAGGAATGCAGGTGGGTAGTGGGATGTGGAGAACCTGGTTAGGTTAGGTTAGGTTAGGTTATGTCAGGTTTAATATCCATGATAAGAAATGACCTTGGATATAGTTATTGTGAGGCGGCGAACACGGATGAGAACACTCACTTCCGATGTAGGAATGCAGGTGGGTAGTGGGATGTGGAGAACCTGGTTAGGTTAGGTTAGGTTAGGTTATGTCAGGTTTAATATCCATGATAAGAAATGACCTTGGATATAGTTATTGTGAGGCGGCGGACACGGATGAGAACACTCACTTCCGATGTAGGAATGCAGGTGGGTAGTGGGATGTGCTCCGGAAGTGGAGAACCTGGTTAGGTTATGTCAGGTTTAATAGCCATGATAAGAAATGACCTTGGATATAGTTATTGTGAGGCGGTGAACACGGATGAGAACACTCACTTCCGATGTAGGAATGCAGGTGGGTAGTGGGATGTGCTCCGGAAGTGGAGAACCTGGTTAGGTTATGTCAGGTTTAATAGCCATGATAAGAAATGACCTTGGATATAGTTATTGTGAGGCGGTGAACACGGATGAGAACACTCACTTCCGATGTAGGAATGCAGGTGGGTAGTGGGATGTGCTCCGGAAGTGGAGAACCTGGTTAGGTTATGTCAGGTTTAATAGCCATGATAAGAAATGACCTTGGATATAGTTATTGTGAGGCGGCGGACACGGATGAGAACACTCACTTCCGATGTAGGAATGCAGGTGGGTAGTGGGATGTGGAGAACCTGGTTAGGTTAGGTTAGGTTAGGTTATGTCAGGTTTAATATCCATGATAAGAAATGACCTTGGATATAGTTATTGTGAGGCGGCGGACACGGATGAGAACACTCACTTCCGATGTAGGAATGCAGGTGGGTAGTGGGATGTGCTCCGGAAGTGGAGAACCTGGTTAGGTTATGTCAGGTTTAATAGCCATGATAAGAAATGACCTTGGATATAGTTATTGTGAGGCGGTGAACACGGATGAGAACACTCACTTCCGATGTAGGAATGCAGGTGGGTAGTGGGATGTGCTCCGGAAGTGGAGAACCTGGTTAGGTTATGTCAGGTTTAATAGCCATGATAAGAAATGACCTTGGATATAGTTATTGTGAGGCGGCGGACACGGATGAGAACACTCACTTCCGATGTAGGAATGCAGGTGGGTAGTGGGATGTGGAGAACCTGGTTAGGTTAGGTTAGGTTAGGTTATGTCAGGTTTAATATCCATGATAAGAAATGACCTTGGATATAGTTATTGTGAGGCGGCGGACACGGATGAGAACACTCACTTCCGATGTAGGAATGCAGGTGGGTAGTGGGATGTGCTCCGGAAGTGGAGAACCTGGTTAGGTTATGTCAGGTTTAATATTCATGATAAGAAATGACCTTGGATATAGATATTGTGAGGCGGCGGACACGGATGAGAACACTCACTTCCGATGTAGGAATGCAGGTGGGTAGTGGGATGTGCTCCGGAAGTGGAGAACCTGGTTAGGTTAGGTTATGTCAGGTTTAATATCCATGATAAGAAATGACCTTGGATATAGTTATTGTGAGGCGGCGAACACGGATGAGAACACTCACTTCCGATGTAGGAATGCAGGTGGGTAGTGGGATGTGGAGAACCTGGTTACTATAATAGTAGCATGGGTGCCAAGAAAGAGTATTGGACAGCCGGTGAGATGTTGATTAAGCTAAGTACAGTATAGCTCAAATGGAGGAAGATGCGATAAAATGAATAAGAGAGAGTATATTATGAGAAATATAAGATTGAAGGTCGCTAGTCTTTCACCCCGCAGCAGTTCTCTGGGGGGGGGGCAAGGGGGTTTTAGTTTTAATGGATGCGACCTGCACACATATGGAAATATGTTTTCCTGGTATTTGGCTGGTATATGCTTTCAATCCTCACGACGAAAAGAAAATAAGGATTAATATTTAAGTGGGTTCATAGTTGTAATGTAAAACTTGCTCCAATATTATAAATCACGACATATTTGGAACTTGATAGTTTTCCGAGGTTATATATACAGCTTTAATTAAACTTTTTATTTCTTTACGTATTAGATATACAGTAATTGAGAAAACTGTTAACTGTTAGCAAATAACCATTAAATTCTGGGAGACTACATATTTTCTGCTATAACCATCTATTCTAAATATTAGTGGTTTACTTATAAGAAATCAAGTATTATGTGATTAAAATTTTCCCCAGGGGTAGATCAATATGCACTTTCCAAACCAAAGCTATTAAACCTCACGTTCGAAATGTATGTCAAGTGACCGCAGAACGTCTTTGGTAGTTGGATTTGCATATTCAATTTCTACAGTTCGTAGTCAAGAGGCATTCGACTTTAATTATACATTTAAGATAAAAATATGGGAGTGTTATCATTATTTACTGGTGTTTATGCTACTATGTATTGAACTATCTGTATGATTATATAAACAATATTTACAATTTAATGTTAAGTTCTACAAAATAAAAGGCGGAACTAAGAATCACCAAACTCGGTAGTAAATCATTAAAAAAAATAATAAAATTTAGGAAGATTTGGATACAAATTTAATATTGTGATTTCTGACTCTCTAATTTCCAATTTACTAGATTTCATACATTACTACATTAAACAATAAAAAAAAAAAATCGAAAGAAGCAATATCAATACCAATTTGGTGATTTATGAAGTTTTATGATTTAAACCAAAATGTGCTAAGCAGCAGTAAAATAAAATTACAGTTTTACGAAAACACGAATTTTACGACGGTCATGGTAAATTAGTCTTATTATTTCTTTCTTTCAATTTTCTTCCGAATAGTTATTTTTACTTACGAGTGGTTTAACACTTTTACTTGAATTGTTAACCTTCATATTTCATCAAAACTCAATAGAAGTCACTGAGGCCGATTTTCAGATACTTGTTCTTTCATAAGAGCTCCAGATTATTTTACCTATAAACTCCTGAAATTTCAATTTTCGGTAAAGGTTTCATAATTATGTACTTACTTGAGTACATATTTCGGATAATATAAACCTAAAACACTTAAATAATAGGTTGAGTACATAGGGTAAACATTTTGAACAAAATATTATCAAAATCGTTAGCAATGTTTTAGAAGAATTTAGTGATCTGGTAGGTAGTACCAAATATGAGAAATTGAAAAGTAAAAAAAGTAAACGTAACCTAGAGAAAACCTATAGAAATAGAACATATACGAATTTTGGTAAGGTCAATCTGAGGGTAGCCAAAGATTACATAATTCGAAAAAAAAACTGATTTTACAACGAAGCTCAAAACGAAGTTTTTGTGAAAAAGTAATAAACTAAAATGAAAAAAGACGGCATAAAATATATAATACGGAAATGAAAAAAAGAAAGTTATTACGTTGTTTAATCACAATATTCCCAAATACGTAAAATATTAACTATTTGTTTACTTTAGCCTTACTTTAATTAGAGAATAAATTTACAGCGTTTTTGCTGCCAAGTCAGGTACAGAAATAGCTAATTGCTGTTTTTATACCGTAACAAGAATAACGTCTGGTTCACTTTATTTCCAGATAAGAAATGATTAAATCCGATTAAACTAAAAACTAGGAGTAAAGCTTAACGATCAATGTCTCTGTCTGTCTGATGGAGTAAGGGAAACAAAACCTAAGTCGTTCTGTATCTTTTTTGTCATGGTGCGACAAAACAGTGTCTAATCTGTTCGACGATACATCAAACGTCAAACACATCCAATGTTTAGAGTCATGGCTCGGGTCTTATAGTTACCATACATTTGACAGTTTGTAAAGGTTTTATACAACTACCAATAAAATTTCACAAATAATCTTCCTTTACTAAATATATATATATATATATATATATATATATAAAGACCGCATGATTGTAAATAGGTCAGGTATAAATCTATTGTGGTGTTTAACATTAAAATACAATATTTAAGCTGTCACACATTCATTAGTTCGGGAGCTGTAGTTATAGTTTCATTCTTAGCTATATCTGATAGAATTCTGTATTTATTTTTATTTATTTAGGCCTACTATTAGGCTGTTATTTTATTTAAGGAGAAATATACCTGTATTACCTTCAAAAAAGAAAAAATACAACAAGTCTAATATTGTCAGGGTCAGAAAAGAACAAGAGCTGGTAAATAGATACCTGATAGAAAAGATGAAATAGAGAGGTGCAACGCAAGACTACATTAAATAGAGGTGTACATCAAGTGAGGGTCCACATCCGTACTCACTACATCTGAGCCCCTGAAGGCCCGTGCTCACTGTATCTGAGCCCCTGAAGGCCCGTGCTCACTGCATCTAAGCCCCTGAAGGCCCGTGCTCACTACATCTGAGCCCCTGAAGACCCGGGCACACTGTATCTGAGCCCCTGAAGGCCCGTACTCACTGTATCTGAGCCCCTGAAGGCCCGTGCTCACTGCATCTGAGCCCCTGAAGGCCCGTGCTCACTACATCTGAGCCCCTGCTCACTACACCTGAGCCCCTGAAGGCCCGTGCTCACTACATCTGACACCCTGAAGGCCCGTGCTCACTACATCTGAGCCTCTGAAGACCCGTGCTCACTGCATCTGAGCCCCTTAAGGCCCGTGCTCACTCAACAAACACTAACTACCTACCATTGTTGGAAAAACACGTTTATCGAAATTCATAGTTACGTCATATCGTACAAGTTACTAAGCACTATCTTTAGATTTACTTTATCAGTTTTTCGAGATATTATATACACAAATATGACTCATTTCGGAGAGTTTCGCCACCATTATATTTAATTAAATATTTAAGTCATCACAATATATAAAACTATTCAATATAAACACACATATACACCCACTAAATACACAACAAACAAGTTAAAAACCATTATAATAATATGCATTACATCTTCTAGCACTTACATAATTATTGTGGGTCAAAGTTTCAGCCATTGGTAGCCATTAACCCTTATTATTACTAGTTGAAGCATATCGTAGCATCTCCTTCTTCAAAAACTACGTACTACTACATCTGCAAGAATGTGTCTTACATAGCCTACCTATTTACCCTCCTCGACTGCCTCCAAGCTCACTTCATCTTCTCCCACTGTTCTTTTATGTAATTATTTTTAACATTTATCTCTTAAATATTTCATCTTTTTTTCTGTAATTTTAGATTTGAAATACACAGTTCGCCATGGGAAACGAATACTTTTAATGTACTCTGAGAATGGGGGAGGGAAAGTGGTGGTGAGACACTTGCGTTTCAGCGATTGAGCGTTTAGGTTGCTAGAAAGCTTTGAAACATTAAGTACTGTATTACGTTCGTTTTGCAGCATTTTTTCGCTTACATTGAACCTGTGAAGCAGACTCAACGAGATTTCCGTAATCATTTTACTATCGCGCGTTGTGGCAGTGTTCCTGATTGGAATACGATTTTGAGATATGTATTGCATTTCACCCGGCAGGATATGTCCTTAACAAAAAATATTAATCTAAAGTATTGCTTGAAAGACCACTACACAGCAATAAGTTAGCGTTGGGGGAGAAGGTTTTGTTAAACCCTACTTTTATTATAAAAAATGTCGAAACAATCACCGTAAATTCCGTCTAATAAATCGAGTCATGTTAAACTCTTTCATCTAATCTCAACTTCGCCGACGACGGATTGAATTAAAGAAGTATTTGATTCCAACTGGACGGCGCACTGCTCACACGGCGCGTCCATCTATGGCAGTTATTCAGAAACAATTTCCAGGCGTCATCTTGTGGATGTTTTGTATATACTTTATGTTAACAAGCCTCGAACTTTAAAGGAATTATAGAGATCATTTAATGGGAGATGAGATCCCTCAGCAGTTGATCGATGCCGTACACAACTTCAGAGAGTACCTACATACATGGTAGAATATAGACAGCATCTTCGTGATATGATTTTTAGTTTAAACCTGCGGTTCCCTTGGCGGACCCTGTATTATTAAGTACTGACTGATTGTTAATTTGTTCCTATATTGTCTCCACTTCATTTAAAAAGTAGCCTACCACATAAAATCATCATCCATGAATACAAAAAAATATTCTTAGGAAGAGGTTAAACAAAAATATTGAAGAAAATTGTAGCCATAACAAGAATAGAGTTTATGAAATATAATGTGGGTGCACTGCATCATACAGAGGACAAACTGGAAAGAATCTACGGAGAACATTTAGGGAACAAATCTTTTATTATATTATATAAGATTAAAAAAAAAAACTAGGAAATACTTCTTTTGGATAAAAAACATACAAAAGTAACAAGATAGTGTGTGTAATTACTATATAGTTGTAACGAATGGAAGAGGTTGAACATATCGGAAAATAAGGATATATTTACACGATTTATACTAACGACCGTGTTAAATGAATCACAAACACAATATTTATTAAAATTCTACAATTTATTGCGTGTTGCAGACACTGGTTTAGCTAATTGCGCTATTTACGAGGCAGCTTAACACAGACAGTCTGGAAATATTTGTTAAAGAAAAAATTAATAATCAGTCAGATAATGTTTCCTAATCTAACGTTTTTAAAGAAAAACCTAATATTTTAAACTAATCTCTTAGCGGTGCCTTATGAGGAAGAAAAATAAATAGCGGAGATTCGAATGCAATGGATTGGGGCGGGTTGTTAGGACATGTAAGACTTATTCCCAAATGGAAGAATAAGTAGTTTTTGAAGATGAAAGTACTCCGAAACACGTTAGCTAGTAATAAAGTGACAAATATAGAAATGGTGGGAAATTTTACTCAACGTAGTACAAATTAAAACCATTTTATACACATGGTTACACTACGAAATAATACTTATTTTAAGGGAAAATTGTTTAAATATAATTGAAATTATAAGAGTCTAAATAACTAAACATAATATATACGTTATATATATATATATATATATATATATATATATATATATATATATATTTTTTTTTAATCCAACCCTCAAAAATCTTAAAATATAACCTAACCTTACCCTTCGATATTTTATCATATTTTTTTTTTGGTATTTGCAAAACCAACTCCTAAAACTTGTAATTATTTTTGTTACATTTTATTCCACTCATTTATCAAACAATTGTTAAGTTATTGAAAAAGGGAGATACTTTTCTACCTCAACTACTTATTGACCTTAGGTTTCATTTTAAAAGTTATTTTGTTGTCTGAATTGCTAACTTTTAGTCATTTCAGAAGGTTTTGAAAATAAATGGTACTCATAATTTTACATAAGTCTCCGTAAAATTGGAGGGCTTGTTTGATGCACATAAGATTTGTATAAACCAATTCTTTTCAGCACCACCTACAGTTTAATTATTGTCTTTACTAGTATAATTCGTGGTCCAAACATATGTATCAGACTTTCCACTTTCCTATATAATTTGTTCACAATTCTTCTTCGTGGAGATATGGACCAAAACTAGTAAGATATTTTCCTTGCTGACCCCTCGTTTAAAATATCTTACCTACTGAAAATATGATGACAAAAGCGTTTAAAACTACTTAAATTTTTGTTATATTGAACTATTTTCTTATCGTTTCATTATAGTGGAGCGATGTGAGACACGTGCCTCTTATTAGTTTTATGAATATAAAGTACTGACACTAATCATGCTATTTTTTAACAAGAGCCAACAACTTTTCTTTTGTTCCGGGGAAGGAACTTATTTTAAGAATATGAAAACAGTTTACTGAAACAATTATTTTCATAATTAGCGAAATTTGACAATTTTCTTACTCTCCATTTTTAAACACTGTGAGAAATTAAAAATTTAGTCCACCAATAGTTTATTTGTATAATAGTACCAATAGTAATATAATGAAATATTTTATATTACTTCCACATCTAAAAGGTTACAATTCCTTGAATAGTCAAGTGATTTATTGGTAATCATAATAATTTATCAAGTTACAAATATATATATATATATATATATATATATATATATATAAATCAATTTCCTACTGTATGTGTTTCAAGGAGTGGAGGGATCTCTGGAAAATAATGATAACAAATATTTGGAAATCACGTATTTCATATCTATTACAATTTTCATACAAAAATTTCGTGAAAAGTAGAATTTATGTACAGATTAAAACAATAATGTAAGTTATATCTCTCTAACACGTATTTAATATGTTCTGTGAATTTTAAATAACCTTTCAAATAAAATGTTACAACGAATTTTCCATTTAAACATTTTGAATTACCTCAGTCCGTCTTTTTAGATTCAGTAGCAGGTTTAATTATCTAAAAACTGACCATATAAATTCTTGTAAATCGTATTTTGATATCACTGAGAAATAAGTTATAGATGATGCTGATGTCTAACAAATCTTTGGTTTCTTTTTATCATCGAAGATTAAGCTTCCAATTTAGAATCTGTATATATATATATATATATATATATATATATATATATATATATATATATGTAGTTTAAAAATCAGTTCTTGAATTGTTTAAAAGAATCATACAAATTCTTATAGTTTAGGAAAGTTGATGAAAATAGTGAAATATACAAAACATTGTGAGAAATATTTCCATCAGAGAAATCATAGGGGAATGGACAAAAAGAAATAAAAACATATTTTTGCCTCTACAATTGAAATAACACAGGTCAATATTTTATATTCATGAGGAATGATTAATTACAGCAGTCCAGGCGAGATAAAATGAACACAAGCATAACGACACTAATCTCATACATTTGTGGTTTCGCTTCGCTCGAGTAACGTCCCTTCGTCAAACGATCAGAACTGTTTGAAAACGGAGCGATTTTTAATTTTGCTGTAGCCTATTTATTAGAAACTAGAAAAGGTAGAATAAGCGACTTCCCTGGTACAGCCTATCATATGAATCGCGAAAGCTAAGTTCTAGGGATTAGTTCCAGAGAAAGTATTGATTTCCACTGCACTTGACTTGAGCTCCCACTGAGGGGAAGAAGAGGGGGGGGGGGTATCTGTGCAACAAATGAAATCAAGTGTCGTCATTTGGCAGAATATTATGTTCATGAATGCATATAACCATTACTGGACAGTAATTTTATAAGAGACGAGTATTAAATATCTCCCGGACTTTTTCCTACAACTTAATTCTGGATAGTTTTCAAACTAAAGCCGTTCATTGTTGGGTAGAAGATTCTAGATGTTCTACACTGTTTGGTTATCATCTTGAATTAAACTTTAAAATTTTAAATTATAATTTTGTCTTCTGAAACATTATTGGCATGTTTAGCCCAAATATGGATAATTCTAAGGAATAATGAACAGCTTTGGTTTTTAAACTATCACCAAAAACTATATAAATAAGTAGAAGGATGAAAACTTTAAATCTAACTTATACATTACTACAAACATCAAAGAAATTTTATAAAAATAGTACTATAAAATTGGCTATAAAAATTTTACAATCTCTACAACTTACTCAAAAACAATTTTATAAGCTTATTTCCTTATTGGAAATGTTAATATTTTAACTCATAATCGTGTTTCAACTTTAATTCAGAATGATGAAATTTAAGCACTTACTCTGAAATTTATTGTTACGACAATTACATATTAGTTGAATTAGGAGTAAAACACTCCATAGGTTCCAAAATAACTCCAATAGTATTGATTTGGGATGTATATATATAAATGTAACAGTCAATAGGAGAGCATATATATATATGAATGTATGTGTGTGTGTATGTGTGTTGCTACGCATCCCGGCGGCGGTTCCCCCCGATATGATGGTTTTTATATTAAGGGACCCTTGCTTATGGATGTGCTTGCAAGAATTTAACAAGTTAGTAAGGTAGAGGATTTGTCTCTTCGATGCCTTTACCCTAACTCCTTTATTAATTTCTTAAATATATAACACAAGATCTAACACTAATATTCTAATTAAAATCTTATGCTAAAACATTTTCATAAAACAAATTTAAATTTCTATTTCTATCTTACCTTTATTACCTCTCTAGACTCTGTCTCAAAAGGTGTGCCTTTTGGAGCTATTGTTATCTCATCAGATTAAAATTATATTTATTTTACTTTGAAATTTTCCTTTAGAGCACTTAATTTCTTTTTGGTTTAAATTTTGGAATTTAATTAATTAAGGATATTTAAAAAACAAAGAACAAAGTTGAATAACAACAAATTTATTATTTCTGGCACAATTTTATCAAAATGTTGAATACTCCTAGATTTAATGAGTTAAATCATTACAACCATCGTTAGTTGCCTTATTCTGTTTTGAGCCTCCTGCGTTCATAAAAATAGTTTCGGAATGATTTTCATATTATGAAACAGATATACTAATTTCGATCAAATGTATATAATTGCGATAGTATTTCATATTTTTATTATAAGTAGCACCCAAGGAACCAAACAAAATATATTGGCTACCACTCTATGTTGTTTAGGGAGTTTTCTGTAAAACAACAGAATATGAGATAGGACTTATTTCTAACTTTTTATAAAAGTCATAATTTATTAAAAAATATGCTTTACATATTTACGTCAATTTTTTGTTAAACGTTAATCTCTCTGTTTAAATCAGAAGTTAAAGAAAAATATCGTTCAGGAATAATAAATAAATTAAGCTGTATAATCCATCCTAATTAAATATGATTTATGCTTATTAAACTTTAACATAAGCAAATCAAGCGTAACCATATTTAAAAATGTAATTATTTTTCATAACGTGTATACATTCCTATACCAACATATCTCCCATAAACAAAAACACTTTTAAAAACTCATGCTCCCTTCTCAATTATAAGTGAGATAAAGATATTTTTGGGAAATCAATGAGGTATTTTTTATTACAATTTAATTTTGTGGATACGTCTGAAAAAAATAATCCAATGTTTGGCACTTTTCTCTTTAGGTTGAAGTTAAATTTCATTAAAAATTTCTGTATTCGAATCATCAATACACATGTCTCTTTTGTAACTGCCTTCTATAAGTTCTGGTTTCAAACTCTTGAAAACTATTGGAAAAGATTTAATTGCAAAGAAGGAATTAGAAACTAGTAATACCATGTTCTTAACAAAAAGTCTGGAAACTTGCTTCATACTTCAATGGGGCTATGTGCTTTTGTTTCCAGCGATGAAGCACATATCTTCTATATTAAAATTAAGTAACACACTCTGCATATGTTTTGTACTAGCCCGCTTTCTCTCTTTTTGAATCTTCATGCTGGTCACGCAGGTGTGGCCCGAAACATTGCACTGGGCCAAGGTAGAAGAGAAATATATAGAGACTTTTAGTATTGAGCTAATGTGTTATGTGGAAACGATCAACAATACATATCAGGAAGTACAACTATGGTGTTGAGGAGCAGACGTAAAACTCTAGTATTTTATATTTTAATACAAAATAATTTACTTTATATCGCAGATATTATCCATATCGTTCACACATAAAGACGATAAAACCTTTTCTCGTTGGAAAAAGCGTTTTATAACAATTTGAACATTGGTTTTTATATTAAAAATATGCACGCACATGTTTTGTAGAATTAATTAATTTTTAGAATTTTTAATTAATAATTGCGACTAAGTATAATTCTTTTTTTTTTTTTTTTTACATATTAGTGTACGGTATATAGAAAGTTTCACTGCAGAGCAAAAACTTGATCAATGAAATATTTTGTTTTGAAGCCTTTAAATCAAAAATAATGTCTGTTTATAAACAGTACTCCACACTGTGCACTGTAACTTAAACGTGTGAACCGATTTTGAAGAACAGTGTGAAATTTTAGCCGTATATCGAGCCGGTTTTTTCAATTAAATAAATCATATTTTTGGGGTACGTGCTTTAAACAAGAAAAAAGAAGATTTTCTCACAATCAGCTATACCCATTTCAAATACATTTTTCTTTAAAAACCTAGGATCTTTCCAACACGTTCGCCATTCCTCCAGGCAGCATTTTCTCTGTTTCTCGCGGATCAGTCCCATCACTCCCAGATCTGTAGGTCATTATTTGAATTTTCTTTTTTCTTCCGATGTGAAAAAGCCGATTGCCATCATTTCTGGTTATTAAAGCTTGACAGTGTTAAATATGAAGTGACTTGTTTAGAACGGCGTAGTCAAGTGTATTGACTATCATTTAGTGTATTTAAAACAACAACAACGACAAAATATATATTTTTTACACACCACCTTAGGTTGGGATGATTGACACTTAACTTATAAACCTATAGTAATAATATGTAATTCTCTTTTCCTTAAATAACTTAATAATTATGACGTATTTAATGATTAACACGCAAATTAAATTTTCTAATAAAAATCCCCGTTTATATCCTGTAACGATGTCATGATATCAATTAAATTAAACTAAATAAAATCATCAATCATGAAATCTAAAAATAAATTAATTAAAATATAACTTGAATAAAAGAATAAATATAGAACCATGTTAAGAAACAAATGAAGAGAAAACGGCAGATGCCGCCTGTAATAAAATTTGTACGTGCTAGGCTACAATAGCACTAAGATTTCAAGAACCTTGAAGCCAACACGTGTGTACATAACGGAATTCTTAGGGTAGCAGAGTTTTTACTAGAAAAAAAAGAGAAATCAAGGGAAAGCAGCATCATAACGGTATTTTAGAAAAACGCAAGTAGAAAGTAGGTCGGCCAATCGGAGACGCTTCAAACTTAAAAAAACACAACGGCAGAATTCAAAAACAACCAGTAGGAATTGCGAAAGTTCGTAAGCAGAGAAAGTTGGTAGAAATCCACAAATCAGCGAACAGGGCGCGAAAACCAGTGTTTTAGAGAAGGAGGATTAGAAAATAGTTTGTTGAAGAGAGTCTTACCAGAGTCGCCAAGACGTAAGGTCGTGTACACAGCAAGAGTACGCTGTGTACAAAAGAATAGTTTTTTTTTACAGCGAGTAAGGGACAAGAAGTCTCTTGATATTGAAAAGTTTTAATAAGTTTAAAATTAAAGTAAAATCAAAGTAAAGGAAGTTTAAATTAGAATAGGAAGTTAGATTTGGAGTTTGTGGAGTTCTTAATAAAAAGACAGATCATCAAAAGGAGTTTAAATTCACCAGAGGTAAAGGACACCAATCATCGTAGAACAGGCGCTGTAATTTTGGAACGACTACAAGGAAGGAGATACAGATTTTGGAACCGCATCAGGGAAGGAGAGACAGATTAATTACCAACGAAAAGTGTTTAAGCAGTGTGGTGTTTTTGTTTTTTGTTTGGATAAAAAAGTAAATTAAAGTCATGTGTAGTGGAAAGTGCTAACCGACCGAGCAAGAAGGACCAGCAGATTTGATAAGTACAAAACCAATTAATTGTTAATTATTAAATTCACTTAGAATTGATTTCACTTTCGATTGAGCCATTCAAAAAACCCAAGACCCGAGATTAAGATTTTGTTGTTTGTTTAAATTAATTGTAAAGAACTGAGCTAGCCGAGAATAAATAAAAAGATGATCAATGTTAATGATAATTTAAAGTGTTAAATAAATTTGTAAAGAAATATAATAAACTAAAAAGAACTGATAATTTGAAGATTTTAACAAGAGTTAAAACAAAGTAAATTTTGTAATTTTAAAATTGTCTATGATAAATAAATTAATCTTAAGGAATGAATGGAGAGTAAATGGTTTTTCTAGATAAGTAAGTATAAATTTCATGTATATGTTTATTACTGTAGTAATTTTGTTCTTTTAAAACATTAAAAGAAAGAGTTTGTTTTATCCAGGTAAACGGTGTTGTTTATGAGTATAATAATCATAAGTTGTTCCTTTTTAGTAGTGTTGCAAATAAATAAGTAAATCTAACATCTTAAATATTAGATTGACACGACATCGTGTGACTTTTAAATTAGAGTAATCAAAAATATAATAATATAACATCTTAAATGTTATAATCCAAAATATGTAAATTGGCCAAACGTGTGTTTTTACAGTAGTTTATCCACCAGGGAATTTAAACGTCGTATTTGTACACAATAAACACAAATTGAAAGCACGTGGGATTAGTGTGTAGCATACGTGAAAACTCAAAACATGTTGTTCTCTATGTGAAAGAATATAAATTGAAAAGAAGTCCATGCTTACAATACATACGTGTAAATTTGAAGGACGTATAGATTCACAGTTAGCACCTACATATTAATAAGTACGTGTATTGTTACAATATGCAAATATAACTTGTAAATATAGGAACATTATGAAAGAGTAAATCATAACTGTCCTAAGTTTACAGCATATATTATGTTAATGTATATATATAACACTTGATATTCTAGGTACAAACATTAATTCAAACCATGAATTTAATTGTTGCACGCTCGTATAAATTGAAAGGACATGCATTGCATATGTTTACACAATTCACGTTCAAATTGATTCACGTAGGTCTATATTTTCAGCAGGCTTGTCGAAAACGAAAGTACTTGTGGCTATATTTTCAGTACTCTCCAGTAAACTGAAATCACGTAAAGGATTATGTGAGTTATTTGAACGGATTGTAAAGAAGGACACCAGCTGAGTTGAACTTGTATGGACAAAAATAGATCCAATCAAAGCACATAAGCCAGATGTGTCTCACACGATGCAAAAAGTTTGGAGTGGTTGTAAGCTTGACAGTGTTAAATATAAAGTGACTTGTGTAGAACGGCATAGTTTGTACAGTTTCATTCAGGGTATGTTTTATTTTATTATTAAAGTTTGTGATTGTAACAAATTTACACCAAATTATTTGTCCCAGGTTATATTAAAATGATGGTGTTGGACTTTTCTCGCCCTGTAGAATGTGAAAGACGATGTTTTTATGTAGACTATGTTGTTTTGGTCTTTATTTGTAAACGTTCATTTTTTAACAAAACCTTAAACATACGCGCTCTTGTGTATTTATTGGATTAAAAAACAAATTTTAGATTTTTTTTTAAATTTCAGCATTGATTGAAATTGTAATAAATGCACATGTCAAGGATATACCCGTTGGTTAACAAGTGTTCCCGACATATTTTATTCCACAATCTTTCATCATATCGATTTGGGACTGAATATATTTTTTATCAGATTTCTCGTCCTATGTTATTGATGTTTAAAATTTTTAGCCGCCATCTTTGATTTGAATCACGTTTGAAATAATAACATTGTGGTCAGACACTTGATTAAACATTGTTTTCAACTCTGAGTTTAGTGACGCAGGTTTTCGAAAATCATCTGAAATTATTAAATTTGAATTTTTAAATACTGGCAAAGGCACATTTATTTGTTTTACACTATTTATGACACATAATACTCCTACATCTCAATGATGGAACCTATTATAACAATTTCAAAACTTTCTGGAAATTATTAACTTTTTAGGTATAATGTGATATTTTATTGGCTTGTTTTGTTATATGTTATCAAATTGAATAGCGTAAATAAATAAAAGTAGTAAATGCAAATTACGTTTTTCCATTGAAAAGAATATCGAACTGTTATGCAATACCATCGTTCATAAATAGTTTACAACAAATCTCCTTTGGGCAGTATTTTTAATAAATGTCAAATTCGAAATCTTTTATCATGAATAGTTAGCAATAGACACAGATATTCTACCACTGATATAAACCCATCTCTGTATAGAAAGAAATGTGTCTATTCAACTGTCACTCAACCATGTTACTAGTTTTTTTAAATACTCAAATCTAAGATATCGATTCTAAGACGGTGGCCAAAAGTTGTAGTGATAAAACGTAGTCCGACAGATATGATCTAAACATCATTTATTTCCAAATAGATGAGGAAAGAATTATAGTGGGGATACTTTTCTAGTCACCCGTTATATATTTGCGACGACAAACCCATGATAGAAAAGCCAACATTAAGACTGGCTGATATATTACTCATTATAATTCACCGAAAAAAGTGTGTGTATTATTCAAATTGCGACAACTTTAATTTTGAAGCTGCTAATTAATATTTTAATTGTTTTATTGTTTGAAAAACACGAATATATCAATAAACTTTATATAAAATATACTATAGGTAAGTACAATGATTTCAAAATAGTACTATTATTTCATAACAGATATGGAGGCTCACTCTCCGTTATAAAATACTTTACAAAAGTACCCCAAAACCACAGTAATATGTAGTCAACAATTAATGTCCCTTGTAAAATGTCTCATTAGACAAACTTTGCGCACACATTTGATTTTTAATACTCGGAATTCAACTTTTCCTAAGTTTTTGTTTGTTTTGTAAAAACTGAAAAGTTGTAGGCAACACTTAATGCACCTTGAAAAAAATATCCAAAACCAAACTTTGACTCTAAAGTTGATCTTAAGGCAACATTAAAAAAATTAAAATTAAAATGTTTTGTTTTTTTTAAATTCTGCAATATGTAATATGTTCCTCACAAAAAGTATCTGAAACACAATTGTGATAAGTATCTCGTTGAGGCATGTATATTTGTGCTGACATGTATATTCCATTTCATCCTCTTAAGTTTTTTTTTTTAAATTAAAATTTAAGGTTATATGAATATGTAGAATAATACAAAATGGTGAATTTCGGCAAACTATTATAGTTAAGCCAAATAAAGAAAATATGTAAGTGTTGGGGTTACCAACCATATACACAAAGGGAATATGTAATATTATTTGCTTTCTGGTAACTCGACCTCTGGCCTCGATGGTCTGTTATAACAAGACAATAGTATACTTTGTACGTATACAAGCATATAAAATAAAAATTAACGTTGTTTTTGTGAAAATTTACTTGTGTATTTAGAATAAAAACTCCTTAGATTTTTTAAAAAAAAATATGCAATAAATGTACAAAACTGTACTTTCAACCTTATTTTAACAGATTGTATGCTTTTAGGCGATTAAATATTTTCTCTGAGAATGGAGTGGCTGTTTAAAAACATTACCTAAACATGCAATTTCTTATAGTTCGTTCAACACTGGTTATTTCTCCAAAGTGCTTATATTTTGAGTAAATATAGGCATTTCCAAGATTATTTGGTAAAAACACTTTTTAAATTGTAAACAACATTTTACATGATATTGCCCAAAAAATCTTGAACGAATTTAATATTTAAAATTTTTGAAACTTGATTTTCAAAAATGCAACATTTTGGTACTGTTTTTTAAATACATTTTCAAGTACATAAGATAAATCTTCAACGTAATTAATGGCGAAAAAGGACCTAACTTGTAATTTTGTACTTTAACTATACTATATAAATCTGATACAAATAATTATATTTTAATAAATGTCCTATTTATTATTCATTTAACTACTTGTTATTCTTACTTTGTAATTTTCAAGTTTGAAAGATTAACTATCAATTTAGGTATACGAAAGTCCAAAACATGTAAAACCAAAGAATTGTTTCCAAACTTCTCTTCTTTTTAGGACCATTTTAATTTTGTGATAATTTAAAATAGATTCACAAAAATATGAAATAAAATGACGGTTATGGAAATTTCAATCAAACTTGAGTCACTTAAGTGTAATACTTGAAATAGAATACAACGTGGTTAACACAAGAACATTCAATTTTTTCAAAATTTGGAGGTAAACTTGAAACAGTTATAGTGTATTGGAATGTCGCTAAATTAATTTAGCATACTATTAGATATTTTTTTCAAAATTAGGGGACACTGGAGTTGGGGAAGGGGTAAACCCTAAAAGTGTAAAAGTTATCCGGTTTAAATCTGGGGCTAATGAACCCCAATGGGTCAAGTAGAAGGACCCTAAATGTAGACTGACCCAAGTTAAGGCCGCCCAAGAATAAGATGTTCCTAGTATTAGAACTGTAATATCATCATCTCTGGCTGTTAGTGTTGAACATGTGAGTTGTGGCAGATAGAGGGGAGTTGGAATTGGACAAGCACACAATTCCATCTCCCCTCTCTCTCTGCTGTACCCTCCACACCTCACATGTTTTAACACTCGGACAGCTAGAGATGAATAATAGTTGATTATAATAGTTATTTCCTTTCTAGATAACGTTTGTCTTACCAACTTTGTTATTGATGTATGTCTGTTGTTGATGAAATAGCTGTTGTTGATGAAAATACTGTTGTTGATGGAACGTCTGTTTTGCTGGAATATCAAAACAGAATAAGGATTTTATCTTAATCGCCGGCAAAACGTTTGTTAAAATTCCACTGATTTCAGTGCCAAACATTTTCAGTTTCAAGTTGAATTTGAATCATATACCATCTCTGTCACCGACAAAACATATGTTGGTGGTTCATCATTTTAATAAAATGCCCAATATATGTTAAATATATTTAGATTTTCTATTTTCAGCAGCACAAAATGCAACTCTGATACTTCTACGCCAATTTCCAACAACCTGTCATATAGATTTACAATTAGTTATTATTAGTTACTTTCACATTAAAATTTTCTTTCAATTACAATAATTACTTACTTCAAATCATGTACGAAGTTTGCCACTGACAAAATACATAGTATCGTTGAAATTACATTAGTCTACTTGTTTAAATAAATATTGCCATAATTCGAGAACTACTGAATTAACTTCAATCGACTTACGACTGAAAACTTGCCAGATATGGTACCTATATAGTAATGAAAATGGCATGAAAATTGGATTAGTAGTTATCGAGTTACAGAGTTGCAGACATTCGGAGAGACGTTGCGTGTTACATAAATAGAAGGATATATAGAATACGCACTTGTGCATGTATTGATATATAACGTATGTTTTAAGCTATCTTTAATATTTGAATGGTGACCTAATTTTTTTACTTAAATGAAGTCTAATAATTTACAAGTTTTAAACGTAATAAATACGTTTCATTGCAAAAAAGAAGACATTATTTAAAAAAATATACTTCAAATTTAGTACAGTCTACAATGGTTAATTTTAAATTTAATTCGTTAGCTTTCCACAAATAATGTTAAAGTATTTACATTATGGACCAATTTGTGATAAAAATGTCATAAACAAATGGATGAAACGTACACCTATTTTAGTTATTAGAAACCAGTGCTTAGTTTTCATAAAACTTTGAATTTGATTATCTTAAAATTTTATGTTTATTTTTCAGCATTTACTTCCGAGATATGGATTATAGACATGCTCTGATTTTTCAGATCAACTTGACATACTTACTTACACAGGTAAAATATTTAGAATTCATACTAGAAGATAAACACATGGTATCAAATACATTAATTAAACTAAAATGAGTAGTTGAGCTTTATTGCTACTCTGCTTCTCAACAAATTAGTGAAACCATTGCGATTTTAAAATTTAACCAATGTGTTGTATAAAACCAGTCATGAAATTCAAAAATGATCGAGTTTCCAATCGTGTTGACTTTTATAAAATAGTACCCACGTAAAAAAACGAATATCAAATTGGAAATCAGCAATAAAAAATAAAAATAATACGAGTTTCATCAAATTAAATATCAATAAATTGAAACAAATTTCAACATATGGGATGAAATATGGATATTTGTGGACCAAGTACGTACAAATATAAACTCGGTGCTTCAAAATAGAAAAATATATTCAGTTTCATGAAAAAGAACAATCTAAACCAATGTTCATAAATAGCAGCTTCCTTTTATTTTTACTCACTTGCCATTGACCAAAATCCAACATTCCATGGGTCCTCTACTCACGTTATTATACTTCAAAATGCTGAATCATGCTGAATACTCCTTCTTGAAAAAATAAGTGGTAATCAACCTCTCCTAAATTATTAACAAAAAATCTAAAAAACATTTTTTCAAAATCTAAACTTTAATTTACAAAAAAGTAATCCTGGTGCCGTGTTGATAAAGCGCAGTTGACCCGCTTTACACTTGTGTTGTTAAAGTGGTGTTGGATACAATACGGCTGATAATTTAAAATAGGATATGGTTTTGGATCTTAATTACTTATATTTTACATTTTACCAGACTACACAAGTATCAAGAGACTTTTTTAAGTATTTTCGTTAGATAACGACATTTTACAAATTTCTGCATTGTTTGTTATTTCATTTTAGTAAAAAAACATCATTTTCATTTAGTTGAACGAATAATTTTCTATGTTCTTATCTACATGAAAACTGGTAAAATATACGAACATTCATTTGCTAAAAAGAAGCACTTATTTATAATTTTATATTTCTTAAATTACACGATCTTAAAACTTTTTTTATTAACCAAATTTGATACAAATAAGACAATTTGTAGAGGAGTTTGAATAAATTTACAAAACTATACATTTTAAAGCAAGAAACATTAGTATATATAAAGTTTTTATAATATTTGTCAAAACTATTACATATTTGTCCTCCATTCATTTTTTGTTGGTTTCTTATACGATACTGGGACTATTGATTTGTTTTTCTTTTGCTTATACAGTAGTTCATTTCCGCTAAGTACAAGAAGATGTCAGTTTCATAAAATATCTAAGTAATTTTCTATTTATGAAAAACCTTGAATGTTTTATCGTAGTATGTAACAAGAAATGTAACGAAACCATCCCCATTTATTTAGTTCTAACAGGGTTTTCAGAATAAATGTGTTTTAAATATACTTGGTTTTTATATACAAAATACAAAAAAAAAAATACAGAAAAGTGAAAATATATAATATATAATTAGGGGTGGGGAGATTTTTGAGATCATTATGAAATAACGGTTAAAGTAATATCCCACCCTATCTCTTCTTCATATACACTTCTGAATTGGTGTGGGTCTGTTTTAAAAAACTGTTGAATTATATAAAATTTAAAAAATTTGAAGTGTAAGAAGTTCTAAATAAGATAAAAAAATATTTTGTCCAAAATCGGTTCTAAGAATGACCAAGTTCTTTAAAATTTGTTCAAAATTAGCTAATAAGAACTAAAATAATAATAATTAGTCACTACCTTTCTGAGAATTCATAGTTGAGAGTTATTGATCACAGGATGAAAACATCTTCGATATTAGCATATTGTGGAAACAATAGTAATAAATTATAAAACGGACCTATACATTTTTTAGAAAAAAATACCTGGAAGTAATTTTGTATCAAAACTAGTTAAGATATGTGGGAGGATGGGGACCAAACACATATTCATACGTTGAATTCATGTGATTTGTACAAAGAACTTATAAAGAAAGAAAGGGTGGGATGTTTACTTTGTTTCTATATTTTGTATATTTTTTAAATCATTGTTCTATTCCAAAATTTTTTAATTCGATTAATTTTTAAGGAGGGTGATAAGGGCGTGGTAAAACAAATATTAATTTAGTAAGAAAAACATGGGACATTTTTATTGGATGTAGGCGTAACTTATCTAAGGTTAAATATTTAGTTTAACAAAATGTACTGAAACTTAGAAAGTAAATATTTACAATTTAAATTTTTTAAATTGTAAGGTTGATTTTGAATAACGTCTACGTTCTGTGAGTTGTCGTTATGTAAAAAGTTCATTCTGAAATACGAATTTCTGTAATATATTTTTTTTGAAGCCCATTTTCATTTCACTTTTAGGTAAATTTTTGAAAATTGTTTCTAATGTTCCGCAACATTTTAATCAAAATTTAATGATTCTTCAAGTAGGATTTTATTTTATACCCTTGTGGGTTAAGTTTTGAAATTTTTTACAAGAAATATGTGTGGAGTATGACAAGCAGAAAAGAAGCCGATTTTGTTTGATATTTTCATATTTAGCAGTCTGAAGAATGCAGGGTTCTTATGTGATCCTTCTCTGATAGCTCGTAACGAAAACTCTGTCTAGTCGAGTTAGGGAATTGTATATGTGTAAATCGAAACTTGATGAACAGTTGGTGAGGTCAACCGAAGCCGCATTCGTTAATTGAATCGCCTCAGCCATTAACGCTCCTTGCACATTACACGATTTCGTCCGCGCTGTTTTTTTCCGCACGGACGAATTATTTTAGTCGACTGATGAAGATTATGAGACCTTGCACACTGGACGATTTTAACTCGGGCACGATTTTTACCCGTGTTGCAGCAGTCTCTTGCCACCGGAAACAAATCGTTCCGTGCTCGTCGCTCAGCCCAGTGGCCTACGCGACCAAATGCACGCTTGCACACTGGACGATTTAAGTCGTACGGAAGCTGCCTCGTAGTCTGCGCGTTGTTCTACGCTTGCCTAAAGTTCTAGCGTGTTTTAGTTTGTTGTTTTGTGTTGTGTACGTGTTCGTGGACCTTATTAATGGATGACATAGACACAGAAGTATTTATTTCGCTTGTTGAAGCGAAACCTGTCCTATGGGACAAAACAACTGAGATTTACAAAGATCGCATCGCTACAAGGAAAGCCTGGGAGGAAGTATGCGTAGCCCTGAAACCTGAATTTGAGACCAATAGTGAAACAGAAAAAAATGCATTCGGTAAGTAATAATACAGTCTATACTATTATATTTATATACTAATAGTAAACTGTACAGTTTACATTTTTTTCGCTAAAACATTGTACCATTGCAATGTCGCGGCGATCAGATTTTATACTTTTTTACTTTTTTATACTTTATTCAACCATCAAAGATCAAAAGGACGTCCATCAAAATACGTATTCAACCATCAAATAATAAAACTGGAGGTAGCCCCTAGTACCTATATAAGGATAGATTCATAAACTATGAAACTGTTTTAAATCTTTATTAGAACAATTAATTTTGAAAACAACTGACAAAAATACTAGACTTAAAAAAATCGTATCGTGTAATGTGAAAGCAACAGTGCCACGATTAAAACTCGTGTGGGTTTTTTCCGCACGGACGAAATCGTGTAATGTGCAAGGAGCGTTACTCGATTATAGCAAGACCGAATATAACTAATGTTGTTCTCATTTTAAAATATTTATTAAATGAACCACTTGGCGTAACCTATCTCGTTATTGAATATCTCATAAAACCAAGTTATGAATAAAGAGGTGAAAGTTCGTTTTGTCCATGTTCGTCAAAACCGTAATATTCTTTTGTATGAGACATGATTTATTAAAAAAAATTATAAAATTCAGATGGAAATAATTTTTGGTATATTTTACCTTTAACAACGGAACATGGACCCTATATTTTTATTTTCCGTAACATAATTTTTCAAAATAGTTAAAACAGATTTTGTTAGTCTTTCAAAATTTAATTTTTGCATTATTTGATCACGACACTTTAATGGAACCAATATTTTTAGTATATATTAATCAGTTTGTACAGGAAAAAAATACATACAAACTAATTGTTTCCCAATATAATTAAGAAATACAAACTTTACGTCATATAGATGTGATGGTTTTTCGTCTTTAATACATATTAATAAAGTAAACTTAAAACTACCATTTGCTAACAGCTAACACATTCAAAATTACATAAATTTATCTGTACAAGAATACATCTCATTGACGTTTTTTATGGATGTTTTCTAGAATATTAAGGACTCTTTAACTAAATCGGGACTTGTTTACCTTCCCGAATAGTATTTGAATATGTTTTTAGAAATTCAAAGACTTTAGTAACTGATTGCTTTCTATACATGGAAAAATATACCTGCACCTAAATACATTTAAATATACACAAACATTAAACACAGTTCTATTGACTGTAGGTAAAATTTAAATCTATCCTTGATATGTAGTATACATTGCCATATTAAATTTTATATATATATATATATATATATATAATTATTGGATGTTTATATCTTTTTTGGTATAAAGTTAAATGGTCTGTGTCAATATAACGAAAAAACTGAGATATTTCTTTATAAAAGCAAAAGCCCTGTTTGACTGACTCGCTCATCAATAATTCTCACACTTCCCTCGAAGTTAGGTGACTGAAGTCAGGCTCAGGTGTTCCTTATAAGCTCATTAGGAAAAGTAAAGATGTTTCATTTCGATGTTTTTTGATTAGGGATAAAATGGAGGTAGCAGCCCTCATCAACCATATTTCTTTATATACCTACACTTTTTAATTATATAGTTTATAATTTTATATTAGAGGGTTTTAATCCAATAAGTTTGTTCTAATAATGCTTTCGAAAAAAATATACCAATTATTTTCAACCAAGTAGATGGTTCTAAGTGGTGTAAAAAATGAATACAGAAAATTAACTAAAATATGCAATTATATTTTAACATACAACTTCGTGGGATGGTGAACTTTGCTGAAATTTGTGATGTTTGCAAAAACAAATCTCTGGAAAAAATTATTACACACCATTAATTAAAATATGTAATAATTACGTTTTAATATGCAATTCCAAGAGACTGTAGTATATACAGTACGTCAAACATATCACAGGTACACTGTGTTTGAATTAATTTTCAAAGTAATGTTACAAGGAATATAAAAATACAGTTAAGTTTCAAGAATATTCGAAACGAAACAATTTCATACTTCTATGGAAAAGATTCCAGTAGATGAGTGACAGATGTTATGGGTTGTGTCGCCTGAGCAAGGATTCGGAACATATACAGACCAATCTTTAACCGCTTTCCTTATTTAAACAAGATATAAAATATATATTGTATTATTTATAATGGTCTTAAGATTTTATGAGCATGGTTCAAATTCGTGGTTTTTTTTTAATTAGTGATGAACCATCATTTCTTTAAACTGCGATTTGGCATGTAGGTTTTGGTGAGTAATTTTTTTATATCATTAAATTTAAATGAATTAGGTAGAACATATTATAAGATAATATTCCTTTTATATCTATAGAATATTTTTGAACTGATAACTCTCGAAATAACACTTTTGTAGACATGGCGACTGTTGTGTCTGGGTTCTTATAGACTACAGTTTAGTTCATAGACATGCAATAAGAAACCAGAAATCATAGAAATCACTGTTTTTCATGTCAGAGATTTCTATCTATAAAAATCTTGAAGTAGATTGTTCCATCAGAATAGTATATTCCACATATACGACGAAGAAAAAATGGAAAAAAATTATTATTTCATCTCTACAGTCCAACAGGTTCAACCGATGTCCAAGCCGTTATCACCTAATGTCTCTCTTAGTTGCAATACGATAACCTTAAAAGTTATTCCTTCAACAATTTTATAAAACGTTTCCAGTTAGCCAGTAATCCCTTTCATAAATTCTATCCTCCCAAAAAAAACCTAAACAATCTCAAAAATTCAAATCTAATTACGTTATATATATATATATATATATATACTTTTTCGCGGCCTTAAAATTAGAAAAAACAAATTGCTTTACCTCTAATTATTGATTTACAAATTAGTGAGGTAAAACATTACACCAAGTTTGATAACATAATAAAACCGTTTGTCTACAATTCATATGATACAATAGGTCTGAAACATTTGACTACTTACTGTCAACGAACCACGAAAAGATCCCTGAGTCCATGGCCTATGGGGTAATTGCTTATTTATTTTCAAAGAAATGTAAAAATGTCATAAAACTTAATTTATACAATTGTGGAAAAATATCAATTTCGATTTATGTAATAACTCAAAATAGTTTAAAATTTATTAATTTATGAAGAATAAAATTAGTTAACATATATTGGTATAAATTTATCAAAAACAGGCTCTAATATTTAAAAAATATTTGTTAAAACTAATACTTGTGGGAGTTATAACTCAAATTTACCTCATAATAAAACCCAACCCCATTTAATTTATTATTAGACGAAGGGTAAATTCACTCCATTTAAAGTATACAGTGTTAGTTAACACAGTTAACAACTTCTTGCAGGATGGTACAATTTTTGTATTGTTATAAACATTCCTTACCCACTATTGTTTTCCGATGGTAGTGTCGTTAATTTTTCTTCTGGTGTTTGTTTTCCTTCTCTTCGAACTCTTGACACTTGTTTTTGCTTTGGAATTATTCGCAGCTCTTTCCATTGATTTTTCAAGTGACACTACAGCATTTTTTTTCCGCTTCCTGTTCAAAACATTCGTTAACTCGTCAAATAACTTCCTCTTTAATACTATCGATATTTGATCCACACTTCCTAACATCGTCCATTTGCAATCACTTATAAAAACGAATAAACCCTAGTATTAGTATATATGATACTAATGCAATAGAGGTTAGCTCCAAGCTATTGCCACAATCCAGTAGCATATTGTCAGAGTGACCTAATATTCGAGCAGAGAATGAGTAACCGGATACAGAAGTTGCATGAGTCACTGGTTACAGTGTCAATAAATATCCTAGATGCACAGAACGCCCAATGTTATGATAATATTTAGATCAAATTTATCGTACATAATCGTTATAAATTAAAAGTTCTTCATGAGTTTGATTTTTATTTGTAAACGTTGATTATAGAATGAATACCGAAATGGTTCATTTGCATGCACTCAATCGACCAATCAAATACGTTATTGTTAATTGAAAACCAATTATACTAGTAAAAGTAAAAGTTTATGTAAATTAAAATATTAGTAACTTGTAATTTGTAACAGGTACGACTCCTATGTGACAATAGAACTTGCAACCTTGGCACTGAGTCGGGAATAAGTAATATCTGTGTGCTCGGGCCAAATGTATCTTTACAAACCATTGTGTAACCGTTGAGAAAAATAGATGGTTGTCATCCAGTTTGGAGAGATTCTCGTGGCTCGTGGAAAGTACATAATATTGGGTGTGTGAGATAGAGAAAGTAAAAGTGCAACATTAGTCACATATTGTGACAAAATTTTATACTAATATTAATTTTGCTTTTGGGGTATTGAAATGATAACGTTAATAATTACCAAAAACAATTTGAAGTTGATTATTTTAATTGATATTGTGTGATTCCAGGTCCTACTATGCACAAGTTTGACTTTAGAGCATGAGCTAATAGTGGCCGAGAATTCAGTAAACAAATACCGTTCAACAGTAGAGCTGAGTTACTTGGCAGACACACACAACTTATACAACAAGTCAGAAGAACTAAAACTATATATAAACCAAACCATAGATAGAGGACTGAACAATCTATTCAACATTATGTCAGTTGTAGATAAAGGTAGAAAAATTGTTGTAATGATGAATAATTCAGAGAACATTATCCCTACTTCGCATGTCACAGAACTACAGAAACACTTCATATCTGACTGTGTGAAACGGATCAACGAGATTCGTCGCACGAACTATGAACAAGCTCTAGCTTTGGGTGACGAGTTGAATGCATTAATTAATATAGTTTATATAAATTCGAATTACTCTTCACCACAAAATTTGAAATTCTGTTTGTCAGAAATTCACGAAGTGAGAGCAGTTTCTTGTTTAGAGGACAATGTCAGAGCATATGCTGAGTTTTTGTCGAGGTTAAAAGTCACAGTTAACCGCTACTCGGAAACATTTCTACGCTTAGAAACAGAAATATATGACAATACAAGAACAAAACTACAGAAAGTTTTGAATGAGAGTAGAAATTTTACTCAGAACATTATGAACGAAATATTTAATTTTTCCAATATCACTAAATCAGATTTAATAAGTTTTGCTAACAGTCAAATTGTTTTTAATTTCGAAAAAGTTAATGATTTTTTTAATGCAACTGAAGATAATTTTAAAGAATCAATTAATGTTTTTACAAAGTATGACAATGATTTACATAACTATAAATCAGTATTTTCTAATATTCAAAATATTGTAAATGTTACAGGTGAAATAATATTAACGAAAATAATAAATAATACGTACATAGAACATAAAGTAGAAGAAAGCAATAGATTAAAAAATCAGAGCTTGGTAAAACTTTCTGAGTTCTTGAATGACACATTTTTAAACCTTCGTGAATTTGAAGAAAGTTTAGAGAAGGTTAAAGATAAGTTAGGCAGACTCATTAATGTGAAAACACTTTGTGATAAAGACGACTTTACAGAGTTAACGAATTGTTTATATGACGAGATGAGTAAATCTACAGAAGTCCAAGACAACTTAATGTATCTGATGAACGTTTCTATTACAATTTTAGAAACATTTGATGAACATGTAGAATTAAATATGCAAACTATTTATAATCAATATAGTATTTCTATCCGCAATATCAGTGAAAGTTTGCTGATAGAGTATAATATAAAATTTAAAGATATTTTGAAGTATGAATTGAATAAAATAGATTATGCTAAAAAAGAAACAGTAGAGGCATTATTTAAAATTGAAGTAAGTAATCGAAAAAATATCGTAGAACATAAGAGTAAATTGTTAAATTTAACAATTATGTTCAATATATTTTTTAAAATATTTGAATTTCTTGGAAATAAAAATGAAACAAAATCCATAGATGCACTAAAACCTCTAAATGAGACTTTATCAAATACATATTTATCAGGAAAAGAAAGCATATTAAACAAAATTAACGATATTGAAACATACGATGCAATAAATAAAACTTATAAATTCGTCAAAACTTTTAAAAATCAAAACCTAAAAATCTCATGTAAAACCGATGTTAAGACAAGTGTTTCAACCGTAGAGTCGTTGCAATGCTTTGAGAATGAACGAACACGTTTCTCTGAATTCATCGAGGCTTTGCTCAACGATTATGTACAGTCTTATAGGGAGCTAAACAACATTGTTTCTATGTTGTTTTATGATGTCCAACACTCCATACATGTTGGTATTAAGGAAACTTTATCCTCCAACTCAGTACAACCTGAGATTGATGACGTGTTTGAGTGTCTTCATAACATAGACTACAGGAAGTATGACTCTGTGAAATTAAGAGATGCTCTTAACATCTGTAATTCTTTTCTGCCAGATAGCTTTAACTCATTAATTTAATTATTGCATAACTTAGAAATTCTGAGAAGACGTAGTCGAATTGTAGTCGTAGGTTAAATTCCTATCTTTCATATTTCCTACCCGGTCTCTCTTGTTCTACTCCGACAATGTCACTTTTAAAGTATTCGACAGCTAACGAAGCAACGTTGCCAGATTGTGATATTTGCAAGTGCAAAGAACGAACGGCTGAAGTATAGGAGTCTATACTTTATTTTATTTCATTATTTTTTTAAAAGGAATTGGATGACTGAAAGTTTTTGCTTTTAAACTACAAGATAAATTAGAGGTTAATATCCTGTATAGTATGTTTTATTTTAATATTTTAGCTTCTTTTGTTAATAACAAAGTAAGTATTATAATCTATAAAATAACAAAATAAAAATGTAAATAAATATTCACCAAAAGTTTAGAGAGAAAGGTAAGAAGGGTGTAGAAAATTAAAATTATCTCAGATTTGATTATAGTTGTATCGTAATATGTGGTTAATATATATTTAGTAAGAATAGATTTTTTATATACTCCATAGATTATAAAGACGAGAAATCACTCAGTCATCAAGCCTTAAAAGGAGAATGAAATAGATAACTCTAGCCCTAGAATACTCTAATAACTTTAGGATCGGAAGAGAACAAGAGTTGGTATAGAGAGACTAGACAGAGGGATCTGGCCCAAAATTGCATGAAGAACGGTATAGATTCAACTAGGTTAATTCGGGAATTTCACACTCTTATTCGCAATAAGTGAACGCTTCAATGGTTGCTGCAAGGAAATAGTATGTATAGGAGTTAAATAATTCATGTGTTTGTTATAATATATGATGTTTTGTGTTCCAAAAAGAATGTATTTGCAGAGATAGAGACAGAGATAAACAAAAAGTGGTGTGGCAGAGAGAGTAAGATAGACAGAGTGAAAAAAAATTAGATTGAGGTAAGAGGGAGTAATACAGAGAGAGAGAGAGAGAGAGAGAGAGAGAGAGAGAGAGAGAGAGAGAGAGAGAGAGAGAGAGAGAGAGAGAGAGAGAGAGAGAGAGAGAGAGAGAGAGAGAGAGAGAGAGAGAGAGAGAGAGAGAGAGAGAGAGAGAGAGAGAGAGAGAGAGAGAGAGAGAGCGAGAGGGGGGGGGAGATTGGGCGTGAGGAAAAGGTAAATCATAGAAACAAACGGATAAGAAGATTGAGTTAGAGACAAAGATTCAGAGTTAAACATAGAGAGAGAGAAAGAAAGACAGAGAGGTAGAAAGTAGAGAGTGTAACAAAGAGAGACTAAATAGGTCCAGAGTGAAGACTGAAAATTTATCCTTGCAAAACTGCTAGGGACATAAAGACACAGTATGAGATAGAGAGAGTAATAAGTGATGTAGATAAAATAGAAAGAGAGAGCAAGACATTGAGAGAGACATACAGACGTGTGATAAGACATATAGAGAGAGAGATAAATAAGGAAAAAAAGACAGGTAAAGATATACAGAATGATATCTAGAACACTACCTAGGAACTGCAACTAGTGATTAAATGCAGCCATCTGTATTCATGACCACCAGAGTGGAAACTGCCAGAATAACTTTTTATTTTTACTCAAAACGCAAATAGTGATTATCATGAATCTCTAATACTAATAACTCTGAAAATAACTTTTCTCTAATTGGTCGTTTTATTCAGATATTTATATCTAAAATATAAAAATAACTTTTATGTTGTTTCATTGTTTGTATTTGTTTGACGCTAAATATTATAATGTTTTAAATTCTTAAAATATTTCATGTAAATTTATTGTACTACTGTAAAAAGCACTATAATAAATAAATAATAAGTTTAAGTATTTTAATATTGTAAAAGTGTGTGGTCAAATATAAAAGGTAATATAAAATCGATAGTCTGAAACTTTTGGCCGAGTACTTATTTCTACTTAAAAAAAAAAAAAAAATTGGTGATATCTGAATAAAGTACTAATGTTTTTTTCTTGTAGATTTTCTAGTCCGTAATAAAATTTAAAGTAGTTTAAATTAATTTGTGTTTTTATTTGTTGTAAATCTTATGCAATATCGGAAACTATAACTTCTAGGATAGAAAGAACACGGAATTAATTATAAACGTGTTCACTCTGTAAAGGAAGGATAGAATATTGACATATAACCCTAATAATATTTTATGGAATTTGTATCCGGTAAGCTTTTCAAATTAATTTTAGACACTTAAATCTATAGGGTTATAACAAAATTGTTTCTGTTCCCCTTTCACATAAATTACTGTGAAGTAATGTTTTTCGAGACAAATTATTATTGTACTTTTATAAAATATATGAGATAATATAATTACTGAAATTACAAATAAATAATCTCAATCGTAGTAATAACATTTTAATTCCACTAATACAAAGTTTTTAATTGGAACAACAAAACAACATGTGACAATACAAACAGCTGATTGATTCATCAGCTGATAGAAACATTAATCAGATATAACAATTATAATCTCTACTTGAGTGCTCTATGGATAAACTTAATGTCATAGTTGCTGTAAAATAAGAATACAATATATTACATGCAAGGTAATTATTCAAATATCTATTGTTAAATATTTACAACTGAAGTAAACTCATTTTCTATGATGTCGAAATTTCATTTTGATATTTAATTCCCCTGAAAATTAACACTTGCAAATTTGCTATCGCTATTTATGTTTATGTACATAACGATTGTTTTAAACCCTATTTAAATAGCACTATGTTGAATCCCTAAGCGAAATTAACGTGTCAATCAGTATATTTTGTAGGACTAAAAATGATTGACGTCTAAACATTACAGAGTAGTCGGAATAACGTATTCCCTGCATAGAAATGAATCGGACATCTCTATTTATTGTTTGTTTAAATAAACAATTGGAAATCATATATATTTACATCAAAATATATTAATTTTTCTCTACCGATTTTTGAAATCAAAACATTAAAAACGTTAAAATTAATAGAGATATTACTTTAACAGATTTTTAATTTCTACGATATTGAAATTGTGAAAAGAATTCAAATGTTGATTCTCTAAACCTAACGATGTTCTCCAAAGATAATATTTGTCACTTTTTTTATGGAAACTTTACTTTTTTCCAAGGAGATAGGCGCCACATATCAACGCATAGGCTACATTTGTATATTTTCCTTTGCACATACTAACTCGTTTAAAAAAAAAGAGTGTAAAAAACAAGTAAATGAATTGTTTGATTTTTACTAATATGACAAATATGTTTGATTTGTATAAAATATGAAAAAATTTACAACCACTTGAACTGGCAAACATACAAAAAATTGAGATTTAGTATACAGTTATACAACTTTTTTTTACCTATCTTTTGGTGTGTGATTAAGAGCCACATAATTTTAAAGCCCATTTTTTCTGAGTAAGGATCCGCAGGTCTTATCATAAAGGACCACCTTATCAAAAAATGGCAACTGGTCAAAATGTCAAAACATTGGTATCTGCTTTGGTAGCCTAATATCTGAAAAGACTAAGTTAAGTAAAACAACATGATTAATGATTAACAAAAGTGTTTAACGGATGTAAATGTACATCAAATACAACGTTGTTTATGATAAACTTAAATTGTTTAAGTGTTGATAAGTGATTTGCATACCTTTTAGAAAGACATTAACAGGTCAAAGTTCTTGATAATTAGCAGCCACATTCTCGTAACAAAAGAAGGAATGATTGTTTTGGAATGTTGGGTATTCCAAACTCGTTAGATAAACATTTAACTCACTATGTTATTAGTGTATCATTATAACTGATAGTGTGTTGGCATCTTGAGCCTCTTTGTTTTGTTCTGCAATGGAGTTGACTAAGCGTGAACGAGTGACGCTATTATTGATGCATGGGTGTGGTGACCGTGTCATGTCACATCACTGACATATAAAGTGCAAGAGTTGTTCAATGATTTATTTCCAGAGAGGAATCCAATATCTCATGCAACAGTTATAAAAACTGTTCAAATGTGTGAATTGACAGGTATGTAGGAAACTGTCTAAAATCTGGAAGACCAAAAAGTGCAACAGACGGTGAACATTCTTTGAATATTTTGCAGAGTTTTGTATAAAATGAGCATACTTCCCTCAGAACAATAGCCCATGAACGGAGGTAAATTATAATTCTGTACATGATTTTTTAAAAGATAATAGTTTTAAGCCATATAAAATTCTTTAATTACAAGAACTACATGAAAAATGGTGTTTAGCGAATCATGATGAACCCAGATGAACAAGTGTGGTGAAACTAGACTATTTATTTTTGGGACATTTGAAAAATAATGTTTACAAAACAAAACCTCGTGATATAGTTGAGCTGAGACAACGAATTGTGCAACAAACAAGCCACAATTTCTGAAGAAGCATTGCTCAACGCTGTATTAGCTTTCTACAATCGGACTGCACACTGTCAAACAATGGATGGAAAACATTTTTAACATTTATTATAACCTTGTATTTACTTTGGATAATGGATTCTCAAGTCTTCATTTAAAAATCTGTAAGTTATTGTTTTAAATTGTACTGTATTTTTTTCCAATTGATAGACTTATTGGTATTTAAATAATCTTATTTAACTCTTTTTACAACAATTTTCCAATTTGCTAATCATATACAACTTTATAACTAGCTTGTGAAGCTACTAGCTATTAAAACTAGCTACTAGCTACTAAAATAACTAGCTATCGTTTAAATATACAACGACTCAAATACGAATGTTTTGAAAGGCTGGTCCTTTTGAGATGAAACCTATGGGTTCTTACTCAGGAAAAAAATGCCTTTAATATGATGCGCCACTCAACATAGGCTTCCATAAGAAATAGGCCTGTCATTGAAAAAACTACACGACACACCACAATATATAGTATAAAAACGTTGTATGACCTTATACTAAATCTCAATTTATTGTCTGTACCCATTCAAGCGATATTTTGGTGGTTTTACACTTATTTACCACTCCATAAATGTATTTTAGAATTTCCTTATCAAATACATTTTAAGCAAACTATTTTAGTTTATTTAAACAATTTACCTATACGCAAGTTTTACTTCACTAATTTTAATAACATGAATTTAGAGAATTTATTTTCCAATATAAGTGTCCTAAAGGATTATAGTATTGTGGTAGTCTATACTATTAATTTTACAATATAAAAAACTCGAGTTTTTTATCATTTTAATGGTAATTAAAAAACCAAAAAAATTGAAATAATGGTTTCTTCTTATCTCTTGCCATTTTAAAATGACTGTCTATATCTAGATTATCTTTTATAACATAAAATATTTGCTCATTCCTTTTGTGATGGTGTGACACATTGGAAGTTAATAAAATTACCTCAAATTTCCAAATTTCAATAATTAAAATAACCATATCTAATAACTTCCAAATGACGAGGAAGGTCGAGTTTCACATCAAATAAAATGTTTTGCAAACTGAGCAACTTTTTATAATTACATGTTTATGATATTTCTTACGGTTCAGTATAACCAATGACTACATAAATACTATAAGACACGACATGGCCATGTTAAATATTCTACGCTTATTCTTGAGTTGACCAATACCCGCTAGGGTGTGCTGCTAGAGAATCTGAAGTTGATGTGACTGGCGCTAGGTGGCTCTACGGTCAAACAATGTTTCAGGCGGGTAAGAGAAAACGCACTGATGCCACATATGGGACCAGAGATGCGAGGGAAGGTCGAGAATCGCTTATCTCAGCGCACTGACAACACTGACAACACTGACTATGCTGACGGAAGTAAGTGAGAAGGTTTGTGAGAGAGGTCAACAGTTGTACAGTCTCAACCAAGTGGGATGGGTACAGTCAAGCACCTGCTGCTAGCGCTTTCTGATAGCTGTGTCAAACTTGTGACGAACAGCACCCGTAAAGCGTAGACTATTTCCCTGTCCTATGTCGTGTCTTATAGTATTTATATAGTCATTGGTATAACGGTCAACAAACCTTACTTTACTGGTGTAGTTAGACATGTTTATGGTACAAAACAAATAAATAATTTGTAAATAAAACAAAAAAAAACTAAAATTAAAATGGTGTATATACTTGTTAACCAGAAATATCATACTATTTCATAATGCCCGATTTATTGATTTAGTGGTTGAATTGTTTATCCAATTTTCGCCATAGCTGGTATGATTACTGGTTTATACCACGGCTTAAGCAAATGTTGGGTATCTATGTAAGTTGTATGTATGATATACAATTCAATTTGTTTTATTATCGCTGCAACATTCTCTGACGTCAGTGGTTATTTAAACAAAGATATAAATAATACTGTAATATATTTTCTGTATCTCAACTAATATCTTAATGTCGCCCTGAGTTTCCACGAAAGTTCAATGACTCTATACTAATTTATCAATTTGTGTGACAACATTCTTCAAAACCCGACCGTAAATAGCTGAAGAACAGAGTTGGACTGACAGACAGATGAAATTATTTCACGTTCATAGAGCATACACTTTTTTGCAAAGTATAAAATTACTGAAATTTTGTTCCCTTCTGCCTTTCAACTTTCAAATATTTTTACTGGACACGATTTGCATAAAACACGTTAAATGTATTCTCTTTTGATAACTTTAGTTTCTTATTTTATAATGTTGGAGACCTCTCTTTAAATATATTAAATTACTTCTTGCAGATAGAGAGAGGAAGGGGTGTTAAAAAAAGTATTGTTTTAATTTTAAACTCAGGTAAATACCAGTGGTTTTTAGAATTTATTAAAAGTTTTACGAGCTGTAGACTTTCATTTATTGTTCATGTTTTTATTAGTTCCTACTTCCTGGATTGTTAAATTATTAATTTTTTATTATATGCTAACCTTCAAACAATCACTTATTTTCAGATACGTCTGACTGCAGTTTCGACATCACACTGTCATTGTCGAAGACAAGAAGTTTTTTATATTTTTTACACTACACAATTAAATCACGTTACACTTAAACAAAACCATATAACATTTCATGTACAAAACTGTAATATAATTACCATTTCTGTGTCATTAAAATGTATAATCACGTTATCACTCAATACGTCCACTGTTGGGCTGACACAAACGTGAACGTATTTGACGTATCAGACAGTTCACGTTTCAGTCAGCCCAACAGTGGACGTATTGAGTGATAACGTGATTATACATTTTAATGACTTAAAAATGGTGATCATTTTATAGTTTTGTACATGAAATGTTATGTGGTTTTGTTTAAGTGTAGGCTAATGTAAAAATACAAAAAAAAACTTGTCTTTGAAAATGACAGTGTGATGTCGAAACTGCAGTCAGACGTATCAGAAAATAAGTGATTGTTCGAAGGTTAGTATATAATACAAATATTTTATTTATTTATTATTGTACACTAGTGGAACTGTTTGATGTTTTTCACCCGTAGGTATGAAGTTAAACTTATTTGGTAGATTTGAATCATTATAAGCTCAACTTAAAACACATTAACATTTTTAGTTATCCTTTGTGTACATAAGGATCCGGAAAAGGTAAAAGAGACGTCTTTATGTGCTCAATCCCTATGATTTGGAGGAAAATCCAACCTCTAGAGACGGTGACGAATTTCTGTGAGAAACAGAAAGAGCATTTCCTCGCGGGATTAGACTCCAACTCTCATCACATAACATTTTGCAGAAATCAACATATCACTTTATGGCATGTAAGCGACTTTTTAACTGGATCACAACTTATATTTATCTCTATTTTGTCATATTAAAGTTTTTCGATTTATGTTTAATTTAAATTTTATTTTTTATCTGACGATATTTTTTCTTATCTATCTTTTAACGATTAACTAATTAATTTATAATTGCTTTTTACAACTAACGGATTATTCAAATCTGCTTATAATCCAACACAATTTAAATACTTCAAATCATATTAATAAAACGCTAAGTCTGTCCGTTTGATTTTTCAACTCGAAAAATGTATAGGTTAGGAACTTTAAATTTTGCACAATCATAGACCTTAGTGTGAAACTGTTAAAACCGAAGTTTCAAGTATAAAAGTCAAGCGGTTCCTGAGATATAGGTTCCTGGAGTTTCAGAAATCTCCATATTAAAGTATATCGATATACAAAAAGTAAACAAATTATTGTAAATAAAAAAACAAATGTATCAGCTGTTTGAAATTAAATACATTTAAGTGTGTTTAAACTCAGCCATTTTAGGATGATTATTGTATCATTACACTGTAAATGTTAGCAAGTTTTACTTAATTTTACGTTATATTTTTTTTTTGTTTTGTGAAAGATCTTATTTTATGTGCAAAATCTTATTTTACGGGGTTGTCTTGAGATTGTTTACATATTGTTTGATGCCTTCACATCCCAGTCTTACAGTAATGGGTTATTGTAAATAAAAAACAAATGTATTAGCTGTTTGAAATTAAATACATTTACGTTCTCAGTTTCCACTGATTTCGGCTTTTTCCTTGACCATCAATAAATCACAAGGTCAATCTTTGTCACGCATCGCACTATTTTTGCAACTCCCTGTCTTCTCCCATGGTCAGCTTTCTGTAGCTCTCAGTCGATGTCGTTCGTTTTCAGGAGTGAAAATTTTTGTTCATTCAATTGAAGGACATCTGATGGTGAAATAATCACAAGGAAAGTAGTTTTTAGAGAAGTATTATGAATATTGATAAATACATTTATAAATATGAACCTATATGTATTAATAAACGGTTGAACCTATCACTGTTATATATTTTCTTAATTAGTTTTAACTACTTAAAGTAAGTAGTTAAATGAGTTTTAGACTCATTGTAATCGATCACGTGAAATGAAAGATGATCAAATTTGATCATTTTTATAAATCAATTTCGCCTTAAGATTAATATGCTTTTTTTAATTTTTTACCCGTGGTATCACGTGTACACGGGTCGCTTGTATTTTATAAAATAAGTTTCTGTTGTTTTACATTTGGCTGGTTTTTTCACGAGAATTTAACCTCTACACACCTACTGATTTCTCTTTAGGCTTAGAGCTCTTTAGTTGGTAAGAATTGGGGTCTCCGTTCAGTTATGACTAAATGGCATGGCATGCTAATTAAACCTCAGATACAGTATGGCGGCCTAGTGTGGTGGAGAAGGACACTTCTAGATGTCACTAGATGTAGGTTGACTAGTTTACACAAGATGGCCTGCCTATGTCTCAGGAATTTTTAGAAATACACCTACAGCAATAATAGAACTTCTGTTAAGAATAGCTCCAGTATAATTGCTGAGGAAAGTTTATCGGCATACAGAAAGGAATACTCTGGAATGTGGGAAAGAAGCTGTTGTCGAAAAGGACACGGCAACATTCGTAAAAACAAATAATTGTATAATTAAGTACTTATTACATAAAAAAAGTGGTTACATAAATAAAAAGAAAAAAACTCTTGGACCATATTATACCATTTGAATAGAGAAAGGATATTAACAGAGACTGGTCTCCAATACAGAATAGTATAGAATACTATACTGATGAATCTCGTACTAACTTCGGTGCTGAAGGGAATATATGATAAAATAACCAAAGAAAAAAGTATGGCTTTGAGAAAATACGCAATTGTATTCCAATCAGAAGTCATGGCAATATGGCATGCGCACAATTGAGCACAACTAAAGAATATACCAATGAGTATATTATTATTAGGTCGGACAGTCAGGCTGCTATAAAGTCTGTAATCTCACACAAACTCTGCTCATCACAAGTGTGGGATTTTCACCAAACCTTAACCAAGTTTCGACCCAAAACCAGGTAAAACTCAGCTGGATACCAGGTCATAGAGGTTACGAAGGTGGATAAAGTGGCAAAAAATCTTAACACCATGTGATTATTCCTAGGATATCTAAAATGCAAACTATGTAATCAGCACCTAGAAACTTCAGAACACATACTTCGAAAATGCAAAGTATTAGGACGTAGAAGGCAACTAATTTTCTGCCCAGATGCGACTTTTAAAGCAACAAGAAACCATGAAAAACCCTAAAGCAACAAAGAAACAAGCTAGGAAAATCCTGACCAAAACCAATGGATAGACATAAGCTAGTCATGAATTTAGAAGCACACAGAAAATCCCATAGGCTTAAGTGTCTAGGGGTATAACCCACTTCTATTTATAATAATAATATCCTTCATGTTTACCCTCCACTTCCTGTTTTCGTCATAATTATCAATTGAGAACAAACAATAATCGACCAACTATCCTCAACTACAGAAATAAAAATCAGGACATTAAAATATAACATAAAATGTTCCACTGAACAATAATTATTCACTACTTAGTTTGGAGTTTGCTTCGTAATATTTTTGTTCACAATAATTTTTTGTGGTGATTTGTGGGTTTTAACTTAGCGTTTTTAAACATGATTATTAATAGATTTGAGCAGAATTTCATCTTTCAATATAAATTAAATTGTGGTGTGTTAAGTAAATAATGTAAACTGTTCCCACTTGGTTGTGCCTTTATTTTCGAAACCTGTGTACTTTTTCTGACTAAACAATAGACATTTTCATTTTGGTAGATATGTCCATAGTTTAAAATTTTTTTCCACAACTGTATTTCTTTATAAGATCATACAAATCAAAATTATGTATTTTAATTATTGCTTTTGAAAAAAACATATAAATTTTAATATGTTAGCCTAAAATTTTAATAATTTGAATAAATCGACCCTAAATATGTACACACACTTTAAGAATAAAAGGATACTTGTGTACATATAATGCACAAGGTGTTTACATTTATATCTTACTAATGTTTGAAAACAATAGATGAATTGAATGATTAATCTACGAGCTAAAAGATGTTTGTTTGTGTATAAAAGATACAAGTGGACATTCAGTTGTTCTACACTTAATTACAACAATCCTTATCCTGAGGTTTCCTTGCCTCAACCAATGCATTCAGCAATACACTCGATTATTCCGAATAATGATTCACTAGTTATCTTTAAAATTATTTAATTAGTTTAGAATCCATTTTTTATAAATGTAAATTTAGTTATACTGACTAAAATCAAATTTGTGTGATAATAAAAGGTCTATATGTTATAATATTCTTTAAACTTGTGTAAGTAACAATTCTAGGAAAACTGTATTCGGAAATTATTAAAAATTAGATTTCAATAACTATATTTTTAGGAAAAAAATACTCAAAAAGACTTTGTTTATTTTTAGAAACGGCTATATTTTATTTTAGTTTTATTTCTCTTTGTATAACTGAGAAATGTTGTAAGCTGTATGATTTTTAACCTTTATATTGTCAAGTAAACTATGAAAAATGCTACTTTTAATAAAACGTTGAATATTAATTTTTTTTATGAAAAATATATGATCCAATACCCAACTTGTTTTGGCATTCTAAATATTTTAGAGCAAACATAAAACAAGTTATACTCTTAAAGTTTGAACGTTTAAACCTGAATTTGATTACAAACTAAGGTTTTCTAGAATTTCTTTACTGCTCAAACTCTGACAATTAGCATGAGCTGATTGAAAATAAGGTATATTTTCTATCATGTGCTAACATATATTAGATTTTTGGCTTGGATGTATTCAGGTTCAGAATTTTAGAGTGTAAGTTCCGAAATTTCCCAATTTCTTATAACAACTTAACATTTAATACCAAAAATAATAGTAGTGGCATTATATGTATCATAACTGTTTACAATTTATTGTAGGGACTTTAAACTAGCAATATTATGATACAAACTGTTTTAATATGCCACCATGTAGGATTTTGTTTTTCATTTTACTCACTCTCAAACGTGGAAGACCTACTCATTTTCGTATTGATTTATTTATATTTTTATTATCTATTATCAAGTGACTCCAATAAATAAGTTCCAATTACAAATAAACCTTCAGCAACGTTGTTATTTCCCTTCACCAACGTATGTAACTCTTATCAATATCAAAGATAAGAATAATTTAAAGTTCTGAGTAATTTAAAAATATTTATTAAGAGTTATTATTAGTAATAAAACTAATATGAGCATAGTGCGATAACAGTTAAAGAAGTGACAAATAAAGTTGGTGTTTTATTGTCATTAAAGTCTGGAGGAGAGATCATAAAATGTAGCATTCAGTTATGCAGCGTGATTTGAAGTCCTTATCAATTTCTAACATAGGCCTAATATAACTCTGTTGAATACTTCTAAATTTCAGTGAATTTGTGAGGAAGGAAACTCGCTCAACTCATTTGTGAAATTTAAAAATGAAAAATATAATCAAATGCTTTATCTTAGAAATTTTTTCAAAATTAGGTCAACATTATAAATTTAACAAAACAAATATGAATTGGATATTATAAAACTAATCTCAAATTTGGCTTTAAGCATTTTGACCAAATATTGCTCATACTGTTGCTCTCTTATATAAATTAAAAATCTCATAAGTAATATATTTACCACGTGCCTAAAATGCCATTCTGGTGTTATAGGTAAAGAAATGAAAATAAACCATTGCTTCTTTTAAATAGTACAATATCTCAAAATAAGATCTAACAGTTTCAATCAAATTTTGGTGCAGCTAAAATAAACTTACGGTTCACCCACAACTTACGGTCGGATTCGTTTTGGTGTTTTCAAATTTTTTTCGCAAAAACACAATTTTCTGGTTTTAACTTTATAATAAAAACTTGTCGGACCGGCATAGTTGAGGAGATGGACTATAAATAGGCTATGCCACCTTTTTTTGAGCTTGAAGACTAGAGTGTTATTGAAAAATAAACTGCACATTTAAATTAACAATAGTTTAACGTTCCCTCTTACCTTTAGATTGTACGTTAGACTGTAATAGTCCACCTTAATGAACTACAAATAACATTAACATAAATTCTCAGTATATCGTGGTAACTAGTTGTGTAGAGAGTAAAACCTGCTATTTGTCTTTGTGTCCGACTGCCTATAAATATTTTATTATTTTTTTAAATAAAAATAATAAATATACTACAATCTAATAATAAAATATAAATATCTTAATTATGATCAGTATCCATAGTTGTAATTGTTTGCTGCAACACGACTCTCTTTGTTTTATCAGACGTGTTTGTTCGTAGAATGCTCTTACATTTACATATACTAAAGTTATAACATATCTAAATTAGATAAAAAAATATATAAATTAAAATTTATCATATACAATAAAGTAGATATATAATGTTTTATTGTTATTTTTTATTTTAACCATTTGTACGTTAATTATTTGGGTATCCAGTGTGTCTGTAGCCTAAAAATGTATTCATTAACATTTATTTTACTACGAAGTAGTGTTGTTGAAAGAATTTTCAAATATTTTATTTTAGAAATTTGGTGACTTGTGAAATTGTGGTGTCATTTAACAAGAGAAGAAGGTTTTCTTTTAAATAACTCTCAATAGTTAACTGGTAAATTAATTTATTGTATGAATTGAACATTTGCTTCAAACATTTTACAAGTTTATTTACTTAATGGTAATACAATATAATGATATTTATAATTTATCTGTATAAACTGAGGCTCCCAAAAATCGTTCACCAATAGATTTTTAACTTTCTGAGTATCATCTTCTATGGGTTGTTATTAAATTAATTTATTAAAACAGGTTTATCAACAGGTAATCCAAAAGTAGGGTTTACATTTCTGAACTTAACGCATGTACTAATGTTTAATCTAGCATTTGAAAGGCTTAAGCAAACTTCATTTCTATAACATGCTCTAACACCACACTTAGGCTTGCAAGTAGGTATGATAGGTACGAAACAATTAGGGCAGCAGACACAAGGTTGTGAACGCAGGCAAGACTCTGAAGTAGAACATCTTTCACGCCCGCATCTTTCCCCTCCTACCTTACATGCAGTAGAAGCTAGAATTGAAATTATAAATTGTAAGACAACTTTGTATGTGTGACTATAAAGACTATGAAGTAACACTTAAATATAATCATTTTTTTATTATACGGCTTGATTTACTAACCAGTTATGGATTACACTAGCCTACTAACTGTTTTCGTAATGAAGTGTGTTTTGTAGGTATTAACAAAAGAAAATGTATCAAAATGTACTTTATTGAATGGTCGCTATTTCCTTAGACGAATCATTTGTATGAATTAATAATAAATAACACTAATTTGTGATTTAAATTATTTATTCACCAGTAGTCGTATAAACCAGATGATCTGCTTCCTTATCCATCCATGTATAAAAGCAATTTGTTACAACTTATTATCCTCCAAAACCGACAAACCGATTTTTATGTAATTGAATATTAATATTTGTGTACTTCATGTTTTAGAGAATATATTTAGAAAATAGAAACATATTCTGACATTACAATTGTGCTAAATTGACAATTGGCATTATAATTATCTTTATCATAAAAAAAGTATTGTCCATAATGTGGTTGTGTAAAACGTAAGAGATTATATTTAATACTTACAGTAACAGTCAAGAAATGATTATATTGAAATGGATACCATTGTTCAAAATTTTATGTTAGCCTAATATTTGGGTATTTAGGGGCACCTTTGAAAAGATTTGTATTATAGTTGTGACAATTTTGAGAAAATAGGTAATTTGCAATTTTCCTATAACAGGTAAACCAAAATTTTAAGTTATGTAGATATATTTTAGGAGCATTCTCCAAGAAAAAATTTAAAACAATTCAATCAAGCCGTATAATGTCTATAGACACTTATAGAGGATCATTCTTCATTGATGATATCTCGCTACTCAGATTTGTTGGGTTTATAATGACTAATTTTGTGTTTTGGATTACCACATCTTTCCCCTTACAATCCGTAATATCTTGAAATTAAATATGTTAAAATAAATTTAGATGACTTTGTAAGTGTAACTAAACAGATATGTTACTGTTTTAAGAAGTAACCTTTAAACATAATATTTTTTTATTATACGGCTTGATTTACGGACCGGTTATGGATTACACTACTAACAATACAAAATGTCATTTAATCATGAAATTGGTTTAATACCAATGTATTCCTAACTTGCTATTGTGGTTATATTTACACTATCGCTTAGCACATATATATTTTTTTTTTAAATTAATCATTTACATCTACCGTGCTGTAGTAGTAACAAAGAATTTAGGTTACACCGTACAAACACATTAAACAATCTTTCTCACACACCGATACAAAAAAAAAACAAAACAAATATTAACACAAAATGACATTCATCACACCGCACCCCATCAAAAAGTTTATAATCGAGAAAAGACTAAAGTATTTTGCTCTATTACTGAGATTTCTCCCATGAATGTTGGTGTTAATGGGTTCTCTTTTGCCAACTTTTTTCAAGTGGAATTATATAATTATATTATATAAAATAGAGCTTAAGCTTGTTTTGGTTGTGCTATAAACTTTTCCTGAGCGTAACTCTTATTTGATTCAAAGTTGAATGTTTGTGTGCCAATTAACCCTAACCTGTGACTTTTCAGAGATTGGAATTTGACATACGGGTTTGAGTCGTTAATTTCATATTTTACCAAAATTTTAATAAAACTAGGTACTTTACAACAGTTCAATAACCAATTTTCCGTATTTTTTCTTTTACCGAAATATCCTGTCAGAATTATTTTGAAGGAAATATTGAAAAATAGGTTTTATTAGGATCCTTATAGACTACATTTTAGCAAAATACATCAAATTAATTAGAGTCGATTATGAGAAAAATATAATTTTCAGCTACCATAAATTTTGAATTTCACTTTTTAATTACCAAGTTTAATAAAATACTTGTAGGTTTATACGTTTGATTTGTAGTACACTAAAGAGGCGACAGATTTTGCACGTAAAAAGGCTTTAATTTCAAAAGCTACTGTTAAAGTTCAGGGAACTTCTAAAGGGATAATTCTGCAAAACACGCGATATTGATTTTGTACTTATTACGTAGCTTTCTTTATATTTTACGTATATGTGAGAAAATAAAAATTAGAAGGAGGAACTTTATGTTGGTTCAGATTTTTTTTTTCAAAGGTTCTGCCCATGGTTCATTTTATCTTTTTTTACAGCTAACTACCAAGCTGACATTTTTGGTAACTGTTAGTTTATTTCTTTTCTATTTGGTTTTGAAGATGGATGAATGAGAAAGTTTGTCAATTTTTTTGCGCCGATTATTCTAATTAAAAATTACAAAGATAAGACACGTTAAATACAATAAGAATATGATTTTAGTTCAAATCGGACGTCATCTTTTATTGAAACTAAAACTTCAACTTTTTAATTATGTACATAAAGGAAATGAAAGTAATTATAATAGAATATACCGGTAAATTGAAATTATTTAAGGATTAAATTTAGACGTGCAATAAATTACTAAATTGAATAATTAACTGCCATTTTTTGTAGTTATCTTATTGTTTATCTTCAGTTATTTAAATAATTCATGTTACTATTTAGGTATCCGGTAGTTATGTAGAGGAGTCACACTTAGAGGATTTCTTAGGTTTTAATATTAAAATATGGCCTCTACTCACTTCGCTCGTCTCGTCCACGTCTTGGAATAAAACGAATATAAATTTTATGAAATGAATATTGTCTAATAAAGCTTTGCAAATTATAGGTACTATTATTGTTCAAAGGAAAAGATTATAAATAATAATTATAAATACACATATATGAACAGTAAACATTTAAATATTAAGGTGGAAAATTTTTCAACATATAACCTAGTACATTAAGACAAATGTAAGTTCTCAGCTCTCCAGGTGTGTACATACTGTAATATTCCGAAAACAGTTTATAGAAACATGTTTTCCTATTAATAAAATAAATGAGGGTCTTAATACACCAGAGCACTAATATTTAATAGAAGGTGGTATGGAATTTCATACTCATTCAATTAGTGCCAGTTGTTACCAACCTTAATTATACCTTATTATATCAAAAGACGGTATAAATAAGAATTATAAAATTTAAAATATACATGTACAGACTTTTGCGAAAAAACCTTTCAAAACAATGAAAAAATTCAAAAGTAAATTTATTTTTAATACTTCTGAATCAAACTAATTTGATTAATTCACCAAACTGTTTTTTGTAGAAAGTTCAATCACGAAATTAAAGAAAACACAATTATTCAAAATACAAAGTTTAGTTGTTCGAAAACTATGATAAGTAAGATGTAACATGTGAATACATCATGTATATGTAAGACTGAAGATGATGACTTAGTCGATGAAACGTTGAACAAATAAAGTGTTTATTTCAGAAAATTATGTTTAATAGTTTCATTTGGCGTGTAAACTTACTTGTACATTGCCCATTAACACAGCATCCTCCACTTAAACCTTCACAACAAAACCCATCAAGGTCAGTGCACTAGAAAACATAATTGCGTTAGTTAGTTTGGTCTTCATCATTATTAAATTGACATAATCCCTCATAAAGGAATTACATTTGCAGAATACAATCCTGTATAAACCCAACACCAATATACTTTTACCTGTGTCCCTTGGAAGGGGTTGTGCGCCATCTTTACTAAAATGGTCAATGCAATCAGTAAATATTTTTGTAACCAATTAATCTAAAAGTTCGTTAGGATACTTACCTATAGTTACTAAATAAATATACGGATCTCGTTTTAAAATTAATATAATAAATTTATTAGATGTGAGAGGTAATCTCTATCCTGAATATGGTCATGAAATTATCTCAAGACATTAAAGTGTCCCTTGACATAATCAATAATAACTGGCACAATAGCATTGGATATGAGTTAGTTATATTAAGTTCAACAGTTTTGTATTAAAATTATTTTCTCTTCCATGACTTAAAAGTATTTAAAAATTAGTCGTGGGTTCTCCACATCCCACAGCCCACATCTTACATTGTTTGGAATGGAATATTAGAAAAACTGGAATAGATTTACTCTGATACTATAAAGCAACATGTCTTTGAACATTTTAGACTTGTTAATAAAATTAGACAAAAAAGGTTAAAAAAAAAAATTTAAATTGTGCTAAATCTGTTAAAACATTACTTTGTCTCCTTTTTTTAAAAAAATTACTTAATATAATCATAAAATATAATGAATTTCATAAGGAAATACGTGTATTGAAAGATAAAATAATTGCCGTTAGTATCGGTCATAAACAGTTTCCTTCTTTCTTTCTTCTTTTTTTCAATCTAAACACAACTAACTTTGTGACTTCTGAAGCGGTTACAAACGAAAAGTAAAATGTAGATATGAAAAAATAGTTTCCGCACATAGTCAAGTTTTGGTATATTCTAGCGTAGAGCATTATATATATCGTGAAAGATAAATAGTTTTGTTTGTGGAAGGCAAAAGAAAAGACTCAAAAGTGGGACTCAACTGAAACATTTAAATGACTGTATTGCCGCTTTATTAGAAAAATGTAAGGAGCGTTAAATTATAATAAAAATGATCGAATGTGTTTTGCAAGACGATCAAAAGCATTTCAGATTCTACTTCATTTTGTCCTTTACGATTGGTTAATAAAGACAAAACATTTGTGACCACAATACGGTAATGTGATAACTCACCTGGTCAACATTGCCACACAGTTCTATGTCAGGGTTATAAGGAGGGCTATCCCCTTTAACAAAGTATACACCTCCTGCAGTAAACACAAAGAATATCAACATTAAAGACGACATAATAGATCCCAAACTATACTGATCAATTGCCTAAAAGTTCTCGTTATACATGTCGAAATTAGCAGTTTGTGCGGGTGGGAGGGGAGAGCAGCTGTAAAACTATACTTTCTTATCTGTTTCTTACTTTTTTGCCGCCTAAATTACTCCAATTATTTTTATATCTCTTTAAGTTTTTTTTTTTTTTTTTTTTTTTTTTTTTTTTTTTTTTTTTTTTTTTTTTTTTTTTTTTTTTTTACGAATGACGCATGTAAAGGTAAATAATTCTTATCTCTATTAATTTATATCAATGTTATTCAAATTTAAACTGTGTTGATACCGAGATTATGACAATAACGTAAATTGTGTTTGTTTTCTTTATTGTTCAGTCTTTCTGTCAAGATAGTTTAATAATACAACCTCTTTTAGCTTAAATTGCAAATATTTATGTTACCCTAAAATATGTGAAGAATTCATATTCTGCGTCTCAAGAAACTTGAGGATATGAAGTTATATTCAGATAAGCCAAATACCAACCAATACCAATGAGAAAGGTTTGACTAATTGAATGGCTGTTATAACTATAATTGTTAACATGATCAGTTTGAAAGGTAACATCACTAATTTATTTTTTTTGAATCACCCAGAATTAATAGATTTTGAAGGATAGGCGACAAAATGGACCATAGTTCATTGCAGAAATTTCAATATCCTTTTTTAATCGAGGTTACATTATTTTTGATAAATATATTCTATTGATTTTGGTTTACCCTTGTTGATGAAACTTGATTAATACAAAGAGAGCACACAAACAAACTTTTAAACTGGAAAATAAAAATTTTACCACAATACTCCCTAAAAGTCTAAACAAAATAAAAACACCAAATGACACTACTAAAATTAAAAGTCCTTAAGGAACTCCGAAAAATTGTTACAAATTTTCATTCATGTAATTTATTATCCTTATTTATGTAATTAAAGATATATTATATTAAGGACGAAAAGTTTTCTGAATTTTACTCTATAAAAAAAATAAATAAATAAAATAGGAAATAATTATACTTCGTTTCTTAAAACATTTGTGAAGTACAAAAGAAGATCTATCATTACAAAAATTTCCTTACCAATTTATTAAGCTGTTACCTGTAATCATCTGTTAAATACACTATTTACTACAGTTATAGATTTACTTCATTTTATGGAATATTCAGACAGTCTGGAATTTTTGTTTGTAATATACCTGGGGAGCTAGTTTTACTTGTCGCGAATCCAATTTATTTGTTCTAGGAGACAATTTTTTTACTGCCTTTAGGTTTTAGGAATATTCAAAACTTTGTTGATGCTCTAGTGAATCATTTTTTGTAATGATGATCATCATCCTTTTAAATTTAAATATAAATTTAAATCGAAATATAAATTATTTTCATTTTTTTCTTTTATATATGTATGTGTACTAAATATTCGTATATTTGTGTTTGTGGTGAGTATGTGTGTAGGTGTATGTTTGCTAGACGCTTATATAAATTATAACCAATTCAGTGCACCTTTATCAAAACAATATTGTAATAAAGAGAGAGATATTAATGTTGTTAACATAAATTACGCAGACAGACTTCATGTTATGAAGTATCACACGCCACACAACAAGACAAACATGTTATGTTAAGAGTATGTGGTGACTTTTAATTAATCAAGAACAAGGTAGACAAAGAAAAAAGACTTATTGTTCTCACACAGGAGTGGTGATGAGCTCCCACAAAGTCTACGCAAGCCTCTCCTCTCTGGAAACAACAATAGTTTAAATAAAATAATTTTTACTACAACAAAAAAACACTGCCTTAACTTTAATATATAAATTAATTATACATTAAATTGCCTATTTTAAATGATATAAACAAATAACCACAGTATATATTTTATTTACTACAAAAGACAAAGCAAAAAAGAATTTCATTTTACACTTTTTACGCAAGATATTAAATCGTTATATATTTCGTTGTAAAAAAAACAAATAAAGTTATATAATTTTTAATTAGTCATCTTTCCAAATTACTAGTAGTCATTACCAAATCAGGAACAAACTTTGGGATTACAAACAGATCGACAAAATAAGTCAAAGTTGTACATATTCATAAACAGTCAATGAAATAAATAAATAGTATTTCACTAATTCAAGTAATGAAAGTTCAATCGCATAACTGTTACAAACAGTTGGTTATTTATTTTGTATTCAAACCTGCTGTTGTAATCACAAGCAAATAAATTACTTACATCCTATCTTAGTTCTAATTCACCATTTATTATAAATGGGATTAAATTGCTCAAAAGGGATTATACATAGAAATTAGGAGTAAGAACTAGTAGCAAATATTAAGTCAAGTAATAACCTAATTATAATATGTATAAATTATAAACGAAACGTGCATAAAAATTGTGTAAGTTTGAGTCTAATTGTCAAACATAGATATATGTAAGTCAGAAACAGACTTAAAAATTTGAAAACCGACTAAAAAAAGTTGCAAAATCAACAACAGTTTGAAAAACCCTACACATTATTCAATTTAACAATGATCAGTTTAGAAATGCAAAGTTTAGGTTAATCAGATCACCGTTCTTGAGATAATGCTTGACAAGTACGCCACACAGACATTTTTCGAAAAATGTTAAAATATTTTCCCAGAAACGCACAAAATTTGAGAAACGTTAAAAATATGATATTCATTTTACCGCCAAAACAATACTTTTCTAAACAACTGTAAACGTAAACTATATATTTTGGGTTTAAAATATAAAAAATAAGCGAATATACATCTTACTTACGTCATATTAAAAAAAAAAAAATTCCTACTATCTGCTTGAATTAAAATAATAAAACCGCCATTACTCATTTTTGTTTAATAATTTTTTTAAAGTTTTTAAAATTTTTATATTCATTTTAAAATATACATAATAAATCGGGCTTTGAAGTGCATATCTTCCAAAAGAAAAGATTTGTAATCACTGCTTGATAATATTATGTTTTGTTGTAGATATAACTTGAATAGACTTCCAGATAGTCTCAGATATTTTGGAATGATTAGATTGCTTAAAACGAGAAAAGAATTGGTTCCTTTTCTTAATTGTGAAAAATGGCATTAACTTTGAAAAGCGAATACATAAGATGCTTACTTTACTAAATTCCAAAAATGGAGCATACAATAAAATTAACACTTAATAAATAAAAGGTCATGCCGTGTAAATCACATTTTGTATTTTTATAATACACAAACTCTCCTATTATAGACAAGATTTGATCACGAAGTGTTTAGCACCAATATTAATAAAAAAGTTTGCCTTTAAGACCTGTCCCATAAACATCAAAATAATTGTAAGGTTAATTGGTATTTCTTTCATTTATTCTTGCGACTCAAGTTAAAGCAGTTTCTCTATTTAATGCCGATATCTTTCCAGAAACCAAATTGGCTATTACAAAGAGATAGACAAGTAATGTACATATTAGCCAATATGTACATTTTCATAAACAGTCAAATTAAATGGTGGGTTACTAAAGTGTATGTGGAATCAATTCTAATGAAAGTGCACGCGTATAACTGTTACAAGCAAGAGTTTATATATTTTCTATACACATCATCTTCTGTTGTAATCACGAGCAAATAAATTACTTACATCCTCTCTCAGTTACAATTTACCATTTATTATTAAAGGTGGTACCGAACTGGTCCGATGGTCAAAATATTCCAATTATATTTTTGTTGCTTAGGGAAGGGTCACGGTCGAACTGGTCCGATGGTTAGAAAGCGGACCGATGGTATAATATATGAGCGGACGATAAGGCTTCTTCAATTTATCGAGCACATCGAGTTCAAGAAGAGTTTTATTTTATTTGTTTTACCTAACCTAACCTATATGCCGTCGGACCAGTTCGACCTCACCCCTACGCGAACCCTCGGACCAGTTCGACCTCTCTAATTTGAGGATTAACGAATTCCTTTGAACATCGGACCAATTCGACAACACCCATTATAAAAGGGATCAAATTCTCCAACAGAGATTATAAGAGAAATTGGGACTAACAACTAGTAGTATTATTATTAAGTAGTACAGTAACATAATTATAATATGACTTTCAACAAACCAAACGTTTGGTGTATAAAATATAAAAAGCGCGTAAAGATTAGATTAACCTTCAAAGGTGTTAAAATAAATTAAGGGAGAAACAGACTTAAAATACTGAAAACCAGCTATAAAAATTTTTAAAAACCATACAACTCATTGAAAAATCTGTACATTATTCAAGTTAACAATTATCTGTTTTAAATTATTCATTTCATATAACTTGTAAAATTTGGAGTTTATCAAACCACCCGTTCTTGAGATAATGCTTGAGTACGTCAAACAAACATTTTTTTTGGAAAAGGTTAAAGTATTTTCATACAGATGCACAAAATTTAACAAATATTGAAAAAGTAGTTTTAAGTTTACCGCCAAAACCATATGTTTCTTACTAAACAACTGGGATGTAAAATTTAAAGCAATATTTTGAGATTAAAAATATTGAAAATAATATCTTTTATAACAATTAGCAATACAACATACACCATAAGTAATATTTATATATACTTTCGTTTCAACATTTAAATGTATAAATAAAAAATTGGCTTTGAAGTGTACATCTACCAAAGAGATTAGTAATCATGTCTAGATAATATGTTTTCATTGTAGATATAACTGGAATGGACTTTAATAATACAGTGATTCCTGTTGACTAAAACGAAATGAGATGTGGTTCCTTTTTTTATTTGCTATATAAGTCCACGAGCATTTAAAAGCTTGTACATACCATCATAACATTTTTATATTCCAAAATTTCAAAATAAAATGTAAATAATACTTTTAAAAAAGGTCACGCGCCGTAGTGAAACACATTGTGAACTTATAATCTGTATACAGTAACTTGGCTGAACGCTTGGCTGCCTGCGAACGGCAGGATTCGTCCCCCCCCGTCTCACCCTTACTCTCCTAGCTGTTTCAGTGGTGAGTCACCTACGAGCGTTAACACTGCACTGTTTAACTTTTTTATGGGAGAAGCCTCCACTCGTTTCTCTTCTGTCGGTTTCTTTGCTCCAGTAGGCTACAAACTTCTACACAAGTAAAGGAGTCTCCACTCGTTTGTCTCGTGATCGTGTTTAATAGGGTTTTATGTGACACACTGACCCCCCATTATAAACTTTCTTGTTCCTATCTTATTTTTGCAGCCATTATAGTGGTTACTTTCAGACTACAACGACAACAGACGGATGACATGTTGGATATCATACTTTAATGTTTTATGTGAACACACTGAGCCCTCTTTACCAAATTTCTTGTTCCTATCTTATTTTTTGAAGCCATTATAGTGGTTACTTTCAGACTACAACGACAACAGACGGATGACATGCTGGAAATCATACTTTAATGTTTTATGTGAACACACTGAGCCCTCTTTACCAAATTTCTTGTTCCTATCTTATTTTTGCAACCATTATAGTTGTTACTTTCAGACTACAACGACAACAGACGGATGACATGCTGGAAATCATACTTTAATGTTTTATGTGAACACACTGAGACCTCTTTACCAAATTTCTTGTTCCTATCTTATTTTTTGCAGCCATTATAGTGGTTACTTTCAGACTACAACGACAACAGACATATGACATGCTGGAAATCATACTTTAATGTTTTATGTGAGCACACTGACCCCCCTTTACCAAATTTCTTGTTCCTATATTATTTTTTGCAGCCATTATAGTGGTTACTTTCAGACTACAACGACAACAGACATATGACATGCTGGAAATCATACTTTAATGTTTTATGTGAGCACACTGAGCCCCCTTTACCAAATTTCTTGTTCCTATCTTATTTTTTGCAGCCATTATAGTGGTTACTTTCAGACTACAACGACAACAGACGGATGACATGCTGGAAATCATACTTTAATGTTTTATGTGAGCACACTGAGCCCTCTTTACCAAATTTTGTTCTTCCTATCTTATTTTTTGCAACCAATATAGTGGCTACAACGACAACAGACGGATGACATGCTGGAAATCAGCTTTGGTGTGTAGAATTAGTATTTGACAGGACGCAGTTCAGGGTATAAAAATAAATACTAACAATAGCAAAGAAAAAACAATGACTACAAAACTATATTTTCTTTTTTGAAAATATACTTTTTATTATTTGGATTAAATTGTCAATTTCCCTTTCATTAGATACATGCGACAAATACATATGCACGTTGTTTGACAATAGATTTTGTTTCCATTGTTTGACAAGACATGGCAATGACATATTCTGAAATTAGTTTTGAAAAGCAAAGTATTAAAAAGATAACATCAAAGTATGGAACATGCATGGCTGAATCGTTCTGGTCTGTTGCATAAAGCCTTCAGTTCCAGTCTTTAGTCTCTCACCCGAGGCGATACAACCTGTAACACATCAAATACTACACAAAATATCCGTCAAAAGAAGTATATCCCAAAAGAAATGAAAAGGAAAGTTTATTTCATCATAAACACAAATCCCATTGGTTTACTATAAAATGTTAGTGTAAATGTTTTTCTTTCAATCTCTCAGATTGTGAAATCAGTATTTTTAAATCAAATAACTTATATTCATTTATAATAATTTTGAATAATCGCTGTTTGTAATAATTATAACGGAATCCGCTTCTAAGCAAACCCAAAAGAAGTCTTTAGAAGATAGTGTTTCACCTTGTTTGAAGAATATTTGTAATAAAGAGACTAAAGAAGATAAAACCTTTTCTACCTTTTGAAGTTGTTTTAAAAAAACAAACCGTATGTATACTTTTTTTTGACCAAACTTAATATTATTTTGTAGTTTTCTTTTCTATGAAGTGCCGCACTATTACTTTCCCTCGATCCATCCTCGTCGGCCTCTCAACTAAGATTGACTATGGCGACTGTACGTAGGTTATATATACCCACTCTAGAACTATAGTGGTTAAACGCTCATTCTGATATAAGTATGAGGAGTGAGAAAGAACTTACCAAAGAAACACATATACACAATCATTTTTAAAACTATATATATTGAATCACTGTACCAAATCCTATAAGGTAAGATACTTGGAGAGTCAGCAACACTTCCCAATGGTGGATGGGAACAATTCCCAGTCCATAACCTCGACGTAACACGCGTAAATGTTAGGTTCCCTCGGTAGGTTTGAAAAAAAATTCCGAATGTAGTATAGTCGTTGACGATAGACGTAAATATTATATAATAATTATTGAAAATATAATTAAATTATTTTATCAAAGTGGGGGAGTTTAATCTTGTCGGAAAACGTTAATGATTTAAAGTATTACTGAACTAGCGTCTGTAACAAGGTGTGTTATCAGATTCGATTTCCAGTTGTGATTTCCGTTCAAACTTTATAATTTCTATTACCATGCTACAGTTTTTCTAAATATAGAATAGTTTAGTGCGAGTTTTTCGCCTTTGTAAATTTAGTGTAGATTCTGGTTTTGACACCGAAAGTTCATCGAGAAAAAACAAGGGATCCTTCACTATACAGTTATGGATTCTTTTTAGAAATGCTGCAGAAAGATTATTTGAGACCATATTTCGTTATGAAAAATCATAAAAATACACTATAAAATAAAAATCTGTGTCCCCTTTACCAAATTCCATGTCCCTATCTTATTTTTGTAGCCATTGTAGTGGTTACGTTATGATTACAATGACAACGAGAACAGACGGATGACATGTTGAAAATCATACTTTAATATCTATCAAAACCATGAAACGTGAAATACAGTCGTAAACCAGAAGTAGATATATATATATATATATATATATATATATTGTCAAAGGTATAAAATAAATATCAAAATAATAAGTTATCATAAATTATCGATGAATAGTGATCATTTGAAAATACTGTAATTCTTTTTAAACTATAACTGTAAATATTAAGTATAATGTCTTACATTTTGTCTAATTACTTAATAGACAATGTTTGTTTTGTGATAAAGATAACAATTTTAATACTAATTGGCTTTATAGGATAGTTGTAATACCAGAAATATTATGTTTTTGTGAGTAGTGGTATTTTGAGGGTTCTGGTCCACAACCTTGACCTTTGCCCTGACCTTGACCCAAAGCCTATTTCTTGTACATTCTCAATCCCATTTTAATTGCTTTATCAACACCTGTTCATTGCTTTTCACACCTTTTAATATTTTTTTACACGTCCTTTTAATAGCTTTCCACACCTTTTAATTGCTTTTCACACCTCTTAATGGCTTTTCACACCCCTTAATTGAATTTTTTGACACCTTTTAATTGCATTTTTGCCACCTCCTTATGGCCTTAATGGGCAATAAAAAAAGTAATAAAGGCCATTTAATGTGCAATCAAGGGCCTAAATGTGCAATTAAATTGGCGATCAATGTCTAAATGGGCAATAAAAAGAGTAATTAAAGCCTAAATGTGCAATAAAAAGAACAATTAAAGCCTAATTTGCTAATTTAATGTGTAAACAAGCAGTGTATAACAATGGGGTAATTAAGTGAACAATAGGGTATTTAAGAGAACAATGGCCAATTGACCTTTAGACTTATTGGGCAATAAAATATTTATAGAATCGTAGTACTCGTGAAAGACTACGAGACGTAGTATTAGAGAAGTACTATACCTTGTACTTTTTCAGAGAAGTATGTTTCGTCAAAACTCAACTTTTCATATCCGGTTCAGGTGCAATCTTAACTTTTAATCTCTCTCCCCAACTAGTGAAATATACTTCGAGTGATATGTTGGCGAGAGAGAAAAAAACCGATGTTTTCTTTTTTTTGTATAAATAATAGTTCAGACACTTGCTTGGATTTATATATAAAAAAAAAAGATGGTAGAGCCTGTTAAAATAAATAGAATCAGTAGAGAAAATCATGAAGGATCGTTTATTGGAACAATCAATCAATCAACAGTTTTTGAACGACAGAGCAGAGTTTCATAGACATGTTTTTTTCTAATCCACGTAATAACAATAGACAGTTTAGTTTTGTATCACTTAGAATACCAATTCCCTTAAAAATCGATGAAGAAACTAATACACTTGAATATAATGCCAACAATTTGACAACCAGTGATTTTTTTGAACATAGACCTTATAAAAAGTATCTAGAATAAATTGTAAGAATGTAACAATAACTTTTTTTTCCATAAGTTATGTCAAAGGATTATGTAATTTTGAGAAGTAAATAAAATGTACTTATCAAACAGAGTGTCATTATATTAACGCCGACAAAAAGAAAGATTAGCTTAATTATCAATTAAAACTACGATTATATTTGATTTAATTACATTATCTAGTATCATTTATTTTGCCGACAAAAAGAATGATTATATAAGATACCTTGAGGAAGTAATACATTGTGGTAATACATTGTTTTTTTTCTGGACAGAATGTTTTACACTTATTTTATCTCACTATATGACGTCAATATAGTGTAACTTTATAGACTGTAAAGTTATAATCCAGCCGTCACTTCATTGTTAAAAATATTATTTGTGTATTTCCTTCACTGACTAATATATTGTCTACACCCACATAGCTTGTTAGTTCAGTCGTGATTTAATTCTCGTAAAGTATGTACGTGTGTCTCTCTGTTGTCATTCTACCTCTGTTTAAAATAAGAATATACAATTTACTTTGCTAATATTCGTATCATTGCTGTTTATAGTAAAAGGTCGATAGCATTATAATGTAAATAAAACCTCATGTGTAATTGAATATTTACAAACGTATGGTTTTTTGGAAGCGAACAATGAAACACTAACTGACATTGAACCGTCTACAGTTACCAATGCTTTATCGGTTTTTCAAGAATATTATAATCTCACTGTGGATGGTCAACTGAAATCTGAAACGTTAGATTTGATGAACTCAACGAGGAACGGTGTATCCGACGATGTATCTAGTTTTTCTGCGTCTACAATCAAATGACAAAAAACACATTTAAAGTGGCATTATGCTTATGCTAATCAAGCTATGTTGGATCTTACGAAATTAGCGTTGTGAATGTGGGAAGATCACTCTAACCTTAAGTTTGAACATAATATCTATAGCACAGACATTCTGATTTCAAATAAACATGGTGTACGTAGATTTCACAAAATACCACGCAACTTATGTTCATTTCGTTTAGACGGAAAGTGTTCTATATTAGCTCATGCTTATTTCCCATCAACGGACGGTTCAACTGCTGAAATTCATATTGACAATGAAGAAGATTGGTGTCTTGAGAAGAACACAAATAAATGTTTATCCGATCAATCAAATTTATTACAGGTTTTAGTGCATGCAATTGGACATGCATTAGGAATAAGATATTCCAACGATCAATCATCAGTTATGTTTCCTTTTTATAAAAATTAAAATAGTAAGCTAGGTGTAGACGATATTTTAAGAATTCAAAGTAAGTATGGTAAATAAACGTTTCTTTAGGTAATTTATCGACCAGAGGTTTAGGTAATAAATTGCCATCAAATACAATATATACACAAAAACTCATTGGTTCGTGAGTATCGTTGACAAAAGTATATTTCGATAGTTGTTCATTTTTTTACTTTCAGTAAACATTCAAAATCTGCATACATATCAATGGGGAGGCGTAAAGTGTAATGAAAATGTTCAAATTTCAACGTAGGACTGAATTAAAATCATTGTTTGATTGGTATTCAGGCAACAGCTCTTACTAGTTTATTAGGAATACAAGTTTTTATATGATCTGCTAAGTTATTATCACGGTTTCTACCTTGATATACAGTAAAACATCGTTTAGAAATAGCTTTCTTATGATCGTTTTTATTTATCTGTGATCTGACTAATTTATAAAAATGGCTAATATTACAACAGTGACTTATTCCCTTTTCATTTGTTATTAACAATCATCAAATTGTTTTTCTTTTTCAATCCCACATACTCTAAGAAGATACACTATGTTTTCGTTATTAATACCATATACATTGTTTGATACATTTTGATTATTTTTTTCAAATTTATCGATTTGTTTAAGAGGAGTCGTAAAATCAATTCCATAAAAATTAAATTTATGTACTAACTCGTAATATTTATAGTTTAATCTCTCTTGATTCATTCGAATGTAATGACTTAGAAGTGCCCATTTAAAACAATAATTGTCATTTTCATTTTTAACAATTATCACAGCTTTTTTATTCTTAATACAATCCGGTAAAGGTAAGTACGAATTACCTCTCAGTGGACGATATCTACTAAAGCGTAATAAAATTCTATCAACCGAATACAACGTCCAGCCGCTCCCTTTACCTTCGAATTCTGATTTCTCTTGACAAATCTTGTTATTTGTCAGATACTAAAATCACATCTGAGTTTGACAACCTATATAGAGTTATGTTTTTTGTTTTGAATGATCTGTCTTGGAATTCATTGGTAACTGGTTTTGTATAAACACATTATATTACAATATTGAATTTTAGTGTTTCATGATTTTCTTCTAAACATTTTTTATCAAGGACATTTTTAATTGTACTTTTATAATATTCTAACAATACACAAACATCTTTAATTTCATTTGGATTATTTTTTAAATAGAATGTTTTCAAAAATACTTTTGAAAGTATTTTCTAAAACATAAAATTCACCATATTCAATGGATTGTGTTTCTAATCTCGCACTTTTGTACGCACATTTTCTTCTGATGTATCCTCTACATTGCTTATTTTTCTTTTTTACTAGCCATTTAATCTGGGAAAAGGGGTAATATATAAAATAATTAAAATGAATAACCCTGAACAGTTTTTTCTGAGATTGAATGTCTACGTTCTCAGTTGAAGCTATCCTATTACCTACTGTAACTAAAATATCATTAATACTATTTATTATATCTTCTCCTTCTTTTTCATTCTCGTTAACTATGAAATAAGCCTTTGGAAATATTTTAGTCCAATACTGTTTCTCTGGTACATTCCTCAAATCATTCCCATCGGTTATTTCTATTTTAAGTAAATGAGTACCCCTCTTTTCTCCAGGCGTATTCATTATTTTTCTATGCTTTTCTGAATTTACCTGAACAAACTGTTTAATAATTACAGATTTTTTCTTATGTTTTTATTTTTTAGAAGCAAATAGTCGATCAAAATCATCATCTACATAATCATTATCATCATCTGCTGAACAATTTGACTCTTTACATTTTCGTTTATTATTTTTGGTTTTCAAACATGGTTTATTATTGTTATTATTTTGTTGAATTAAACACATAATCATTTTTACCATAGTCTGAGTGGCTTCAGGAGTAAATATACTATTCATTAAATCTGTATTTTCAAAACAATCTTTAAGCATTGTAATTAAATCATTATAAGAAAACAATTATTGTTCTTTTGCAATTGGCAATTTTAATTGTGAACATACAGACGTAACGGTCTCAAATCTTATATACTCAAATACTATTTTTAAACTATAATAAACACTCAACACATCTACATCATCACCACCACTTTCACCACTCTCTATCATAGTTTTTCAACCATTAACCACATATTCTCATGTATTAAATGAATTCATACCCACATAGTATAAAGTCTGTAATAACCAAAAAACAATAAACCGTCTTTCACATGATTGTGTAGTTTTGATAGGACCTGCTACTACTAGATTTTCGACAGATTCCATGTTCATTTTTACTAGAAAAAATTAAAGAATATATTTTGTTAATTTAAAAGAATTGTATTTTTTTTTAAAGATAGAGATATATTCTTTGTAGGATACTTACCAACAATAATAGAAGAGTCTGTTAAAAGAGATGATATGGCTGAGACTTCATGAAAAACATCTGTATTTATATGAAAGCCATACGTAATTAGTGAGATCAAAGGTTGTCCGATGTACGTAATTATTATATAATCTTTCTCTTAGTCGGCAAAATATATAATACTAAACAGACTAATTAATTCAAATACAATCGTTCTTTTAAAATTGATACTTGCTCTTAAACTATATGGTCGACTTCAATCTTTTAGTTAGCGGCGCAATAATATTAAATAATTAATTCAAATATAATCGTTCTTTTAATTGATAATTGCTCCTAAAATAATTGGTCGGCTTCAATCTATTAGTTGGCCGTGAAATAATATGAAGTAATTAATTCAAATGTAATCGTTCTTTTAATTGGTAATTAAGCTATTAGATCTTTGCCGACATAAATAAAATGACAGACTGATTGATAAATGTATTCTATTCTCTACAAAAAGAAGTTTATTGTTACATTTTTACAATTAATTGTCTCTCTAGATACTTTTATAAATTTTTTGCCCAAAAAAAATCACTGGTTGTCAAATTGTTGGGATTATATTCAATTGTATGAAAACAATTAAGTAGGTGTGTGTGTGAAAAATTTTATACAAATACTACCAAAAAATGAAAACAGCAGTTTTTTCTCTCTCACCAACATATCACTCGAAGTATATTTCACTAGTGGGAGGAGAGATTAAAAGTTAAGATTGCACCGGAACCGGCTATGAAAAGTTGAGTTTTGACGAAACATACTTCTCTGAAAAAGTACAAGGTATAGGTACTTCTCTAACGCTACGACTCGTAGTCTTTCTCGTGTACTACGATTCTATAATTTTTTTATTGCCCAATAAATCTAAAGGTCAATTGACTGCTTGTTTACCCGTTAAAGTAGAAATTTAGGTTTTAATTGTTTTTTTTTATTGACCATTTAGGCTTTAATTACTCTTTTTATTGCCCATTTAGACATTAAAAGGTAGTTTATTGCTCATTAAGGTCCTAAATTTCACATTTAATTGATTAATTACTTTTTTTATTGCCCATTAAGGCCATTAAGAGCTGGCAAAATGCAATTAAAAGGTGTCAAAAATGCAATTAAGGGGTGTAAAAATACCATTAAAAGGTGTAAAAAGCAATTAACAGGTGTTGAAAAAGCAATTAAAATGGGCTTGAGAACGTACACAAAATAGGATTGCGGTCAAAGTCAGGTCAAAGGTCAAGGTTGCACCAGAACTGGCAAAATATCACTACTTTTGTGAAATTATGCCAATCAAGAAGTTCACAAGTCAGTTTTATAATAATTTGTTCGTCGATTTTAGAAGATCATCAGATTCAATATTGTTTCTTTACATGCATGGATAAGGAAACAGATCAATCAGGATTACACGACTTCTGGTCAATAAATCATTTAAAGCACAAATTGTTTATATTTATTCATTATTTGATAACTTTTACAATATTCTTAGAGATTTATACAATTGATTCTTCTAAGGAAGCCCATTAATGTTTTTCTTCACACATGTGCTTCTGTTAATACCTACAAAACACACTTCATTACGAAAACACGCTCTACTTCCACACTTTGGTTGACATGTTGGTAAGGTAGGTAGCCAACAGTCAGGGCAGCAGTAGCAAGGTTCCGAACGAATACAAGACTCATTACGTTTACATCTTATTCTGCCGCAACGTTCACCATTTATCTTACACACTGCAGAATCTAAAACAAGTTGGTAAGTACATTTAAAAATACATCTGACCAACAAAACTAATGTATAAATAAGACCATTAAAACGTTAATAAAAACTGACTTAAAATTGAAAATAAAAATGTCTCTACTTTAACCAAGGATGTAAACTTTTGTTCAAATCTTCACTAGAAGTTGTAATCGCGGTTTTGTAAAGGTTTTGTAAAGGTTGTTATCACGGTTGAACCATTGTCACCACTCTATATTGCACATAACTTCTATTTAGATGACTAGTTTTTTGTCGTCCCATAACGTAGTCATTGAATTTACATAGAATTACAAGCCACCATGATTTATAAAAGCAATCTCCAAGGCGATTCAAGTTCAAAAATTAGAGGCTGTAGTGGAGCCATCTAACGACCCACTTCTCGTAACATGAAAGTATGCCGTCTTGTATGCTCCAACAACTCCTACACAAGCGCATACTGAACTGAATCTACACAACTGCAACTGTTCAACTTATATATTGAAGCCTCATAACACACATCATGTTATGGTACTTCTTCTCTTAGGAATAAATTTAATAATGTCAAGCAGAAACTTACTGCAACTCTCACCTTTTTCATACACACTATAGAATCTATTAAAAGATTTTAACACATTTGAGCTTTGACTAAAAAATCGCGTGGTTTAATAATTCCTTATTTTAAGTTTTGTAAGACACCTAATTGTGTGGCCATTATAAAACCTCTTTTCGGTATATAATTTTGCATAGGTAAGATATTAGGATAATTTTTTTTTTTACAACACAAAAAATCATGAATATACAATTTTATGTTATCTTTATCGAAGTTAAACCTGTAGTATGTATCTGCTAGTTAATAGAAATTTTTTTTGTTTCACTCCTAACGGCTATTTTATAATTGGTTTATATACGGTATTATTTCAAAATAAAATCTCTCTTTGCATACTTACATAACCTATTAATTATTTTTCTAGTTAGCTTTATCTTAATATATATCTTTTTTTTTCTTTTTTTTTTTTACAATAGATAAACTTTGTTACACAGCTGAGGGACTGTAGAACATTAGATGATTTTACACATTAATAGATATATAGATATAGTTATTTCATTCTACTTTAATTTAAATTGTGTATATTTTGCAATAAATTGGATAAGTTCTAAGCTCAAATTGTATTGTTTAGGGTATTCAACGAGTGCCTAAGATGTTATTAATAACTAAATCTATTGTGTTTGACGGACACATTATATATCATCATATATAAAGGTTTTATACTCGCAGTAACACAGTATATATGTACAAGTCCTTAGTGGTTCACAGGTTTACATGAATCTAAAAATCAAATGCACAGACAAAGTCTTTAAGTCAGTAGGCTAATTAATGTGATTAGTTTCCTAAGATTCCTGAAATGAAAATAACGACTTTGTCGATGAAATGTAACTAATTGTGCGCCATTAACTGTGTTTTATTGTGTTCATTTTAAAGTATTTATATCTCTAAGTTTTAGTGCAATCAAATGTTCAATGTTTGACGAATTCACATTTCACTAATATTATTGTAAAACTTTAAATATGTACTTAAAACACACGACCCTTTTACCCACCTCCTAGCCCTTCGCAGCACATTCCACCTAAATCAGCACACTTTCAAGAATTTTAAAACTAGTTGAAGTCTATTTTGATTTTTAAAATACCCATTAATATGAAACTTAAATATTTAGAAAAATAAAATAAAAAGGTTAAACATACATCTAAATATCATTCATCAAATTTTACAACTACTCCATATTTGTTCTTCTAAATATTTCTCTATTTCTCTCTATGTTTGTTAAAAATGTCTAACATCTGTCAAAAATATAATATCGAGCTCTCTGATTATACATATTATTAGCATACCACTTTCAAAACAATGAAACAATTCCGAATTATATTTATTTTTTATAGTTTTGAATCCAAAGAATTTAAATTTAATCATCGAACTTATAATACAACAATATTTTTACCAATAATATACGTAAACTATTATTTATTTTTAATGAGCAGAATTATTTGTAAAAAATTCAATCAACAAATTATAAAAACGCAATTATTAACAATACAAAGTTTAGTTTTTCAAAACCTAAGGCAAATAAGACGTAACATGTAAGTGCATCATGTGATAAGTACATGCTACACTGAAAATAATGACTTAGTTGATAAAACGTTGTGTTGAATAAATAAAGTGTTTATTTCAGAAAATTATGTTTAATAGTTTCATTTTGCGTGTAAACTTACTTGTACATTGCCCATTAACACAGCATCCTCCTCTTAGATCTTCACAACAAAACCCATCAAGGGCAGTGCACTAGAAAACATAATTAATTGCGTTAGTTAGTTTGGTCTTCTTCATTATTAAATTCACACAATCCCTCATAAAGGAATTACATTTGGAGAATACAATCCTGAATAAACCCATCGCCAATATACTTTGACCTGTGTTCCTTGGAGGGGTTGTGTGCCATCTTTACTAAAATGGTCAATGAAATCAGTACTTATTTTTGCAATGAATTAATGTAAAAGTTCGTTAGGATACTTACCTATAGTTACTAAATAAATCTATGAATCTCCTTTTGAAATTAATATATTAAATTTATTAGATGTGAGAGGTAATCTCAATCCTGAATATGGTCATGAAATTATCTCAACACATTAAGGTGTCCCTTAACATAATCAATAATAACTGGCACAATAGCATTGGATATGAGTTAGTTATATTAGGTTCAACCGTTTTGTATTTAAATTATTTTCTCTTCCATGACTTAAAAGTATTTACAATATAGTCGTGGGTTCTCCACATCCCACAGCCCAACATATCTTACATAGTTAAGAATGGAATATTAGCAAAATTGGAATAGTTTTTATATTGCATTTATAAAATATACCGGACATAATTTTACTATGATACTATAAAGCAACATGTCTTTCAACGATTTAGACTTATCAATAAAACTAGTTATAAAGCTTCAATTAATAAAAAAACTTGTGCGAAATCTGTTGAAAACATAACTTTGTCTCCCTCTTTTTTAAACTACTAAATATAATCATAAAATAAAATGAATTTCATAAGGAAACATGTGCAATAAAAACAATTGCAGTTAGTATCCGTTACAAACGGTTTCTTTCTTTCCTCTTATTTCTAATCTAAACACAACTAACTTTATGACTTCTGAACCGGTTACAAACGAAAAGTAAAGTGTAGATATGAAAAAAATAGTTTCTCTAAATAGTCAAGATTTGGTATATTCTAGCAGTAGAGGAATATATATATATATATATATATATATATATATATAATGTTATAATATATATTACACAAAAACATTTTAATCATTGTATTGCCGTTACATTAAAAATTTCAGGAGCTTTAAATCATAATAATAATGATCAAAAGTGTTTTGCAAGTCTATCAAAAGCATTTCAGATTCTACTTTATTTTGTCCCTTACGATTGGTAAATAAAGACAAAACATTTGTGACCACAATACGGTAATGTGATAACTCACCTGGTCAACATTGCTACACAGTTCTTCGTCTGGGTTAAGAGGAGGGGGGGTATCCGCTTCAACAAAGTATACACCTCCTGCAGTAAACACAAACAATATTAACATTAAAGACGACATAGTAGATCTCAAACTCTACTGATCAATTGCCTAAAAGTTCTCGTTAATTAGCCGTTTATGCGGTATGGAGGGGTCAGCAGCTGCAAAACTATACATTCTTATCTGTTTCTTACTTTTTGCCGCCTAAAAGTAATCATATTTCAAATTATTTTTATATTTACTTAAGTTTTTTTTTATGAATGACGCATGTAAAGGTAAATAAATATTATCTCTAATAATTTATCCAATGTTATTCAATTTTAAACTGTGTTGATACCGAGATTATGACAGTAACGTAAATTAATTGTGTTTGCTTTCTTCAGTGTTTAGTTTTTCTGTCAAGATAGTTTAATAATACAACCTCTTTTAGCTTATCTGCAAATATTTATGTTACCCTAAAATATGTGAAGAATTCGAATTCTGCGTCTAAAGAGCTTAGAGGATATCAAGTTGTATTAGGTTAGGCCAAATAACAACCAATACCAGTGGAAAATGATTTACTAATTGAGTAGATGAATGGTTGTTATATGATCGATTTTTCAATGACTTAACATGATCACCTAGAAAGATAACATCACTAATTATTTTGAATCACCCAGAAATGTTGAGATTAATCCATTTTGAAAGTAAAGCGACAAAAGGACACGACTTCGTTTATTGCATAAGTTTCAATATCCGTTTTAGTTTAGGTTACATTATTTTTTGTAAATGTGTTTTATTGATTTTGTTTTACCCATGTTGATGAAAATTGATTAATATAAAGAGAATAAACAAACAAACTTTTAAAATTAGAAATAACTATTTTACCACACTACTCCCATTTTTGGAATGTATAATAACAAACATTTATGTATCATTTTAATGACAACAGTATCTCTGTAACCAAAGAATATAAAGAAGATATAAAATGTAATGAATAAAAATATTTGTGTTATTATTGTTATTTTACACGGATTTTTTCCCTGAGGGCGTTTAAAAATTTAATATTAGTATGACTTTATTTGTGTACTCTTATTATTTATTTTATCTGTGTATTACTTTTATACTGTGTAAAAGTTAACACAATCAATATGTTTCACGTTAAAATTAAGTTTAAGAAAGTTACTTATGTACACACCGTGTCAAATTAGTTGAGATTAGTCCCAATATGTAACTACCTAAGGTAATATTGACGGTTTGATTCATTCAGTACCACGGCTAAAAGCACCACTGTAAGCTAAAAAGTGCTTCCTGAGATTGATTTCCTCTAATAAAATTGTGACCCTTAAAAGTATAAATATAATAAAAACACCAAATGATAGTCTACTACTAAAATTAAAGATACCTAAAGAACTTCAAAAAATTGTTACAAATTTTCATTCATTTATTTTATTATCCTTATTTATGTAAGTGAAGACAAATTATATGTATCTTCATAAGTACGAAACGTGTTCTGTATTTTACTCTATAGAAAAAAGAAAAAATAGAAAAAAAAAGACATTTCGTTTCTTAAAATATTTGTGAATAGTACAAAAGAAGATATAATATTACAAAAATTACTTTACCAATTTAATCAGCTGTTACCTGCAATCATCTGTTAGATATACTATTTACTACCCTTATAGATTTACTTCCTTTTATGGAATATTCAGAGAGCCTTTAATTTTTGTTTGCTATATTAACTGGGAGCTAGTTTTACTTTTCGCAATTCCAATTTATTTGTGTTAGGATAAAATGGTTCTACGGATTTTAGGTTTTGGCAATGTTCAAAACTTGATGTTCTTAGTGCATAATTTTTTTGTAATGATCATCATCCTTTTGTATTTAAAAAATCGAAATATAAATTATTTTCTTTGATATATGTATGTGTACTAATTATACGTATATTTGTGTTTGTGGTGAGTATGTGTGTAGTGGTATGTTTGCAAGGCGTTAATATAAAATATAACCAATTCAGTGCACCTTTATCAAAACAATATTGTAATAAAGAGAGAGATATTAATGTTGTTAACATAAATTAATCAGAGAGACTTCAGGTTATGAAGTATCACACGCCACACAACAAGACAAACATGTTATGTTAAGAGTATGTGGTGACTTTTAATTATTCAAGAACAAGGTATACAAAGACAAAAGACTTATTGTTCTCGCACAGGAGTAGTGATGAGCTCCCACAAAGTCTACAAAAGCCTCTCCTCTCTGGAGAAGGAATAGTTTAAATAAAAGAATTTTTACTACAACAAAAAAAAAAAAAAAAAAAAAAAAAAACACTGCCTTAACTTTAATGTATTAATTTTATTATACATTACAATTCCTTTGTTAAGAAATATAAACAAATAATACTATTAGATAGTTTAATTACTACAAAAGACATAGCAAACAAATATTTTCATTTGACACTTTCTACACAAAATATGAAATAGGTATATATAGCAGTGTAATAAAAGAAATATATTTATGTAATTTTAAATTAGTCTTATTTCTAGAAACCAAATTGGGAATTACAAAGAGATAGACAAAACAAGCCAAGGTTGTACACATTCATAAATAGTCAAATTAAATGACGTGTTACTAAAGTGTATGTGGAATCAATTCTAATGAAAGTGCACGCGTATAACTGTTACAAGCAAGAGTTTATATATTTTCCATACACATCATCTTCTGTTGTAATCACGAGCAAATAAATTACTTACATCCTCTCTCAGTTATAATTTACCATTTATTAAAAAAGGGATCAAGTTAGCCAACAGAGATTATAAGAGAAATTGTGACTAACAACTAGTAGTATTATTATTAAGTAGTACAGTAACATAATTATAATATGACTTTCAACAAACCAAACGTTTGTTGTATAAAATATAAAAAGCTCGTAAATATTAGATTAATCTTCAAACGTGTAAAAATTAATTAAGGGAGAAACAGACTTAAAATACTGAAAACTAACTCTAAAAAATTTAAATAACCATACAACTCATTTAAAAATCTGTACATTATTCAAGTTAACAATTATCTGTTTTAAATTATTCATTTCATTATCTTGCAAAATTTGCAAACCACCAGGTCTTGAGATAATGCTTGAGAAAGTCATACAAACATTTTTCGGAAAAGGTTAAAATATTTTCATACAGACGCACAAAATTTAACAAATATTGTGAAAGTAGTATTAAGTTTACCGCCAAAACCATATGTTTCTTACTAAACAACTGAGATGTAAAATTTAAAGCTATATTTTGAGATTACGTGCTAAAAATATAGATAATAATAACTTTTATAACAATTAGCTATACAACATACACCATATGTAATATTTATATATACTTTCGTTTCAACATTTAAATGTATAAATAAAAAATTGGCTTTGAAGTGTATATCTACCAAAGAGATTAGTAATCATGTCTAGATAATATGTTTTCATTGTAGATATAACTGGAATGGACTTTGATAATGCAGTGACTCGTGTTGTCTAAAACGAAATGAGATGTGGTTCCTTTTCTTATTTGGGATATAAGTCCACAAGCATTTAAAAGCTTGTACATACCATTAAACATTTTTTTATTCCAAAAATTCAAAATAAAATGTAAATAATATTAAACTTGTAAAAAAATGTCACGCGCCGTAGTGAAACACATTGTGAACTTATATAATAGACTACGCAAACTCTCCTAATAGACAAGATTTTACCATGTAGTGTGTTAGCACCAATATTAATAAAAAAGTTAGCCATTAAGACCTGTCCTATATACATCGTAACGGTGGTCAAAGTCTTTAGTTTAATCTTGAACCTTAAATTAAATCAGTTTGGTTCAGTTTCTCAGCTTAATGACGTCTTCAACAGGATATCTTAGCCATTAATTTGGATATCTTTGAAAATAAAACATTTAATATCTTGATGTTATGTAAAAGTGGATCATGATTCTTACTCCGCCCTAACATACAATATAATACAAGCAGATCATCTAAATGTAGCACCCAAAAGTTGGTTTTCTTTGGCCTTTAAATGTAATATTCTATGGGAAGATCGAATAACCCAGTATTACCCAGTTATGTTAATTTGTTTAAAACAGTTTTCACACAGGTTTTCTGAACTTCCTATTAGTGTACATTATTAATCAAATGACGTCGGCTAAGCTCTGACTGATATGATATAATATATTTAAAAGTTTCATCCAGTTTCTCTAGTGTCGGCGTCTTGGCTCTGGTGGGTTACAAACCTCTACACAGGTTAAGGAGCCTCCTCCTTACGTTAGCGTCGATGATTTGGTCCTCCTATATCTCATAACTTTACGGATATCACATTGTCTTGATGGTTCAGGGTTCTAAATTATGTTTGAAAATAACTTTGTAAGGTTGGTACAATTGTATGAAGAATTGCAATAATTAAATTTGTATCTAATTTAATGTGTTATAAGTTGAATAACACACGAGATTAAAACTTAAACTGTTTAAAATAGCCGGCACTACCATATTTTCAATTAGATTTTTTAAATTTTATTTGAATAGGGTTTTATTTGAGCACACTGAGCCCCCTTTACCAAATTTCTTGTTCCCATCTTATTTTTTGCAACCATTATAGTCGCTACAACGACAACAGACTGATAACATGCTGGAAATCATACTTTAATGTTTTAAGTGAACACACTGAGCTCTCTTTACCAAATTTCTTGTTCCCATCTTATTTTTTGCAACCATTATAGTCGCTACAACGACAACAGACGGATGACATGCTGGAAATCATACTTTAATGTTTTAAGTGAACACACTGAGCTCTCTTTACCAAATGTCTTGTTCCTATCTTATGTTTTGCAGCCATTATAGTGGTTACTTTCAGACTACAACGACAACAGACGGATGACATGCTGGAAATCACACTTTAATGTTTTATGTGAGCACACTGAGCTCTCTTTACCAAATTTCTTGTTCCTATCTCATATTTTGCAACCATCATAGTCGCTACAACGACAACAGACGGATAACATGCTGGAAATCATACTTTAATGTTTATGTGAGCACACTGAGCTCTCTTTACCAAATTTCTTGTTCCTATCTTATTTTTTGCAGCCATTATAGTGGTTACTTTCAGACTACAACGACAACAGACGGATGACATGCTGGAAATCATACTTTAATGTTTTATGTGAGCACACTGAGCTCTCTTTACCAAATTTCTTGTTCCTATCTTATTTTTTGCAGCCATTATAGTGGTTACTTTCAGACTACAACGACAACAGACGGATAACATGCTGGAAATCATACTTTAATGTTTTATGTGAACACACTGAGCCGTCTTTACCAAATTTCTTGTTCCCATCTTATTTTGTGCAGCCATTATAGTGGTTACTTTCAGACTACAACGACAACAGACGGATGACATGCTGGAAATCATACTTTAATGTTTTATGTGAGCACACTGAGCCCTCTTTACCAAATTTCTTGTTCCTATCTTATTTTTTGCAACCATTATAGTGGTTACTTTCAGACTACAACGACAACAGATGAATGACATGCTGGAAATCATACTTTAATGTTGTATGTGAACACACTAAGCCCTCTTTACCAAATTTCTTGTTCCTATCTTATTTTTTGCAACCAATATAGTGGTTACTTTCATACTACAACGACAACAGACGGATGACATGCTGGAAATCATACTTTAATGTTTTATGTGAGCACACTGAGCTCTCTTTACCAAATTTCTTGTTCCTATCTTATTTTTTGCAACCAATATAGTGGTTACTTTCATACTACAACGACAACAGACGGATGACATGCTGGAAATCATACTTTAATGTTTTATGTGAGCACACTGAGCTCTCTTTACCAAATTTCTTGTTCCTATCTTATTTTTTGCAGCCATTATAGTGGTTACTTTCAGACTACAACGACAACAGACGGATGACATGCTGGAAATCATACTTTAATGTTTTAAGTGAACACACTGAGCTCTCTTTACCAAATGTCTTGTTCCTATCTTATTTTTTGCAGCCATTATAGTGGTTACTTTCAGACTACAACGACAACAGACGGATGACATGCTGGAAATCATACTTTAATGTTTTATGTGAGCACACTGAGCCCTCTTTACCAAATTTCTTGTTCCTATCTTATTTTTTGCAGCCATTATAGTGGTTACTTTCAGACTACAACGACAACAGACGGATGACATGCTGGAAATCATACTTTAATGTTTTATGTGTGGCAAGTATCCTCCACCTTGTAATAAATAATAATAATAATAATAAATAATAAACTAATAGAACTAAATTGGTAAGAGATGCATGGTTCATAGATTGCTGACGCAGGAGGTCTGGAGTACGAGGGGGGGGACGCTGGATGCAAGCCGGGAGACTGGCAGTCTGGAAGTAACAGCGCCCGGTGTGAGACTCGTAAAAAGGGGGGAATATTAGACTAGCTTTTGCCTTGCCGTAGTATAGTTTTAGGATAGCCAGCAGAGATCTTTATGTGTTCAATAAACACCTTGAATCACAACTACCTGTTGCATCTTTGAAGCACCCATCCGCCACCAAACCATCCTGACGAAGATCGGACGCCCAAACGAAGGAGCCGGACACAGGATCGCCGGCCCAACAGCGTGGGTTCCGTCACAACTTGGTGTCAGAAGTGGTCTTCAAGACAAAAGGTAGGAAAGATTTTTCTGTATTGGCTTATTTTTAAATAATTTTTTTTTTAAATTATAATTTTCAAGTTAAAGGAAATAAAGTTTTACATTGATAATAAAGGAAAAAATAATGCATGGTATTTTTAGAATGTTTTCTTACGCAAATGATATGCGAAAGGCTTAGCCTACGCATAAAAAGAAAGGCATAGTGTTGGTGCAATAACTGGACCAATACTACAGGACAAATCTTAAAGTTTGCGGCGGAAAATATTTATATGTTATATATTAAATTGAAATGTTTAAGTTAGTAAAAACTGAATAACATTGGGTAGCGTGTCATTTTTAACTTTAAAAAAATATAATAAATTGTTAAAAAATTTGTATTAGGCCTATATAATTAGTCAATAAGAAAAAAAATTAATAAATTAATAAATAAAAAATGGCAGAACAAATTCCGATCGACGGTAACGATTACTCGTTGCAAGAAGCGTTTGATCTTTTAAATAATAGACTAAAGCAAGCGGTAGAAGTTAATGAAACATTGCAAGAAAGGTTAGCCACGGTCGAAAGTAACGAAATGGAATTTTCAAGACTAGCTAATGAAACAGTAAACTTATCAGATTTACATTTGGGTTTAGTGCCAGTGTTACCGAGTTTTGACGGGGAGAAAAGGGGAGAATCAGTTAAAGATTTTTTAGATCAAATGGCGGACATTGCATCAATTAGTAGATGGAAAGACGTGGAACTAATAAAATTAACAAAAATGAAATTGTCAGGAATTGCAAAACAATTTGTAAAAATGGACTTAGCTTGCCAACAAGCTAAAACTTTCGATGAATTTAGGGCCGCGCTAGAACCGCGATTTCAAGAAAAACTGCCCGATAGTTACATTTATGAACAACTATTGCAAACAAAACAACGTAGAGGCGAGGCTATTGAAAATTTTGCAGACAGAATAAAAGAAATTAATGAGAAATTGATTACGGTAACGGAAAATGAAGACGCTAATAAAGTTTTGCGGGCATACGCGGATCGCAGAGCGTTGGATACTTTTACTAGGGGTTTAGCAGGTGAAATAGGGAAATTAACAAAATTAAAATTTCCAAAAACGTTGCAAGAGGCCATAGCAATAGCCACTGCAATCGAAAGTATTAACATTGAATTAACAGGCGCTGTAGGCGGTACTCTAGGCACAGTAGGGACAGTAATGAAAAATGAAATTAAATGTTACAGTTGTGGAAAAAAGGGTCATTCGTATAGAGAGTGTATAACTATGAAAAATAATTATAGGGATTTTGGTGCAATAAGAGGGTATCGAGGTGCACATCAAGCGCGGCTTTTTATACCACCATCTCAGCAATACCAAAATGTACATCCCCAAAATAGTCAACCGATCTATAAAGGTTACAGCAGTAACGCAACCAGGGGTAATTGGAACTTTCGAGGAATGTATTCACAGGGTCAACGAAATAGGCCACCATTTATAAATAACGGAAATAATGACGGAAAATATCAAAATAGGGGACACAATTTTACCCGTGGAAGTTACCAAAATAGGCCACAATTCCAAATTAATGGTGGGGCTGCAACACAAGGAAACGGACATTTAAACTTCCAGGGAGTGGGACGAAGCGCCGGCACTCACTCCAACCAACAATAAATAACACTATGAAAACGCATAGCTCGGCGCATAAATTAGTACCTATAAATAAAGTAAAAGGAAATTATAAAAATACTGATGTATCAATTTTAGCAAAAATTAACGGAAAATGGGGCCGAATTCTAATAGATACGGGAGCAGAAATAAGCCTTTTAAATTTGGATGTAGCTACAGAAATTGTTAAAGAACAGGACATTTTAATAACAGGAGTCACAGGAGATATTTTAAAAATAGTAGGGAGTCAGACCACTGAAGTGTTTTATACAGATTCAAATTTTATTAAAGTCAAGTTCCAAATTTGTAAATTACCACAAGAATACGCTGCTATTTTAGGAAACGATGCATTAAGACCAAATAAAGTCGTGATAGACTTAGGTGAAAGCATAGTGAAAATAAATAACGTTAAATTAATAATGATGGGATTTCGGAAAATAGAATCTAGTGTTTTAGGAAATAAAAGTGAAACAAGTAAAACCGAAGTAATTTTAAACAAAAAGCTTTTAACAACAACAGCGGGAACAAAACCCAAATTAAGTACTAATCTACAACCAAAAATAAAAAGTAAAGTAAAATCTAATATAAAATTATTATCGACAGGTACAAAACCGTCAAAAGAAGAAATTTTGAGAAATCAGAAAGAACATTTAGTATACATAAGGGAGTTACATAAAATTTCAGAAAATATGGGAAGTGAAGTACGTAAATATAATTTATTTTGCAAAACCGATACAACCGTGCCTGCACTGAGTGAAGTGTTAGTAAAATTTACGATTAGAGGATCTAAAAATAAAAATTATAAAAACCCAAAGAATACCAAGGAATTACAAGATAGGGAGGTTTTAATAGAGCCTATAGAAAACCCGCCTTTTAACATCTTGTGCGCTAGAGCTATAGTAAGTTTAGGAGAAACAAGACAGTGTTTTTCAAAAGTAGTGAATTTATCAACAAAAGACGTGAAGTTAAAGAAAGGAACTCTATTGGCGACATTAGACACCAATACAATAACACTTGAAAATTCTTTTAAAGTAAATATGTTTTCGGAAAATCATAAAATAGAGGAAAATTGGAAAATTTCAATAATAGAATCGGAACTATCGAAAAAATTAAGTCATTTACCTATTCCCGAAAAAACAGAGTTAATGAAAATGTTATTACAATATAAAAGTGTTTTTAGTGCAGAAAATGAAACTTTAAAAGCCATAAAAAACGTCGAGTATAGAATCGATACGGGGTCCGCTAACCCAATATACGTACCGCCACATAGGATTCCACATGCGCATAGACACATAGTACGAGAATTGATCAATGACCAGCTAAATAAAGGTATAATCGAACATAGCTACAGTCCATGGAATAGCCCATTAATAATAGTAAGGAAGAAATCATTGAATGGGGAAGTAAAATTTAGATTTTGTGTAGATTATAGGAAACTAAATGAAGTTATAACCCCAGACGTACACCCTTTACCAAAAATAAACGAGACATTGGATTTGTTGGGAGGATCCAAGTATTTTTCTGTAATAGACATGCAAGCAGGATTCCATCAAATAAAATTAACAAAGGATAGTCAGCCAAAAACTGCTTTTTCATCACCTTGGGGGCATTATTCCTATACAAGATTACCAATGGGCATAAAGGTAGGGCCATCCGCCTTTCAAAGGGTAATAAACAATGTACTTTTAGGATTAAGGGATGAAATCTGTTTAGTATATTTGGATGATGTCATTTGCTTCAGTTCAACAATGGACGAACACATTAGTTCATTAAGTAAGATTTTTGATAGATTTAGAGAGTCAAATTTAACAGTAAATTTAGAAAAATGTAAATTTGGAGTATCGGAAGTAAATTATTTGGGATTTCTTTTAAACGAACAAGGCATACGACCAGACATGAGGAAAATAGACGCAGTAAAAAACTTTCCAATACCACAAACAGTTAAAAACGTTAGACAATTTTTAGGTTTGGCAGGGTTTTATAGAAGCCATATAAAAGATTTTTCAAAAATTGCAAGACCATTGTTTGAATTAACTAAGGATAATGTAAAATTCAAATGGACACGCGAGTGTCAAGAAGTTTTTGAAATTTTGAGAGACAAGTTAATACAGGCACCAATTCTAAAATATCCAGACTTTGGAAAAGAATTTGTTTTATCAACAGATGCTTCGAAAGAGGGTTTAGGGTGTGTCTTGTCGCAAGAGGTAGACGGAAAATCACACCCCATAGCATATGCTAGTAGAGTTTTACACAAAGCTGAGAAAAATTACGACGCAAGTACGCTTGAAATGTGCGGTGTTGTTTGGGGCTGCAGATTATTTAGACCATATTTGTTAGGAAGGAAATTTACAATTATAACAGATCATAAAGCCCTGTGTTACTTAGCATCTATGAAAGACCCAACGAGTCGAATCGTAAGATGGAATTTAAAATTGTCAGAATTTGATTATACAATAGTACATAAACCGGGAAAATTACACACGAACGTAGATGCATTAAGTCGAAATATACCAATAACAAATGTAAATGTAGTAAAAACACCAAAATATTTACCAATAATAGATTTAGAAGAAATTCGGAAAGCCCAAATAACAGACGAGGAGTGTCAAATCTTAAAAACACATAAAAACTATAAAACTAGCCCGGAAAAAATTATATATTTTAAATCAGGAAACGAAAAATTAATATTAATTCCAAAAGTAATGAGAGATAAGGTCATTCACTTAAACCATGATCTCATAACAGCAGGTCATGCGGCAGTAAAAAAAACGTTGGATAGAGTAAAACAAAAATTTTATTGGCCAAAAATGGAAGAAGATGTAAAAAATTATGTTAGATCATGCGTATCTTGTGCAAAAAAAGTAGATTATGGGAAGGCTAAAGCTCCTTTGGGGGATGTTTTCACAGAACCAACCCTACCTTACAGAGTAATTGCAATAGACAATGTCGGTCCATTACCACAAACGCAGGACAAAAATAAATATATATTATCGGTGGTAGACCATTTTACACGACACGCAACTTTTATACCAATTGAAAATATCACAGCGGAAGTAATAGCCGAAGAAATGATGTCAAAAGTAATTTCGTTGTATGGCATACCAGAAATTTTAATATCAGATAGAGGGTCAAATTTCACGTCCGAAATAATGAAAAATTTATGTAAATTGTTGGGAATTAAAAGAATTTTAACAACAGCCTATCATGCACAATCGAACGGCAGGTTAGAAAGAATTCATCATACAATTTGTAGAATGTTATGTCACTTTGTAAATAAAAATCAAAATAATTGGGATAAAATTCTACCATATGTCACCATGGCCTATAATAGCCAAATTCATGAAACAACAGGTTATAGCCCTTTTGAATTATTGTATGGAAGGAAAATGTGCACTCCCATGGAGTCAACACTTAAAATCACGGAAGACACGCTAATTTATGACAATTACATAGAAAACATTAGATCACAATTAAAAGAAGCATATGAAAAAATGAAAATCCACCAATTAAGCCAATTTGAAAAACAAAGGAAAAATTATAATAAAAATACAAAACAAAATAAATATTCAGCAGGTCAGTTTGTATATTTATATACACCGGCACTAAAAAAATATAGAGTTAAAAAACTAACTAAATTGTGGAGAGGTCCTTACGTAATAATAAAAATAATTTCAAAATTTAATGTAATGCTAAAAGTTAGAAATAGAGAAATGTTGGTACATATTAATAGAATTAAACCATGTTTAGAAGTAATTAAAGGTAAACTACAACCAAAATGCCGGAAATCAAAACCATTAAATGAGTGTAATGCTAATACAGATAAGAATTCGCAAGCAGATTTAATGATAAATAACGCCGTACCAGGTACAACAGCTACGAACACTGTTAGCATAATTAATGAAGGAGTAATACCAGATATAATGGCTAATTTGCCAGGCACAAGTGATACTGTACCATTATACATTACAACACAAAATAGGCCGGTACGAATAAGAAAAAAACCATCACGGTTGCAGGATTACGACCTAAGGTAACAATAAAAAAATTGAAACTAAAAAATAAACGTTAGTTAAGAGGATATCCGTAATAAAAGGAAATGTAATAATGCATTAGAATCTATTAAAATAGCTACATATAGTTATACGGGACCGGAATAACGCAAAAAAGACATCCTGTATATGAAACGGGCGAAGCGGGTATTCATAAAAAACAGAACAAAATTTTGAAGTTAAAGGTTAACACATAATAACAGTATATTGTATTCTAAAAATAAATAAATAAAGTTAATAGATTTCGATTCGAAATAAAGAAACTAAAAACTTCTAAAGTTCATGTTAAAGAAACAAGATTTATGATTTAGAAAGCAACATTAATATAGCATCCAGGCGTCGAGCGCGGTGACGTAACCTTATCTCTTGCAGTCATACAGATTGCTGACATGGGACGAAAACTTTGAGTTTAAATCAAATTTAAAAGACCTTGTAAAGTAAATAAAATGAAAATACCCTAGTATAACATCAGCACATTATTTTGACCGGGAATTTTCTAAAAAAATACAAAATAAAATTTAAAAAATGTTATACATAATGTCAGTACAATTGTTTATTGAAATATCGAAAAATGGATAACATAATTAATTAACTTCGGATAAACAATTTATGAAAGGAATAAAGCAACCATAATTAAATAATATATATATATATATATATATATTTGAGGATTTTCTTTTAAAATAAATTGAAAAAATATAGATTTCTAGATTTTTTTTTTAAGTGAAAGGAGTTTTAAAATAGCCTTGAAAAATCAACGAATGAGCAGTATCGTTGTAAATTTTCATAACTTGAATTGTTGTGTGGGGTTCTAATTTAATTAAGTAAGTTTTGAACAAAACTTACATAACAATGTAGAGGTGGAAGTTTTTAAACGATATAAGTGCTCAAAAAGAAGTGATTTGAAGTACACTAGAAGGTGGAGACTAGAAAAGTCTAAGTAAAAGGCTAAACAAGGAGTGGGAAAGAACGATCAAATGCTACGAATTTAAATAAACAATTTAAATAAAATACATTTAACATACCGTAGTTATCATGAAAAACTATGAATAAGTGAAAAAGGAGTCTTATAGTCTATTAAGAAAAATAAACTAAAATAATAATGATTGAGAGTATAGTGTAAGCAATAATGAATTGTTGTTTTAATTGCAGAACATAATGATTGATAATGATTTTTTTCTCAAAAAAAAAAAAAAAAAAAAAAAAAAAAAAAAAAAAAAAAAAAATGTAAATTGGGATGTACGAATGCTATTTAAAATTGTTTGATGGAACATACACTAATTTGAACGTTGTCTTACAATAGGAGAATTCCGGAAAACTCTTCTTTACATTTCAGGCACTCATGCCACATTCTATGCTATCCTCCTAAAATTTTCATACTTCTAGACATCGTGTTATTAGATTACTGTATAATCCAGATAATAAGTTTAAGTAGAAATAAACTAAGCTCAGATTTGATTTTTTTTTCTTAAATAAATAAATGATTTTTTTTTTAGCATGAAAGATAATTGATTTTGTGAAGTTAAAATTGATAAATAAAAGAGATAAATGTTAATTAATGAATAGATGTTTATAAAATGTATAAAGGATCCATGAACAAAGAAGTTATATGGTCTATGAATAATATTGAGGATTGTTATAGTTGTAAATATGTGGATCGGGAAAATGTTAAAGTATTGAATTGAGTATAAATAATGAAGTATAAAATAATTATGATAACCCACTGTTGTCAAAGGTAGATAAATCAATAATAAAATGACGAAAAGGGCATACTCGCACTAATAATATATATATATATATATATATATATATATATGAGGATTTGAAAGTGATTAAGAGAGTTATATGAATAGGTGTGAGGAATTTTACTGATTATGCGACGTGACTACACGAAGAAAGTAGTTTTTATAAAAAAAAAAAAAAATTAAAATTAAAAAAAAACTTATGGTCAAGTGAAATATTAATAGTAATATTGTAAATGTGAAAATGTAGAGTAAATGTCTATGAGAAAATAAGTTTGAATTGGGAAACAAACGAAATAATTTTAAGCTTAGGTTAAAAGAAGGGTGGTGACATTTTGAAAATGTCACGAAAGAGGGTTCTTATAAGAACAACAGTAGGGAATTTTATGGTAGGAAACTACATAAAATGGCGAATATTATTGCAAGAAATTGCATGAAATATAAAAAAAGGAAAAATGAGTCAGTTTACTAACTGCAGGACGTAGGCAAGTGCCACAGACGCAATAAACCCCTGGGGCACTTAGCTGATTTCAAGTTTGAGGTCTTTATAAAACCCCATTAGAATAATCGAAAATGGTGAGGCGCATACCACGAAAAGTGCGACAGTATGTTAGGTCATACAAAAACAAACTTTTATAATATTAATAAATAAAAATATGTGTTATATGATAAGGCATAATTAAGCTAGAATTATATTTTGTTTATGTAAAAAATGACAAATAGAAAACCCAATCTTATTCAAGCTATATATTCAATGTATAAAAGTTCACATTTTTCATTGTCAAGGTATTTGTATTCTTGAGTGATAGAATAACAGGATGTCAGATTGGAAACACAGCAGAACATAGCTGGAAACATTGAACACGTGCAAAAATTTGCAAACTTGCATTTCATGCTGTAAGCAAAAACCTGAAGCTAAACTATTATTGGGAAGTAGCAATTCACAGTAATACAGTGAGTGTAATCAGATAGCAATCAAGTAAGGCACTAGCAAAAGAAGGGGGGGTAAGTAAGAGAAATCCTTAACAATAGAAATACCTTGATATTCTTATATTGAACTAAACAAAATTTTTAGTAATGACAGTCAATTGTATTTTTAAAATATTGAAGGTTGTAATATTGTTATTGAATTTAATAAATGCAAAACAAATTGCAAAAAACACACCGGGTGTGGTGTTTGAAAAACAAACAGATGTTTTGGTAACAAGGTCTGAATGGAACATAGTATTAGAATACAACATTTCAAAATTAATAGAAGAAAGTCTTGGTTTAGACGAGGCAGTAAAAATAGAGGAAATTTTTTTGAGAAAATTAATGCACACTACAACACAAAACCAAACTAATAATAATACTATTGAAAAACAAAACCTATTTTCGCATTACAAAGAAGAATTTGAAGACATTAAAGTTAACTTACAGGGATATCTGTCAGAAATAAAAGGGGTAATCGCGATAATTCCAGTAAAAAGAGAAAAAAGGGGATTAATGAATGCTGGGGGGAAAATGTTAAAAGTCTTATTTGGCACAATGGACAGTGATGATTTAAATTCAATAGATGGGAAATTGGGAAGGTTGTCAGACTTTGCAGGGGACATTTACCACAGTTTTGACGAACAATTGACCATAGTTAAAGACATAAACGCACACATAGTATCAAACACACACAACATACAAAAAGGAATGACTATACTAATGAATTACAAATCCACATTTTATTCAACAATAGAAGAACTTGCATCAAGGCTGAAAAATTCAATAAACTTGCTATTGGTATACTTAAAGTTAAACACAGCATTTCGACAGTTAGAACAGACAGTGACGAAGTCAAAAATAAAAATAATAGAGTTTAGGCAGGCGTTGCAATACACACACACAGGGAAGGTTAGTTCAAAACTGCTACAGCCAGACACATTTTTAAAAATATTAAGGGAAATTGAACATAACCTACCAAGCTACATACACGTACCATTTGAAGCAGAACAAGCAAATCTACACTATTTCTACGACGTATCAAGGGTACACTCTTATGCAAGGGGACACATTTTGAAATTAATAGTACAAATTCCTTTAGGTACACCAACAGACATCTTTGAACACTATAGGGTTTGGACATACCCAGTTTACGATAAAAACACACAACACTGGTTAAAATGGGAAGTGCAATACAACCACTTATTGATAAATACAGGCAGACAAAATTTGGTGGAAATGTCAGATATTCAAATTAATAAATGTAAAATGGGGCCAATGAGTATTTGTGAGTTAGATTCTAGAATAAAGGGGGATGTAAAGTCAAGTTGCATGGGACAACTGTTTCAAGGGATGGAAACAAGTTCTTGTGATAGAAAAATATATAGTAAATTACAATCACCTATATTTATAAGAATTGGAAATGATTGGTTGTACAGCACAGACAAACAAACACACATTACACTTAAATGTTATAATAATACATTAATAAATTCATCCACTATATACATTAACAGTACAGGAATTTTGGAAAACGTTGCGAATTGTGAAGTAATTGGGGACAACTTTAGACTATTAGCACACGTAAATGGAAATTATTATTATAAGGGTGACCTTGAATCATTACACATTCCAAACATAAAACAAATACTATCAAAGGATGAACACATAATGTTAACATCGGATTTAAAAATAACAAACGAATCAATGATAGAACTGGAAGATATGGATAAATTTAATTCAAATGGAATAAGGTTAGATAAATTACTGCTGCACATTAAAACAAAAAAAGACTTTAATATAAAGGTAATGCAAAGAGTAAGTTGGGCACTATATGGAGTTAGTGGAATAGTGTTTATGTTATTTTCATGTTATATATATTTCAAAATAAAATGTTTAAAAAATGGTATATTGAGATGTTTCACAGATTCTAAGAAAACAGGGGACACAGTGATAAAACTCGAGCGAATCGAACCAAAACAATCACCACAGAAGGAAGTGCGAATAAGAATGGGATGAGGCCACACTACACATGGCATACATAAGTAAAAAAAAAAAAAAAAAAAAAAAATTATTAATGAAGTAATGGGAAATGTTTTCTTTTACAGGTTTAGAATAGATAGAATTCAAATGGGAAGATTTGAATTGCTATATAAAAGAGAAAATCATAATAAGTATTGTAGAAAGTTGCACATAACAGATGTTAAATAACAAAAATGAACATTTTTTTTTCTCGGAAAATGAAATGAAACCATAAAATTTGTTTACAAAAGGGATGAACGAGGTAACTTGTTCCAAGTGAAATGTCATAATCGCCTAACGGTTTATGATAAACTTAAGTGTTCCAAAAATTAAAAAAAAAATTAAAAAAATTGCCACAAATTTAAAAAAAAAAAAAAAAAATCACAATTGATTCACAAAAGGTTTCAGTTCATTATCCAGCCTTCATTAATCATACTTTAAACATAATGAAGAGAAACACAATGTTAAAGTCTTGTACAAAATAATTATGCTTTGAGAATGTGAATGTTCTATTAAAAAAAAAAAAAAAAAAAAAAAAAAAAAAAAAAAAAAAAAAAAAAAAAATTTAGTTATGTGAATGTAGAAATGTTATGTTATGTAATGTTATGTATATGAATTTGTATTAATACTGAATTATTTCTATTAAATTAGAGAAAAGAGTGTGGGGAACATGAGACCATATTATTGAGACACAAAAATCCTTGTAAACTTGGAACCATGAGAGTGAAAATTGACAGCTGCAACCAACCGCCAAATTGCTGTTGGACTGCAAGTCCCGGAAAATACAACTCAGCAAACAACACTCCACGAGTACCATTTTTTTAAAAAAAATCACACACATACAAAAATTGTTAATTTTTATTATAATATTTATAAGGTTTTATGTTTAACATAATTAAGTCTCAACATATTGAGAATTATAAATCAATTAATAACTAAACAATTAACAATGTAACAGTTTGCTTTAGTAACATAAGAAGAGAGGGTTTAATTTTTATCAGAAAAGTAAGGGACTCTATTGAGATACATGGAATATAAATTTTAAAGTTTAATGAAATTTCAGTACTAATTTAATGACAATTTTTTTTAAATATATAAATTTGATAAGTAAATTTGAAAATTCAAGTAATTTTTAGAATTTTCAGGATCAAAAAAAAAAAAAAAAAAAAAAAAAAAATACTTAAAATGATTATTTTTAGCAATCGAGAGATGAGGAAATGAGAAATAATAAAATTTATATTTCATAAAAATAGACACACATTGTAACAATGATCAATGTAAAATCTTCAGTTTAGAAAAAAACAAAAAAAAAAAACTTATAAATTGATAATTAGGGGTAAATTTATTAACAATGAAAATTAGCATGATTACAGCTAGCAATACAAATACTTATGTTGTTTAATTGTTAGAATTTTGAAAGATGCAATGTATTTTTAGGCTAGTGATCTCTGCTGGTTTCGTAAAAATAAGTTTTAATTAGGTTTCTTATAGTCTTATAATCTTTCTTATGGATAAAGAGTTATAATCTTATGGATAAAGACAAAAAATGTTAAGCTGTTATGTCAAATCGAGATAAAATCTATGTTAGGTTATGTATGTATTAGTAAAGAAATTTTTTTTTCACACTATAAATTTAAGTGTTCTAAAAAAAAAAAAAAAAAAAAAAAAAAAAAGGCAAAAGCAGACTTATAAAGGAAACATTTAAATTATAAAAACGTAAATAATATTATCGTACTCTAGACACAGATTCTGCAAAAAAAAAAAAAAATAATAAAAAAAAAAAAAAATTTTTTTTAAATATTTATAAAATGAAAAGCCATGCATACATTTGATAGTTAACTTCTTTTAAAATACAAGTTGAAGGATACAGAGGTTGCTACCACACTTGCCAGAGAGGTTTTCCGACCATCATGGAGAGCCATGATGTAGTGTAAAAGGTTGAAACATGTTGAAAAAACAAAAACAAAATAATAATAAAAAAACATCAGGTACAAAGTACAAAGTACAGTGGTAAAAAGTGGTCAAAGACTAGACCGACCCCAGACAAGTCCTGGTGGTCCAGCAAAGAGACGTTGGAAAATGAAGGGATAAAAGTTGTAATGAGTTGTAATGGAGTCGAAGGGACCGACTCTGGTAAGCGGGGGGGGGGGGGGTAATGTGGCAAGTATCCTCCACCTTGTAATAAATAATAATAATAATAATAAATAATAAACTAATAGAACTAAATTGGTAAGAGATGCATGGTTCATAGATTGCTGACGCAGGAGGTCTGGAGTACGAGGGGGGGGGGACGCTGGATGCAAGCCGGGAGACTGGCAGTCTGGAAGTAACAGCGCCCGGTGTGAGACTCGTAAAAAGGGGGGAATATTAGACTAGCTTTTGCCTTGCCGTAGTATAGTTTTAGGATAGCCAGCAGAGATCTTTATGTGTTCAATAAACACCTTGAACCACAACTACCTGTTGCATCTTTGAAGCACCCATCCGCCACCAAACCATCCTGACGAAGATCGGACGCCCAAACGAAGGAGCCGGACACAGGATCGCCGGCCCAACAGCGTGGGTTCCGTCACATATGTGAGCACACTGAGCTCTCTTTACCAAATTTCTTGTTCCTATCTTATTTTTTGCAGCCATTATAGTGGTTACTTTCAGACTACAACGACAACAGACGGATGACATGCTGGAAATCATACTTTAATGTTTTATGTGAGCACACTGAGCCCTCTTTACCAAATTTCTTGTTCCTATCTTATTTTTTGCAACCATTATAGTCGCTACAACGACAACAGACGGATGACATGCTGGAAATCATACTTTAATGTTTTATGTGAACACACTGAGACCTCTTTACCAAATTTCTTGTTCCTATCTTATTTTTTGCAACCAATAGAGTGGTTACTTTCAGACTACGACAACAGACGGATGACATGCTGCAAATCATACTTTAATGTTTTATGTGAGCACACTGAGCCCTCTTTACCAAATTTCTTGTTCCCATCTTATTTTTTGCAACCATTATAGTCGCTACAACGACAACAGACGGATGACATGCTGGAAATCATACTTTAATGTTGTATGTGAGCACACTGAGCTCTCTTTACCAAATGTCTTGTTCCTATCTTATTTTTTGCAGCCATTATAGTGGTTACTTTCAGACTACAACGACAACAGACGGATGACATGCTGGAAATCACAATTTAATGTTTTATGTGAGCACACTGAGCTCTCTTTACCAAATTTCTTGTTCCTATCTCATATTTTGCAACCATCATAGTCGCTACAACGACAACAGACGGATAACATGCTGGAAATGATACTTTAATGTTTTATGTGAGCACACTGAGCTCTCTTTACCAAATTTCTTGTTCCTATCTCATATTTTGCAACCATCATAGTCGCTACAACGACAACAGACGGATAACATGCTGGAAATCATACTTTAATGTTTTATGTGAGCACACTGAGCTCTCTTTACCAAATTTCTTGTTCCTATCTCATATTTTGCAACCATCATAGTCGCTACAACGACAACAGACGGATAACATGCTGGAAATCATACTTTAATGTTTTATGTGAGCACACTGAGCTCTCTTTACCAAATTTCTTGTTCCTATCTCATATTTTGCAACCATCATAGTCGCTACAACGACAACAGACGGATAACATGCTGGAAATCATACTTTAATGTTTTATGTGAGCACATTGAGCTCTCTTTACCAAAGGTCTTGTTCCTATCTTATTTTTTGCAGCCATTATAGTGGTTACTTTCAGACTACAACGACAACAGATGGATGACATGCTGGAAATCATAGTTTAATGTTTTATGTGAGCACACTGAGCCCTCTTTACCAAATTTCTTGTTCCCATCTTATTTTTTGCAGCCATTATAGTGGTTACTTTCAGACTACAACGACAACAGACGGATGACATGCTGGAAATCATACTTTAATGTTTTATGTGAGCACACTGAGCCCTCTTTACCAAATTTCTTGTTCCCATCTTATTTTTTGCAACCATTATAGTCGCTACAACGACAACAGACGGATGACATGCTGGAAATCATACTTTAATGTTTTATGTGAGCACACTGAGCTCTCTTTACCAAATGTCTTGTTCCTATCTTATTTTTTGCAGCCATTATAGTGGTTACTTTCAGACTACAACGACAACAGACGGATGACATGCTGGAAATCACAATTTAATGTTTTATGTGAGCACACTGAGCTCTCTTTACCAAATTTCTTGTTCCTATCTCATATTTTGCAACCATCATAGTCGCTACAACGACAACAGACGGATAACATGCTGGAAATGATACTTTAATGTTTTATGTGAGCACACTGAGCTCTCTTTACCAAATTTCTTGTTCCTATCTCATATTTTGCAACCATCATAGTCGCTACAACGACAACAGACGGATAACATGCTGGAAATCATACTTTAATGTTTTATGTGAGCACACTGAGCTCTCTTTACCAAATTTCTTGTTCCTATCTCATATTTTGCAACCATCATAGTCGCTACAACGACAACAGACGGATAACATGCTGGAAATCATACTTTAATGTTTTATGTGAGCACACTGAGCTCTCTTTACCAAATTTCTTGTTCCTATCTCATATTTTGCAACCATCATAGTCGCTACAACGACAACAGACGGATAACATGCTGGAAATCATACTTTATTGTTTTATGTGAGCACATTGAGCTCTCTTTACCAAAGGTCTTGTTCCTATCTTATTTCAGCCATTATAGTGGTTACTTTCAGACTACAACGACAACAGATGGATGACATGCTGGAAATCATAGTTTAATGTTTTATGTGAGCACACTGAGCCCTCTTTACCAAATTTCTTGTTCCCATCTTATTTTTTGCAGCCATTATAGTGGTTACTTTCAGACTACAACGACAACAGACGGATGACATGCTGGAAATCATACTTTAATGTTTTATGTGAGCACACTGAGCCCTCTTTACCAAATTTCTTGTTCCCATCTTATTTTTTGCAACCATTATAGTCGCTACAACGACAACAGACGGATGACATGCTGGAAATCATACTTTAATGTTTTATGTGAGCACACTGAGCTCTCTTTACCAAATGTCTTGTTCCTATCTTATTTTTTGCAGCCATTATAGTGGTTACTTTCAGACTACAACGACAACAGACGGATGACATGCTGGAAATCACAATTTAATGTTTTATGTGAGCACACTGAGCTCTCTTTACCAAATTTCTTGTTCCTATCTCATATTTTGCAACCATCATAGTCGCTACAACGACAACAGACGGATAACATGCTGGAAATCATACTTTAATGTTTTATATGAGCACACTGAGCTCTCTTTACCAAATTTCTTGTTCCTATCTTATTTTTTGCAACCATTATAGTGGTTACTTTCAGACTACAACGACAACAGATGGATGACATGCTGGAAATCATATTTTAATGTTTTATGTGAGCACACTGAGCTCTCTTTACCAAATTTCTTGTTCCTATTTTATTTTTTGCAACCATTATAGTGGTTACTTTCAGACTACAACGACAACAGACGGATGACATGCTGGAAATCATACTTTAATGTTTTATGTGAGCACACTGAGCTCTCTTTACCAAATTTCTTGTTCCCATCTTATTTTTTTCAACCATTATAGTGGCTACAACGACAACAGACGGGTAAGATGCTGGAAATCAGCTTTGGTGTTTAAAATTAGTATTTGACAGGACGCAGTTCAGGGTATCAAAATAAATACTAACAATAGCAAAGAAAAAACATTGATTACAAAACTATATTTTCTTTTTTGAAAATATACTTTTTATTATTTGCATTAAATTGTCAATTTCCCTTTCATTAGATACATGCGACAAATACATATGTACGTTGTTTGACAATAGATTTTGTTTCCATTGTTTGACAAGACATGGCAATGACATATTCTGAAATTAGTTTTGAGAAGCAAAGTTGTAAAATGATAACATCAAAGTACGGAACATGCATGGCTGAATCATTCTGGTCTGTTGCATAAAGCCTTCAGTTCCAGTCTTTAGTCTCTCACCCGAGGCGATACAACCTGTAACACATCAAATACTACACAAAATATCCTCCAAAACAAGTATATCCCAATAGAAATGAAAAGGAAAATTTATTTCATTATAAACACAAATCCCATTGGTTTACTACAAAATGTTTATGTCAATGTTTGTTTTCAAAGTCTCAGGTTGTGAAATCAGTATTTTTAATCAAATAACTTATATTCATTTAGAATAATTTTGAATAATCCCTGTTTGTAATAATTATAACGGAATCCGCTTCTAAGAAAACCGACAAGAAATCTTTAAGAGATATATGGTTTCACCTTGTTTGAAGAAAATTTGTTTAGAGACTATAGAAGACACAATGTTTTCAACATTTGGAGTTTTTTTTGGAAAAAAATCTTTGTATACTTTTTTGTGACCAAACTTAATTAGGTAGTTGTTTTTCTTTTCTATGAAGTGCCACACTATTACTTTCCCTCGATCCGTCCTCGTCGGCCTCTCAACTAAGATTGACTAAAAATGGCGACTGCACATAGGTTAATATTACCTACACCAGCACTATAGGGATTAAACGCTCATTCTGATATAAGTATGAGGTGAGCGAAAGAACTTACCAAAGAAACACACATACACAATCATTTAAAAAAAATCATATATTGAATCACTGTACTAAATCCTATAAGGTAAGATACAGGGAGGATCAGCAACACCTCTCACTGGGACTAATCCCCAGTCCTCGACATAAGACAGGAAAATGTCAAGTTCCCTTGGTATGTCTGAAAAAATTCCGAATATAGTATTGTCGTTGACGATAGACGTAAATATTGTACAATACGGTAGTTATATTAAAATAAAATAAAATAATTTTAACCAAGTTGGAGAGGTCAGTCCTGTCGGAAAACGTTTAATATGACAATGATTTACAATATTACTGAAGTTCCGTCTGTAACAAGGTGTGATATCCGATTCAACCTTTACAATTTCTAATACAATGCTACAGTATTTCTAAATATAGAATAGTTTTGTGCGAGTTATTCAACTTTGTAAAATAAGTGTCGATTCTTGTATTGAAAAAGAAAGTTCATCAAGGAAAAACAGGGAATCCTTCGCGATACAGTTAAGGATTCTTTGTAGAAATTCTGCAGAAAGATTATTTGAGTCCATATTTCGTTAAGAAAAACCATAAAAATACACTATCAAATAAAAATCTTTATGTCCCCTACCAATTTCATGTTCCTATCATATTTTTGTAGCCATTATAGTGGTTACGTTATGATTACAATGACAACGACAACAGACGGATGACATGTTGAAAATAATGCTTTAATGTTTTATGTCAGCTCACTGTAATCCCCTTTACCAAATTTAATGTTCCTATCTTATTTTTGAAGCCATTATAGTGGTTACGTTATGATTACAATGACAACGACAACAGACGGATGACATGTTGAAAATAATGCTTTAATGTTTTATGTCAGCTCACTGAATCCCCTTTACCAAATTTAATGTTCCTATCTTATTTTTGTAGCCATTATAGTGGTTACGTTATGATTACAATGACAACGACAACAGACGGATGACATGTTGAAAATAATACTTTAATGTTTTGTGTGAGCACACTGTAATCCCCTTTACCAAATTTAATGTTCCTATCTTATTTTTGTAGCCATTATAGTGGTTACGTTATGATTACAATGACAACGACAACAGACGGATGACATGTTGAAAATAATACTTTAATGTTTTGTGTGAGCACACTGTAATCCCCTTTACCAAATTTAATGTTCCTATCTTATTTTTGTAGCCATTATAGTGGTTACGTTATGATTACAATGACAACGACAACAGACGGATGACATGTTGAAAATAATGCTTTAATGTTTTATGTCAGCTCACTGAATCCCCTTTACCAAATTTAATGTTCCTATCTTATTTTTGTAGCCATTATAGTGGTTACGTTATGATTACAATGACAACGACAACAGACGGATGACATGTTGAAAATAATACTTTAATGTTTTGTGTGAGCACACTGTAATCCCCTTTACCAAATTTAATGTTCCTATCTTATTTTTGTAGCCATTATAGTGGTTACGTTATGATTACAATGACAACGACAACAGACGGATGACATGTTGAAAATAATGCTTTAATGTTTTATGTCAGCTCACTGAATCCCCTTTACCAAATTTAATGTTCCTATCTTATTTTTGTAGCCATTATAGTGGTTACGTTATGATTACAATGACAACGACAACAGACGGATGACATGTTGAAAATAATACTTTAATGTGTCTCAAAACCATGAAACGTGAAATACAGTCGTAAAACAGAAGTAGATATTATACGTATATTATTAAAGGTATAAATTAAATATCAAAATAATAAGTTATCATAAAATATCGATGAATGGTGACCATTTGAAAATAATTCTTTTTTAACTATAACTGTAAATATTAAGTATAATTTCTTACATTTTGTCTAATTACTTAATAGACAATGTTTGTTTTGTGATAAATATTACAATTTTAATACTATTTGGCTTCATAGGACAGTTGTAATAACAGAGATATTTTGTATTTGTTAAATAAATTGTGCCGATTAAGAAGTACACAAATCAGTTATATAAAAAATGGTTCGTCGATTTTAGAATATAATCAGATCCAATATTGTTTCTTTACATGCATGGAAATGGAAGCAGATCAATCAGTATTACACGACTTCTGGTAAATAAATCATTTAAAGCACAAATTGTTGTTATTTATTCATTGATAACTTTTACAATATTCTTAGAGATCTATACAATTGATTCATCTAAGGAAAAAATGGCCATCCATTAATGTTTGTCTTCACACATGTGCTTCTGTTAATACCTACAAAACACGCTTCATTACGAAAACACGCTCTACTTCCACACTTTGGTTTACATGTTGGGAAGGTAGGTACCCAACAGTTAGGACAGCAGACGCAAGGTTCCGAACGTATACAAGACTCATTACGTTTACATCTTATTCTGCCGCAACGTTCACCATTTATCTTACACACTGCAGAATCTAAAACAAGTTAGTAAGTATATTTAAAAATACATCTGATCAATAAAACTAATGTATAAATAAGACCATTAAAACGTTAATAAAAACTGACTTAAAATTGAAAATAACAATTTCTCTACTTTAACCAAGGATGTAAACTTTTGTTTAAATCTTCACTAGAAGTGAAGACTAGTTCACGCGCTAAACTTTTGAAAGAGTTAACGAAAGGTTGAACCATTGTCACCACTCAAAATGGCACATAACTCCTATTTAGATAACTAGTTTTTTGTCGTCCCATAACGTAGTCATTGAATTTACATAGAATTACAAGCCACCATGATTTATAAAAGCAATCTCCAAGGAGATTCAAGTTCAAAAATTAGAGGCTGTAGTGGAGCCATCTAACGACCCACTTCTCGTAACATGAAAGTATGCCGTCTTGTATGCTCCAACACCTCCTACACAAGCGCATACTGAACTGAATCTACACAACTGCAACTGTTCAACTTATATATTGAAGCCTCATAATACATCATGTTATGGTACTTCTTCTCTTAGGAATAAAGTTAATCGTGTCAAGCAGAAACCTACTGCAACTCTCACCTTTTACATACACATTATAGAATCTATTAAAAGATTTTAACACATTTAGGAATACAGTGCGTGTTTTCCCCCCTTTTTATCGTTGTTTTAAATAAATTTACGAAATTATAATTAGACACACATTCCTAGCCTCCTATTATTTAAACGAAACTGTGTCTCGGAGAAATGCCTGTTTTTGAACTCTGTACATTGTAACACCAGCGTTTTTTGCGAGATGATAATCACTTTACCTGAATAGAGATCTCCTACCTGCCTTTGACGTGCGAATAGGGACTGACTACCCCTTCGCGAAAGAGGGTTAAGTTGTTGCCTTCAAATGGCAGATATACCACACTTACATTCATCTATGAACCAAAATTATTAATTGAGCTTTGACTAAAAAATCGCCTGTTTAATAATCCCTTATTTTAAGTTTTGTAAGACACCCTAATTGTGTGGCCATTATAAAACCTCTTTTCGGTATATAATTTTGCAAAGGTAAGATATTAGGATATATAAAATTAAAACAACAATTTTTTTAGTATCAACCACAATGTTTTAATAGAAACTTGCCATAAATAGTTTATTAGGATATATATATATATATATATTTTTTACAACACAAACAAAAATCATGATATACAATTTTAGGTTATCTTTATCGAAGTTAAACCTCTAGTATGTATCTGCTAGTTAATAGAATTTTATCTTGTTTGACTCCTAATGGCTATTTTATATTTGGTTCATAAACGGTATTATTTCAAAATAAAATTCCTCTTTGCATATTTACATAACCTATTGTATATTTTTCTAGTTAGCTTTATCTTAATATACGTGTATTTTTGTTTACTTTTAATTTATATAACATAGGTATTGCAAAAATAAGAAAATTTTTTTTTTTTTTCTGAATTAATTTTTGTTTGTTTTTTGGTTTTTTTTTTTTTTACAATAGATAAACTTTGTTACACAGCTGAGGGATTGTATAATATTAGATGATTTTACACATTAATAGATATAGTTATTTCATTCTACTTTAATTTATATTGTGTAAATTTTACAAAAAATTGGATGAGTTCTATGCTCAAATTGTATTGTGTAGGGTTTTCAACGAGTGCCAAGGATGTTATTAATAACTAAATCTATTGGGTTTTGACGGACTAAAACACATTATATATCTTCATATATCAAAGTTCTCTACTCGCAGTAACACAGTATATGTACAAGTCCTTTAGTGGTTCACAGGTTTACATGAATCTAAAAATAAAATGCACAGACAAAGCCTTGAAGTCAGTAGGCTAAATAATGTGGTCTGTATCCTAAGATTACTGAACTGAAAATGACGACTTTGTCGATGAAATGTAACTTATTGTGCACCATTAATTATTTTTTTTGTGTTCATTTTAAATTATTTATATCTCCAACTTTTAGTGCAATCAAATGTTCAATGTTTGACGAATTCACATTTCACTAATATTATTGTAAAACTTTAAATATGTACTTGAAACACACGACCCTTTTACCCACCTCCTAGCCCTTCGCAGCACATTCCACCTAAATCAGCACACTTTCAAGAATTTTAAAACTAGTTGAAGTCTATTATGATTTTTAAAATACCCATTAATATGAAACTTAAATATTTAGAAAAATAAAATAAAAAGCTTAAACATACATTTAAATATCATTCATTAAATTTTACAACTACTCCATATTTGTTCTTATAAATATTTCTCTATTTCTCTCTATGTTTGTTAAAAATGTCTAACATCTGTCTAAAATATAAAATTGAGCTCTCTGATTATACATATTAGCATACTACTTTCAAAACAATGAAACAATTCCGAATTATATTTATTTTTAATATATTTGAATCTAATGAATTTAATTTTAACTTATAATACAACAATGTTTGTACCAAATAATTTACGTAAACTATTATTTATTTTTAATGAGCTGCATTATTTGTAAAAAATTCAATCACCAAATTATAAAAACGCAATTACTAACAATACAAAGTTTAGTTTTTCAAAACCTAAGGCAAATAAAACGTAACATGTAAGTGCATCATGTGATAAGTACATGCTACACTGAAAATAATGACTTAGTTGATAAAACGTTGTGTTGAATAAATAAAATGTTTATTTCAGAAAATTATGTTTAATAGTTTCATTTGGCGTGTAAACTTACTTGTACATTGCCCATTAACACAGCATCCTCCTCTTAGACCTTCGCAACAAAACCCATCTAGGGCAGTGCACTAGAAAACATAATAACGTTAGTTAGTTTGGTCTTCTTCATTAATAAATTGACACAATTCCTCATAAAGGAATTACATTTGGAGAATACAATCCTGTATAAACCTATCACCAATATACTTTGACCTGTGTTCCTTGGAGGGGATTTGTGCCATCTTTACTAAAATGGTCAATGCAATAAGTACTTATTATTGTATTCCATTAATCTAAAAGTTCGTTAGGATACTTACCTATAGTTAGTAAATAAATCTATGAATCTCCTTTTGAAATTAATATATTAAATTTATTAGATGTGAGAGGTAATCTCAATCCTGAATATGGTCATGAAATTATCTCAACACATTAAAGTGTCCCTTGACATAATCAATAATAACTGGCACAAAGCATTGGATATGAGTTAGTTATATTAGGTTCAACCGTTTTGTATTTAAATTATTTTCTCTTCCATGACTTAAAAGTATTTACAATATAGTCGTGGGTTCTCCACATCCCACAGCCCAACATATCTTACATAGTTAAGAATGGAATATTAGCAAAACTGGAATAGTTTTTATATTGCATTTATAAAATATACCGGACATAATGTTACTATGATACTATAAAGCAACATGTCTTTCAACGTTTTAAACTTATCAATAAAACTAGTTATAAAGCTTCAATTAATAAAAAAACTTGTGCAAAATCTGTTAAAAACGTAACTTTGTCTCCCTCTTTTTTTAAACTACTAAATATAATCATAAAATAAAATGAATTTCATAAGGAAACATGTGCAATAAAAACAATTGCTGTTAGTATCGGTCACAAACGGTTTCTTTCTTTCTTCTTATTTCTAATCTAAACACAACTAACTTTATGACTTCTGAACCGGTTACAAACGAAAAGTAAAGTGTAGATATGAAAAAAATAATTTCCCTAAATAGTCAAGATTTGGTATATTCTAGCAGTAGAGGATTATATATACATATATAATAACATTGTTAAATATAAATAATTTTGTTTGTGGAAAGCAAAATAAAAGAGTCAAATATGGGACTTAACAAAAACATTTTAATCATTGTATTGCCGTTATATTAAAAATGTGAGGAGCTTTAAATCATAATAATAATGATCAAAAGTGTTTTGCAAGATGATCAAAAGTGTTTTGCAAGATGATCAAAACATATCAGATTCTACTTAATTTTGTCCTTTACGATTGGTTTAAAAAAGGCAAATATTTGTGACCATAATACGGTAATGTGATAACTTACCTGGTCAACTTTCCTACACAGTTCTTGGTCTGGGTTATAAGGAGGGCTATCCGCTTCAACAAAGTATACAACTCCTGCAGTAAACACAAAGAATATCAACATCAAAGACAACATAATAGATCCCAAACTATTCTGATCAATTGCCTAAAAGTTCTCGTTATACATGTCGAAATTAGCAGTTTGTGCGGGTGGGAGAGGAGAGCAGCTGTAAAACTATACTTTCTTATCTGTTTCTTACTTCTTTGCCGCCTAAATTACTCAAATTATTATTATATCTTTTTTTTTTTTTTTTTTTTTTTTTTTTTTTTTTTTTTTTTTTTTTTTTACGAATGACGCACGTAAAGGTAAATAATTCTTATCTCTATTAATTTATAACAATGTTATTCAGTTTTAAATTATGTTGATACCGATATTATGACAATAACGTAAATTGTGTTTGCTTTCTTTATTGTTCAGTCTTTCTGTCAAGATAGTTTAATAATACAACCTCTTTCAGCTTAACTGCAAATATTTATATTACAATAAAATATGATCAGTTTTCAATAACCCAACTTGATCAGTTTGAAAGGTAACATCACTAATTTATTGTTTTGAATCACCCAGAATTAATAGATTTTGAATGATAGGCGACAAAATGGACCATAGTTCTTTGCAGAAATTTCAGTATCCTTTTTTAATCGAGGTTACATTATTTTTGATAAATATATTCTATTGATTTTGGTTTACCCTTGTTAATGAAACTTGATTAATACAAAGAGAGCACACAAACAATCTTTTAAACTGAAAAATAAAAATTTTACCACACTACTCCCTAAAAGTCTTAACAAAATAAAAACACCAAATGACACTACTAAAATTAAAAGTCCTTAAGGAACTCCGAAAAATTGTTCTAGTGCATCATTTTTTTGTAATGATCATCATCCTTTTGTATTTTTAATAAATCGAAATATAAATTATTTTCTTTGATTTATGTATGTGTACTAATTATACGTATATATGTGTTTGTGGTAAGTGTGTGTGTAGGTGTGTAGGTGTATGTTTGCGAGGCGTTAATATAAAATATAACCAATTCAGTGCACCTTTATCAAAACAATATTGTAATAAAGAGAGAGATATTAATGTTGTTAACATAAATTACTCAGAGAGACTTCAGGTTATGAAGTATCACACGCCACACAACAAGACAAACATGTTATGTTAAGAGTATGTGGTGACTTTTAATTATTCAAGAACAAGGTATACAAAGACAAAAGACTTATTGTTCTCGCACAGGAGTAGTGATGAGCTCCCACAAAGTCTACAAAAGCCTCTCCTCTCTGGAGAAAGAATAGTTTAAATAAAAGAATTTTTACTACAACAAAAGAAAAACACCGCCTTAACTTTAATGTATTAAATTTATTATACATTACAATTCCTTTGTTAAGCGATATAAACAAGTAATAACAATATATATTTTATTTACTTAAAAAAAAAGCAAAAAAACATTTCATTTGACACTTCCTACACCAAAAATATGAAATATATATATATATATATATATATATATATATATATATATATATATTATTGCGGTGTAATAAAAGAAATATATTTACGTAATTTTAAATTAGTCTTATTTCTAGAAACCAAATTGGGGATTACAAAGAGATAGACAAAATAAGCCAAGGTTGTACACATTCATAAACAGTCAAATTAATTAATTAAATGACGTGTTACTAAAGTGTATGTGGAATCAATTCTAACGAAAGTGCACGCGTATAACTGTTACAAGCAAGAGTTTATATATTTTCCATACACATCATCTTCTGTTGTAATCACGAGCAAATAAATTACTTACATCCTCTCTCAGTTATAATTTACCATTTATTATTAAAGGGATCAAATTCCCCAACAGGATTTATAAGGGAAATTTGGAGTAACAACTAGTAGCAGTATTATATTAGGTAGTACAGAAACATAATTATAATATGACTTACAACAAACCAAACATATATAAAAAGCGCGTAAATATTAGATTACCCTCAAAGATGTTGAAATAAATTATGGGAGAAACAAATTTAAAATACTGAAAACTAACTATTAAAAGTTAAAAAGAACCATAAAACTGTTTAAAAAATCTGCTCATTATTCAAGTTAACAATTATCTGTTTTAAATTATTCATTTCATATAACTTGCAAAATTTGGAGTTTATCAAACCACCCGTTCTTGAGATAATGCTTGACAAGAGCGTCACAGAGACATTTTCTAATAAAGGTTAAAATGTTTTCACACAGATGAACAAAATTTGACAAATATTGAAAAGGTAGTATTAACTTTACCTCCAAAATAATACGTTTCTTAATAAACAAATGGGAAATATAAGTTAACTTTTAAGTATACGTGCAAAAAAAAAATTGAAAATAATAACTTTTATAACAATTAACAATACGACAGACACCAAACGTAATATTTATTTATACTTTCGTTTCAACATTTAAATGTATAAATAAAAAATAGGCTTTGAAGTGTATATCTATCAAAGATATTAGTAACCATGTCTCGATAATATGTTTTCGTTGTAGATAATGCAGTGATCTCCAACGATCTTTGATAATGCAGTGATAATTGTTGGCTAAAATGGAAAGAAATGTGACTACTTGGGATATACGTCTACAGACTTTTTAAAGCAGGTATATGAGATGCTAATAATTTTATATTCCAAAAATGCAAATTAAAATAAACAATACTTGGTACAAACTGTCACGCGCCGGTGTGTATTTTTATAATACACAAACTCTGATAATAGACAAGATTTGACCACGTAGTGTGTTAGAACCAAAATTAATAAAAAGGTTCGCCTTTAAGACAGTCCAATATACATCCTAACGGTGGTCAAAGTTAATTGCTATTTCTTTAGTTTATTCTTGAACATCTAACTAATGCAGTTTGATTCAGTATCTCGTTTTAATGACGCTCTCAAGGGGTATTACTCACTTGTGTTCGTTAGTTTACAACAGTTGTTACACAGATTTCTGCACCTCCTATTAGTGTACATCATTAATCCCTTGACGTCGGCTAGACTTTAACTCTGATCTCGTATATGTTAAAAGGTATCATCTATTTTCGCTGTCTTACCTCTGGTGAGCTACAAAACTCAACACAAGAGAATGAGCCTCCACTCGTTTCTATCGTGTCGGTGTCTTGGCTCAGGTGGGCTACAAACTTCTACACAATTTAAGAAGCCTCCACTAGTTACTTTAGCGTCGGTGTCTTCGCTCTTGTGGGCTACAAATATCTACACAAGTGAAGGAGCCTCCACTCGTTTCTCTCTTGTCGGTGTCTTGGCTGTTGTGGGTTACAAAGTTCTATACAAGTGAATTAGCCTACTCTCGTTTCGCTCATGTCGGTGTCTTGGCTCTGATGGGATACAAAACTCTACACAAGTGAAGGAGCCACCACTCGTTTCACTCGTGTCGGGTTCATGGCTTTTGTGAGCTACAAACCTCTACACAAGTCAAAGAACCTCCAACAGTTACGTTAATGTCGGTATTTTGGCTCTTGTGGGCTACAAACATCTACACAAGTGAAGGAGCCTCAACTCGTTTCTCTCGTGTCGGTGTCTTGGCTCTGGTGGGCTACAAATTACAACACAAAAGAAGGAGCCTCCGCTCGTTTCTCTCGTGTCGGTATCTTGGCTTTGGTGGGCTACAAAACTCTCCACAAGTAAAGGAGCCTCCACTCGTTTCTCTCGTGTAAGTGTCTTTGCTCCGGTGGGCTACAAAACTCTACACTCGTGAAGGAGTCTCCACTCGTTTCTCTCGTGTAAGTGTCTTTGCTCCGGTGGGCTACAAAACTCTACACTCGTGAAGGAGTCTCCACTCGTTTCTCTCGTGTAAGTGTCTTTGCTCCGGTGGGCTACAAAACTCTACACTCGTGAAGGAGTCTCCACTCGTTTCTCTCGTGTAAGTGTCTTTGCTCCGGTGGGCTACAAAACTCTACACTCGTGAAGGAGCCTCCACTCGTTTCTCTCGTGTAAGTGTCTTTGCTCCGGTGGGCTACAAAACTCTACACTCGTGAAGGAGTCTCCACTCGTTTCTCTCGTGTAAGTGTCTTTGCTCCGGTGGGCTACAAAACTCTACACTCGTGAAGGAGCCTCCACTCGTTTCTCTCGTGTAAGTGTCTTTGCTCCGGTGGGCTACAAAACTCTACACTCGTGAAGGAGTCTCCACTCGTTTCTCTCGTGTAAGTGTCTTTGCTCCGGTGGGCTACAAAACTCTACACTCGTGAAGGAGTCTCCAATCGTTTCTCTCGTGTAAGTGTCTTTGCTCCGGTGGGCTACAAAACTCTACACTCGTGAAGGAGCCTCCACTCGTTTCTCTCGTGTAAGTGTCTTTGCTCCGGTGGGCTACAAAACTCTACACTCGTGAAGGAGTCTCCACTCGTTTCTCTCGTGTAAGTGTCTTTGCTCCGGTGGGCTACAAAACTCTACACTCGTGAAGGAGCCTCCACTCGTTTCTCTCGTGTCGGTGTCTTTGCTCCGGTGGGCTACAAAACTCTACACTCGTGAAGGAGTCTCAACTCGTTTCTCTCATATCGGTGTTTTGGCTCTGGTGAGCTACAAGTTTCAACACAAATGAAGGAGCCTCCAGTCTTTTCTATCGTGCCGGTGTCTTGGCTCTGGTGGGCTACAATCTTCTACACAAGTTGCGGAGCTTCCACTAGTTACTCTCGTGTCGGTGTCTTGGCTCTGGTGGGCTACAAACCTCTACACAAGTGAAGGAACCTCCACCAGTTACGTTAATGTCGGTATCTTGGCTTTGGTGGGCTACAAAACTCTCCACAAGTAAAGGAGCCTCCACTCGTTTCTCTCGTGTAAGTGTCTTTGCTCCGGTGGGCTACAAAACTCTACACTCTTGAAGGAGCCTCCATTCGTTTCTCTCGTGTAAGTGTCTTTGCTCCGGTGGGCTACAAAACTCTACACTCGTGAAGGAGCCTCCACTCGTTTCTCTCGTGTAAGTGTCTTTGCTCCGGTGGGCTACAAAACTCTACACTCTTGAAGGAGCCTCCACTCGTTTCTCTCGTGTAAGTGTCTTTGCTCCGGTGGGCTACAAAACTCTACACTCGTGAAGGAGTCTCCACTCGTTTCTCTCGTGTAAGTGTCTTTGCTCCGGTGGGCTACAAAACTCTACACTCGTGAAGGAGCCTCCACTCGTTTCTCTCGTGTAAGTGTCTTTGCTCCGGTGGGCTACAAAACTCTACACTCGTGAAGGAGTCTCCACTCGTTTCTCTCATATCGGTGTTTTGGCTCTGGTGAGCTACAAGTTTCAACACAAATGAAGGAGCCTCCAGTCTTTTCTATCGTGCCGGTGTCTTGGCTCTGGTGGGCTACAATCTTCTACACAAGTTGCGGAGCTTCCACTAGTTTCTCTCGTGTCGGTGTCTTGGCTCTGGTGGGCTACAAATTACAACACAAAAGAAGGAGCCTCCGCTCGTTTCTCTCGTGTCGGTATCTTGGCTTTGGTGGGCTACAAAACTCTCCACAAGTAAAGGAGCCTCCACTCGTTTCTCTCGTGTAAGTGTCTTTGCTCCGGTGGGCTACAAAACTCTACACTCGTGAAGGAGTCTCCACTCGTTTCTCTCATATCGGTGTTTTGGCTCTGGTGAGCTACAAGTTTCAACACAAATGAAGGAGCCTCCAGTCTTTTCTCTCGTGCCGGTGTCTTGGCTCTGGTGGGCTACAAAACTCTCCACAAGTAAAGGAGCTTCCGCTCGTTTCTCTCATGTCGGTGTATTGGCTCGGGTGGTATACAAAACTACACAAGTAAAGGAGCCTCCACTCGTTTCTCTCGTGTCGGTGTCTTTGCTCCGGTGGGCTACAAAACTCTACACTTTGGAAGGAGTCTCCACTCGTTTCTCTCATGTCGGTGTTTTGGCTCTGGTGAGCTACAAGTTTCAACACAAATGAAGGAGCCTCCAGTCTTTTCTATCGTGCCGGTGTCTTGGCTCTGGTGGGCTACAATCTTCTACACAAGTTGCGGAGCTTCCACCAGTTTCTCTCGTGTTGGTGTATTGGCTCGGGTGGTATACAAAACTACACAAGTAAAGGAGCCTCCACTCGTTTCTCTCGTGTCGGTGTCTTTGCTCCGGTGGGCTACAAAACTCTACACTTTGGAAGGAGTCTCCACTCGTTTCTCTCATGTCGGTGTTTTGGCTCTGGTGGGCTTCAAACCCCAACACAAGTAAAGGAGTCTCCACTCGTTTCTCTCGTGTCGGTGACTTTGTTCTGGTAGGCTTCAAACCCCAACACAAGTAAATGAGTCTCCACTCGTTTCTCTCGTGTCGGTGTCTTTGTTCTGGTAGGCTTCAAACCCCAACACAAGTAAAGGAGTCTCCACTCGTTTCTCTCGTGTCGGTGACTTTGTTCTGGTAGGCTTCAAACCCCAACACAAGTAAATGAGTCTCCACTCGTTTCTCTCGTGTCGGTGTCTTTGTTCTGGTAGGCTTCAAACCCCAACACAAGTAAAGGAGTCTCCACTCGTTTCTCTCGTGTCGGTGACTTTATTCTGGTAGGCTTCAAACCCCAACACAAGTAAATGAGTCTCCACTCGTTTCTCTCGTGTCGGTGTCTTTGTTCTGGTAGGCTTCAAACCCCAACACAAGTAAAGGAGTCTCCACTCGTTTCTCTCGAGTCGGTGACTTTGTTCTGGTAGGCTTCAAACCCCAACACAAGTAAATGAGTCTCCACTCGTTTCTCTCGTGTCGGTGTCTTTGTTCTGGTAGGCTTCAAACCCCAACACAAGTAAATGAGTCTCCACTCGTTTCTCTCGTGTCGGTGTCTTTGTTCTGGTAGGCTTCAAACCCCAACACAAGTAAATGAGTCTCCACTCGTTTCTCTCGTGTCGGTGTCTTTGTTCTGGTAGGCTTCAAACCCCAACACAAGTAAATGAGTCTCCACTCGTTTCTCTCGTGTCGGTGTCTTTGTTCTGGTAGGCTTCAAACCCCAACACAAGTAAATGAGTCTCCACTCGTTTCTCTCATGTCGGTGTCTTTGTTCTGGTAGGCTTCAAACCCCAACACAAGTAAATGAGTCTCCACTCGTTTCTCTCGTGTCGGTGTCTTTGTTCTGGTAGGCTTCAAACCCCAACACAAGTAAATGAGTCTCCACTCGTTTCTCTCGTGTCGGTGTCTTTGTTCTGGTAGGCTTCAAACCCCAACACAAGTAAATGAGTCTCCACTCGTTTCTCTCGTGTCGGTGTCTTTGTTCTGGTAGGCTTCAAACCCCAACACAAGTAAATGAGTCTCCACTCGTTTCTCTCGTGTCGGTGTCTTTGTTCTGGTAGGCTTCAAACCCCAACACAAGTAAATGAGTCTCCACTCGTTTCTCTCGCGTCGGTGTCTTTGTTCTGGTAGGCTTCAAACCCCAACACAAGTAAATGAGTCTCCACTCGTTTCTCTCGTGTCGGTGTCTTTGTTCTGGTAGGCTTCAAACCCCAACACAAGTAAATGAGTCTCCACTCGTTTCTCTCGTGTCGGTGTCTTTGTTCTGGTAGGCTTCAAACCCCAACACAAGTAAATGAGTCTCCACTCGTTTCTCTCGTGTCGGTGTCTTTGTTCTGGTAGGCTTCAAACCCCAACACAAGTAAATGAGTCTCCACTCGTTTCTCTCGTGTCGGTGTCTTTGTTCTGGTAGGCTACAAAACTCTACACAAATGAAGGAGCCTCCAGTCTTTTCTCTCGTGCCGGTGTCTTGGCTCTGGTGGGCTACAAAACTCTACACAAGTGAAGGAGCTTCCGCTCGTTTCTCTCATGTCGGTGTCTTGTCTCTGGTGGGCTTCAAACCCCAACACAAGTAAATGAGTCTCCACTCGTTCCTCTCGTGATTTATTTTGTTAGCTGGTCTCACTGATTTGAACCTGTGACTTTCTACATAACAAGAGTGCTATCCTCCTCTAGAATAGCTATTTTCTATAAAAAATTATAATAAAAATACTCATTAATCACATTTACACCAAAATTCATTCATTTGCTTTTTGTTGTGTTATGTAAAAATAACTATAAAGACGAAAAGAATAAAAATCACTGATAACGTTCAAACAACTATCGTTTACTTTTACTTGTTGCTTAGTATGTATATTTATTTAGTTTATTTATTTCTTGTTACTTTTTGTTGAGTACAATACTCATATAAGATAAACTAGTACATTACATGTTATACAAATTTTTAATTTTGTTTATCCATCGATACTTGGACATTAGCTGTTTTGTGGAAACAGTTTTAATAAAATTAAATTTAGTTACTTTACATAAGAATGCGACGCTTTACTTGATTAATAAAAAATATAACATTGATTGTCTTAATTTATGGGAACGAAGAGTTTTGTAACTGGACTACTCAAACTAAAGTTTTTTGCAGTTTGAGAAAAATTATAATGGAAGTTTTCTTGCATCTTAGTCAATCCAGTTTATGCCAAGTCCATCCTCGGTCTTAAAACCTGCTTGACTAGGTTCTCGTCTATCGGTAGAGTTCCGGTCGGACAGAAGATAAGGAGTCTCTTCCGCTCGTGTTTCAGATTTGAATAGTAGACTATGTTTTGCGGTTTCTGTGTGTTTAATACAAAACCAGTATTTCATGTTTTTTGTGTGTCAGTCCTAAGGTTTTTAGATGTTAGTTCAAGACTTTCCTTCGGCAGCTACATACCTTCAGAGTTTTAGAATGGGTTGATATAGTGGCCCATAGAGCTTTCCTCTAGAGGCTTCTCCCCATCGGTTAAGGGTCTCTATTTTATAAATATTTCTTGCGCTACTTCTTGCTAAAGTTCTACTTACACCACAAGCTGTTTTAAAACCAGTGTATGGAGTTGGAGCCCCTCTCTTAGCCAGTTAATCTGATTTCTTATTTCCCTCATATCCATTCATTGTAACTACACCGGGTTAGTGTTGAGAGTGAAAACATACCCACATCATTTGAGGCTTAAATTCGTGTCGACATTATGTCTTTTTATGGGCTTGGCTATCTGTCCTAAGTGTGTAATATGCTCATTGACATAGCCCCTTGTTAGCGACAACTGTGTACATTATTGTATAGTCGACATCTCTGCTTGAAGTACTGTAGCAAATCTTCCAAATATTTACTTATCGCAATCTCAGTATCACCCTACTTCATTGCCAGTTCAGGATCCATCACTATGCAGTTATTCATACATGTTTCCTCCTCTATTACTTCCCGATTAATAGGTATATTATTATCAAAGAGGTAGACCCATGACCTTTTTCAATGTCTTATTCACAGAATAAGATTCTGATTACATATCATGTCATGTCCTCAGACCAATAGCTTCCTCTACTCATTTTTGATGTATGTTACTAAACTTGCTTCAACACTAACATGGATATCCTCTAACAGGACAAGTGGATCTAAACCTAGTAGAGTGTCAATTTCCACTGTTGGGATGTTTTTAGAAGCCATAAAATTCACTTAGAGATCATTTCTTGAAGAATATTAAGCTTCTTTATTTTTTCCTTCTGAAGGACTCCACACCATTGCCGCTTATTGGAATTGCACTTTGATCACCACCTCATACTGGCACTGACATTTTGCCGGCTCCAGTTTCTTCCAAAAAAGGCGTTTATAAGTTATTAAACTCAATGTAGATTTTCTCGTGATTATATTGTCATATTTCTTTCATGTTAAACTCTTGTTCAATAGAACACCCAGATATTTAACTTCGTCTGGAATTTCTAATTGTGTACCTTCAAGATTCACATTGAGTTTTTCTCGTATCGTGTTTCTTGTAGAAGTACTAAGACTTGATACTCTTTCCTGGATTAATCTTTTCACACTATCTTGTTCATCAAGTAGTTATTTTCTCGGAGGGTTCTATTCCTTAGCTAAGATAAGGTGTATAGGAGTTATCCTCTTGTCAACACCACCATATCATCTAAGTAGCCTCTTCTGTATAACTCCAGACTATTTAGACTTTTTATGACAGAATCTATGATCATGCTCCGCTTACAGTAGACAGACCCAATCTCTCTAAATACTTGTAAGTATAATAGAATTTTTTACTTCATGTACTTTTAAATCATTAAATTATTTATATATGCACAGTAATTCGTATTTGCTTACTAGGTTTTTTTCAGCAATGTCGATAAATATTTGTAAAATAAAAGAGACAAATAATTATTTTTAAAAAATTAACAAAATAAAATGCTAAATATAAAAACAAAATAATATAACCATAATACAGTACTGTATATAATACATAAATCAAAATTTCAAAAATAAGGTTAACAATCGTTATTCAGTTGGGAGAGGTCAAGAAAATAAACAAGGAAAAATTAGCTTTATTTATCAACATAGTTCGCATCGCATCAACCAAACTAGTGCGTAAATAAGGCTGTTTTAAATCTGGTTAGTAATTGAATTACAAACTAAAGTTTTGAAAAATAAATGCTGATTTATATCCGATAACACTTATTTCAAATATAAAACTCTCTCCCTCTCCCCCCCCCCTCTCTCTCTCTCTCTCTCTCTCTCTCTCTCTCTCTCTCTCTCTCTCTCTCTCATGCTTATATTTTAGCTGCATCATGTACTCATTGTTCACAAAAACTAACAATTTATAACTTGTATAATTTACATGGTTTAAATGATCATTAATTTGAAACGTTTAGGAATATAAATGTAATACAAATAAGATAAGTTAGTAAGTAAATTATACTTGTACGTGGTATTCTAAAGAAAACAATTGTTTTCATGTGACATTTTATTAAAATAATACAATTCGCCATCTATAGTAGCGAGCAGGAGTATTTCAGTTTTACTTAACAATAAAAATGGTTTCTCTGTTTTTAGAAATCAGTTTCTTGATTGTTATTGGAACCCAATGGGTCGTGGGGGATACCGAATATATAAACCCAGACGCAGAGCTCTGTAGGGGTGTAGATCAGGTTAGTTTCTACTGTATTGACGTTATTTTTTTAAGATTCATCACCTGTTTAAATTTTACGCGCTTTAAGTAAAAGTAGTAACCATTTTAAACGACCTTCTTCATACATTTTGTTTTGTGTATAATTTATATCTACATCTACATCTACATAATCCTTTGATTGCATTGAAAAAGAAATGGTAATGTTATTTTGTTTGCTAAAAAATGTTATATTGGTAATGTTATTATACTTTGTTATTTTTTATCTGAATTGTTCAAAATTTGGCATACTCACATTCAAAAGTTTGGTTTCCCATGTTCAGTTAAAGTGTGGATTACATCTCATCAAGAATAAAAGGCAAATTTATTAAAATACTTTTTCTATTACAAAATCAATTTTATAGAGTAGGATTGCCTTTTTGAAATTTTTTTAGCTCACTTTTTACACTTACAACATATGACGAATTCAGTTCAGCATGTTAAAACTCAGTCATACCGAAATGCATTGAAATTGAAATCGGTTGATATATAACCCTATTTTTTTTTTTTTTTTTTAACTGAGAATCATTCAATCTCTATAGATATAGATGGGATATCAATGATACTTTTTTTGTATGTATGTGTGGATTTTAGCTTCAGTATTTTTTAGCTGGCACTATGAAATTTTGATATAGAAACACACAACAAAGAGCAAACTATTAAATTTCGATTTTTGATTCTATCTATTTTATCCATTTTCAAGACTACATCAATTGACTTTTCTTTTTTACTTTTTTTCATGTATATTTTATTTATTACTACATAATACAATTACAAATAACAAACAAAACAAAATCAACATCTTGACCAATCCCAATAGGATAGACTAAAGACATCTCTATTACATCACTTTTTAGGGCTACCACTAGTATTTGGTCCCTTCACCATTAATCACCAGATCACTATTACATCAAATCATGAGGTTTAGTTCTCTTGAGGAATCTCATCATTAACGTTGTCAGTCATTGCCTTCATGTCCCGATGAACGTGAACTAGGAGACGTTGTTTATGCCTCAAAGCCACCTTCCTTACTTCATCTTGTACGAAATCTACTTTCAAATCTCTGTGTAAATCATTATTCTGGATGTACAACGGAGCTTGAACTATTCTCCGAAGGACTTTATTTTGAAAGTTCTGGATGTTCTTCATATTTATTTCCTTCGTACAGCCACACATTTGGATGCCATAGGTCCATACAGGCTTCAGCACCTGCTTGTAAATTAAAAGCTTGTTATGAATGGACAACTCTGAGTTCCGTCCAAGCAACCAGTAAAGTTGCCTGCATTTGATATTTAGTTCTTCCTTATTTTTCTTCACATGCTCCTTCCACTTTAGCTTAGTATCAAGGGTCATGCCAAGATACTTGGCTGTATTTACATGGGACAATGTTTTGACGTTTATTATCAAGGGTATTGGTACTAACTTTTTATTAGTGAAATGAATATAAATTGATTTTCCTTCATTTATTTTAACGCGCCAACGTTTAGTCCATTCATTTACTCGGTCCACAGCTCTCTGCAGTTTATTGGTCGCAACGTCAGCATCCTTTCCAATAGCTAAGATAGCGGTATCGTCGGCAAAGGATGTAATGGTGGTATTATTTTAATGAGGTATATCACGGGTAAACAGTAAATAAAGGGTTGGGCTAAGGACACTTCCCTGTGGCACTCCTGCTGTTATTTTATGTAGTTCAGAAAACTTCTTGTCATGTCTAACACGAAAGTATCTATCTGAAATATACGAGTTGAGTATTTGAAAATACTGTCGAGGAAGGTCTCGATTAAGTTTATTATAGTAATCCCTCATGTCAAACTTTATCAAAAGCCTGCGCAACATGAAGGAAGACAGCCGCACAGACCTTCATTTCTCAAGTGTTTTCTCAATTATGTTTGTGATGCGATGAACTTGATCGATTGTTGAGTGTTTTGCTCTAAAGCCAAATTGGTGGGGTAGAATTAGTTTTCTATCTTCTACAACTTGCATTAATCTCTACAGAATTAGTTATTCCACTATTTTTTGACAAAGTAGGTAACAAAGTAATAGGTCGATACGACGCAACTTCATTGGCGATTTTCCTGGTTTAGGTATAACAATTACTTCAGCAATTTTCCAATGTCTAGGAAAATACAACAGTTTAAAGCAAAAATTTATGAGTTTTAATAATTTGCGTAAGGCTATCATGGGTAGTTCTTTAATGACTTGTGTTGTTGTTAAATCATACCCTGGTGCTTTTTTAGTGCGAAGGTTACAATGGTTTATGTTTATTAATTCCTTTGTAATTTACTTTTAAATCAACATTTTGTTTCACTAATTTCAATGAAACTAGGTTATAACACGTAAAAATATAAATTGTCCTATATAAATATAAATAAAAAAATCTATCACTGTAAATTTGTTTTTTAATCATTTTTTTCCATATTTTTGACCTTTTTTTGTTTTGCTTTGAGAGAGTGACAAAGATTTAATACAATAGAACAAGTTACATATCTTTTTATTCCAATTAAAGCGTGGCATAAAAGGCCACCTCCTGCTTACAGTTAAATTTATTTTTATTTTCCAAAAATTAGTATGCCTTTCTAGTGAGTGTTCATTTTCATTGAGGGTTCATAAAACTGTAAGTTTATTAGCAATCTTACATAAGTCTTTAAGTAAGTACTTTATTGGATATTTTTTTAAAGTCAAAATTGAGTTGAACAATTTTTAAATGTTGATTTAGTGTGCTGCTTTCGGCGGAATGTGCTGCGAAGGGCTTAGAGGTGGCTGCTGTGTAAGAGGAGTGTGTGTTTCAAGTACGTATTTAAATTTTCACAATAACATTTGTGAAATATGAAATCGCCAAACGGCTCGAACATTTGATTTCATTAACAGATGGAAGTATAAATAATTGAAAATAATATACCCTCCCTTTTGACAAAGGCAGGAGCTGAAATATAATAACGTAATTTATCTCCTTTACTTATAATCTTATTATTTGTTTTATGTTCATCATTTGGCGAAATCATATCTCATAGAACAATGTAAGTAAGAATTATAGGAGTATTATGTAAAGTTGTAGGTAATAACACAATAAAACTCACTTAATAGTGCACGATGAGTTACATTTCAACGACAAAATAGTCATTTTCATTTAAAAAAATTTTAAACACTAACCACATTAATTAGCTATAGAACTAAAGGTGCAGTTCTGAACTGTGCAGGACTCGAAATTTTAGATTCATTTAAATCTGTGAACCAATAAGGACTTACAGTATTACTAAAAATAAAAAACATTCATATTAAAAGTACGTTATACAGATTACATTTTTGTTTGCAACTTGGATGTAGCTTAAACTGCATCGTTGTCGTTTTGTCTCTGTCTATTAAACGAATAAGAATCTATGAATGTTTATCGCAATACAATAATAAGTATATAATGGATGTATTTTTAAATGTACTTACCAACTTGTTTTAGATTCTGCAGTGTGTAAGATAAATGGTGAACGTTGTGGCAGAATAAGATGTAAACGAGATCAGACTTGTCTTCGTAAAGAACCTTGCGTTTGCTGTCCTAACTGTACCGTATCTATCCCACCTACATGCCGACCTAATTGTGGAAATAGAGTATGTTATCGTGATGAGGTGTGTTTTATAAGTAATAATAAAAGAACTTGTTTGAAGAAAGACATTGATGGATGGCCGATATTTCCTTAGATGAATCATTTGTATACATACATCTCTATGAATATTGTAAAAGTAATCAAATAATGAATAAATAAAAATAATTTGTGCTTTAAATTTTTCACCAGAAGTCATGTAAACCAGATGATCGGCTTCCTTAACAATCCATGTTATGAAATAATATTGAAAATGAACATCCTAAAAAAACATCGACGAACAAATTTTTATATAACTGATTTGTGTACTTCTAGATTGGCAAAATTTATTTAATAAAGACAAAATATTTCGGATATTACAATTAAATATTAAAAAGACAATTGGTTTTAAAATTGTTATCTTTATCACAAAACAAGCATTGTCTATTAAGTAATTAGACAAAATGTAAGAAATTATACTTGATATTTACAGTTACAGTCAAGAAAGAATTTTCAAATGGTCACCATTCTTCAAAATTTTACGATAGCTTATTGAAGGGTGACGTTTAAGAAAAATTAAATCATATTTGTGACGATTTTTAGGAAATTTATAATTTGCAGTTTTCTATAACAGGTAAATCAAAATATTGAGTTATATTGATATATTTTAGGGGCATTTATCTAGACCTAATTTAAAACAATTCGGTCAAGCTGTTTGGCTTATAAAACATTCAAAGAGGATCATTTTCTATTGTCGATATCTCACGTCTCAGATTTGTTGTGTCTATAATGACTAAAAGATTTTAGGGGTTACTGCGTGTTAATTTTTTTCCTAAGTTTAAACCAAATGTTCATCCGAATTTAGAAGATACTTTTATTTCCTGTAATTTTTAAAATATTATTATAACAAGAGTTTGACTTATAATATTGGACCCGTATGACAAACATATTAAATTCATATTTTAAGGGTGTAATCCTAAAAACGGAGGTAGTAATACTTACAAGGAAACGAATTCCCACCTTAGTAAATGTGCAAGTAGGAAGTGAAAACATAATGACAACCAGAACAGTCAAGTACCTGGGGGTAACACTCGACAATAAACTGACCTACTGGGACCATATCCAGAAGGCAGCTGACAAGGCCTCAGTTGTTTCTGCCAAATTGAGCAGACTTATGTATAACCTTGGAGGACCCAGCCAGACCAAGAGAAGACTGTTAATGGGAACAGTGCAGTCAATTCTGCTCTATGGAGCGGAGATATGGGCAGAGTCTGTTACAAAGACCAAGTACAGAAAGAAACTATTGGCGGTACAACGCAGAAGTGCCCTGAGGATTGCTTCCTCTTACCGAACAGTATCCGAAGCTGCGGTTCTAGTAGTCGCCGGAACCATTCCTGTGGATTTGCTAGCCATTGAAAAAAAAGAAGATATACGACAGGAGCCAAATACTGGGACGAAAGCTAGCAGCGGTTGAAGCTAGAACGGATACCATGATATCGTGGCAGAGGAGATGGGATGAGGATATACAAGGTAGATGGACACATAGTCTTATCAAGGACCTAGAGCCCTGGCTTCAGAGAAAACATGGAGAAGTAGATTTTTACATCACACAGCTTCTTACAGGACACGGTTTCTTCAGAAACTATCTGTATAAAATAGGTAAAGCCAAAACACCGCAATGTCAGATGTGTAGAGCTGAGAAGGATGACGATGCTCACTCCTTTTTTGAATGCACGCCATGGGATGAAAAACGAAACCAAGTGGAGAACGTTATTGGTAAAATAACTGTTTGAAATATCGTCTCACGAATGATCTCAGACGAGTCGGGCTGGAGAACTATAGCACAATATGTAAGAGACGTACTATTAAGTAAGAAAGAAGATACATGCTTAGAGGACTAGAAGAGGACAAGCCTGCGTTACCGTAGAGACACAAAACGTACTTACACACTAAACACGATGACCTGGTCTGATGCAATGCGAGAGTAGTTCCGGACTAGGATCCTGGAAAAGAGGTTAGGGTTTAGTGGGTAAACCGGATGAACCGGGAGTCCCACACACCGGGAGACTAGTCTCCTGATGGTGCCTAATGCATTCCCCCCTCTATAAAAAAAAAAAAAAAATCCTAAATCTAAAATATACGTCCGTGTCAAAACAAGGTCATTCAACTCGTTTAGTTTGCACATTCTCTTTTGAACAAATTCTATGACTGATTTTTTTTTCTCCGAATTTGCAATCTTCAGCGAAAACCAATCAATGTGTTCAAATTTGGTAGTGAGGTTTTTAAGATGTGTGTGTATATATATATATATATATATATATATATATATATATAAGCTTTCCAGTAATGGTCTAATATTTTAAAAAGAATATAGAAATAGATACATTTGTTGGACACATGTTAAACGTTTTGTGATCGCCGACAAAGGTGAAACGTTAGGGGGATATAGAAAAAAGAGAGAAAAACACTTAAATTAGACCCAGAATCATTGTAGGCAATTAAGTCATAAATAACTATAATATTAGAAACTTAAGGACAATCACACACAAAACTCATAAAATGTAACGGGACAACAGTTTTCTAAACAGTCACAATTTTGAAACATTAAAATTTGATTGGCTGACAAAAAGTAGCTGCTTACGTTCATTGGTTAAAGTAAATTAAGAGAGAGGGAATAAGTATTTTTTAGCATCGACAAAGTAAAAATTATAGAGGGAGTCTTGGGGAAAAACTCACACCATAGGGGTCGGCGAAGTAAAGCCAAAAGTATTCCTAATGTAGAAATTAGTATTTCCTATAAGTTATAATTACAGTTTAGTAATAGTAAAGTAATAATTGTTTTTTAACACTATGTTTTAACCGTGTTTGTTTTTACAAAGTAAAATTATTTAACACTTTAGTAATCTTCGTTGCAGTACTAAAGAGGTACATCTACAAAGTGTTGAGTGCATCTTCATGGTAATTTGAAGTGAATCATTTTATTGATAAATCACATAGTACAGTGTAGTGTTTGGTGGACATCATTAACAAGTAATAAAGTGCAAGTTCTTCACTCAACTATCAGCACTGGATTACTTACATAGGAATACAACAAAAGTGGATTTGGTATTGTACTAATTATATAGACATTAATTGGAAACTAAATTGTTAAAATTGCAATTCTCTGTATTATTAAAATTTCACTCACTGTATTAATTGTTCATTAAAGAGCTCCCCCTGAGCAAATAGTGTAAAATAAAAAACAAAAGTAATTGGAAATTAAGTTCAAATAAAATTAAATATTTCAGAGTTAATGTTAAAGAGTATATTTCGACTTCATCATTAATAACTTTCCTTATATGTTGACAATCCAAGGTAAGACTAATTAATTCATAATTTTGATTTATATAACAATTTCTGAAATTATAATAAAATAATTATCGTTAGAATATATATATATATATTATAGCAGGCAATGAACATCCATTAAAACAGGTCATTCCACTCAGCTCAAAATATCTCTAAAAATAATAGCATACAATTATAATAATAGTTTTAAATCATAAACAAAACTTTGATTACCAAGCAGTAAAAAGACATAGGATAGCTTTCGATCAGGTTAAAACAATAAGTGCTATTGCAATGTAGGAATTACTCTAATTCCTAACGTATAAAATATCAATATCCAATTAACGACCTCAATATATTCTTTTAAGCCAGATATTTGATTTATGTTGAAATAGATTATATTCAAAAAACGAAGAGCAATAAATTATTTAACAACAAAAATAGCACACTAGTTAGAGAGTAAATAAAAATTTACAAAATTATATATATTTTTAACTCTGGATGCATAAGAAGTATGAAGATAAAGTAAAGTTTAAAATTGGTTTAACAATGTATTACTCACAAGACAAAAAAGGGAGTTATGCATAAATTATTAGCCAAAGACTTCAGGCTTGAGCTAAAATTTATATAGAAATACAATATTCTTGCCTTCTTATGTAGTATGGAGAAAGTTATATGATGTTTCCATAAATCAGAGTGTTTTAGAAGTCTGTAAAAGGCTTAATATATCCAAATAGACATGTGCTATGAGATAGCCTAATTAAAAATTCAGGTATTCACACCCATAAAAGAACCACGTTTTTGTGAGTTTGAAATTTTTGTCTACCGAGGAACTTCATTTTTTATTTAGGAAAGTAGTAGTGTGATACATGATTTTAATGATTTTACGAAAAAAACTAAGGTTAAACCCGTTTTTAAATATCTAAATCCGGTTTTAAGTTATCGTCAATCAAATGAAGGGAAACCCAAAATCGTGGATCAAAATAATCAATTATAAACTCATCGCATATTGATATTATTCATTTGAAATTTTAAAAGTTACTTTTAACATCTGATTAAAAAATACTAATTTTAATGAACGCTCTAAGCTATGTTAAATAACTTGATTAGTGGTATGGAATAACTTAGAAAAAATACTTCATGAAAAGCAACCTCAAACTGAAAAACTTAGCCAACAATACTAAGGTGATTTATTTTTTTTAATAATTTATAAAAATTCGAAACAGTTTTAACAAAAATATAATGACTAAGAAGAAGAAAATAACTTATTTCAAGTGAAATCAATTTTAAACTAAATCAGCTCTAAGATACCAATAACTAATAAAATTCTACACAAAATGCTCAAATTGCTTTCCATTTACTGTTTAACAGTGGGCCAACAAAACTTATAATCTAACTGTTTTTAGTCATTTTATTTTTGTTAGTAACTGTTTTGAGTGTAAATAAAATATGTAAAATAATAAATTATCTTTTTAATTGTTGGATTGCAAATTTGTTTTTCAACCAGAGGTTGCTTATTTTTAAGTTATTTCATCGCTTTATCATGTTAAAACAAAGTTAAGGGCGTTAATTACAATTAGTATTTTTTAACCACATATAAAAGGAAACTTTTAAAGTTTGAAAAGAATTATTATAGTAATGTGCTATATGGTTTTTCTTTGATTATTTTGACCCACGATTTTGCGTTATACCCCCCCCCCCGTGGTATACTCGGGACACTGACAATCTCCTATTTACTTCAAACAAAGTTGTTAACCCCGAAAACTTGAATTCAAAACAGGCTTTGAGGGTGAAAATACACAAACACTAGTAGAGTCTGTTACATGGATACTATTAGCGCAATCTTACTGGCTTCATCTGAACCAACTCATGTTAACACTTCCAACACAGAGGACATATAAGACCTAACTACTGCTAAAAGACTGAAAGATTTCCGCAGCTGTACTTGTATAGATATCTGAACTCAAATTATATTAGATATAGAGCCGAGACGGGTGCGCTAAACTTTAGGTTTGCTGACTGGGACTTGTTCCTCCAGCGCCTGGATCATTCACTACCTGTTTCTTGATCAGGTATTAAATCCTCAAGACATAGGCACTCCCGCTGCTCACTTGAAGACAACCAACCAGGACGCAGAAAAACTACAGTCCCAATTGAATGTCATCACACACCTTCATACTAACATACATCCTTGCACTAATTAAACACCACAGTAGTTTGGGATGGGCACTACAGCGAGGAATAAATAGACATGTCTTAAAAGACGACTCAAAGTTAGCCTAACTTCCGCTGATATACACATAAGCTACCCGGGTAACAACCTCAATCTGCTTGCTGACAAATTGGAAAACGCGTTTCAGCTAAACACGCTGCCTTAAAACCCATGATTCATCAACACAGTTGAAAAGAATTTTCGCTTATTCGCCGCACCAACATGCATACAGACTACCTACACTCAAATCAATCTCCAAACTGACGAGTTTATGAACAAAATAATGCTAAATTTTGGTGCTGAATGGCAACGTACAATCAGTTAATTTTATTTATAGAGAGTGATTATCGATTATACTCTTTAAAACATTGATTTTTTTCAAACTCATAGGTTTTCAAAGCGAACCTTACTAAAAAAAAAAGTATCCACTGGTATATGTCTAAGGAACGTAATCACTCCCCCCTTCCATTTAGGTCTATAAACTTTACGTAGTTTTTTGTAAAAAGTGTTGATACTTTAAAGGGAGTTTACTACGTAAATAATGTTACTAATTATTGGTAATTAATTTACCGAACCCTGCAACGGAACAGGAGTATTTGCACATATTTACAGTAATTAGTGTATATTAATATTTAGCCTTAGAACTACTTATATTTGAATAAATACTTTATGTATAGTCAATTGTAGAAAACTATGAAATTTACTGGAATCACAAAAATAACTACAGTATGACAATATATTAAACAAAAAATTAATATTTCACTTCTAATTACTCGTACCTTCATGACATACTTGTGAACAATAACATTTAAATAGATTTAAAAGATATTTGTTTAAAGTATAATACTGATAAATATCAAACGTCTCCTTTTTAAATAAGTCTTCTAATCAGTACCATACTTGCAGGATGTATATTGATATTTATTACAAATGTTATAACGTGAACAATAAAGTTCAATATATGTTTTAGAAGTATAATGTATAATATGTGATATGATGTTCATAATTTACTGGCCAGAAAATGATGTCTGTATACAGTGAAACATGTAGATAACTGTTAATCAGGAAAAACACTAGAATTGACTACACAATATTACAAACTTAAACCCGATGAAAAATATTCCAACTCAGCATCTTAAAAACATAAATATTTCTATTATTTTTTCTTTCTATAATTTACCTAACCACTACTTGACAATTGAAATATTTCTAAAAGAACTAAAAGTATTAAAAAACATAAGATTAAAATAAGTCAATTATATTTGAGACCGTGGTTATTCCCTTTATATAGCTAGACGTTTCTAAAATAATGCCTTCTACAGTCAAAAGTCATTTATACTTTTCGTATATTTTTGTAGTAGTTCTTGTTTCCTGACACCCTCCATACTACATGTTATTTATTTTTTTTAAAAAAAAAGGTTAATTAGAAGTCCAAAAGTGTGCAAATCAATTAAGTATAGGATAATGCCTTATTTCTTACGATTAAGAAGATTGTCGGTATATATTAGAACATAATATTGTAACTTGTATACACAAATTTTCAAGCGCATAATTGTTGCTATCCAGTGATAAATACATAGTATGTAATAAATTTTATATAACATACAACAAAGTATAACAATCAAGCCTTAGACCAGCTGGGAAGTGAGCCAACTACTGTTCTACTCAGCATCGCACATCCTATTCCACAAGGTACGTATTGTTTTGTTAGTTAACCTGACTGATACGAACCTGGGGGATTCTACCCAATAAGATTGATTGTTTTCCCTTAGTTTAAGCGAGAACCATTAATTACACCTAAATGAAACTTCAAGTTATACGTTCTATTTTATGAAAATAACTTCAAGGACTAGAAAAACAAATTATAAAGCTGAGAACTTTCAAGGAATTATCGATACTCATATATGTTGTTAGGTGTACACGAATCAGGATGTAGACAATATGTATTATAATATACTGGTGATTTGGTTTTTAAAACAATGGTCTATATATTTAAGGTGCAAAATTGTAAGGAAAAAACGACATAAAAATTGTTACTTTTCATGAAATGAAGTAACTTTAAATGAATAAACAGAAAAGATAAAACAATTGCTTTAACTTTAAGGATTTAAATAGTTTTGAAACTGAACGACTCAAATTAAAGTTTTTGTAAGTAAGTTATACTTTTTTATTTTATTTTTTATTTTAATCATAAAATTAGTTGAAACTGCACATTTTCTTCGTACTTGTTTCCAGGTGTTTGTCGGCAAAGTCGATAAATATTTGTAAAAAAAATTTGACCTATAAATATAAAATTAAATAAGCAAAAACAAAACAGAAATACACGTTTTGATCTCGCAGATGAATTAATAATGGTAGAAGGATTGATTAACAATCGTTATTAATTATACGGTATAAATGTCAAGATAATTAAAGGCAAAAAAAAAGAATTTCATTTATGAACTTAGGCTAATGGACATTATATCGGAAAAATGAATGTATAAATTAGGCCATTAAAACTCTAGTTAATTAAAATTGAATAAGAAACTTTAAATCAAACATTTCTCTTACATATGCTGATTTTTTTTTTTTTTTTTTTTTTATCATAGTTAAAATTCTCTCTCTCAGTTATTGTACATATTATTTAGAGGAAAACTTTAAAAACAAATTAACTTATATAATTTACAGGTATTAAATTATATAATAGCAATAGTCGGAATGGCAATTACAAATAATAATTTAAATATAAATTACGGTGCACACATAATTTTTGTTAACAGTCGACACATGTAAACATGATAAAAAAAGAGATAAGCTTGGTATCTCAAATACATATAGGGGTACTGTGGACAAATAATGTATGTCGTTTGATTAAACATAAGGTGTTACATAAACGTTAGTAGCAAACAGAATTCTTCTTAACACAGTTCTTCTTAACATATTTATTCTTAACACAGTTCTTCTTAACACCCAAAATGGTATCTTCGTATCTAAAAATTAGTTTTTTTTTAAATTTTGGCCAGAGTCCTGTGTGTAGCGGGAGACAGCCCAGTGCCGAACCCAGACGAAAAGCTCTGCAGGGGTGTAGATCAGGTTAGTTTATACTGGTGTATTTATGGATATGTACTTTTATTAGATTCTTCATTTGTTTTAGGATTGCGTTTTACAATTAATTGTAAACGTTCTACGAAATAAGTACAAAAAATTAACCACGTTAAAATACATTGTTTGTTTATTTGAGTATGATGAACAAATATATTTTTTTACAATATTTAAAAAGTGGTAATCGTATTTTGGAGTGAAATTTTGGCGATGATTAAAATTTGTATCTCAATTTTAAAAAAAAAGTGTGTTTCCAATGTTCAGTTGAAGATGTATTGGGCTATATTTAAACAGCAGTAAATATAAATTTATTAAAATCACTTCTTCTATTATAAAATTTATTTTATATAGTAGGATTAACGCATGTAAAAAAAAAATAATAAAACAATATTTTACCCTTTTTTCCCTTAGCTCAATTTTGGTACTGATTAGGCCAAAACGAGTGAAACATTCGGTTCAGCATTGTAAATATTAGTATACCAAAATAGATCAAAATTAGATATAACTCCACAAACCTAAAAAGACTGGAAAATTTCAATCTTTGTGGATATGGATAGATGATCAATGGTAACTTGTTTTGTATGCAAGATAAATTCAGTATATTGTAACTAAAATTACCATCTTTTGAAGGAAGAAACCGAATGAAGAAGAAACTACTAATATTTGATAGTCACAGAAATTCGATTATATGTTTAAATACTGGACCACTTAACTTTTAACAACAAAATGAAATATTAAAAGATTTTAATTAATGTATTTACTATAAAAATCGTTTAAATTGGCTAAGTTAGAAAATTTAATTTGATTACCAATTTTCTCATATATATTTTTATTTATTTATTTTTTTATTTTTTTTAGAGATAGAGTAATGGAAGTTACGTATCCTGCAGCAGTACTGTGCTTACACCCCGACATAAAGCTCACCAATCCTGCCTGAATTTTCATTTATGTTATTTTCAAAGAATCAATCCGAAAATATAATCTGTGATTTAATCAACAAAACTAGAGAGTGTGAGGTGTTAACGCTCTGAATGGTGGGTAATTTGTTGTATGCTGAATTTCATCTAGCAAAACCATTGGTAGAGTTTAGATCATAAGCATTCAATTTCTATCCCTATAATCCCCCCCTTCTACGTTACTTTAATATGTCATTGCTTGCTTACTTCAGTCGATATGGTGAGATAAACCCGACACCATGATATATACATTCCAACAAGCAAAGTGTGTTACAATGAATAACCAGAAATATCTGTACTTTATATCTTATATAGTTATTTGACCTTTTGATCACATGGAGGGACAGAGAGATAGTTAGAAAACGAGAGAGATGGGGTTATTAAGATTTTATTTATTGATAATATTTATGTTACTCTATACTTGTTACTTATATTTTACCCTAATCTTTATAGGTTTTATACATTTTCGGTTATTTATAAAATCTGAATAATTTCAACTAATTTCAAAATGTTAATTTTAGTGTACTGCTTTTGGTGGCATGTGCTGCGAAGGGCTTAGAGGTGGCTGCTGTATAAGAGGAGCATGTGTTTCAAGTACGTACTTATAAATTTTATTCTGAAATATGAATTCGCCAAACTGCTTCAACATATCATTCTACGAAAAGATGGTAATATAAATCAATAAGAATATGTCCGCTCCCTTTTTTGTTGACAAAGACAGAACCCGAAATAAAATATAAACACAGATGTTTCTATGTGTCATTTATCTCATTAATTTTTTTTTTTCAAATTATGTTGATAAAGACAAGGGCCGAAATAAATTTATTAACAAATCTCACTTCTGTTTGTTAACTTGATTTATGATCTTATTAATTAATTGTTTTTATGTTTATATGTTTATATTTTTGTGAAATAATATACACTCGTAAATACATCCCGTAGAGCAATGCAAGAAAAGCTCTCTTAGGGGCTTTATTTAAAGGTACAGTTAGTTATTCAATGAATTATACACAATGATGTTAGATTATAATGACAAAGTCGTAATTATTTTCAGTTCACAAAACTTAGAAACTGACTACGGTAAAAGATCTAGAGTTTAAAGACATTGTGTATGACATTTATATTTTTACATTTTTTTAACTTGTGTAACTTAAAATTGTAAGTATTAAACACGCATACAAAAACAATTTCATTGTTATCACGCTCAAAACGGCGCAAAATAACAATTTTTACTTTAATTTAGAGTTATAGAATCTCATGTTTAATAAATATAAAATTGGGTGACTTAATTTGTATTAAGGTTAACATATTTAAAATATATGAGATAAAAAACGACGAAAAGTATCTACCATCTAAAATCTTTCATTGAGTGTTAAAATTATTTACAGGTTTCCAACCAAGCACTTAATAAACTCATGTAAGTTTCTATGATCATTTCCATGGCCGTAATCATGTAAGGCGTTAAAAAACCACGATAAACGGGCTGATGGAAGTCTGACCATGAATATGCGACTCTGGATACCAGGTGAACTCCATTTACAACATAACCTTAAGGACTCATACTTGCGGGACTCTGTATTGGTGGACGTCTTCTTCCCTAGCTAGTTGTGGGACTTTTATAGCACAGTGTAAACCAGATAATTTAGATGGGAGTGCATTTGTACAGGGTAGGAGCTTATCAGGGCGAAGCTGTGTGTAGACTGTTCGGGAGGGACGAGGAGACCGCAAACCACATAATTTTTAATTGTTAGGCCCTGACCAATAAGAAGCGACAGGTTTTAAGATTACAAATTCCTGTCAAACTATCGTTGGAAGGGGTAGGCCTACTCGTAAGGGGAACAAACCTACTAAGCTACACAGGAGGAGGCTTTAGTTACACAATAGGTCATAGGTCGCGGTGCCACGGCTGATCTCTAAACGACCCCTTAAACTCCAATTATAATTAATAAATCAATCAATGTAAAATATAAATGATATGACGGCCATTAAGGCCAATAAAGTGAGAGCTTAAAATACCGTTTCGGATATTATGTAGTAAAACAATCATAAAAACTTTAAATAAATATAAATTATTCTGTTGTTAAAATCTGATCGAATGTAGACTTATAACTTGGTAATTTAATCATACTGCAGGAAATTTCGTCGAGAGATTATGATCTTTGACTGCTAACATTGAAGGTAATTATTCTGGTTTTAACGATATGTAATAGTTCATATTATTGATATGGATTAGTTAGACGTTTGTCATTATTTATGAGTATAAAAATTCTAAGACACGCCATTTATAGAGTATAAATCAACTACCGTTATCAAGTGGTAGACCAAGAATATGAAAAAATGTAAAACATTAAATAGCTTAGGAGCCTAAACCCACTTATGAAACCCAAACTAGAATTATCCCTACTAGGTTTAAAGATTATCCTCAACAGTGAAAATAACTAAGACAAATGCAAACATATTCTGGAGTAAGACAGGTCCTTGAACTACACCAATAAATTTACTCATAATGCAAGAATAATATCATGCTGTATTATATGGTTTCATTATGTGCGAACAGCTGTAGTTTTAAGAGTTCGTTTGAAATCAGTGTAGCACGAGTTGGAACAAGCAATTCGGTATACTGTTAACTTTCTAGAAGTGGGCCATTAGATAGCAAAACTTGAACCTCTATTTTATGCATTCAAGTCCCACCATGGAGATGGGTTATTTATTTTCAATGTAAAAACTACACTCCTGGACTCTAAACAACAGCTCGGCTAACTAATAGGGATTTCGAGCGAACGCAGTGAATGGCATAACAGTTTATAGGAGTTAACAAATTTTCGTCGCTGTTTCAAAAGTTTATTGCGTGATCTAATCATCACCCCTAGTGAAGATTTAAACGATATACTCTCAGTCATATTTAAAGTAGAGTAATTTTAATTTATTTTTATTTAACGGAAGCCATAATGAAAATGGGTTAGGCTGATTAGATACAAAATTTTTAGAAGAAAAACTAAATACTGAACTCATTCAAACATGTGTACAATATATTTAAATTGTTTACTTATTTACATAATTTTCCATAGTAATATCTGATAAAGTTTCACTGAAACACGTTTTGTACTTATGAAGAACTGGAGAGAATGTAAAGAAGCAAAATTCTTTTAAATAGTGAACTCTTGACTCACCCAAATACAATTTTGTTTAGAAATTAGAGTTCATGAAGTTTATCTTTTATATTTTTCCACGTTGATTCAAAATAAGTCTATAATGGATATATTCTTAAATGTACTTAACGACTTGTTTTAGATTCTACAGTGTGTAAGATAAATCGTGAACGTTCGGGAGAGTAAGATATAAACTCGCAGTGTTGTCTTCGTACACAACCTTGTGTCTGCTGTCCTGACTGCTTAGTACCTACATGCAGACCTAATTGTGAAAATAGAGCATGTTATTATAATAAGGTGTGTTTCATAAATTATAATAAAAGCAAATGTGGAAAATACTCCCACAATGGATTTCCTAAGGCTTTTTTAAAGTTATCAAATATAGAATAAATAAAAAATAATTTATGCTTTTAATGACTGAGACACACTCAGAAATCTGTTTATGGTCTCGATCAAGTTTTAAAGTTTTGTTGTTGCATTTGTTCTCTTTGTTCTTCCTAGTAATCCTCTAGCGTAGTTCAAAAATGCCTTAATTGTTGTTGTACATATCATGTTTTTCTTCGTAGATTAAAGTATTTTTTTAATGCAGACCATTACGTTTTAAGATTTTGTCGTGGACGTTTTGTTTACTGACTCACATGTTTTTATATAGGCTATTTAAATCTCATTTTCCTCAAAAAAGACACGTGAGTGTCAATGATTTAATAATTACTTTGATGACGTTTTTGTTTTTATATCAACCATATTACTCAGCAGAACTAGTATGTACTAATAATTAATTGTCTATAATGAAGATACTGAAACTGATATTAATTTTGAATTAACACGTTGTTATGACCAAATCATACGGCAGGAGTCAATAATAAACAATAATAGATTAACTAGAAGTAAATTACAATAGGCGGTTATCTCTGTCTTTATAAAATTCGTTGCACGTTTAAGATATATTCAGCCTGATATTGCATCATCATTCTTATTCCTTTTATATCAAGTTGAGGCCATTGGTACAGTAAATACTTTTCTGAAAGTAATTAGACGAGAATACTTAGAAACCTGATTTACAGTTGGTTATTTCAACCTTATCATTTTTTGTAATTCACACTCTTTCTCTCACACTCAAGGTTACGTTTGCACGACTTCCTTGTGCGTATGTTTGTATTGTTCACAGGAAAATGAATTATTTATAACTTGTATCTTTTGGAGAATTAAATTTACATTAATATTCAATTCGTTTACAACAGCCAATAGAATTACCATAAGGAAAATGTGATACAGACAAAGTATTATGACGATTACTCTGAAAAACCCAATCTGTTTTGTGTGTTAATTCTGGTATATAAGTGTTAGCAGCTAGAAAGATTCTACCAGTTCTGCTTAACATTCAAAATGGTTTCTTCGTTTCTTCAAATTACTTTTTTGATTGTGGCCACAGTTCTCTGTGTCGCTGGAGATAGCCCTATGTTGAACCCAGACGAAGAGCTCTGCAGGGGTAAAGATCAGGTTAGTTTATTAGAAATTTTGTTTACATGTGATTTTAATACCACACTTTTAGCGTTCTACGTAATAAATGTAATCATTGTCTAATTATTAAAAGAAAATATTTACCAGAAAAAAAGTCATAAAGTTGAGTAAATCTGTACACCTATATTTTAAATGGTTAATGAGGTAAAAAGATATATCCTATTAAAAAAAGTAAAATTATTAAAACTAATTTATTTTTATGCATTCAATCTTACGGAGAAAGCTGAAGTTATTTAAAAACAAAACAAAAAAAGTAACTGATTTATTCGATTAGTTCACTTTTAGTTATTACTAAAAAAATCGTATAGAAAATTTAAGTTGTCTTATAAACTGTTTAACATTATTTTCAATTTTATTTATTTATTTTGTATTGAAGTAATTTTCAACGAGCATGGATTAATCAGAGTAAAGTTACAAAACATTTCAAACCAAAACATTCAAATATTTTAAAATAAAATTGTTGTTTTCTTTTATTATTACTTTTTTAAATATTTTTAATTCGTCGGGAATAAGACAACAGAGAATGTTTAATAGAGGGCGTTGAGAAGTGTGATGAAAAGAACATATAAACTTTTTTTCTGTTTTGAATGTTGTTTTGTGAAAGTAATCTGACCAGTCACTAATCTGCTAGTGTGTAGGTACAAGGATTCAGTTCCTCTCTCTGTTACATGCTTAATTATGTTGTTATTAGTTCCATTTCAACTAATGTAGCTGTTGATATGGTGATACCTATACCAGAAAGCGTGATTCTTGTACGTAAATAGATAATTTTAACGTAAACAATATTGAGATTATAGAACGTGTTAAAAATAAAGAAATAAAAAAATACACGTTTGGTGTTATTAAAATTATATATAAAGATGATATTTACATATATGTTTATTTAATTTGCTTTATTTAAACCTTTATTTCCTTTATTTGTTTATTATTTTTTGGTTGTTTTTACTGTCAATTTAACTAATTTAAAATTGTTGATTTCAGTGTGCTGATTTAGACGGTATGTGCTGTGAAGGGCTTCAAGGTGGTTGTTGTGAAAACGGAGTATGTGTTTCAAGTAGGTATTTAACAACATTCCATAATACAATTTGTAAACATTAAGTCCCCCTACCACAAGTTAGGTACGATAACGTAACATAAATAAACTTTTTGAAAAAATGTATTAGCCTATGTTATTACAGTTCCTTGATGTACAATTCGGTAAACATGTTACCATCATCGGAGGGATCTAAAATAATATATATTATAAACTATAGTAGTGTTTATAATATTAGTTAGATGATGGTTACTGCGTACAACAGGGAAGTGTAATAAAATAGGCTTATAAATGTTTGTCAAATGTTTATTTGCGTTGTGTTATTGTACCTAACTTGTGGTAGGGGACTTAGTGTTTACAATTGTAAAATTCACCAGAGTGCTCATTGTTCATCTAGTATTCCGTAGTGTTCATATAATTAAATAGGAATCAGTAATCGGATTGCAGATACAGAACATAGTTAAAATAGATGACAATGCCTTCATTTTCATTAAGTTCACAAACCTAAAGAAAAGGTTCACATTAAGTATTCAACAGACGTCAACGCTATGTGTGCCATATATTGGTTTAATACTTTCTTATAAACATCTAAGGATGTCGTCTAAGATATTAAAGTAAACCCAATAATATTTGTATTGAAACTTGTAACTTATCATATTATTTAATGCTCATACATTCATAGCCTACATGTATATATATATATATATATATATATATATATATATATATATATATATATATATAGGATAATTTTAAAATATGCAGACAAACTTCAAGAAATTATTGTATTTGAAAAATAAATTCCTATACTTCTAATAATATAATTTACTATTACTATTATTAATTACGTTATAATTGACCAATTGTTGATGTTTAAATAACTACTAAGAAATTAAATTATTTTATAGTTTTTTTCCGATAGTTCAATTAGCCTTTAACGGACAGAAAAAATACAAAAACAAATTCATTTGTCATACTTTTAATTCCTTGTAATTATTTTGTAAGGTTAAAAGTTTTAGAGATATTTAAAAATTTTAAACGCCTGCCATTTTGAAAATATACAAGAGAAAGTTCTGTGTTTTGTATCTTAGTAAAAGGCTACATAACAAATATGTTACTAAATTTGTATACTCAATATCTAATCTACTTCCCAAGATATAAAGATTTTATGTGAAAAACAAAATGGGTGATAAATGGGAAACGAAACTTTTCGGACCTATCTTTACTAGAATTTTTATCTTATTTTTAACTAAAGAATTCTACAAAGCTGTTCAAGTGAGTTTTGGGATACTATTTATATCCGAAAACTTTTCGTTGTATAGATATTACATACACATACTAAATCTATTACATATCTACTACACTTTATTACACTACATCTCGTAATACATAATTATTATAGTTACTACTAATTGTTGTAAAAAATGAAATAATTAAAACAGCTGTAAATAATGTATTAGGCCATTAATATAATGTTCTAAAATCCAAGAAGGCTACAATGATTTACTATGAAAAATTACTATTACAAAAATTGATTATTAGAACACAGTGATTACTAACGGTGCCAATTTGGCAACTTAGTTTAGAAAATATGGATAGGAAAATATCCGGTATGTTTGGAATTTTAATAAAATGTTTGACATAAATGCGTGTACAATTGCTGCCAATGAAATGGATACAGCCCTTTCTAATTTATGGCCAAGTTATTTGAAGTAATTGCCCATCTTAAATGAATTGGACTGAAATTGTGAAGGAAAAAAAGGAAAAAAAGGGAAAAAAACGCTTAAAAGCTTCAGGTTTGGTTTCAAAATTTAAACAGGTAAAATCTTGTACCAAAGCAATAACTCCTTTTTTTATATATTACAAGTAGTTTTATCAGTGTATGCAGAACTTCAGTCTATGTAAAGTGGACTATTGTAAATATAACCCATAGACATGAAGTTTGTAGCGGAAAACATTTTTTTATTAACTGTCTCCATTCAAACAGGATGAAGGATGTTGTCAGTTTATAACTTTTTCTTATATAATTGGAAACAGGAATGTCTGATATTAGTTTCATTAAAATGTGTTCAGTTGTTTTTAAAAACAGAGCAACTGACTGATTCCAAATTGTTTTTTTTTTAATTTTTTAATTAAGAAGTACGTGTGACAAGCCTAAGATTATTTTGTTTTAAATAGAAATCTTGGTATGTTAGTTTTATTTCAATCTTCCACTTACATTTAGAATATGTAAATATTAGAATAATTTCATGCACTTGGTTTATAAATCTATTTAACGACTGTTTATAGATTCTACAGTGTGTAAGACTAATGGGGAACGTTGCGGCAGAGTACGGTGTTTCATCTCTGAGGTCTGCCTTCGTTCACAACCTTGTATCTGCTGTCCGAACTGCTTCGTACCTATCCTACCTACGTGTAAGCCTAAATGTGGAACTAAAGCATGTTTTCGTAATGAAGAGTGTATGGACAACAAATGTGTGAAGAAGGTTCAACCTTTGTGAAAATTTTTGAAAATTATTTAATAAAAAATAACATTTGTACTGTTATATTGAATGTATCAATAAAATGTTTCCGTAAATTGATGAATAAATTTCCAATTGTCTAACATATAATTTAGTATGAGGTAGGAGAGTATAAAACATTTATGTTGTTTTGTGGTTTCCACGAAATTCAGTGTCTCATGGTATTTCGAGACTGTAGGTAATATTTTACATTAATTTAGATTTAATATAAGTCTCAATACCGAATCTATTGAGAAGGATTATACCGATGGTTGACAGCAATATTTTTAATTTGCCAGTTAATTTAATTTAGGATACAAAATGTATCTCTTTTTTTATCTCATTTTAATAAATTTATTATTTTGAGATATTTATAATATATTGTCCGATTTCGAAGATTAATCAATCGGTTATATAGATGTAGATATCTCCTCTTTAAAATAGTTTTTCCTTATAAACTTGTCGTAATTTAAGTAAAATATGATAATTCGATATCTCCTCGTAATAGTACCAACCTCTCCCATGTAACGACTATGGTAATTTGATGTAGTGAATTCATGTCAATTAAATTGTTTTTCAGGATGATTGATTAGTTTGACATTTGTATCAGTACGCTAGATCACCAATCCACTCAATATGGCTAATATACAAGGAATGAGTTGAGTCTAAGCACTCCATGATAATATTTACATTTTGGTTATTTTAGTGTACTTAATTTATCTTAATGTGAGCTCTGGTGAATTTCCTAAGCATTTGAAGAAAGTTGTAGTTAAGGTTCTGAATTAAAAGGGCCAGAGTTTGAACCACAGTATAATAATAATAATAATAATAATAAAGCTCTTTATTTTATAATGAGAAGGTTACAAAATTTTTATTGTCAAGCATTAGACAATGGTTTTTTGACCGTCTGTCGGTTGGTAGACTATACAGTAGATCTTCTTACTGTAACATCCCTAGCTGTATGTGTTACATGCAAAATATTTTTCATAATATTAACAATACATTACTTAAAAAAATAATTATTACAATTATTTATTATTTTTATTTATATAGTTATCATAAGCATGATACGGCTACATAATTACACAAGCACACGCGTATACACACATACACACACACACACACACACACACACACACACACACACACACACACACACATCAACTCACAAAGTACCATTTACTAAGTATTTTCTTTTCGTAGCAGATGATAACTAAAAATAAATTAATTAATTAATCAAGTAATGACTACCAACAATAATATAGAAACCAATTATAGATTGCCCACAACAACACAAATATTAACCCCAGTAACTATGGTCCAATTGCTCTACTATCAATATTTCCAAAAATTCTAGAACAGGTTGTAAAAACTAGATTAATAATGTTTTTTGGGGGGGGGGAGGATAAAATTATTACAATAATCATCAGTTTATTTTTAGAAGCAAATTAAACACAGGTTATCTTATTATACTTTATGAGTCAACACTACTCGAGAATAAACTATGGAAAATACAGGGGAGGATTTGATTGGGGTGTGAAGACTTTACAAACTGTAAAAATCTTTTTAACTAACATGTATGATGCTACAGTTCTAGTATGGTTTGGGTCATACTTGAGGCAGGTCTAAACATAGCAGACTTAAGGAAGTAGTCAATGAAACGGAGTAAGTCGTGTATGGGTATTTATCAGGGTTCAGGTCTTTAATTTATGTTAATAACTCATATGGAGGGAATCTATTAGCTTTAGTCGACGATACTGCTTCGTTTTATAAGGCAGATATAATTCAGTAACTTAAAACATACATGCAAAGAACTTTAAATGTTTGCATGGATGTATACCAATTATATGACAATGACTTCCAGTATATGTAATCTTTAATACAACGAGAACATCATTCTTCCCATCTTTTTTTTAAATAATACAAAATAAATTGCGTTAATGTTTACTGCATATTTTAACCAATACAATTGGTTAATGATATCAAATGTTTATGTTCATGGGTAAATTAAAAATTAAAGTGTAATGTTTACATAAATTGTTTGAAAAATAAATTGTTTAAATATGTAAGAATATTTTATATGTTGGAACGGTATTCAATTTGAAACTATTTAGGATTACATATTTTGCACTGATAAATTCTAAAATGGCAATATGGGAAGAACACAACTTAAGCCGATAATTCGTTAGCTTACTTAAGTTAGCTTACTTAAACAAGTTTTATTAGAATGATGTTAAAAAAAGACAAGGTCGGTGCATGCTGCGTATCTTTTTTTAAATTTTTAATATAATCCTTTTATGAATTTATAGTCCTGAAAATATTTTTTGACGTATGCAAAAATGAATTTAGTGGTTTAGATGTAGAACGCTGTGTAGTGAATTAAATGCTGTAGTTTCTAAACCAAATTTAACTTTATTTAAGAAATGTTACATTTATATAGCATCCATTTTTAAAAAATTCCTGCCTATTTTTTCTCCCTTTCCCTTCAAGACATTATTTTTTTAAATTTATGTTCATATACCTAACTCAAACATGTTTAAACATGTAGGTGGAAGAGAATGTATCCTTTTATATGTAAATTTTATTTTTTGGTATTAAATGTACTTTTTATACTAAACTAGATTAAATGTAAAACAAAATTATGTAAGTAGAGTATTCAAATAAAGCTCATTTCATATTACTTGCACTCTTTCAAAATAACCATTACATTGATGTTTTATAAGTATAAAGGTAGGACGAACGAAGTAATATTAGTTTGACAAGTTTCACAACTATATCACAAATTATTTTAAAATCTGAAAAATGTTACATATCTTTAATTTCACAATTAATAACCACCAATTAAAACCTATTACAGTAAATATATTCTAAATATTTAACAGTGTGTGTTGTAAATAATAATCAATAGTCTCTCATTCGGTCACCTCTACAATGATAAATTAGTATTTTCAAACCTTCGTGATTATATGTTTTTCAAAAGGTTGTTTATCCTACACCATTTTAAAGTTAATTATGTTTTGAAATAAATAATTATAACTACTATATATATATATATATATATATATATATATATAAAGTATATGCAAGTTTATAAAAAAGGTTACCAATGGGTCCAACACAACAAAAGTGGACTACAATTCAAAAATTACTGGTACACTTGGTTATTCTTCTATAGTTAAAAGTTCATATAATTAATAAAAATTTTAATTTTCTTTAAGCGACACTAAAACTAGTGAAAGATCATGTTCACAGCGTGGTAAAAAGAGTAGAGAAATTGGTGGAACATAATAACGATTAAAAAAAACACTACGGCTACAATTATAATTTTTTAGGAGATAAAAATTAAAACGTTGTAATCCAGGACTACGTTTGTTGCCGTTGATCTGACTACGAAATAAGTTAACTCCTAAAGGGTAATATTAATTTATACAAATGTTACATATCCAAATCTTAATTATGTACACACAAAAATTCAAGGTTGCAGAAAAAAATAACTGAAAACTAAAGGCTTTAAAACATAGAGATAAAATAACGTTTATTGTTATTTAAAACTAATAACTTCGAACCTTCATTCAAAATTTCAGCTCTCAAGTTATTGCCTTTCTAGAGATACTGTGATGGATGAACAAGTTATATTTAGTGAGTGATATTTGGTTTTTATATATAGTTGTAAGTGTTTAAAGTTGTTTCTCTTGTCCATAAACATGTTAACAACGTAAGTTTTATTTGGCTAAAATCAAAATATATAATTTTGGTAAAATTGTAATTTGTCAGTTTTTTTAAGTGAAAAAAACAGACCTGAGATATGTGAACATACAAATTTGATTAAAATCAGTCAAAGCGTTTGTGCTGTAGATTACTGTATAATTGACAGATAGACAGACTGATGTCATGTAGACATAGTTATGTGAACTCAGGGGACCTCACAACTTCATCTATTTTTTACCATATACTACATATATGTAGGTAAGTAAAAACAAATAATATTTAAGTTTAAATTCTTGGGTAAATTTGATTAAATTAAAGAAATTTAACTATGAAATTGCATATAAAATGTAACTGGATTATAATCAAATTTAATCATAAATGGTGGAAATGTTTGTGAGAAGCAATAAATTTAAATGATATTAAATTCAATTTAATTCTAAATTTAAATCTGCAAAAAGCAATATTTAAAAGTTGACAAATAAAACCAAATATAATGGGATTAGCAGCAAGATATGCATAATAAACAAAAGGGACATGATCAAAGATAATTTACAAATTTAAACAATAAAATTACGAAGAATCAATAAAAAAAGTTAGGGAATATAACTTTTGAACAAAGAGAGCTAAATCTTTAATTCCACTTTCACATTATTGAATATCAGAAAACCTTCCGATTTAAAATTAGTCCAGTGGTTTAAAAGTTGTGGGAATGTTACAAAAATAATTTTTAAGTAGAAGATTTTTGAAAATGTTAAACTATTAATTACAACCTGAGCTCAATGCTGCCAGATACTGAAAATAAAACTAGTATGTAGGTACTCGCTAAGAACGGATTTTAAAATCGACTGACAGGAAATGGGTTCAATCTTGAAGACACAAACTAATTGAAAGCTATAGATATTTTAGGCATTTTGTTTATTTTAAGAAATAACTCCAGTAATATTTATTGTTATAACACTGAATATTTAACATGAGCTTATGTGGCTGTCGGACTTTGGTTTTGGAAAACAACATAAAACAGTTACATAGATTATAAAAAACTATTTAATGATTTCATGTACTCAAAAATTGTATAGAGTTAACATCATTTGGTAAATATATGGTCTCTATTTTGTTAAATGGAAATTTAACGTTGCCGCCCCGAGGTTTATTAACATGAGGAGGGAGGGACAAATTTAACCCAAGATGACTGAAGCCTCATCAGGTCATGTAGATAGTTTTATACTCGTTTGTCTTGCTTGGCGATTTGCCAATGTTGATTCCAAGGTCATGAACGTCAAACAAGCTGAACAATAAATTAAATTAACGGGAATTCTGTTCTGATTTTGAGAAGTTGAACTGTAGTTTAGAGGTTTGTAAATTACAAGGAAATTTTATATCATGATATTTTGAATCAATTCAGTAATTAAATTATTTCTAGATTATTATAAACAAAATTTGGTCCAGTAAATTGGCTAAAACAATGCTAAAAAAAATCTATCTTCCCGAAAATGTGTGTACGAAAGAAATATACAAATATTTTTATTTCTGATTTTTTATGTATTTGAGATAGTATAGATATGAATAACATAGGAATAGTTAGATCCTCCTAATATTTTTTTAAAATGTATAATACAATATGTGTTTGTATTTAAACAGCGTAAGTTTGCTTAGATTTAACTCTTTATTTGTGTAAATAGTATTTAATGAACGCTTAATGTTTATTTTAAATTTATTCCTGGCCCTTATTTGCGTTCATTTTCCATTGTGATATGAAATATTAATCTTAGCAATCACTAACATATAAATTAATTCGATAGATTTGATTATGGAAATTAAGGTTTTTAAACTGTTATAAAACAGCTCTATGAAAATTATTAATTTCATTGTTTTTTTTGTTTTATTTTTACGGACAAATTCGAAACAGACATTTTTAGGGGAAGGAGAACACAGATATCTTTCTTCAGACTTTAGAGGGTTTATTTTAGCCAAAGTCGATGACAAAAAATGTTGAAAAGATTGTAATTTTTAATTGTCTTATATTGTATTTTTTGTTGAGTTATCGAAAAAATAAATTCGTGTATGTGCAAATGTTGCGAAAATATGCTCACATATCAAATTTGAAGGAAATCAATCAAATCGTTTGGGTTTTTGAGAGTTCTCACATTCAGCAGATTACTGACATAAATTAAAAAACAACAACTTATTGTGACTCATGAAATCTCAGAAAGGACATTATTTCAGTGAAACATTTCACTTCCTTTTTAACCCATCTGATAATAAATAATAGCCTATGTCAAAATAAAAATATTGATGATATTTAACAGACTGACAAAGTTGTCACAAATATTTCCACAAAAATCTAAAATAAAAACTTCTTTATTCATTTTTCTAAAGCTCATTTCACCCCTAAATTGTAAAATATTGGTGTCAACCTTAATGTCAGCAATTATGGGTTCTCCGTGGGTTTCGATATTAAACTGAAACGAATAGCAAATTATAATGCATAATCCCAATACCATGAGAAATTGAGTTTTTAGAAAATCTCATATACATAATATTATAATGAACATTTTTCCTAATATTTAAGCAGTAGGCCTACATATTATTATGAAATGATTGATTCTTGACATCTTGGTACGTTGAGATTTTCTTTTATGTACAATGAAGATTTTTGAACCAAGAACTAAGATAATATTTATGTCGAGTTAGATAAAAAATAATCCAATGAATAATCAACCATAGACATACAATCGACAACATCTGATTTACAATAGCTTCGAGGATAACAAGCACAAATAGTTGTTTTAATTCAATAACTTCAACGAATTACAAGTGCAAACTTCCACTATCCTCATACATTTAATATGTTCACACTCTTCATTTTGATAACATGCTCTAGTTCCACACTTTGGCCTGAAAATGGGTAGAGTAGTAAGTTACGAAACAGGGTAGCAGTAACAAAGTTCTACACGAATGCAGAACCCAGAGCAAGTATTGCCCACCGCCAAGCGTTCGTCATTGTCTTACACGCTCTAGAATTTATAAAAAGTAATCAAACAGATAAAGGAACCTAGTGCGTGAAATCCATTCTATTGTTTACTTATTATAAATTAAAGTGGAAGACAAACATTCAAAGATTTTTATTATTAAACAAAATTATGTTTACGCTTGACACACGTTCCTATTAAAAAACCAAGTTAGAATCAGTTCGTCCTTGTCTATTCTTCAAAACTACTCATCATATTTCAGCGAGACTCATGTCAGATATGGTTATTTTAAATGACACAAAACATTTATAAAAAGTACAACATCCTTCAACTTGTTCGAAGGGAGAGAATTTAGGAATGTTTTCGCTACCATTTTAATGTCCTATAGGTTATATTTAGCACAGTTCGTTTTTGAGGTTTTGCATGCACTGATAGCACGACTAACGGCCTGTGGAATAAATATAAGGCTAATCTTTCTTTTTTAATCATTTAATCTGATTCCATTCATTTTAGAAAACTCGGCTATAAATAAAGAAGTACACTTGAAGATAAGACTTTTTAGAGAATAAACGTTTGGTTCTGTATAAACTTGTTTAGAAGAAAATAGTTTTAAAAAATTCAATTAATAAAAAGTTGTAGAAAATGTTGACTTTATAATAGAGAACAAATATTTAATAATTTTATCTTTTAGACTCCATGAGTTATTGTTGTTATCTTACACGCGACCTTGGAAACTAATTAAAATTTATTAGACAGCAGTTGCAATTAATTGTGCGATTTAAAAAAAAAATATTAGTAGCTTTAGAAGGAAAATGAATTTTATAACTTTTTAATATCAATAAAACTCTAACGGGTACAATATCAATTGGTACTCTTATTAGGCTAGTAGACAGATGAAATAGATGAACAATGTGTAATCAATGAATGCCTTTATTGCGTAAACATTTACAAGTGTTTATGAAAACATCCAGAAATCTATGAAAATAATGTGTCTACAAAATATGTAGAGTAAACTGAACTGATATATATCCCCGCAAATCTTTTCGACTGAGTTCAACGGTGGACTCTCCAACCACATCTAGAGAGTTATAATAAGTCATGATACACCTCAATATAATTTAAATGGATTGCTATATCAAAATAAAACCTTTACCATTCCTACTATAACACTTTTTTGCTGTTTAAAGAAGGTTAAAATTTTTGCTTCCTGTTGAAGAGGGGGTAAATGGGGCAATTTTCATTTTTAAATGACAACCATTATCATGTGACATATCATTAGAAAGGTCAATGCAATAGAAAAATAATTGGCACTTCCAAAAGTTTTCTAGTACATCCCTGGTAAAAGTTACATGAAAGATTTAATTATGACTAGCTTGCGTATCTCTTACATATTTTAATATAACAAGTGCTTGAATTGGTAACCTTCGGTTGTATGGCAGTGGTCTTGCCGTTTATAAAACTGAGACAGCATTTGTAAAAGATTCTCTTGTAATGGTGTGAGACTTTTTTAAAATTCAACCCTGTAGGTTATTGAAGTTAGTTGGTTTAATATCATGAAAATGGTTTTTCATGTGACCCCAAAAGAAATAGTCTACTTGATGGCCATTTCACAGCGCCTCTTCTGTCTATCCATCTTCTCGGGGAAAAAAAGTCCATGTTTTATCGTAATCACGGCCGCAGTGTGATTGTGCTCTATCTTGTAGCAACCAAATGCTTTCTTTCTCCTGTCCAATATCTCTAAATATTTCTAGGAGTCAAGTTTCCATAAATTATAAACGGTCCTATTCCTGCCCAAACATTTTCTTATAGATTTCAATCTGTCCAATAAAGACAGTTGTGCCTATTGTCATTACCGTTTGTCATGAAAGTAGTCGCCTCACTAAAGCACAGAGTACATAAGTCACTTTACTCTGTGACTAAAGCATTTAAAGCCTTTCAAGCAGTTGTTACATTAAAACATATAAGAAGATACGCAAGTTAGTCATAACTAATTTATCATGCAACTTTTGCTAAGGATGCATGAAAAACCTTTAAGAGGTTCCATTATTGTTCCATTGCGTAGACCTTTCTAATGACATGTAGCAAGATAGGGGTTGGAATTTAAAAGATGAAAGTTGCTTTCTTTACCTTCTCTTTCAAAAGGGGGCAAAGATTTTAACCAGAAAATGTGTTTATAATAGGTATGGTAGAGGTATAACAATCTATTTAAATTACATCTAGGTGTATCATGACTTATTTTACACTCCTCTGGTGTGGGAATCACGAAGTACGTATCAGTAACTTCATCTACGTCTAGTTTTAGGTTAAAAAAACTTTCTTTCATCTTTCCTATCAGACCATTACATGTTCTCTTTCGATCCTGGAGTCAATATTCTATGCTCTCTATTGACAAAATAAAATAAAAGAAAAACTCAAAATAGTATCTGTGAGTGTATATTTCAATAGAATGTCAAAGGAAAAGATGTAAATATTAAGCTAAATTAATTGGTTTGAAATCTGGTGGTTAAAATGTCTACTAAAATTTTTCATGAAACTATTTAATTTAATAATTTAAATTATATATTTAATATATTTTAAATTATTCATGAAACTGCAAAAAATGGCGTTAATTTGAAATTATTGCTTCCAATATTTATGAAACCGTTCATTTTAGAATATATTTACGAAACCAATACATTTGTTTATTCTTTGAAAGTGATTCTATCTTTGTATGGTAATTTAAAGGAGAAAAAAGATATTGATAACAAACTAATTATTTTGTAGACCATACAATAGCCATTATTTCCATATTGTGAAATTTTTCAAAGTGAAAATGGTGTTGGATTATGTATGACATTTTTTGAAGTACTAAAAACCTTAAGACTGTGGAAGGAAATGTCATTTGTGTTTTATTCTATTAAACAAGAATAATTGTTTTAGTTTTTTACCGATAAATCAGTTATCCTTTGTTTTAAAATAAAAGTAAAGCTATCATTATGATCATGATAAAAAAATTAAGCAGTGAGTATTTACACATTTTATATAAAATCAACGGTTTTCGAGATATTTGACATCAAAAATGTATACTGCATTTCTCTTAGAAACGGTTTATGAAGAAACAAAATTTTTTTAGAACACATGTTGACCACTCTAATTCAAATTTAAAAATAAAATGTGACTCAATATCTACATCTATTCTATAGTAATAGTATGTTTTAAATACAGCAAAAATTACAGGCAGACGAGACGTCAAATAAATACTTTCAAAACCTATGTTCATATCGGAAACTTTTTGTTTTCAACCATCCAACAACTATATCTGTAGATCTAAAATTGCTTTAAAAAAATTCTCCAATTCTTTTCAGAAATGTTTATATTGGAACAATGGCTTCCACTAGATATAAAAGCAATAAGAATGATGAAGCAATTTTAAGTTGAATATATCTTACACGTGCAATGAATTTCGAAAAGAGAGAGATAATTTTCTAATGTAATTTACTTGGAGATAATCGATTATTGAGTTATTCCTGCCGTATGCTGTTGCCATAGCAACGTGTTCATGTTTAGTGTTAATGCAAAATTAATATCAGCTTCTATTCCTCCACTACTGGGGATTAATTATCAGTAAAGGGTCTTCAATAGTCTTGCATGATAATGTACTTGATTACAATTAATGGTCATCAAAGTAGTACATAAATTATTGTCATTCGATAAGAATTTGGCCTTATGATTTTTAAAAATGAATAAACAATTACTGAAAATAGATTTAAATAAATCTAAGCTTAATATTTCATTTGTGCAATAAATTCTTTCTAATTGTATTTAGTATTTGATTGAGAATTTTTAATGACATGAGTTATTTTTATTTATATTTATATCATCTTTAAATGCCATTTTACACCGTGGTTTAGAACATTAATTTTCATATATGACAAATAATTTGAATAAATTCATAAGTCCTGATTATGAGAATCGGTTATAACAGTTCCACGGACGATTTTTGTATTTTAACGATAAGTTTTGGAGAGAACTTTAACCTTGAACCAACTGTTTTGGAGAGAAGAGAACTGTTACCTTTTGTTTGCGTCTGTTGAGGTCACATTTCATACAAATCTAAATACGATAAGCCGACTTTGAGTAAAAAGTAACTTTTAGTGTTTTTTGTACGGAACCTTACTTCCTAAGTTATCGAAAAATAAAAACTAGTTTCGAATATACAGACAACAGATAGTCCATTTAAAAAACTATTTGTCTGGCCTCAGCGTATCTCAAAACTCGAGGAGTCGATATCGATGTTTAACCCATCAAAACTACGAAATAAGTAAGTAGAATCAACTTAATCAGATATATCAAAATTAACAGCAAAACTGTATATTACAATGAAGACATTTCAATGTCACACCTGTCACTGCCTATTATTATAAGCTTGCATAAACGCAATTTATTATTTTTTCCCCTCTTATATACTAAGCTAGGAGATTGATGAATAAAAGTGAAATTACTGTTAATTTTTTTTTCGCTATTATATCTGACTTGAGGTTTTACGAGCTCAAAAATGAATTTTTGGAACGATGTCTTTCTGTAAAAACCTAAATTCTGGTTAAATTTTAACAAATTTGGAATGTGGACATATTTTAACCATATCTCGAAACACTTTTCGATAACTCAAAATTTGGAGGTACAACAAAAATCCACTGATTTCTGTTAAATTTAGGTGAAATCTGAAGTTTATTGACCTTAATCGATGTGCCAAATCTCAAGTAAAAGACAATTAAGTGTTGTCATAATTGGGAAAATAGGAACATGAAACTTGAAAGCAGTTGTTTTAAGGGCGATTTCAATCAAATACAATTTACTCCATGAAACTGTTTTTGGTGCAGTGAAGCAAGTTTATATAAAAATTAAAAACGTTTTGATTTTTTAATATATTTTTCTAGAGTTAATAGGGGTAGAGGACCGATTGTGTAGTTTTAACCTATGGAAAATTACATGTAAAAGAACTAACAAAATGTTTTTTAATTATTAGTAGAACTGACACATTTCGAGGAGACAAAAACTGTGTCAAAAGTGCAAGTAGAAGAAAGTTACGGTTCAGAAAAAAAATTACAAAAAAAACTAAAACTTCAATTTCAATCGTAGCTTGAAGCAAGTACATGAAAGTAGCGACGGAACACTATACCAGGTGTTTCAGACCAGATGGACACTATCTGTAGCGCCTAAACGAAACCAGATAAAAATTGTCTTCCAATTAGAACCCCCCTTTTTCGACCCCAAAAAATTCAAGAAAAGTATTTTCGACGCTCCTCAATGACCCAAAAGGGCACTTTTGGGGGGGGGCAGGGGGGTGTTTTTGGAAAATGTTCAAATAGAAACATAGGTCGTGTGATACCTCATTTTAAAGGTCTCTCTTTTCTGATCATTTTGGAGCACAAATATTGTTATCTTTTCATTAATGTACAGGGTGTGACAAAAAAAATTATTTTCGTAAATGCCATTTTTTGTACAATTATTTAATGGTACAAGATAGAACCAAACTTTCAATACAAAAAATGTTTGTTTTCAAAAGGTCTCTTAAATGGTACAATTTTCAATCTAGGTTGCTATTTGAATTTGTTTACTTTTTTCTCTATAAAAGTAATAAAGTTTGAAATTTATTAAAAATTTGTAAACTACATAGAAGTCCATACTACCCCATATCTCCTGAAAGGTTGTGTTCTTGTAAAACTTGGGGGAAAATGGGTTGCCCTATCTTTGTTAGGGAGCTGGCAGTCACATTTCCGCTATAAACTAAAAAAAAGTATTTCGTCAAACCCTGTACAGTAATTAAAAGATAACAAAATTTTGTTTGCTCCAAAATGTTCAGAAAAGAGATACCTTTAAAATTTTAACACGACCTATGTTTCTATTTGAAAATTTTCCAAAAACACCGCCCTGTTCCCCAAAAGTCCCCTTTTGGGTCATTGAGGAGCGTCGAAAATAATTTTCCTGAATTCTTTGGGGTAGAAAAAGGGGCATTCTAATTGGAAGGAAATTTTTATCTGGTTTCGTTTAGGCGCTACAGATAGTGCCCATGTGGTCTGAAACACCCGGTATATAATATCTTTAAAAAAAAAAATTTCCTCAAAACGTAATATTATAGAGACATTTTGGGTCAGGTAGTTATTATTATTATTTTAGTAGGCTATTTAGTTTTAAAGATGGGTCCGTGTAAACGTCACTGCCTTATTAATATACACCATTTATCTATTAATGTATCAAAGTATAAACCTTGAAATATCATAGTCTGTGACTTGTTTAAGTAACAGTTTTTAATATTTTATCAAGATTTATAAATTCTGTTGGTTATTACAATGTTACAGTAGGCTTAGTGAACAAGGTATTACATGAAAATGTTGATGAAAATGAAACACAGGTTCACAAATTTTCTCAACATGGTGCACAGACATTACTAATCCCAGTATAATTTGTAGTACCGCTCCCTTGAGAGATAGAACGGTGGGGGGGATTACACGAATGGGCGTTTCTGTCTTTGTTATTAAACTGTAAATACAAGCTCGCTAATTAAAAGGTTTATACTTAAGTGTTACCATCCAAAAACATAATATAATATAAAATATATTACAATACAGAATTTATAAATGTTTAAGCCTTCCTTTGTACTAAGCTGTAAATACACCATAACTTCAAATCATTGTTTATATTTTACAGTATGTGTTTATACCCATATATAGGCCATCCTTTAGACTAAGCTGTAAATACACCATAATTTCAGATCTTTGTTTATATTTTACGGTATGTATGATTTAACCCACATATAGGCCAAACTGTAAATGCACCATTACGTCATATCTTAGAATCGATTTTACCATGCATATGTAGTTGAAAAATATTACTAAATTACACAATAGATAAGTGGGAAACTTTTTATATTAACAAGTACCATAATATAAAATAATGTGTAAATAATGAATTAGGGCCTATACAAAATTGTATATTAAAGTAAAACATAAAATGTATTGTTAGATATAAGATTAGTAAAGAATATTCTATTAGATGTTAACTTTTAAGTTATTTAGGATGACGCGAGGCACTTGTTAAATGACTCTTTATAAAGTAGGTTAGGCCACGCCCCTTTCATTTTATTTAAATATTGGGATTGGGGCAGTGATAGGTTAATAATAGTTTAGTTATTGGAGCTCATGTATCACTGAGGATGTCGACTTTGTCGTTGAAACGCGTTTGATTAAGTAAACGTAATATTTGTGAGATCTTGTGTTTGAGTTTTATTTTATCTAATGTGGGCTATTGTTAATATTATGAAAAGTATTTTACGTGTAACCCATATAGCTAGGGATGTCACAGCACAACCGACAGACGATAAAAAAAAAAAAATTAAAATTAATGCTTGTCAATAAGAATTTTGTAACCTTCTCATTATAAAGTAAAGAGCATTATTATTATTAATAATACATCTTAGATTACATTCTACAACTTGATCTTCCCCTTGACCAAATTGAAACTGCACCATAGCTTCAGATCTTTTATTACAGTCTACAGTATATTTAATATCTGCTACGAATAGGCCTTCCACTAGAATAAATTGTAACAGCAATTTTTAATTGTTACGTTCACAAAATGTAACAAATTATTTTTAAATGATATTAAATCAAACATTTTCCTACAATGTTTAATTAGCTTCATAGCTCTGAATGTCCTCTGAACTAGCCATAAAGTGAATTAGCCTTTCTAGTGAAGGTAAGGGGTTATTTTTTTATTTTATTATTTATTTATTTTTTTTTGTTTTTTTTTTTTTTGTTGATAATTTTAGGGATAAGAAAAACTCAAATGACGAGTTTTCTCAAAAATGGCTCAAACAATTTTAATGAAATTAACTCTATGGACCAAATCGTATATTTCTCAATTCGTAATCCCTCCCTCCCCCCCACAAAAACAAATATTCCATTGAAATGAAATAACATTTCTCAAAATTTGATCCACCAATTTTGTTCAAATTTTGCTGAAATATGAAAACTAATGTCCCCCTTAATTGGGGCAAATTGCAAATAAACTTTTCTGTTCAGGAAAAATTTACATAAAACTAAAATAAACCTTGACCGCTTCAGTATAAACTCGATTTCAATCACATACAATTTACGTTTATAGCAGAAGCAAAACAAACATTCTTAGGCTTTAATTAAATATCTTTTAAAGTATTTTGATTTATTTAATTTAAACATTTTATAGGGTTAGATACTTCTTATTTTAAGCCATCTACCAAGAGAGAAAATTCAGGAATAAAATAGATTGTTTTTTCCATTTCGTCTTTAAAGTAATAATTGGGACTTTTTGTGAGATTGTTAGAATATCATTGTTTCCTTGTATATGATTTTGTAGATGGGTTGTAATTAAAGTGGTGCAGCATTTTTTGCACCGTTTATTTATTTATGTAAAAAAAATATGCGTGACCAAAAAATCAAATTTATTTTTAAAGTGATTTTGAATTAATACAATTGTACGTTGTTTTTAAGTGTCTATTAGAATAAGTTGTTTTTTTTCCACTTGTAGATTATTATTTCCTTTGCTATAAGAAAACAGTACCCCCCCTCCCGTTTACATTGAAGGTCTTAGCCTCTCAGTATATAGGCAATGGTGCTGGCAGTATGGAGCTCAAGTGCAGGGGCAAATCAATACTCAGCGAGCCCTGGAAATATGCGCTGCAATTGTAACACTTAGCCAACAGCAATTTTAAACTTTTTTTTACTTACTTTGGTTGTTTTATTTAAAAAAACATAAATTTACTCTAAATATATATTGTGATTTCTTTTATGTTTAAATATAAAATATTTGTTATATTTTATTTTCAACCTCTAAAATATTATTAATTGTAATTTTATGTAAATAACCATCCATTAAACCATTCATCCATTCATGAAATTCATTCATCCATTAAATGCATGAAATGAGACGTTACAATGGCAGTGCGTATTGTGAAGGTTCACATATATATCCAGCGCATATTTATTGATTTCCCCCTTGTATTTCACCTCATACTACCACCAGTACCATGGTTACAAATTTACAACATTCTCAAAATTGGCTATTTAGGTTTATTTAAATTTCTTCTAAATTATAGCTCCAAAAGACAAACACGTAAAATATTTACAGTATCTCTAAAAAATATCATGTTTGGAGTTGAAAATGAAATTACTCAATACGTTTAATAGCGATTTAGTTAATAAACAAAGACCAGAGCACTGTGGTGACAATATATACAGATACACTTTCAACAGTCCCTTACCACACTTGGGAATAAACAAAATAACAAAAAACAAAAATGTTTGTCAAAAGTAAAATGTTTATTCCTATTAGACCATTATAGCCATTACAACAACCTATTACAACAATCTTAGTCTTTGTTAAGATTCCCTCTGAAGATGACAACTTTGTTGTTGTAATAGCTATAAGGGTCTAATAGGAATAAACATTTTACTTTTGACAAAAATTTTTGTTTTTTGTTATTTTGTTTATTCCCAAGTGTGGTAAGGGACTTTTGAAAGTGTATCTGTAGCGATTTAGTTAAAAAAATAAATAAAATGTGAAAGTTAATGAGCCAAACCAGTCTGCTAAAATAGCAAATACATTTATACTCTATTTAAATATAAATAAACTATTCAAAGACGTTGCACTAACCCCCAACTGAAATGGCAAATATATTTGTCTTTATTTTCAACAAATTATACAAGTAAGAATGACTTTCTCCCTGAGTCATCCATCATGCCTTCGCATGTAAACGTTCAGTTATAAACAATACAAAAATACTATATTTCATTTTAACTTTTTCGCACAAACGTAATTAAAGGAATTCGGATGATGGGTAAACAATTTATTAAATTATTTTTCCGGGATCTATTTTGATATCTCCGAGTTAAGAAAAAATTAAGAAGAGTTTTTGGAATTACGTCCGTCTCTAGTATGGAAATTCTCTACAGCAAAAGCGCGTAGCCCGATTTTAATCAAATTCATTGTGGCGGCATATTTTTGCCACATCTTGCGAGATTTTTCAGTGTTTAATACATAATTAAAACTTTGGTTTTTGCAGCCGTAAAAATAAAAAACAGAAAAAAACACGAAGATAAGGTTTTTCTCAAAATTTACTCTGTGTAAGACTCTAAAACGCTAAATATATAAAGGTTGGTTCTATCTTTCCGAAACTGCAGGTTCGTGCGTTAATGGTAAGAAAAATTGGCCTTGGGCTGTTATAAGTAATTTCTCAATATATGCTATACCGATTTCGTTAAAATTTTAGTGAAGTATGACGATTAATAGCCAAATCCTCTTGGAATATCGAAAATAAATAAATTCAACGAATCAGTACTAATTGGGAAAAAAAAAAAAAAAAAAAAAAAAAAAAAAAAAAAAAAAAAAAAAAAAAAAAAAAAAAAAAGACTGAATATTCGATTTCAATCAAATGAAACTTACACTGAAGACGTATTTAAGACACAAAAACTACGCAAGTTTGGACCTTATTTAAATCACAAATATTTTTTTCAAAGACGGTGGTTTATTTATGATTAAGAACAATAATTATTGAAATTACATTTTAAGTGAAGATTAGTTTTTGTTCGTTTATTTGGTTTTGGGTAAAGTGTGTGTATTATTTATACAATTATTATTATTATTATTATTATTATTATTTTACGAAAATATATAGAAATTTTGTTTAAAATAGTTTTCTATGTTTTTATAGTACATTTTTAGAGATTACATCACATATTAAAATAAAGTATATAAAAATTGAACACTCTTTCTCAAACCCCATCTTCAAAAGCAGACTAAACTATTCGCAGCCCAAAATGGCCGTTTCGTAGTTGTCAGTCAAAAAGGAAAAAAATTATTTATGGACGTCTTATTAAGATTTTATAACTTATTTTAAATATTATTTATATTTTTAAATATGGCGTTATTTGAAAATTATTACGTGATCAGTGATTGGCTGTTCTTCTTAAATTTGATTTTTTTTACCGATATCTCGTAGTAAGTAAGTTAGTTTGGGTCCATAAAGGATATATTTTAGTCTATTTTTATCTCAATCGTTACAGCTGGTTTGAGAAAATAGTTATTTTGTATTTTCTTATTTCATCTACCGCCCAATTTTTAGATATCAGAAAAATCGAAAAAAAATAGATGTACGTAGCTTTTAACAAATCTTAAAATATTATTAATTTTTTAAAAAAAATTGTAAATTGTTAACACGATGTAAATGATTTATTGTTCTTTAATATTCATTAAATTCATCTGCTGGTTAAACATCATTTAGCAATATCAATTGAAGAAAACAAAAGATCTTTAAAATTGAACATAAAATTGGTACATACATAAATTAAACACACAAAAAAAAAATACATATATAATTCATGAATATTTTAGAGTCTATTCTCGGAGTAATGATTATAGGGAATAATAAGAGTCTATATCTCGGGGAGTAAAATTCACATACATAGCAATCAAAGTCATAAATTAATTATATAATTATAAAAGTCTATATCTTGGGGATAAAATAATTATAAATGCACAAAGTCTCTTTATCTCGGGGTATCGGGTTGGTGCTGACTTTTATCAAGGAAGTCGGGTAATTATAAATATTAACATAATTAATAATAAATTAAATAATGAGGAATATTTCTTTTTTTTTTTTGATTGATGAAGATGAAAAGATGATTGTTGACTTATATAACAGTTATTCTGCACTTTTGATATATATAAAATTGTTTCTACGTTTTATACTTTCTTTTACACTAAACTTGTGAATACTTAGTTCTTTTTTAATATTGCCTCATAGGCTTAATAGTTTAAAAGGAAAGAGATGATATTATAGTAATAACTTGAACGATCTCACCAGGTTGGATTATGCAGCAGTAAAAAAATGGTCAATATTCAATCTATCCTGGGGTATATTTTTAAACTTTTTATTTTTATTAAACACTGATCTTCTAGGCTTCCTCTCATCCACTTTTAGAAAAATCAAAACAATACTTTTATATTTAAAAAAAATCTTCAGGCAGGAGCCAAACATAAATAGGTATTGCCTGTATGAGTTTCTGTCTGACAACCCCAATCCATTGTTAGGCTCTACAAAGAGAATCACTTTTATACACTTTCTTTTCCGATCATGTTTTGGATTTGTAACACAAATGAAATGTATTATGACCCTAATTTACAAGACAAAAGTTGTTAATAACTTCATTAATAATTACTGACTCTACTTTTAATAAAATTTGATGTTGAAGACATGCTATAGGGATCCAAATAACTTCTTTTTTTATCATTAAAGTTATCTTACAACTAAATACAATTTTATCTTGGTCACAATCTAAAGTTGGTTAAAATTCCCGCTTATACCATTTATTATTATTTTTAAACTGTTTTGATCACGTGACTGGATCGTTCTAAAATATGTGTCCAACACGGATCTAGGCAGCCATCTTTGAATTTCGAACTTTGGTCGTATTTATGCAAATACCTAATTATTCTGAGGTTTTTGATATTAATTCAGGTGACAAATTTTATGTAAAAATAACTGTTTCTTCCATAGGCCAAGTTTATTTGGTCGTAGCTATCATGGTTTTATTACTATTTCAACTTCTGACGCTATTATTTTAAGGCGGCGGTCATTTCTGTGTTGGAAAATTTTGCTTCTAAAAGTTTCTTTTTGACTTTCTACTGCCGTTTTGTTACTTTTATTAGATAACTGAGATGTTTAGGCCTTTAATTTATATAGTCTAGGTTTAGGTAAAATGTAGTGGTATTAAGTTATTTCTCATATTCGTTCGGGAATTTGTTAATTTAGGCTTGCTTAATTTATAACATAGTTTGCGAGTCTGCCGCTAGGCGTTGTCGTATTCAAACATTTTTATTTACATTACATTTCTGGTATAAAATGATTTATTTAAAACTTTATATTTGCATCATTTTGACTTGTTTCAAGCTAAAATATGACCACATACCAAATTTAATATAAATTGCTTAGAATACTGGATGACGAACAAATGACAAACTGACATAATTTCAAAAATCAGTATTTGTGTTTAGGGGACCTGTAAAACGGTATATCCGGAAAATTTGATTTAGGCCTATATCTCAAAATATGTTTTGTCGGTTTCAATGAAATTCAAGGTGAAAATATAAAAAATACAGGTTGAGTTTTATTAATTACAAAAAAATAAAATTAAAATTCTGTCAGTAAAAGCTTCATACAGTACAATAACTACGTATTTGAGAAAATTATTGAGTTTATGGACTTACAAGTTAGTATAATGTTTGTAAAATATTTGTTCAAAGATAATTTAGATTTTTAAATGGTAAAAAATCACGAAACCTGCAAATAAACTTTTAATGTCTAATAACTTAACGACTACAGTTTATGGTTCGATTACGTCACGTAACTATTCACTCTGTGTTCTTACAATTATGTGAATACAAAATATTTTTTTATTTATTTTTATGTATCCAAGTTGTGGTGCAAAGTGGACAGGTACAGAGTGCTGTTCGTCGGCTTCAAATAGACTTTCAGATAATAAGAGTCTCATGTCACAGCACCATAAGTGATGCAATAAATATAAAACTACCTGTACAGTCACTTTGAGTTACCATGGAAACACAGCATGACGTCACTTCTACGTACTTTGTTAGAGGAAGTATTATCAGTTTCCGACTAAATTTAAAGGGATAACCTAGATTATATTGGTTATACTACGAGAAACCTATCACACGATATTAACCGTCTACAAATGACGAACTTTAGAAAGATATTTTGTATGTAAAGGTAATTTAAAATTATTTATGTAGGGAGACAGAAAGAGAGAGTGTATGTCTTTTGTTATACACAACTTTTGTCTGGCATTTTCAACTTTTGTCCGATTTTCACAGAAATTGGTATTCACACATTGAATATTAAATGACTAGGGAATCAAAGTTAGATGTTTGTTTTAACTGGCTACTTTTGTTAAGCTGTGTTTCTTGTAAGTTTTCTACTTTTTTTTTTTTTTTTTTTTTTAATTTACTAAATTTAGTATTTATAGTAAAAAGAGTTTAATTTTTAGCCGATTTTTACTTTTTGTTATAATTTATTAATAACACTTTTGTAAATTTTTATGAATTTTTTTAAAGCTGTAAATAATAAAAAACTACATAGATATTTTTAATCTTTATGTTTTTAAATGAGAATTTTAAAATTATAGGCCAACTGTTGGCAGTCCTGCGTAATCTTGAGCGAGAAATATTCTTGTCTGGGGAGGAGGAAGGAAGTATCGTAATGACGTCAGAGTAAAATAAAACTCCGTAACTATTGAAACTAAATTGGTTATTTCAGCATTCATTTTCTACATAATATTTGGTGGTAATACTTATATAAACTTTTCATAAGTGTTTTAAAGAAAACAGAATTTTTTTTAATGAGAAGTTGCTAAAGAGGTTGTCCATTTAAGAATGAAATGTGAAAAAATTCGAGCTTCCAGCAATCTTACCAACAAAAAAAAATCATTGAAATTCCCAACTCTACTGTTATAAAGTGGTACGATATTCCAACGATTGTATGCCTAAAAGATAATTAGAAAGCTGAAATAGACTCCTATTAGCAGACTTTATGAAACATAAAATTTAGATGAATCAATATTTCTTTAATAATTTACTGATGACGCTGATCCAGTAATCGTCATAATTATTGAATTTTTAGTTAAAGTTACTCTCCAGACGTCAATGTTTATTGTGGTTTGATTTACATCCTTGTTATGGAGCCGTTTATTTGTTTAGGAAAACAATATGAGGTTTGTCAGAATTTTTTGTCTTTCCAAAATTATGATAATGAAGTAGATTTTATTTTTAATATATTTTTTTAGCAAGATTACTTCATATCTTTATAGTAATCTTTGCCTAAGGAAGGAGGTAGTTATCTTATGGCCAACACAAAGTCCCTTTTAATTTGTTTACTATGTAATCATACGAAGAACAACCTCCACTTAAAGAAAATTCGTGACATTTCTCAATTCTGATAAGATTATCACAGCCATAGATACCATCTGTTGCCGATAATGTGGGCAGGTTGGACGTGTGCAGTCATGAACATATCGAAATGTACTAAACACACAAATAACTTTTGGATATAATCTCTCATGACATGTATTCATTTGTATGAAATTTGTCACTCCTAAATTGCTAATGAAACCACTAGTACTAGTTTATTGACACTATATATTAATTTCGTTTTCGTCATAATTAAAATATATACATTTAATCTAGTTAAATATCATGAAATGTTACGAAATGAAAGTATCTATAACAAAATTCAACTTATATTGTTTATAAATAATCCGTACTAGTGGCAGTAGCAGAAATACTGTATAGTAAAAATCTGATACAAAATAACACATCTGGTGTTTTTTCACACAATAATAACAATATTAATAAATAATCACACAATTTCAAATTTTAAATCTTTCTGGTATTTTTTTTAACTGGACTGTATATGAGAAAATAATAAAATAATAACAGATATTAAAACAGAATGATATCAAACAGAAGTCAAGGACGTAAAAGAACAGAAATTAATAATAATATTATTAAATCAACTCTACTTGCTTAAATCGTGACAATGACTCCACCGCGAAAGTTCCTGAGATTTTGTTTATGAAAGTTGTAAGTGGATTGGACATGATCGGTCTTGTACTTCTATATGTTTCATAAAGGTCTCCATTCGCTTGTAACAAGTCAGTGACCCTGAAAAAACTCGGAGTTTCTCATATGAAAAAAAAACCACTCTCTCGTTGTAATGATTCTTTTTCAGGCAAGCATTATTGTGATTAAATGTGTAATAAATGATAATAATAATAACAATAATATAAATTGTATTGGTTGTGATTTATCTTGCTTTAAAAAATATTTATTTAAAGAAAGGTCTTAAAGATTTATTATTTGTGTTAACGACGGTAATAATAGGTATTACGTAGCCTACTTTTTATTATATTGGGAGTAACAGCCTGGTGAATTATTAGAAAATAGAATACTGAATTTTACACATCCGTTTAAATTGCCTCAGCAGAGACGTATAATGGTTTTGAAAAGAATTTTAATTTTTAGAGTGATTATAGTCAAGTTGAATGTGCCTTATAGTTGATGAGGAATATACCAAAGTAGGATTTTATTCCTTCCGTCTTGCGGCATTAGCTGTGATTATAGAATCTTAAAATGGTATTTTCGCATAAACTTATTTAATTTTATTTGTAATATCACGTTGGATCTATCCAATTGAAAGTGGATTATAGTCTTTAGGTTGAAGAGTAATATTCCCAGAACACGTTTATGCCTTACGTCTTGCGGCTTTAGTTTTAATAATATTAAGCATAAACAGGTTGGATCTGTCCAATTGACCAATTGAAGATGGATTATAAGCCTTTATGTTGATGAGGAGTACTCCGAAAAACGTTTATTCCTTACGTCTAGCGTTGTTGTTTTTATTATTATTAAGTACAATCAGGTAGGTTATACAAAGGAAAAAATCACTGTGATTTTTTTCCTCATTGTTGTCTCAGTTTGAAATTGTTGTTGATGGACGCTCCGTTTATTATAGAATCTTTTGCATCAGTGGAAAGACTGCATTGTTTTACGGGTAATAGTCTTCTCGGTACATACAGGTAACAAAATGACTTGTATTCCGTGAATGCTAAGATGGGAATAAATCTGCCGGCATAAGTAATTTTATCACCAAACAGGGGAGCAGTAGAGATGCTCTCTACGGCGAATAAAAATAGTAAACTTATAATAGCATGAAACAAGTTAGATCGAAAGGGAGTTGAATCTAATTGTAGTTACAGTTCGGTTACTAGTACAATTTATATAGCAGTAGATGCTTATCCAACGGTTACTAGTACAATCTATATAGCAGTAGATGCTTATCCAACGGTTACTAGTACAATCTATATAGCAGTAGATGCTTATCCAACGGTTACTAGTACAATTTATATAGCAGTAGATGTTTATCCAACGGTTACTAGTACAATTTATATAGCAGTAGATGTTTATCCAACGGTTACTAGTACAATCTATATAGCAGTAGATGCTTATCCAACGGTTACTAGTACACTCTATATAACAGTAGATGCTTATCCAACAGTTACTAGTACAATTTATATAGCAGTAGATGTTTATCCAACGGTTACTAGTACGATCTATATAGCAGTAGATGCTTATCCAACGGTTACTAGTACACTCTATATAGCAGTAGATGTTTATCCAACGGTTACTAGTACGATATATATAGCAGTAGATGTTTATCCAACGGTTACTAGTACGATCTATATAGCAGTAGATGTTTATCCAACGGTTACTAGTACACTCTATATAGCAGTAGATATTTATCCAACGGTTACTAGTACGATCTATATAGCAGTAGATGTTTATCCAACGGTTACTAGTACACTCTATATAGCAGTAGATATTTATCCAACGGTTACTAGTACGATCTATATAGCAGTAGATGTTTATCCAACGGTTACTAGTACGATCTATATAGCAGTAGATGCTTATCCAACGGTTACTAGTACACTCTATATAGCAGTAGATGCTTATCCAACGGTTACTAGTACGATCTATATAGCAGTAGATGTTTATCCAACGGTTACTAGTACACTCTATATAGCAGTAGATGTTTATCCAACGGTTACTAGTACGATCTATATAGCAGTAGATGTTTATCCAACGGTTACTAGTACGATCTATATAGCAGTAGATGTTTATCCAACGGTTACTAGTACACTCTATATAGCAGTAGATATTTATCCAACGATTACTAGTACGATCTATATAGCAGTAGATGTTTATCCAACGGTTACTAGTACACTCTATATAGCAGTAGATATTTATCCAACGGTTACTAGTACGATCTATATAGCAGTAGATGTTTATCCAACGGTTACTAGTACGATCTATATAGCAGTAGATGCTTATCCAACGGTTACTAGTACACTCTATATAGCAGTAGATGCTTATCCAACGGTTACTAGTACGATCTATATAGCAGTAGATGTTTATCCAACGGTTACTAGTACGATCTATATAGCAGTAGATGTTTATCCAACGGTTACTAGTACACTCTATATAGCAGTAGATATTTATCCAACGGTTACTAGTACGATCTATATAGCAGTAGATGTTTATCCAACGGTTACTAGTACGATCTATATAGCAGTAGATGCTTATCCAACGGTTACTAGTACACTCTATATAGCAGTAGATGCTTATCCAACGGTTACTAGAACGATCTATATAGCAGTAGATGTTTATCCAACGGTTACTAGTACACTCTATATAGCAGTAGATGTTTATCCAACGGTTACTAGTACGATCTATATAGCAGTAGATGTTTATCCAACGGTTACTAGTACGATCTATATAGCAGTAGATGCTTATCCAACGGTTACTAGTACACTCTATATAGCAGTAGATGCTTATCCAACGGTTACTAGTACGATCTATATAGCAGTAGATGCTTATCCAACGGTTACTAGTACGATCTATATAGCAGTAGATGCTTATCCAACGGTTACTAGTACGATCTATATAGCAGTAGATGTTTATCCAACGGTTACTAGTACGATCTATATAGCAGTAGATGCTTATCCAACGGTTACTAGTACACTCTATATAGTAGTAGATGTTTATCCAACGGTTACTAGTACGATCTATATAGCAGTAGATGTTTATCCAACGGTTACTAGTACGATCTATATAGCAGTAGATGCTTATCCAACGGTTACTAGTACACTCTATATAGCAGTAGATGTTTATCCAACGGTTACTAGTACAATATATATATATATATATATATATATATATATATATATATATACAAACGGTTACTAGTACGATCTATATTGCAGTAGATGCTTATCCAACGGTATATTCTTTGTTTACAACTATTGTTGCAATATTATGCTAATTGTTGACATTAGATAAAGCGTGCTGGTGAAGGCAGGAGTGCAAGTGAATAGTTAAAACTTGTGATCGCTTGGAGGTAGACAAGTTTCTCTGAGATATGTCTTGGTCAAGAGCTTATGTTTTTCAGTTGAGGGCTAATGAAGAACTTTTTGCCTTTATTTTTTTGTTTAACTTGCTGAGCTGCAGTAGTCCACTAAGGTTATGTTAGGTTAGCTTAGCTTATAATCAATCAGATTGGTATTAGACATAATAATTGTAATTATCTACCTGTTTACTTTTATGTTAAATGTTTTACATTATTAAATATCTCACTCTGTAATAATTGATATTTGCCTGGCTTACTGCTTCACCCTTCAAAGGAATGAGTTTACGTCCTTTTTATAAAGTGAAAATTCATTATTTTCATAAGTGATATGTCACATTTTAGTAAAGAACACTCTCGTTTGACTGTCAATACAAAGACTATTGACACTAAATATTAAAAGACTCAGTATGTAATACTAAACAAGATTCTAATCCAGTAAACTACAATCTCATGAGGCATCAGATTTTTTAAATGTTTCTTATCTAGTGAACGGAAGAACCAGACGCTATTACACTAACAAAAGAGTTAAGAATGTGTAAGTTTCATGTTGGAAAATTCCATTTTTTTTAGTTGTTCCAAAATAATTTAGACTCAAAAAATAATAATATAAGAAATAATATTAGAAGGTTGTATTCAAAATTGATGTAAAAATAATTTAAAAATTCTTATGTGATCATGTTGATCCTGTTGAGTAGATAAATTAATACAATTACGGATATTTTGATCAATTAAAGGTTGGTTTTAAACACAGTTGCGCCAAGATAACTGTTTGTCACCGTGAGAATACTCTGACTGAACCATAGTGATAGAATGTTTCACTTGATTGTAGTGATTCACCAGACTCGTAAATCGATAGACCTCAAAGTTTTCACGTTAATTACAAAAAAATAATAACAAATACAAGTAGATTTCTTTATTGGGTATTCAGTGATAAAAATTGCAATAGCATTCTATATATCCGCCATCAAATTTAAAAAGTAGAAGATAGAATTAATGTTTACACCTGGAGAGATCGATATTACACTATATAGCTTCAATGATTTTTTTTGGGAACTTCTTATCTAATAAACTTTTACGACCTTGGTAAGTTTAAAAGATTATTTATTTAATTTTTTTAAATTTAATAATTTTTTGAACACAGGAAATGATAAGGCAATTTCTATGAGAAGATAAACAACAAAATTTTATATATAATAGATTTAACCTATTTTTATATAATGTCGTTATAAATTTAATTTATATTGAGTAACGATAACAACATGATTTGGCGCCATGGAAAGAGGAATTTGTTCCTTGCAAGCTTTAAAGCAATAAAACCTTAATGTATTTAACCACACATTGATGTCGTATAAGCTTATAGATCAGCGACATTAGTGTCAATATACAAACTTTTTTTACTTCTACGTATATAAAAGTTCAATTTTGTTTACAAATTATACTTGCAGATATTTATTTTCAATTTATTATATAAAGTACGCCATATGTTTATTAAAAAATCTAACTAATAAAACGTTTGCTTATGAAGGAAATATTTAGTGCAAACATTTAGATTCTGTTTTGTTGTTGATAAAGGAAAACATAATATAGGAGTAGTTGATCCACGCAAAGATTAGATTTAGGACCAAATCACGCACGGATTAGGGGTAACAAGTTTGTAGAAAATAATATGTTTTAAAGAAAATGAACAAATTTACTTTTTTAATTTCTCTGTTTATAATTTTAATTTAAAATATTCAATATATTTTTTATTACGGGATATATTAGAATACACTTTTTTATACATTGATATTGTAAAATATGTGTGTATATGATTCAATTTTACAGTATTACGACATATTATCGATTACGATTGCTGCCTCATTTCTATCAACCATCTGGGCTGCATTTTGATTTTGCTTGTATTTAGAAACATAATGTCTACGTTTTATTGTAAACATTTATATTTCGTTTTAACAAAATTAAAATAATTTAAAATTTGCAGACATACAAATTCCACTTAAACAATATTAATATAATATACTTACTACCCAAATTGAAATACATGGTTATTTCAACTTAATTTTTATTACAAAGGAAAGAAATAAAACAAATGGACGTTTTCCTAATTTACGGCCTAAGGTGTTTATCTTGTCACTGAACGGCAATAAAACAGAAACAAGATAGATCTAGCAGTCAACACGCTACAATTAATTCAAGGTTTTGGTTTCAGTATGTGATGTGACAAACACTTAAACCCTAAGCCATTTAACTGTTAATTCCACTAACTGTTTCTATTAATGATTCAAACATGATGGAAATGCTAAAGAAGTGTCCCCTTATATTAAAATAACAGCTATATGGAATTAAAAACCAATTTAAAACGTGAAAAAAGTATTTATTCTGTTTATTCATTAATGTAACGAAATAATTTGAGTTAAATTTTAAAAAAAATTGAAAGAAAGCTTCGATTCAAATGTGCTACTTCCTGCTTTTCTTACATATTTTTGTTCTGATACCATTTTTGAAGAAACCAGATTTCAATAAAATCTGGTTAGAAGGAAGAAATATTACGCTGTTTCGCAGGAAGGGGGCAGAGGCTGTTCCCTCTCCTATCCCATTACGTAACATGGGGAAATAACGTGATGGTTGGAATTTGATTTTAAGAGGAAAACATTTTTAGGGAAGAGGAATGTGCGAGGAACAGCCTAATCGTAAGGTAACTTTTTGTATTTAGTTCTTTTAATTTACTGTATCAACATTTTTGTCAAATATTCAAAATACAAATTAAGTTGATTGCTTATATAATAACAGCGGAGTAGAAAATTATAAAAGTTTATCAATAAAATAGTTTTAAATAATTCAATTGTAATAGAGTGTAATAATAGTCTTATATTTTTTTGTTAGAAATAACATTGTAAATTTAAATTATAAGCAATCAACCTAATTTATATGCTCTCAATATTTAATATATTTGTTCTTGTGAAGCTAATTGATAATATGTCATAAGAAGTAGATTATACAGTGAAAAATACGTCTTGCAACATATGATTGGTGAAATTATAGAAACTTGATTTGTTCCTGCTGTTTAAACGAGAAAAAACCTCTCGGTCGTCATCGCCTTAATAAAAAGATAAATAAAGACCGCAACCCTTCAAATACTTTTAAAATGTCAGGGTCGAAAGAGAACAAAAGTTTGTTGATATAGACATGATAGGATAGATAAAAGAGTTAAGGTTTTGATACTGTCAGGCCCTTATTACAGTGACCCACCCTTAGGGTATAAAGAAACTTAATATCATTATATACTTCATGAGTGAGTTAGTTACTCTACCTTTGTGTTGGGTTTTCAAAAATTTCTCCATATCCTGAAGGAGAAGGAAGGAGATCAGGAAATAAAAAAACAAATTTTTAAATGGCAGCATACATTTTGAAACAGATCATTTTAAATGTCATTTTCAAATGACAAGAAAAAAGTAACGTCAATCCCATCCAAAAAGTCGGGGACTCAAAATTTACACAAGTACAGGACATTAATGAATTGTTATGGAATTACAATTGGTTTATCTACAAATAAATTTGTTAATTTTAAAAATTATTAGAAGAAGGTACAGTAACAGAGTATGGTACACGTCATATTACCTGTGACCGCTTTTTACAAACTTCTGGTACAGGATTAACAATTGAAATAATATTGAACTAAAAAGAGTTGAATTTTAATTGTACGTTTTTCTGTACTTTCTAACTGAAAACTTCTACTAATTTTAAAAATAAATTCATTATTGTTAGAGAACCAAACTGAAATTTATGGTAATTTCAATGAGACTTACTCAAATTATGACCCTTCACAGTTTTGGATAGGGTTGTCATTGAGTGGTTTTCTTTCGATTATATTTTGTGTCTTCTTGAGTTACCCTGTTTCAAAATGGGCGAAGGGGGATTTAAAATAATCCTACGTAAAAATACAGTATCCGATCCAAGAAAGAAGATATTAAATTTCAATCCAGAAAACCATTACAAAATTACTCAGTAGTCACAGGACTTTGATTTGTTAAAAGCATCCAGTCAGAAGCTTTTATCTTGAGGAACCTCATCATCGCATACACAAATGTTAATTCAGTTATTTGGCAATGTGATTTGAGTAATATAAGATTCACATTGTCAGTAAAATCACTATTTTTACATGAGAGGGATAATTTTAATGTGCACTACAAATTTTATTATCACATTTTGAAACAGAACGTGAGTGTTAAATGTTATAAGTTTATTTGTGAAACAACATTAAATACGATAACCCGTGAACTGTTGCAAGAAAATCTGCATATTAATTCTACTTTGATAAATAAATGTTATTAAGTGTTTATATTTAAATAAAAATGACCTCCACACTGAATTGCCACACTGTTATCTTTGGATCGACTCTATCTATCCATATGTTGTCCCTACAAATTCATTGTTACAGTTTTCTGTGTTCAGTTAGAAAACATAAAATGTTAAAAAATTGACTTTAAATGTCTGAACAATTTACTAAAAAAAACATATTTTTTAACTCTTTTTGATTTTATTTAATTACTCGCAGGAACGAAAACATAATTTCACAGTTACCAACGTGTTATTTAAAATTATCAGTTTAGGCTTATTGTGTAACTAGCAGAGTACTCGTCCTCACTACGGGGTTAACGTATTGATAATTCAGTGTTTAGGGAATTTTCAAGGCCAGTGGGGCTGTGCCCTAATGGAAATAGGCCTATGTGTTAACCAGGGACCCTAAGAATGTCCATGTACAACTTCAGCTCAATGGGTCCAGTAGTTTTTATGTGATTGAGTAACACACACACACCATCGGTCAAAGAAAAATGCCAGCCGCCATTTTAGTTTTTAGAGATTTTTTAAGTCTTGTATTTAGACCGATTTTTAGCTAAAAACATTAACCTGTTGCGTATTTTGTAAACCATAAGCATTAAACATTTGAAAATAAGGAATGTAAGAAGCCTCAGCTCGTTTCACCTTTGTAGTTTAGAGAAAAATTTAATTTCGGATTTTTTTTTTAATATGCTTAAACGCTAAAGTTTTTCAAAAGATTTCTTAGTGAGTACCTATTACTTATGAGGAAGCTACATTCCAAATTTCATTGTAATCCGTTCAGTAGGTTTTGAGAAATCGTGATGAGTGGTCAGTCAGTCAGTCAGTAGTATTTGGCTTTTATATTTATATAGATAATCTCCTATTTGTTTTATGTGAAATCTGTATAACTGAAGTATATTTCTATCGCTTCTTTATTTTTAAGAAAAGAGGAAACTATGTATTTAAAAAAAATAATAAATCATCAACTCAGAAAATTAATGTTGGATGTTTTCTAAGCAATAAAAGCTACCAAGGTAAAACTACAATAGAGAACCCACCTAGCGTGATATAATCTACTTTATCACTCTCTCTGCAAGATGAAAAACCTGGCGTGTTTATATCGCATTACAAAGCTAACTGAAACTTTCAGTTTATTTAAAGATTTTCTAGACCGTTGTAGTTTTATGACATAAGATCGTATAGAGCAAGTAATCGTGAACATTTTTAAGGTCTCCAAAATTGTATCACTATTAAGGTAACAGTCAGACAAAGTGTATGAATAGAGTCTGTACAAACACAATATTATTCAAGCAATTTCATCGTTTACTATTTCCAGTTAACACAATCAGCTGTAATAAGTTTAGCCTTAGCTACAGTACAATGCAAACAATCCTTTACAAACACTAGTACCCCTATAATTATAATTATATAAGAAAGCCAAGTATCCTGTATTTGCTTAAGCCCGTATCTTTGTTAAGTACAATGTGGTCAGATTTTAACTCTATCTTTTACAAAACAACATCAACTATATCAACCTTTTTTGAGGATATACCAAATATTTCGTTGTGCAATAATCCAGTTATGTATAAAGTTGTTAAATGTTTTATCATCTAATAAAAATTGTTTTGGATGTCCATAAAAATTATAATAACTGACTCTTACTAACAATTAATTTACACACACACACACAAACACACACACACACACACACACACACACACACAAAATGCGCGCCCAGTCATATACATTTATTCTTTTCACATTTTATATCTCGTAATATTAAATCAATGTTTACAGTTTTGGCTCAACATTATCCAATGATGATACCGTGATATAATAGGAACAAATTATTGTTTCCACGTCTATATTTTGTGGAATTTGATCCTCAGGTATACATATCTTTTCTTTTTCGTAACATCTAGCTCTATTAGCATTTTAACCTTACTTCTTTCTAGGCTAAATATAAATAGACTTGTCTTCAGACAAACCTATATCCTATGTCCCTGAAGTTACTTTTTATTCGGTTTTGTTTCAGTAAATCTTCTTTAGACCCTTATTTTTATAAATTTTAAAATTATACCTGAAGTGGTTCTTAAATTCACGTTACTTAACAACAGGTAAGAAGGGTCAATTTGATCTTCATTATTGGAACCCCAATTACAGTTCCAAACTGTTGAATTACGTATATGAATTACACCATGAATCTCGATCGAATTCTACAATATATATTTTACATTGTATAGTCGCTTTGAGCTAGTTTACCTTCATTTTCATATATGAATTCACTCTTTGATGTTCTACAAACGTATTCTGTACTGTAGTTAGTAATTTGGTTTGATTTTCCAATAAATTAGTAACTTTATTTATCTTCTCATGACATATTTGAAATTCTTCAGTTTCTTTCTAAAGTTACTTTTCCTTATTGGAATATAATTCATGCTGTTAACATCGTCATTCTTTGTCATATAATCTATTTCTTCTCTCGACGTCTGAGCACAATTTATATGAAACTCTTCCTAAACTTCAAACATAGAATTCTCAACTCATTTATATTAATTTATTTTTAAAATAACATAAACATTTATATTGTAAAATATGTAGATATAAATTATGTTTGCATTACACTTAGTTGACCAACACATCTATCACTAACTTAACCTTTGCACAGTAAATAGATAGCAAAAATGCCAATGTTTTGACCAATCAAGCTTGGATTTATGACAAAGAAACAAATCGGTTTCTCTGATTTATAAAGAAATAGATGTTACTGATGACGCCATTTTCTATTTTAATTTAGTTTAAGTTACATTAAAACTTATGGCAACTAATGTCATCCGACGACTCAAAACTCATGAAAAAATTCCAGATTCATTATATAATAATAACTTTTATATTTACATTTGCCATTTTACTATTTAAAGGTTCCAAACTGATATTTTTTTAAAATTTGAACTGTTATTATAACTATTGTACTGAAATTGAAATGTACTAAGAAAAATAGTAGAACTCCCATTTTAATCAATGTTAAATTAAGCCATTCAATTTTCCATAACTGTTGCATGTTTTGCTCTGAGATATTTCCTTTAAAATTTGAAATAACGTCCATGTGACATGTATGTGTTTATTTACTTGTAAATTAGATTACAATAAACACAGTAGTTGATTCGTTTACATGTCGTAAGCTTTAGTTTACAAGTCATCAAGTCTTGTAGGAATTATTATCTATAAAATATTACGATAGGATTTTGTGTACTTCTATCAAATTAATTGAAAGTTTAAGTTCTTGGGTGGACTGTATTTTACGTTAGGTGGTTAATAGAAAGTTTACCGTTTGTATTTCAAATCAATGAATAAGTAACTATTACTAATCATACGACATTATAGTTTTCTACTTTCAGTAGAGTTGTGGCTCAGTTTCTTCACAAAATGTATTATTGTAGTAGACTTGATGATAGGATACGCACCCGTTACTTCATGCTACTTCTACTATCACAATACACAGCACATAGTTTAGTACAATTTTTAAGAAAACACAATCTCTAGTCATATGAAACAGTCTATTTAAACTACTAAATAGTAAAGTTAAATGTTTGTAGCAAATATAATTAAAGCGCAAATCTCAAAAAGAGAGTTAGACAAAGCCATGTGTTTCTGTACAAAAACGGAAACTGCTTAGATGTAAGCAAGGGAGTGCTGCATTCTATAAATTATTAAGGAAAATAGTTTGAATAGAATATTACTTAATACAATTTACTAACTAATATTATTTACAGTTTTTTGAATACATAAAATGAATTAAGGATCGTTTTTCAAACAAGGTAGTAAACATTCCAAAGTGTATGTAAATTTTCGTTGTAGCATATTATTTGGTACAAGCGTGATCCCAATGCAAGGAGCAAGGCATCGATGAAGCATTTAACTTTTAATTTTTCGTCCTGTGACTGAGTTTATGTTCAAATGAACCGTAGTTAGTTGTGATATTATTTACTACGTCTATGAATATTGTTGTATATTACTTGCCGCTCTCGCCATACTGGGTTTATAGGGACGATTTATTGAATCTATGAAAATATTCATGAATGGTTGGCTATTATTGACAGAAACATAAATAAGTTTTCAAAATATTTTCTTCATTCTGTAAACAATACATCTGTTGTTTCAGTTATATAGCATTGTGTTTTCAGAATTAAATTTTTATTTATTATTTCATTTTTTTCTTATTAATACTTTTAATTTATTTTTATGTATTGCACTGTGTTGTGCTATTTATTCTGAATCTTAGCATTATATATTTTTTCTTCTAAAGTTATATTCTAAAATGATATACTGGAAATACACCAGAATGAGGTACCTCTCAAGTGTAACAATGTTAAACAAATTTATTTATTATATGACGTGTACAAAAAAAATATGTGTTACAATAAGTGTTGTGTATTTATAAGTGTTTGAGTGGACATAGCAGCTGGCCTGATGATGCTGCCTGTGGCAGTGAAACATGTAGCCACATAAAAGGTAAAATAAAAATACAGACTACATTTGACAGATATAAATAATATATATAAAATAAAATATATGTAGTTCTAAGGCTATCAACAATGAATATGAAATTTTTATTCTTTATCTATTTCCGTTTTCTCATAAAAGTTGTGAAAACTCTTATTATTTTTATTTTAGTGTGCAATTTATTTTTTACTTAATTCGTCATTGCTTTTATATATCTTAACATCGTTGTATCAATTAAGTTTACTTTATTTAAATTTCTTTTGTCTTACTTTTATAAGTAGCAAATTTTTGTTTTTGAATTAATCATTATTCTCGAATTTTTTAAGAATAACATTTTTATAGATTTCCATGTAGTTTATGGTAATCTAAGTTTTGGAATTTTTAACCAATTTTGAAAACATTTCCCTTTCTTACATTCTTTTTAAATTTAATTACGTCAATTAATATGAAATATAAGTATTAGATATGAATTGCGTACAATTTGTACTACAATTACATTTTCTTAAAAGCGTTTATTTCATATTTTCAAAATTCATCAAATACTGATTTTTTATTTCAAAATGAGTAACTCAGAAACTCGCCGTTTCAAGGGGTTAGCGAATCGTGACTGTATTATAATTTTTTCCAAAATTTGTCAAATACAGTTCTTATACAACGATACAGTATTTCCGTTGTAGAACATAACCTCCACCGACACAATAGGTTATTGTCTGTAACTCAACATTGTTTGTCCTCCACTTTGTCATAATATAGTTGGCAAATATATAATTATTTTTCTATACTCTTCAAATGTCATTACTTTTAGGAAAAATAACAAAATGTCTTAGTAACCAATACGCTACCTAAAATTATCAACTGAAGGCCTACTTTGACATAATCTGCTGTTGCACTCTGAAAAGTAATGTTGATGTTTTCTAAGTAACAAAAGTTATAAAGGTAAATGTATAAAGAAACCCCCTTGCGTGATATGAGCTACTTTGTACCAGAGTAGTCTGCAAAATGAAAAACCGTGTTTAAATCGCATTGCAAAGTTGATTGAAACTATGACTATCTTCAAACTTACTTCACTTAAAGAGTTCCGAAAAGGTTTTAATTTTATCACACTTGTCTTACTCATCGTATAGATAAAAAATATTTAGTTGTGAAAATAAGGTTTCAAGATTTTATTTTTTAATATCACCACCTTGTGTCTGTTTTTATTCTAGATTCTTTCTATCGAACGCTTGTATGCCCTCGTCTTGAGGGCTAATGGATGGACAGACTTTGGTGTATTTTCTATGCAGAGCTATTTTAGAATGAGATGTGTTAACGTAAGTTTTAAAATCTTTTTTTAAAGCGAGAGTAACTTCCATAAGTCTAAAATACTAAGTTCTGACTTTCTGTTAAACCACATGAATACCCTGATTACATTTTAAAATCTACCAAAAATTTCAGGTCGAGAATTATCGGCCAAATATTTGAAGTAAATATGGACTCTAACATAGAAGTTCGTGTAACTAAAAATAATATAAATACATATTGACCTTGACTTGTGAGATCATATAAAAAATTAATTAAAGCTGCACACAATTTCAAATTGTGAATTTTATTTTTTAAGTCTACTAGATGTTGCTCATTTTTTGACTATTGTTGAAAGTTTATGACTAAAGCCAATATACCAAAAAAACTGTAAAAGGCAACTTTAAGTCACTAGTAATTTGGAAATTACATAAAAAACAGACCGACACAAAATGTCAGTCAGTCTTTCTGTCTAAGTGTCTACGGATATACAGTGGATCCATATGTGGTTTATAAATACTGAAAAACTAAGCAACATCCAACCGATTTTAATAAAATTTATTATGTACTTATTATACAAATAAAACACACAAAAATTCTTTTGTTAAATTCTACAAATTATTGGTCTAGCCGACCATAGTTTCGCTAGTTACGGCAATGACGAGGATTATACAAAGACTCATCAATGCCGTAACTGGCGAAACTATGGTAGGCTAGACCAATAAATTGTAGAATTTAACAAAAGAATTTTTGTGTGTTTTATTTGTATAACATGAAATTCTATCAAGTATCGTCAGTCATCAGTATAAACAATATATACTTATTATTTTAAATAAATAAAATTACTTCCTTTTGTCTAAACAGAAAAACAAAATTATTCTAAAATTGGGTTTTATTGATTTTGATTGAATTTAGTAAAATGTAGTAAAATAAAAAAGTTTCAGTAATCATCTGATTAGGAGTAATCAGAAAAGAAATGAAAACATAGTTGTACTAACCCCGGTAAACCAAACTTTATACAATTTTACTGAATCTCTTATATTTACCTATCACAAATTTAGTGACTGTATTATTCTCTCCTTCTAAGAATAAATAGCACTTTAGATGACGACTAAAGAGTAAGTTTTGTAAGTAAGTTTTCATTTACAGTATCTAGAAGTAGGTCGAGATCATTAATATTCTAAACACGTTTAGAAGTCTAACTATAGACTAAGTAGGATTTTATAAATTTACCAGGGGTTTTTCCTTTCTTCATTTGGCTTCATAAGATATTAAAATAAATACCATGACTTTTACAAAGCTTATTTCTCTAAACTGCACTCTATAGAACTCGGTCTGTGTATTGTTGAGAACAAAAGGGTAAATGCATGGCTTCACTCTAAGTATGAACAATGCATTCTAGACACGGTATTTGATTTATGGGATAAATTAATAATCTCGCTGCACATTTACTCCATTTGAATTATGCATACAAATATTTATACTTTATTGGTTCTCATTGTTGCTTTACTGACATATTTTATAATTTAAGTAAAACTACTTTATACAGCTTTACACTTGTTTATTATTACGATACAAAAAGGCCTGAACGACTTTCACAAACAGTTAAACATTCTGATCTTACTTATTTACATCCTAAAAACTTAGATCACTACTTTGAAGTTGTGCGAAATTTCATTAACATCTATTTCATCGTTCTCGGTTACAAACTGAGTGGTACGCCTGTAGATTCGTCTGTTTGTTTATCAAAATTCCAATCATTATCTGTTAAACAGAAGTTTAGTTTTTTAAATAGTTCGGGTAAAAATAGCTTAGTTGGAAGAACGTAAGTAAATATTTCATTCGGAACCAGATAAAAATTTGTCAATATCTTTAACAACAATAACAAAATATTACATAAATACCAAATTAAAAACAGCCTTTTTCTTTCTATATGTACTAAACATAGATAAATTTATTGAATTAAATAAAAAATGAAATTTATTAACAACTAAAAAATACACTCTTGCAATTACTTACAATTAAACTTCAGTTCTGAGTCCAATTAATATATAAATACATAAAGGCAAATAAAAATTAATAAAGAAAAAAGTTTGAATATGAAAATTTTTTAAAAATAGAGTAAAGTGCAGTGAACAATTACAAATAAAAACAAACATACAAAATATTTTGATTCAGGAATTAGATGATCCCGTACGTATAAAAATGAAAACTAATTTTACTGAATTTCAAGTGATTTGCCATATTTTAAAATTTATATTCTTCTTTATAGGAGGAAAAACCTCTCGATCATAATCACCTTAATGTGGTGACATAAATTAAGAGTGTCACACAGAGACACAAGTGAGAATACAAGAGTTTTGGAAAAGACTCAATATTATTATGTATATCGCAATATACTCTAGAAACAAATAAATTTAAGGTAATAGGTGATCATTCTCATACATACATACATTACTGCTGTATTTAGTGTAACTTGAAGAAGATACTTTAATCAATAAAACCCGTCTTAAGAATTATAATTTTTTTTAAAGTATTTATTTCAAGAAATTTACTGTTCCATAGTTGAGGTGCTTTGTGTAGCCTAGAGACTCAGACTTTGTGCAGGACCTCAATCCTGGTATTGCACAAATACCGAGACTTATGCAATACATTACTCTTGCATATTTAAGGGATTGCTATACAAACAATTCCGTAGCTAATTATATACTTTCTTCTCGTATGAATCAAAGTTTCATAATTTATTTTATATTGTTAAGCTCTTTTATTACTTCAAACACTACTGTTATTAGTATATTCAAATGAAATCCATTTCAATCCTACTATTTACATTGGAGGAAATGTAATAAAGAATAAAATTATATTGAAGAATAATAAGTTAACACTTTAACCGAAAGATCAAATTTAACTACAAATTTTGTCTTTAGGTTGAAGTGTTAACTTTACATTTTTAAAATACCAATAAACATTTAAAATTATATTTTAAAATACATAACGTCATGAAAAGAATATGTAAACTTTAAAAATTAATACAGTTATAAAATAAACGTGGAAAATAAACGTTAAAATGTGACACTCGTCGCATTAACTAGGCTCAACAAGGAGTGCACGTACATGTATTTAAAATTGTGTTACATATTAAGGAGTTTTGCAAATGCTTAAATGTTCAAGAAAAGCTCTGAATAAAACACCTTTTGTACCCAACATACTGCTTTTTCTCAAAGTTGTGGAGCTAATTACAACAGTGATCAACATTTATCAAATTCACCAAATTTTATTTAACAGTGCCGATGATGATATGTAATTTTGATTATATATTTTTGTTTATTGACAATTTTTTAGACTATTAAATTTTAATGATTTATTTTGATTTTTTAAAAAAGAATAATTTTAATTAATTGATGTATCATTTTAACATTTAAAACAAGTATTTATCGTTGAAATTTACATAAATAAATTTTGGTTGTTAAAAAAATTATCTTGGGTATCAAATTTTTTTGTTTTGAACATTTTGATGATGGTCTCTTAGAAACTGGAAGCGTAAAATTTTGCAAGCTACACCACCTTTTTGATCATATAAAAAAATTATTAAATTTTAGTCATATTATTGTTATTAAATGCCTTTAATTTTAATTTTAATATAATAAATATTATATTTAATATGGTCTCTTCAGTTTTTTGAAAAGGGCTAATAGAGTTGACTTCTTTTAATTTATTCCAAATATTTTCTTGGAACATGTATAAACTATAAAATGTAAAATTTAGTTATCGTTAGACTGAATCAAAGTGTCTGATTATCAAAGTTAGCTTATTCAATAAAATGAATTACATTACAATTTTTTATTAAAAAATTTAATAATCGTGAAAAATATAAGTGAAATTCAAGAAATAAATTTTGAAAGGAATAATATTTATTAAGAATTAGTGAAAGAAATATATGTTGAATAGAGTTCTGTATTAATTTACTTGAGACACAACGTAAAATTCAGGAATAAACAGATCTAGACAGATTTAGACAAAGTGCTCACGAGTACATGCCATAAGTTAAATTAGTTACAATGTTAAAAACTATTATTATTAAAATCTCAAATTTTGTCATAGTTAGTATATAATTTTTTTTTTTACCTGGATTTGTAGAAACGACTGATAAAGCCTTACTAGGCAACGGAATTTGTTAATTACTATGAATTTATTAGCGATTCTTTCTTTCTTTAAATCAAAAATGAACGATAGAATTTAAGAGATATTTAAAATTAATTGACTCACTCGAATATACCAATGCTCACTTCAATTCATTTACAGTAAAGTTTTACAATTTTAGAAGAAGAAAAACAAACTATTTTTACCTCACGTGCACTAGTGGCTTAGCATGGGACAGCTGATCAATTATCAACTCAATGTTGGATATTAAAATTTACAATTTTAGAAGAAGAAAAACAAACTATTTTTACCTCACGTGCACTAGTGGCTTAGCATGGGACAACTGATCAGATACTAACTCAATGTTGGATGTTAAATTTCAAAATCTGCCAAAAAGGTAATAGTGAGAGAGACAGAAAGATTGACTGAATACTTTTAAAGACTGTTACAGGTATGGAAACAATTTTACAAAACAGATTTACTTAGGCATAACATTATTTTCCTACATTTGTTATGTTTACACTTGAACGGAACAAAAAATAAGCATTAAATACACACAGAGAAATAATAACGTTGGAAGGAGTTCAGCAGTCCTTCATGTATTTACCAATGGTATAGAAACCTTTTTTATTAAACATTTCTTCATTGTGATTTTTTTTAATGGCTGTATCTTTGCAATATTTATGAACAGGTTTTGTTACAGGCACAATACTAGCATATTTAGGGCTCTTTCAAACAATGTAAGCCAATGCATTGTACTGAAATATTGGTTTTATTCCGAGTAGTTATGAACTATTATGGAATGGGGTCATAATAGATTTTTCATTCCGTCTAACATACATGGTAGGAAATATCAACATCTGTAATTTACCAAATGCCTTTCTGAAGGAAAACGTATCTCCCTGGTGAATTCATTTACGCATTGTCCACGTTTGAAGCACAAACATTAAGCATATCACTTACCAGTTGGCTTTTCCGTTCAGATAATCGTATTAGTTTTTAATGAACCTGAACAATGCAAGGTATGTTGACGTTGTTTTTTTTTTAATCCATGCTGATTTGAAACCATCAAGCTATTCTCCATAATGAATGACACAATTCTTTAATAAAATGCTGTTTCAATTTTTTTAGAGAACATTGGGAGATATTGGCTTATAATTAATTATTTCAATTTCAATCAATTTGGAAAATTTCTTTTTATTTGAAATTTTAAGTTAATTTGGATTTTACTGCACTAAAATTAAATTTTTAACAAAGGAACCACACTGCTTTTCCGATTTCATTATAAGTAAAGTAAAAATATCAGAAAAATCTCAACCGATCTTGTTATAAATTCAAACAATGACTAAAATTAGTAAGTTAATATTACTCTTAATAAAAATTTTCTGTATTAATAATACATTTAATTGATTATTTTAACGTTTATTTGTTTCTTTATTTTTCCGTTACTACTCGTGAAATCTGATCTCATATTTAAGGTTCAGTTTTATTAAAGCCTCAACAACATCATCAGTTATAGTTTAAAATATTATATTGTCAATTATTGTATTTGAAGTCCTTGTTATTTTCCATGGCCTGCCTATTGAAAGCTAAGTGTTGTAAACACCCATATAATGTATAAAAAGCCATTGACATGTTGCATACATATAAGACGTTTTTAAAGACTAAAACTCTTCATCATTCAATTCCACAAGACAAATAAGAATTTTCCCATACCAATCAATAAATGTCTTCACAAACAATTGGTCACAAAAGTAAATGTAGGGATACAATTTCATCAGATTCAAAACCTTTTTTGATTGATAATTGTACTACATCAATTATCTCCGCCATTTTTAAAGCTGCTCTATGAAAATCAAAATTTAAGTAAAAATCCGATTATGTGTAAACATTTTATTTGATCTAAACTCATCACCTTCCTATTCCGAGAGTCATGCCCTTAAGAACGGCCACCCGGAACTGTGTTAAGTCCAATTAATGCCTGGACGAACTAAGAGAAGGAGTGCCCTATCCCAAGATGTCGTGTAACCAGTTCCGATGGTTGAATGGCACTGGGGGCATATCCAGTGTCGAAAACGAGCCCTATGAGAACATTAGAGACCCAGTAGTATGTAGCTCTTATCCTTTCAATCAGGTCCCTAAAGTGTAGCAACCCAGGACTCGAAGGAACAAAATAACCTCCGAAAAAACAATAGATCAATATGAATGTGGCTCTGCGGCCCAGAGCATTCCAATTGAGAAACTTGGACGATCTGACCCCCACGGAAGAAGACATCTAGCTGAACTCGGAGGATGGCAACATTCAAGAGGATAGTAGCAAACAGAGAAAGAAACTAAAAGAAAGGTTTTCACGTTATCAACTACGAAGAAAAGAGACAGAAGAAACTCTTGTTAGATGGGTGATCGAGGAAGGAAAGACCTCAGCTCTAAGAGAATAATAACTGGACCCGTTGTAGGCAATCAAATGTTCCCGCACGGTCATTTCTCATTTACAGAGCAGATAGACTATTTCTGGGGGATCCACTGAATTTGTTGGAGAGAGGCATCGACAGCAAGCTGTAAAAGAAATTGTTAAAATATCTCAACAGTTCTTGATAAAACGGGTATTTGGTAAAAAAAAAAAAAAAAAAAAAATTGTTTTAATAAAAAATAAAACATGATTTTCCGGAAATTGCAATTGAATATTAGTGATACAAAATAGTGCTTCTTTACTTCACTCGAAGGGGGTGTTTGTATAACGAGGCGAAGCCGAGTTGTATAAACTCATGAGTGATGTAAAGAAGCAGTAATCACTTTTTACGTACAATATTTTACCCAATCCTACATCTTGCAGAGTGTTCTACAACTTTAGACAATAAACAAAATTAACACGACATTTTGACTAGTACCAATATTATTTTATTAATAACCAAACAATGCACTATTATTAATCAAACAATAAAAATATTAACTGAAACAGATTTTTACTTGGTATATGCGTTAAATACGCAGTTGGTGGATTTCCCAAAGTATACATTTGATGCAGTAAATGTTGTTAAAGTTGAAAGCTTCGAAGAGGTTTGGATTGTCGAACTTAAGGGCGCAACGTGCTCCTTTGTGTGTCATCTGTCACAATAGTTGTGGACTCAATTGTGTTTTTCAGGCAAGATAGTTTGTTTTGTCATTTCCAAAATTTTTGGTTTTAATCTTAGGCTTGTTTCGCACTGAGGAATCTATTGTATCCTTCAGCTACAGTGCTTGATTTCCAGCCCTCATGCCGCTTAATAGTTGTAAAGTCAGCCTCTGCGCCTGTCAATAATGACGTTTATCGTCTCAAGCAATGTTCTGTGTGGAGATTGGGATCCTCGAACTTAATTTACATAGGAATTTTTTGGTATAGGCTTCCAAATTTGTTTATTCCTATTACCTGTTTATTGAAAACAACGTTTTTTAACTTAAGAAAAAGTTATTGTGATTGATTTGCTAAGAATAATGAATTTTCTGAGTAATTTTTAAAAAATAATCCCATCCATGTCATCTTTTTGAGAACAAAATCCCTTAAAGTATTGTTTTTTGTATTAGGTAACTAAAAGTGAAAGAATTCGCCTTTTTCTTTTACATTATCCATTGTCAAATTAGTCAGTTCCTGTTTCCTGTAAGCACAGGTTAATCCAATAATAAAATCTACTTTTTGAAATAAAAGTTGATCATCATTTGCTTCTGCTGAGAATTTAGTAACATCTTGTCATTTAAATATTTATGACTTTTATGGTTTGTACCCTTGTAATTTTCTTTTAAGCAGTACCACTAAGTTTGTAAACTTACTAATATCAACATTTTTGTGTACAGATATCGTAACATCGAATAATAAGACCAAATACTTGATGGTTTGTAATTCTTAGCTAAACTATTAAAGTAGACCTTTTCGTTCGTCATCTCTGTAGGGCATTTTTTTGGTTTTGCCGGCACCAACCCTTCCATCGTTTTCGTGGCTTTATTTTCTATATCAGAGGGTAAACTATTTTTTAGAACATGGATAGAGCAAAATTACTTTTGTTAGTAGAATTGAGGTTATTCTGTGAATTTATTTAAAAAATACAATTTTGTTTAGTAGTAATGAAATTAATCTGCTGTAACAAACAATCAGTTAATCTAAGCGTTTCAAACAATCAGCTGTTTGAAGTGTGATGTAATCGTAACTTGTGGACTCTTTACCTTACTAGAGATATAAAGTAGATCAGTAAATTACTCCTGGTATAGGACAGTTTTACACATGGGGTTAGGTCAAGTATTTTACTTCCAGTTCCTAAATATGTCTGGTTCTGTTAGGTTACACAATGAGTAGTTAAGTACCTGTGATTTTAACTGGATTTCGGTTAAATTTGACCGATAACCTAGGTTTTAATATCGCATAAATTCGAACAAATATTGAAAAAATCACCCCAGTTTGAAACGATATTTCTGTACTTTCTTCTTTTCTGTAGTTACTAAATGAGGGTATAAATTGCACATATTGTGCAGGTTAGTATCATCTATGCATTAGATTCAAGTTTATTACGAGGGGATACACGTAAAACACTGAAAATAATACTCATTGTATGAACTCAGCGAATCAGTTGGGCTCCAAGTATTTTATTTTAGACTGAGTTATATTTCTTGTTTTATTAACCAAAACTCTGCCTTTTATTTATCATAAAACAAATTCGTAATAACGTTTCTGTGGAATGTTTTATAGCTTCGAATGTATTCTTTTTTACCCTCTGTCAAAATCCTCATTTTACCATTTCATTACGGTCATTCAATCTTCTAATATGTTTACCGTTGAAAACATCTTCACAGTTAATACATGTGGAATATAATGTCGTAATTGTCAACCTGTTTTACTGGTAATAATATATTATCTATACTTTTAATAATTTCAATTCTTTTACTCAAAAGCGTCTAACCTAACTTAACCCAACCTAACCTAACTAGTGATCTACATCAATTTCACATATCCATAATTACATTATTACGCGTTTTGTAATGAAATATAATAATGGATAGTAACGTGAAAATGATATGTTGTAATTTACGTTAAAAGTTTTTAGTCTATTTAAATATAACTATTGGTCTGGTGCATGAAAACATGCATAAATATTTTGTGTTGTTAAATAAATTTATTAAATAATCAAATTTAAATAAACATTAACTCCGTCGATATGTGTTTGTCGGTGTGACTCGGTCCTAATGGGTTTTCTTGTTGTTATTTTTTCACTCTCGATCAAACCCTTTCCAGCCTCGTGTTTATTGTAAATTGGATTTAGATAACAATTACTATTTAAAGAAGACAGTAAAATAGTATTTTAGTTAAGAATCGTCTTTGATAAAATTGTGTTTTTTTAAATTATTATTTCATAACAGTAATTTTATTTACTTGAAATTTGCACACCGTTTCGGGTAATTATTCTTTATATTTCAATAAAATTTGAGTGAAATCTGTTGAATCGATTTTGTAAAATTACATCTTTTACGTTAATGGTCATTTTTTGTGGTTTTACCGTTAACTCACAAATCGACATTTTTGAAAAGATGTCGTCCAACACGTTTTGTTTGGTTATTTATTTGTTACATTATTAGCTAAATTTGAGTTTGTATATTTCGTCTTATGAAAAATACCCGAAAAGTTTGAGTTAACAAAATATGTAAAACGTTCTAGGAATTTGGCGAAAATACGCAATAAAAACTAATTTGATTGAAATCGTTTGAGCACTACGCAGAGGACAGGCACAGATAGAAAGACAGACATCATTCTAAAAACTACTTTTTTTATCACGAAATACTCGTTACCGGTTCTTCAACCTATTAAATAATTTTCTCTATATACTATGTATATAATATGAGAAGGTAGAAGTAAACCATTATAGATTTTTACGATCTTGTTCTTCGGGGTTCGACCGCGTCAATATTGTCTGAACGTTGAGTACAGCCGACGTTTCGGGCACTTTACAGATGTCCATTCTCAAGGCTTAACAAATGTCAAGTCTTTATAGATTTTGTTATAATTTTATTATTTTCTCCATTTTGTACAAAGTGAAACTTATAATGTTGTAATATAAATATGTAATAATTATATATTTATTTATTATTTGTTTATGTTTATATATATATATATATATATATATACATATATTTTACTAAATTATTTAACAATATATAATTAAAATATACGTTCACTAAATAATAAACTTATTGGAGATTTAGAAGAGTAAGTAAAGATTTAAGTAAGTAAAGATAAATAAGTAAAGATTTATTGTTCATCTTAAGTAAAAAAATGTTGTCATGGTAAAAATATAGATAACCTGCCTTGCGTGATATGGAGGTGCTTAGTGATCCTCTTTACTATTGGAGTAGACTGCAAGATGAAAAACCTTAGCGTGTTTATATCGCATTACAAAGCCGACTGAAACTTTGAGTATCTTCAAACTGACTTCACTTAAAGAAACATTTTATGCCACTTAAACATCGAATAGAGAAGGTTCCGTGTTTAAGTGATTTGAATGTTGACCATCTGACAAAAAATCGTCTTGTCTTTTAACATACAATTGACATTATGAATTTTAGTAAATTTGGTTAAAGAGTTTTTTTCTTGTAAAAAAAGGCGTCACTTAGAACCCTGACAGAATATGTGAGCTCTGCCAAAAGTTTCTATTTAGGAAATGTAGCCTAAATTGAAAATGAACATCGGACACCTTCTTGAATTTTGGTATTATTAAAAATTGGCCCGATCAGTCATATACCACCAATGTGTGGATTTAATGACAAAAATCCGCATCAAATCAAAAAAAAAAGAAGAAAAATACCTTCAAGAATAACATACGAAAAAGAACTCTGACAACAGTTTTTACTACCAAAATTCATTTTACAATATCCAAGTACATTAACAATAATTGTACTTTTCTGTTTTTATGTACGTAATTATTCGTAATTATCTGAAGTTTACGAAACCATCCAACTGATTTTAATCAAATAGAGAATGTATTCATTGCTTAAAATTATTATTTATTTAAATAAAAAACCTTATCTGTAATTTTACGTTTCCTACCGTATGATCAAAATAATCAAAACGCTTTTCTCAAATAGGCTTTAAAGATTTTGATCAAATTTTGTTAAATGTAGCCCAAACGAAACGTGTCTGTTGCCATCTTCTCCGTAACAAGTAGCGACATCACAGTTACTATGGAAACCAAATCTATTAAATGTTTGTCTCCTGAATCTCCAAATCTGAATCTTGTCTCCTTATCTCATGACTGATACTCTGGCCTTGTAAAACAAAAAACAATCTATAAAGTTTGTTTATTGTTATTTTTGGTTTTTAGTTGTCAACAATCTGCAAGTAGTTTAACATAATACATTTTATAATTTCATGAGATACTCTAGGAGTCGAATGACAAATTACCCAGAAGGTTTTCTAGATTTATTTGTTATTTAGTTCGCTTTTCAAGATGCTGAAGTAAAATATCTATGACTCTTATAAAGTTCACTATATTTCTACGAACTGCATTGTATGGAACTCGCGTCGTGTATTGTTGAGAACAAAAGAGTAAATGTATGGCCTCAATCCAAGTCTGGCCTGAACAATCCATTCTTGAAATGGCATTTGATTTATGGGATAAATTAATAATGCCGGCTCATAATTACTTCATTTTTAAATACAAAATAGAATTATATGTAACTTATGGTTGCATTACCACAGTTGAATGTACTATTCACCATCTATGTAATTATAAATAGAAATAAATAAATTTAAAAAAACATAAAAAATGAAGAAAATATTTTGACCTTCATTTTCAGTTTTGAAATATGCAAGTATTATTTTTTAATAATATATCTATAGGACTTTTTGATATCTCTTCACTATTCGAATCTATCATTTAGGCCTACTTCAAATTCTAAATCAAATCTTTCTGATTATGCCACTTTCAATGCATCTTTCTCTCAATCTAAATCTCAAGTTCCGGTTAAAACAAAATTATAATTTTTATGTTGTGTAAACGTCCAAGGTAATGATTAGATTGGAATAAATATTTTTTTGAATCTCCAGTAACTTTTCTACAAAACGTTACTTATCAACAGAATTTACACATACAGATGAAAGGATATCAATAAGAAATACAAGATTAAAATTATAAAGTTCTGGTAAGAGTAATCATAAAGTTAAACGAAAGAGTAATGAACTGTGAAATAATCATAAGTAAAAAGTTATAACTATTTTAATTCTATTCATAAAAAAAAAAAAATTCTCGTGCGTTTAAACGAAAAATTTTCTACACCGGAAATACAAATGTTGTTAATTATTATTTCTTTAGTGGTAGTAATTGTATCCTTGAGACTGGGAATTAATTGTTCAAAGATTTTTTTGAATAAAACTTATTTTATTTGCACAAAGTAAATATACCACAGCCTCAGTTATAATGTGATTGCCTCAAAACTCAGATATTGATTAACCAAATAATAAATGTTTAGCCTCGACCCTTGTATTACATAAACAAGGAAACTTATGCAATCCATTAACAATACCATTATTCTTGCATATTTAACGAGTTCCTCTATAAACTGTTCTGCAGCTAAGTTTCGACTTTCGTCATAAATGAATTGAAGCTCCCTTAAGTTATTTATTGCCCACAGGTCGTGTTTCAATTCCATCACTTTTTTTAATTCTCTGCATTTTTTTTCTTGCACAGTTACGACCAAACGGGTCTGCCATCGTTACTAAAATTTAGTGATAAGATTTTTACATCTAGGCCGATTCTTTAATTATGGTGGCCACTCAAAACAATATTACACTGTTACAAAGCATCGACACAGATGCTGAATAGAAATACAGAGTTCACTCAAAACAATATTACACTGTTACAAAGCATAGACACAGATGCTGAATAGAAATACAGAGTCCACTCAAAACAATATTACACTGTTACAAAGCATGGACACAGATGCTGAATAGAAATACAGAGTCCACTCAAAATAATAATACACTGTTACAAAGCATAGACACAGATGCTGAATAGAACTACAGAGTCCACTCAAAACAATATTACACTGTAACAAAGCATGGATACAGAAGCTGAATAGAAATACAGAGTCCACTCAAAATAATATTACACTGTTACAAATCATCGACACAGATGCTGAATAGAAATACAGAGTTCACTCAAAACAATATTACACTGTTACAAAGCATAGACACAGATGCTGAATAGAAATACAGAGTCCACTCAAAACAATATTACACTGTTACAAAGCATGGACACAGATGCTGAATAGAAATACAGAGTCCACTCAAAATAATAATACACTGTTACAAAGCATAGACACAGATGCTGAATAGAACTACAGAGTCCACTCAAAACAATATTACACTGTAACAAAGCATGGATACAGAAGCTGAATAGAAATACAGAGTCCACTCAAAACAATATTACACTGTTACAAAGCATGGGCACAGATGCTGAATAGAAATACTGACTTCACTCAAAACAATATTACACAGTTACAAAGCATGGGCACAGATGCTGAATATAAATACAGAGTCCACTCAAATCAATATTACACTGTTCCAAAGCATGGACACAGATGATGAATAGAAATACTGACTCCAATCAAAACAATATTACACAGTTACAAAGCATGGACACAGATGCTGAATATAAATTCAGAGTCCACTCAAATCAATATTACACTGTTACAAAGCATGGACACAGATGCTGAATAGAAATACTGACTCCACTCAAAACAATATTACACAGTTACAAAGCATGGACACAGATGCTGAATATAAATACAGAGTCCACTCAAAACAATATTACACTGTTACAAAGCATGGACACAGATGCTGAATAGAAATACAAAATCCACTCAAAAGTAGTAAATATTAAGGGGGGATCGATGTATAACGAGCAGTCCTTTAAAAAAATCAATTTAAAAATAAATGTGAACCGTTTTCTAAAAATTGCACATGCGTAGTGTTACCCGACGAATAAATAAAAAAAATTACATAAACGTAAATTTTTTATGTTTTCATTTTTATGAATGAATTAAAACCTTTTAAAGTTCATAGAGTTTTAGAAATATCAAATTTGTTATGTGCATAACAGTTTCAGTGTTTTGTTTCTTATATAACACTCGATCAAACCTTCATAAAAGTTGTTTGCATTAATGTGAATAAAAGTAAAGTAGAAACAATAGTCGCATTTTTTTTCCGTTTACAAAGAATTGGAACATCAGACAACAAGTCCTTGTTTTCTTGATGATGAAAGGCGAAAAACCTCTCAGTTATCATCGCCTTATAAAAAAAGGAAGAAAAGAACATAAAATTAAGACATATATCCTTCGAATAATAGTTTCAGGATCAGAAGGAAACTAGAATTGATCATGCAAGATCTGATAGAGAAGATGAAATAGAGGGAACTAACACAAAACTACATGAAAAAAGATGTTGATCCAACTAAATATTTCGGAATTACCAAGCCAGTACTAACTATAGGAAAGCCCCTGAAGGACAAGTCCTAGCATTGGTAGGGGTACAAAGGATAGTTTTTAAATTAAAGCAGTCAGCATTCCAAAGTTTATACATATAGTAGGCCAACAGCTTAATTTTTAATACCAATATGAACCCAAAGAATGGTAAACAATAATAACAAAGCAAGGAGCATGCCACCCATAAAAAAATCACTTATATATTTTTCCCCTATGAGAGGTGTCATTCTTTAGTTTCTGTGGTATTATTTATAAAATTAATAATGCATTAATATTGAAAAAGTATGTTGATGTGTAATAAAATAATATAAACAAAACTTAAGACCTATGAATCAAAACATTAAGAGTTTAGGGGAAAATGTTGAATTGGACATTCCATAGGGCAGTATCATCATCGTGGCGCAAAAATCAAATATAAAATAATAAATGGTTTTAGAAACAATTATTCATTTTTCTTTGTTTCAGAAATGACAAACAACAACCACATTAAAACTAACAACAACAACCTACACACTAATGATCGCTAAGAAGACAAATCACTGCAGTTCATTTGTCTTACTTAGTTACATTTTAGTTTTATTTCACGTACTACGAAAGGAACTCATTGTCAATTTATAGAGAGATTCACGGCCTATGTTCAAAAAGGCGAGCATATTCACCTGTTTAGAAACAAGAGTTGTTGAATTCAATAATTTGCCATTGCTCTGGATTGAGGATTTAAAGATCTGATTAGATCAGATTATGTTTTAAATTATTGTATTTTATAGGATTAAATATTTGATAGGGAATATGTCATGCTGATATAAAATTATTTATAGATCTAAAGTAATTGTTCCAACTATAAGGAAATAAAGAACAAATTAATATTAATAATCTGAACCACAGAATTTGTTATTGATCCATGTTTTGTTTACTATTTAACGAACCCATAGAAATGAGGTATAGTAACCATAAAAACCTCTTCCTAATACTTCATACAACATTCTATTTAATTATCACTAGAACTTGCTTTAATTATACAACTTAGCTCTAGTCAATAAAAATAACATCAATATAACATAAAACATTTATTATGCACACAACATTTAAATTCAAAACACGTTTTAATACAGTTTAGTAACAGAATAAAACAATACATTAATAATATACTGAAATGTTACAGAGTGGTCGAAACTGCATCTTTACTTATGTCATTATTTCAATATAAAACTACATATTTACCTCATGTTTTTACCGGGCGTGTTCCTAGCGGCGGTAGCGCAGGAAACTTGCACTGAACGCTACCGCCGTCGTCCGGGACCCTCCACTACTGAAAAATAAAATCAGATATACTGTAATCCAAATAAACATTACTGGTCTACTAATAAAAAAGATATAATAATAATGGAATTTGTATATAATGAATTGAATTAATAAATAATTTGAATATGTATAACATGAATTTGAATGTAATTGAATTTTTGTTAAATTATTTATATAACTTTTTTTTTTTATGTAAAAATAATTTTAATGAATATAACTACATTAATTTTTGTATTGTGAAATAGTTATTGTAAATTGAATTATTAAACCATTTAATTACAATTATTGAATTAAGTAAATTAATAATAATAAGGATTCTATTATAATATCTCCTTAGAGTTAAAACCATAGCAGTGGAGGAAACTAATGCGGTAGCGCAGGAATCTAGCACTGAACGCTACCGCCGTCTTTCGGGACCCTCCACTAACTGAAAAAAATAATAATCACATATACTGTAATCCAAATAAACATTACGGGTCTAATTTAATAAAACAATACATTAATAATATACTGAAATGTTACATCCGGGCGTGTTCCTAGCGGCGGTAGCGCAGGAAACTTGCACTGAACGCTACCGCCGTCGTCCGGGACCCTCCACTACTGAAAAAAAAAATCAGATATACTGTAATCCAAATAAACATTACTGGTCTACTAATAAAAAAGATATAATAATAATGGAATTTGTATATAATGAATTGAATTAATAAATAATTTGAATATGTATAACATGAATTTGAATGTAATTGAATTTTTGTTAAATTATTTATATAACTTTTTTTTTTATGTAAAAATAATTTTAATGAATATAACTACATTAATTTTTGTATTGTGAAATAGTTATTGTAAATTGAATTATTAAACCATTTAATTACAATTATTGAATTAAGTAAATTAATAATAATAAGGATTCTATTATAATATCTCCTTAGAGTTAAAACCATAGCAGTGGAGGAAACTAATGCGGTAGCGCAGGAATCTAGCACTGAACGCTACCGCCGTCTTTCGGGACCCTCCACTAACTGAAAAAAATAATAATCACATATACTGTAATCCAAATAAACATTACGGGTCTACTAATAAAAAAGATAGAATAATAATGGAATTTGAATATAATGGATTGAATAAAAAAATAATTTGAATATGTATAACATGAATTTGAATGTAATTGAATTTTTGTTAAATTATTTATATAATTTTTTTTTTTATGTAAAAATAATTTTAATGAATATAACTAAATTTATTTTTGTATTGTGAAATAGTTATTGTAATTTGAGTTATTAAACTATTTAATTACAATTATTGAACTAAGTAAATTAGGAATAAGAATAATAAGGATTCTATAATAATAACTCCTTAGAGTTAAAACCATAGTAGTGGAAGAATCTAATGAGCGTTGAGATGACGATGCGCGTTGAAATGACGATGTGCGCTGTGTTCTGAAACCAACAAAAACAACAGTAAAGTTATTTTTTGTTGGAATGAAAGGTACATGTGTCATTTAAAACCTCATACATAAGTAAAGATGCAGTATATAAGTGGAGTAGGGTCTACATTTTGGAAGCTTTTGAATACAATAAAATTAATTGTTCATTTTTTTTTCTAAACTAAATGACAAAAGGTTTTATCGACTTGAAATATTACATTTGATTATTTTTAAAACCATCTTTGATGTTTTATTAAAATAGCAAATTTTGGATCATGAACACTCTGATAACTTAATTATTAAATTTATTTTATATTTGGATAATTTCATCAATTTATTTTAATGTAATAATTTGAACGGTGCCCTAATCACAGACACACGCACGCGAGCGAGCACTCCGTCGAAAATCAATTGGGTCTAAAGTCTTCATGGTTCATCCTGTTCTTCAAATTTAGGATGAATACGGAAAGTAGATAATTCCTTTGAATTCAGATGAATTTCGAGTCCCAAAAAAGCTTCTCTGGACAACTTTCTTCCATGTGTTTCATTCAATTATACTTTATTATTCCGTACAAAATCTGTTTTACAATGTAATACTGTTTTTCCAAAGTTCCTTTCATTAAAATATTGTATCATTTCTGCTGTTTCAAGATTGTATTTTAAATTCAGAATTGAATGTTTTCTGATGTCCATTCTACGTTGGACTGGTTTTGGATAGTAGCTCGTTACTTATAATCCTTGATGTCGTAAAGTTCCAAAATAGTTAGGTTAAAAGTATGCAATATTTTGGGATAAGTTATGTTTCTTCAGTCTAGCCTATATCGCGCATTCAGCAAACTAGTTACTGCTATCACGTAAAATACCTGATTTATAATGTAATAATATGTTTTGAAAGTTACTTTTACCGAGAGATGAAATAAAGTGTGGTGGTTAAAATTAGCAAATATATTGATTTATAATTATTGTTTTTATGGTTTCATTTTCAAACCGAAAGTATTGTTGCAAAATTAAGCATATGTGTGTTAAATTTTGGTTGTTCATAAAATTCAAAATAAAATAATTTAAAAAATTGTTTGTCTCTTATTTTTCCACGTTAACCCTCAACTGGTGAGGTGAAGTTTTTGACACAGTTACGACGAGGTGGAGTCTGATAGACACCATGAGTTTTTAAAAATTTTTTTTTAGTAAGTAAAAATAATTTTTATATTTTTATTTTAAATTTTATAACTAATTTAAGTCCCTTTTAAAACAGGGGGAAATATATAAAAAAAAAACAAAAAATAACTTAGGCATATTTTTTTATTTTTATTAAACAAATCTACCTTAGAAATCTAAAATAAAACTGTTTATATTTAGTAAAGTAAAAATAAATTTTAATATGTTTTTTCTTGAAATTATCTCAATAAACTACTTACATTATTAGTATATAAAGATTACTTAACAATTTTAAATATTCCAGACAAAACAAAAAAATGTCACACAAGTTTAAACTTTCCAGTCTGTTTATAAAAATATATATTTCTCTCCTATTCCTGTACACATTCTAACCAAAGGTCTGCTCGACATTGTTGACAGCAAGGTGTTTCGCATTTTCTACATTGGAAATTTGTCTTCCTGTCTCTTTCCCTAGGACAAAGACTACAGCTTTTTCGTTTTCTGTAACTTGAACTTGCTCCAGCGGAATGAATTCACAAAGATTGTTTGCCATCAAAGAACGTAACTGCCCAGTTAGAACCTTCTTTTGAAGACGCCTTCTCATGTGCAGTTCAACTAATGAACGTCTAAATTCTTCAAAAACCAGAAACAGTTAGTTTTCTGAATATCTGGCAATGAATAATGAATTACATATGAATTAACTGCAGCAATATTTAGAATGGCATAAAATATCACGATAGGCCATCTTTTTGTGCGCCTGCCGGTGTTGTAAGAAACACACTTCTGATCTAGTGCATCTACCTCACCTTTTGTGGAGTTGTAGAACGTGATAATAGACGGCTTACGGCTTACCTGTCTCTTCGTCAGTTGATATATCATGGTGCATAGATGACAGCAGGATGGCTGATTTTCGTTTTTTTGGTACAAATGAGCCAAGGGTTAAATCATTTGTAAATCCATACATTGAACTTTTCTCCTCTCGATTACTTTTGGGCTGAAACTCCGGTGGGATCTGATTTATTTTTCTTGAATGTTCCAACATAATTATGTTAAGTTATTCTTTTTCAGTTCTCGAGCCTAACTAAAAAGCAGTTATTACCAGTGATATTCCTAAGTGAGTTCCGAATTGGTCTAGTCAAACGTAAAATACTTTGGGTAGCTACAAGGAGTTTTTTTTCGTCTTGAGAGAAACCTTCACCATCACAATTCTTTCCGGTGTAGATATACCCATTGTAAAAGTAGTGAGTCTTACTGTCTGTCAGAGTGAGAATTTTCAAGCTGTATTTGGCGGGTTTCTTCGGCATGTAAACTTTAAATCGACATCGACCTCTAAAAAAAAATCAACATTTCATCAACATACGCATATGCATGGATAGAAAATTAACCTGTGAGTTTTCAATTAACTTCTTAAAAAACCAAGACACAGTTGCAGACTTGTCAACCTGAACCATTTCCAGTCTATTGTTCTTGTCATCAAAACTTTGACTTAAGAAATGTACATAGTGAGCTATTGCCATTAAATTTTTAAATAAATATATTAATATTATTTTTAAATAATTAATGACTATTGCCATTAATAGTCATAAATATTTGTCAAATATGTTTTTCTAATTATAACTAAACGAAGTTATATTTAATTATTTTAAAGAAACAAAATACATTTAAAATTATCTGCAGTTTGGCTAGTATGAAACTAAGACCCAATTCGGGAGTCATGAATTTAACTAAACTCCAGGGTTATAACCGGTTTTCAGTTCTGGACTTATAAAATTGGGTTCGTGGGTCAATGCTTTACAAAGTCTAGGATTTTATCGTAAGTCTAGGATTTGAGACGAGAGTTAAACTGTAGAGTTTACGATTTCGATTCGGAGTCCCGGGCTTATAAAACCCTGAACTAAAGATAGATCCGAGCGGATTCGAGAGTACCAGATCTATGAAACTGTCTGATCTAACGTAAGTCCTGGACTTCATTTTCCCTCATTTCAGTGCGTTTTTAATAATGGGTGAGAGCAGGTTTTAAGTTAAAGTCTAGAGTTTAGTTTGGCTAAACTTACCATCAGTGTACTTTGGCTGTTGTAGTGATAAATACGATTCTTTTGTTTACCGCGATTATTTGCATGGAAATGTACCCCATAGACGAAATGTGCCTGATGATTACTAATTGAGGAATAATTTCAAAAAAGTTTCGATTTTCAAAGAGAACACCACTAGATAGTTGATAAGAATTCTGTCACCAGGACTGCAAACGATTGACCCCAGGGCTCACGCAATACCGAATTAGACATAAGTACTGATAGTTTTATGCTTTTTTGCCACGGGATTGTATCACAGGGAAATATTATACATAACATTGCATTTCTAATATGCCAAAGAATAAGAGCAGAGCATATAAGATTTCCTACAGGAAACTTTGGTAACGAAACCAAATTAAAATTCTTTTGCGAGTACGGGTTCCCTGGAGTGTTAAGTGTAGTCAATGATTCGCATACAATCATTGTGTTGAATATCGACAAAGCATATAGATTACACAACTATAGATCGCTCTGGTTTTCTTGCATTTCTTCGTTAGGATGTTCGTACGTAGGGGTATTATTTTTATCAATATATAGTGGCGTTTCTTGATGTATTTTGTTTAACTTAGTAAAGAACTTCGGAGAATTACTATTCCCCTTTCGTAATTGAAAAACCCCTTCACCGGTTATAGGTTATAAACCTTCTTTTTTAATAAGTTTAAGTCTTCAAGAGATTAAATACCCTGCCAGCTAATGGCTTTTTGTCTCCTTCAAATTTTGCAAGCGGATGCAGAGTGTGGATCGCAAGAAAAGAGAAACCAAACACATCACGTGCAACAGTGTTTTAATGAGTAAGTTTAGGAGATAATTCTGTGGAGGATTTCCATTTGATAGAGTATCTGCTGATACATTTTACTGATATCTGCTGAGATAGCAACAGGTTTCTCACCCGTTTTGGAAACTCAGAAATGAAAAGCTGAATATTCATAATTTCGTCTACGTACTGTGAAGTTAATCATCTTTTATTTCATAGCGAAAATTCATCTTTATCTAAATTATATTATAATGATGTTTAGTAACTGGCAGAGTTTTAAATTGGCTGAGTGCTTTGCCTTTGGTTGAATGTAAAAAGATATTACAATTTTTGAATTTCAGTTAATGAAGGTTTAAAATGAATTATTGAAGTAAATTATTATTATTATTATGTCAATTATAGACAACATTTTCAAAAGATGGAAAATTGATTTTAGGCATTGTAACTTGAGGTCTAACTTGTTGAGACTTCAATACATTACACTTTTCCGATTTTGGTAAACTATAGACTAGATGTAAACACTACTCCTTTTTTACTATAGATAATTTAAAATTACCAAAATTTTTAAAAGTCAGTTCTAACAGCTTCGATATTTTGCTCAAACTTAGCATCATAGAAACCTAAAAAATGTCTCCAACTAATCCGAGTCAATAGTTATCGGTAAAAAGAGGAAAATTAAAATAATGGTAATTATTTGTAAATCTTAAATTTGTAGGAGCAATTTTGGACAAAAGATGATTTTTAGAGATAAGAAATGTCCAAATCAAATTAACTAAAGTGTATATACAATAAAATAATATAATATTAGAAATTTATGACTAATTTTTCGTTGAATTTTCTGAGGGATGGTGTAATAACAAAATAAATTATGTTGGTGTAGGTTTAAGTTTTGTTTACAAAATATATGAACTGTTTTTTAATGTTAATTCACCATTTATTTTTAAAGGACATTTTAGTTCTCTAATGCAAATTACAAACCTCACAATCTATTTACATAATATAAAATGAGCCATTTATTATAAATGTTCATTGTTTAATGGTAGGACTATAGAAACCTTTTGATTTCAAACAAAAGGAGAGTATAAAATATGCATTTCTCATTACGCTCTAGCCCGAAGCTTCGTTCTGATATTTATAATGAATTAAATCGTCATGAGTTAATCCTAGCCAACTTTTTTATTATTTAAGATTTTTATTTTGACACTTTAACTCAAGTTTACTTAAAGTGTATCCTATTTGTTTCAATGTTGACTGGGTTTTATGTAATATTTAGTTGAGGTAATTTTCTGTACGCTACTTCTAATGACTTTCCCTGTTAGAGAATACATTCTAAAGAGAATTCTTAATAATAGTTTGTTAATCGTTCTTTGGCTAAGCTTATGTTTAGTTCATACTTGACCAACACTAATAATAACTTCAGTGTTTTAAGGAGACAGAACTACCTGTACTGATATACATTTAAATCATTTGATAAATAATAAAAGATTTAAGGAAACAAATTTAGTCAAAATTACCGTATTATGTGGACAGACGGATATCAGTATTAAATTTTGTTACTTGCGTAACAGCTTTTTTTGCAAGTTATATTTTATCTTTTTATACACTCATTTTGTGTTATAGATCTTTGCGTTAACATTTGAAAAAAAAAGTTTAAATTACAGGATTGGCTACTGTAATAAGTAAATAAAAGCCTTGACCCAATATATTTTATCTCAATCTCTATTTTTATAATTAAATATGTTTATTAAATCAAGGTTGATTGGAATTTTTGTTTACGGGTTTACATTTTGCGCAGTTCAATAATAAATATGTTGCTAACTTTTATAAGACCTACGTACTTTGGATATTTCGAAACCACATGTTAATAGAAAGTAGAAAATAGAAAGGTTCTGTCCACAGTTTTGGATTTTAAAAAGAATATACTAGTCAAATATGTATAATTACATACGCGTACACACACTGCCGCATACTACACCGTACGTGGGCGCGTTTATGTGCGCGAGCACACACACACACAAACTGAATTTAATTTATTCAAGCTGTTAAACTAAACTAAATTATTTACAATTTAACAATTCGTATAATGAAGAATTATTACAAATGAGGCTATAATTTCTAGTAAAAACAGAATAATGATTTGACAAATATTTGTTTATTATCCTAACAACCGAGCCCATTTATAACGAATTTTACTCAATTATACAAGGAAAACAAGCCAGTATTTTTGTCTTCAATAATAGGTACAGAATGATAAGAAACCCATGAAATACATTATCAACAATCGGTTTTCGTAATACATTTCTAGAGACACATAGGAAGATATGAGTGAAAACAGCAAATTAATCGGTCCAGCTCATTATTTTCGAGAAATGATACTTTTGTACATCCTTCGGCTTTTTTTTACGGATTAGGAAATAGTTCGCTCTGAAACGAAAATTTCTGAAAAAAATATAATATATATTTGAAATTTGTAAAGTCCTTTACAAACTTTGTGAGGTGTGAATACAAGATACATCATTTTGTGTGTAAATGTAGCAAAAAGCTATTCCTTTGAAGAGAGAAACCAATTGACTACTTTAAATCTGTATACCAGAACTGTAGCATTTTAAACAGAACGTGTCTTGAGATTAGTATTAGAGTTATTTGCCTTCATAATATTGAGAGACATGTCTTTCCAAAGTGGATTTAGTTCCAGTGGTTAAGCTTGCAAACAACTTCCAGTATTATCTTTAAGCTTTCATATTGATTACAATCATTTTCTGGTATGAAAAATTCTTGTTACTATTGTATATTTCTTTGCTATAGTGATAAGATTAAAACACAATAAAATTAACATTCTTCTTCTTCATTTATGACGATGTTTTTAATCTTGCACAAATTGTTTAAAACTTGATTAAAATGTTTGCTGTATGATCGTCTATTAGTTATTTAGTGTATTTTAAAGGTTATAAAAATAATTTTCTGTATCTTACTTATTCTAATTCCCCATGATAAATAATGATATTATAGATAGCGGAATATCAAGTCTGAGTGCGAGGAGGTCATCTTTGCCACTATTCAATTTTTTTTTAAATTTAAAACCTACCCTGAATATTTTTAAAACACAGATCAATAATTCTATTTCCTAAAACATTTACTTTAATTTTTACTATTAACATTTAAAAATAAAGTAGAAGGTTAGAGTTACACATTTTGAATATCTTATTCAATTTTAGTTGAACTGAGTTTCTATATGTTGTTTGTGATTTCGATTGCATTTGTTAACTGATTTAAAATAACTTATTTAGGTACGTTAAAATTAGGCTCACGCAATTTACAAAATTGTATTATTTCCTTGAAAATCAATATTTCATCCGTTATCGGCGCCATATTTAAAATATGACGTAATTCTTAAATAACCTTTTTCTAAAACAAAAAAAAAACAAAGAGATTGATAATTTTCCTAATTCCTCGATACTTTTTCAAAATTTACTTTTCTGATTTCTTCAATTTTATTATTGTCTTTAGGGGATGATTTTGAGTTTGACGTCAGATTTAAAATACTTTTTTTTAATACTAAAAATAGTGTTAAAAATATACAAGTTTCTCTGGTTCCAATTTCTCTAGAAAGGTTTATTTATAATACTATATATCGGATTATAACTTATATCGGTTCATTTCTAATCTTTAAAATCCTCCTTCATTCTTCTATTTTGAAACACAGCTATGCCGTCATATTCCTTGTAAACATCGCTGTTCTGGTTTCTTTGTTCCACAATTTTCTCTGCTTACTTCTCGATTGGAATCCATTAAAAATAATTTTTGGACTAATCTATCCGCTAAATTCGTTGTACATACACGTGAGGTACTTTCTTCAATATCTTCAATTTTTCCCTCAATCACCATTTAGTATGTTGCTCTCATTTATTTGTATTATATGTATGTTGTATGTATACCTTCTTAAAGGAGAGGGGGAATTGATTCATTAATTTGTTCTAATTCAACCAGTTACCCTAACTCGTGTCACTTTGTAGAAAAATAAGGGATGTCAAGTTTATATTAAGCCCAGAATAGACTTACCATAGCTGTCAATTTTTTTAGCCCAATAATCTTGTCGCACTATAACACTACCCATCCAGTGTAGATAGAGCAATGTTATTAGTATGTATAACATATTAGCATCATAAATATCCATACATCGACCGATGGATTTGGATTGGCTTTAAAGTTATAACAATTTAAACATTGGTATACGATTACAAATCCCAGTACCGAACGAGTCACACTGCTTGAAGTCTCATGCAAATTCAAAATTGGCGAGATCATCAACATAAAAAAAATCAGACGATTTGACTTGAGTTTGCTGCAAGCCTGAATTCCATACCACTGGTTGTCTGCGGCCCTGTGGCTCCTTCACTGATTCACGTTGATGTCTAACGTAAGTGGGGGGGGGGGGACGTCGATTTATATCTAGAGTTTGAAGGGATTCGATGACAAAAACCCCATCTCAAAGTTACGATTACTACATATTATTCGCTCCATTCTAAACGTACACGGTTACCTCATGACAACCAATAAAGGCGCTAACATTTTCCTCTTTCCTCAACCGCCAAGTTTCTGATAGATAGAGTGCAATAATTGCTTTTACTTTACTCTACATATATATATATATATATATATATATATATATATATATATATATATATTTAATTTCCCCCTTTTCAACATTTTTGCTCCTCTATACGTCATTTACTTTTTTATATTTCTGTAACCTTTTTTATTCGTTTTGTTATTCCAGTTGTATTGCTTCCACACTTTCGTAAGTTTTATCGTATGTTGGTACTGTTTTAAATTTTTCGTTTCCTTCAAGACGCTTCGTGCATATAACTAATATATAAATACACTCTTTTTACCCTTACTTTTTAAATTGAATTTTATTTTTCTTGTAATATAAATTCTAATTCCCTTGAGCTACTTTATCGTTATCAAATTACTACACTGCAAGATGTATATTATTTAATATTAATATTTTGAATAATTTCCATTAGCTAATAATTGTTCTTCAAAAATAACCCTCAATGAGTAATTAAAAAGTATTCTATAAGACAAGTTGGACTGATTTAAATTACAACCTCATGAACCATTTTTACGGTTTTATTTTTTAGTTCATGGTGGTTTAATTAACTTTTTCATTAATAACTGTTATATTAGAATAGGAGCTTACAGATCATAAGATTGATATTTCGAAACAGCTTACAATGAAATGATGTACAATTGAAAAGAAAAAAAAAGTGAGAAGTTATTTATTCAAAAAATATTTAAGACTGTCGCTATTCTAAATTTACTAGTCTTTTTTCATTACTAACAGTTCCAAAGATACGTATAGCCGAGCAAACACCAAATTAAATAATATTGTTAAAAAATGCACAGTGTTTAGATTAACGGAGGGTTTACATTAACGGAGGGCACAAACACTCACACAATAATTATACATGTATGTATTTATATGAGTAAATTATAATGGCAAATTACTAAGGTAAACAGGATCGGAACCCAGTATGGAATAGATTTTTCATAGTATCAAACTATTCTCAGGAAATGGAGTTTCTATAAATAAAGTTGAAATAACTTTTTACAAATTTTATTTATTTAAAAAGCAACATCTCTTTGTTAAGTTTAGAGAAACTCTGATCCGATTTTCATCCAATATTCTTTCCTTTATCGGTTTTTTAATAATTTATCAGAAAGTTGTTTCATGACAAAATGTATTCATATAAGCCTTCACTAGAACTGTTAATATCATTGTGTTTATCTTAACAAACCAACTAAACAAATAAAAAACAAAAGAGATGTTGTTATTAATGTTGGGATGCTGTAAAATTAGCTTAGTTACAGATGTTTAAAATGAACTTGTATTCCATAGAGGTAATTTATATTCAGTATTCCCATTATGAAATCACAATTGGATTTGATAAAATTGTAATTTAGTTTCGTAAGTGAACGTGAGCGCTAAATTTGAATAATAAATTTATCCCTAGAGCTTCTATACAGATTCATATTTCATAATGTTTAACTGTTGCAGATGTTGAAATCTGCAAATTAGTTGAATAACAAATATTGTTGTTTATTCGTACAATAACAATTTAAAATGATATCCTTTAATATAATTTCAGGATTTCTTTTTACTTCAAAAAATCATTTTAAATTTATATAAATAAACCACAAAATCCTTGAATTTTAAAAGATTAAATTAAAAATTTATTTTTATATTGTATATTATATACATGCAAGTAATTTTTAAAACTGATTGAAATGTTACAATATCTCAGTTGGGTATCTTCCTACGCAATTTTAGCACAACCTAAAACAAAATAAGACTTGAATTATTTGTTGACTGTTTGCTTAGCATTAAAGAAATATATATATTCAAGAACGAACATATAAATAAAAAGAGAACTGTTATAAACTAATGTAATTTATGTACAGAATTGAATAAATTCATAAAATACTTTAAAATATCCATCTTACATATTTGAAATTAGCAGATCTTATTTTTCTTTAGTGACATTTTTAAAGAATAGTAAAAAATTGATTAAAGGCCGTAAGAAATCCGATTAAAATCCCAGCCACTTGAGTCATTATAAAGAAATTGTATTATCAAAAGAATGGTTTAATGGTTTAACTGTATTTTATAATTGATTTTTTTATAGGTATTAATCATAGATTAATACCTATATCATTAATAGGTATTAATGATAGAGATCATAGGATTGAGATTTCAAAGCTTAGAATGAACTACTGTTGTTCAAGTTCCCAAGCGAATCTAATTTTGAACGTATATGAAATCCATTAAATATTTAATTAAGTAAGTTAAATATCGCTCCGAAATACATTTCCATTTCAAATACTGTTGGGATGAAATATGTAACAATCTATTTATCAATTAAATGTTTTTCCAAAAAAACATACATATTTCCTTGATAAAAAGGAATTGTGCAGAGGTAGTAAATAAATAAATTTAACTAATAAACTGCGGTAAAATGTGGACAGAATGCTATAGAGGCTGGTACAGTGCGATCTGGAATGGCGAATGCGTAATGTACTATAGTAAGTAGTAAGTAATGACTTTACAACACATGATGTCACTAACTAATGTAAGTGACTGTTGAATTGCTTCCTTATCCACTTAAGGTGTAACACTACTGGAGAAACAATGGTTTTTAACTGAAGAGAACTGGTTCAGTGGCTATATGTTACAATAGGTTCTCCTTTATAATTGCCGCGTTAACATCGTAAGTAAAATGGTTACTGTATCATCAACATATGTTAAGACTATAATAGTAGAAAATTTTGCATTAAAATCACTATAGATGACCACTACTGGACCAAATTTAAATTAAATAAAAATTACTTAGGTCTGTTTCCGTGTACACGGAATAACTTTAATACATAAACTAAAATAAATAAGCTAGTTATATATACTTTCACCAACTTCAATAATACGCTGTGATTTGGCAGACCATAACAGAAACTGGAAGACTCAAAAGAGGAATATATGCACTTTAACTATAATCTTATCATGATAAATTTTCTATTGTATAATTCTTTCCATTAACTTTAATGATTGATTGATTGGTTTATTTATTAGCCTCATTTGGTGTACAAATAGCATTGCTGCAGAAAACATTTGAGTTGTCATAATAATATATATATATGCAGTATACAATAAAATACAAATTAATACACATATACTCATAATACATATATAACACAATACAATACAAGTAATATAAATAATACATACCTATTTATATAAACTATTTAACATCAATCACACAATAAACATCTATTTTTGTACCAATAAACAGGAGACCAAAGTACTCCTCCGCGGAATAAAATGACTTTACAAGTAATGACTTAAGTTTATTTAATATCGCACCCGGTCCTCGAACAACTTTAATCTATGTACTGGGTATTGAAACATTACAGTCTTATTGAATATACATGTTTGTACTAATCGACACCCATATAATTACTTCTAAAAAAGAGCATGACATTCAGGATCTATATACAGAGAAGAGTTAAAAATTTCAATTTCGTAAATGAATTTCTGCAAGATTGCCTACCTTTTATATTACAAATTATTCTTATAACTCTATTTTGAATAGAAAAGATGTTTCCAAACTCTACCGAGTTCTCCCAAAGATCAACACAATTCTGAGATCAGAGTACACATAGGCGTATGCAAAATATACTGTTTTAATTGTATCCGGATTTTAAAAATGTATAGGACTATTTAAATTTTTTTTTATTACTATATATCTTAATTACTTCTTCAAACATAAGAGTAAATTGAAGATCCTTCATATTACAACAGAATCCTTAACAAAAACTTATAATAAATAATTCGATTCCATTTTTCTATATTACATATCACCCTCTATTCTCCTAAATCTGTGAATAATTAAGAACAAGTACTTGCATGTAATTTATTTTATACATTGTGTTTCCAAACTACCTTCCGAAACTTCGTTTATACGCATGTTTTAAAATGATTATATAAATATCTGTATAATTTTTAATTCCCGCCATTTTTAAAACATACAGAAAATTCCTGGTTTTTAGACCTTTGATAAAAGGTTACATAAAAACTATAAATTCCAAATTTTGACTCGATATATAATTTATTTCCAAAAATATTTTGTTTTTTGTAAAAAATAAAAAATGGCGGACAAAAGTAAATTTAAGTATTTTAGAACATTTGTCCATAGGTAATTTTTTACATATTTTGTTCCAAGTTACCATAACCTGAAGTTTTGGAACGTAGTTAAGAAACACCCTGTACATATTATTCAGCTTATAACAAAAAAACCATGGCCCGCAAAATATTGTCAGCTTCTACATACCAAAAATAACAAATAATGTCTAGTAATTTTTTTCTAATTATTCTTTTCTTAACCCGTACCAACTATTTTCATTTGTACAACAACAAAATTATAACTTTCGAAATAGGCAAGATATTAAGTTCATATTTGGTATATGCGCTTTAATGTTACGTTACACAAGTTTACTAAAACCGAAACTTTAATTTCCAAATTTTTAACATGGCGGTCTTTGAAATTTTTAAAATTGAATTTACAAGAAACAAAATACTTTTTTCTCTTTTAACGAAAAAAATACAGTTTTTTTTATTTTTGTGTACGTAAAAGAATTCATTTAATGAGTTATAACAATAAAGAATAAACTGATGATATAGCTGCCTAATCGTTAGAACACTTCAATCGAATACCAAGAATTACCCTAAAAAAGTCTTCAGTTTTTTGTTAATAACTAGGTTATCTTTTGATGTACAGAAAATTGTTTTCAAACTCTTTTGTTTTTAGTTAAGAGAGAAAAGTGTTTTGTTTCTTGTAAATTCTTCCTAAAATTAACGACTTTTGCGATATTTTTGTTTCAAAATTTCAAATTGTTGTCCTTTTGAAAATATGATAAATAACATTATTTATTTAGGGGTGTAATGTTTTTTGGTAAAAAGCAAAATGGCATATAGCAGCTAAATGTAGGGGAATTAGAAAGTATTTTACTGAAGAATTATTGCTTCTTTCGGTTTTCGTAGAATCCGAACATGTATAGCGCGCTAAGTCTTTTGGACACTCTGAACATATTAAATTTATGTAATTAAATTATTACTTTTTAAAGTCAATGTTTCCAAAACCATCACCTACTCGTATGTCTCTATAGAGGGAGAAAACTTTCAAAACTAATAGATATGTAGGGTTTAGCCATATATAAAATCTTATAATGTGTTTTGTCAATGCGCATTGTAAACTGGTATATCACTAATGGCCGTATAAACTGTATAGAGAAATATTTAAAGTAAGTAAGCGAATTTCTCCCTTTTTTATCTGATAACTGACGAAATATCAGACTATAGCACGGTTACTAACGATAGCCCTGATATTGAACATAGTTGTGTTACTAAAATAAAACCTGTTACTAACATAGTTTCTTGATTAACTTAGCATATTACTGACATTACTTCAATTACCAACCATACTGATCACAGCTAATTAATCAAATCAAATCCGTTACTAACCATAGTTGCTTTTTGGTTACCTTAGCATGTTATAATTTTAAGTCTGTTAATAACATTAGCCCTGTTGTGACATTAGTCTTGTTACTGGCAGTAACTATGTTAAAATAAAACCTGCCACTAATTTTAGCTTGTTAGTAACTTTATCCTGTTATTAACGTTAGCCCGTTTGAGATATTAGTCTTGTTACTGACCTTAGCCATGTTATACAAATCAAACATCTTAGTAACTTAAGTTTGTTAGTAAGCTTAGCCTGTTACTAACCGTAGCCATGTTACTGTCCTTAGACAGTTACCTACTTTATTACGGTTACTAAACTTAGTCCTATCACTAATCGTAGCCCTGTTGTGACCTTAGTCATGTTACTGGGAAGTAGAGTATCCATGTTAGAAAAATCAAACCTGTTACTAACCTTAGCTATGTTACTATTCTTAGACTGTACCCTACTTTATTCCTGTTACTAAACTTAGTCCTGTCACTAACATTATGTTTCTAACTTAGACTTGTTGTGACTTTAGTCCTATTACTGGCCAAATCAAGCTTTGTTTATTTGTGATCTTAACCTGTTACTGACTTATTACAAACCTTAGCCCTATGTCTAATAAAACGGGTTATATTTCTTAAAAATATAGAATAGGTTCTTTATTCGTTGACTTATTTCGGACCTTAAGTATTACATGTTTTAAATATTTATGTTTACACAAACTATTCAGGAATATCTGACGGATATCTAATAAAAATGTAATTTTCAAATTTGTTCTTGAACATATGTTTTTTGTAAGGTAAATGTAGATAGGTAAGAAAGTAGAGTTTGAAATTATTAAATCCTTTAGCAATATATAATGTATAATGTAAAGGAAGCTTCAATTCACTCGTGAAGAAAGTCGATACCTAGCAACAGAACCGCTTTGTAGAAGAACATGTTAAATATGCAAGAGTAATGGATTGCATAACTCTTGGTGTATGTGCAATACCAGGATTGAGGTCATACATTAACTTTTTACTCTCACAAAGTCTAGGTCTTTATGTTAGCACAATGCGCACCATTAAGTTACTTTATAGAAAATGTTTCTTTTTTAAATAAACACGTTTCACGTTCAAAAATTAAATCATGTAAATTTAAACGCTCTCTAGTGTTTCATATATTAATTGGCCATCTTTAGGATACATTTACTACCACTAAACAATTATCAGTATTTAGTGTTTTGATGAGGGTAGTGCCATATAATTCAAAATCGTTTAAGAATTTTGATGTTTCTTAGTGACAATTATGTTAAATTTAATGTAAATAAGACCTCATAATCCGTATTAATAATATATTCATTAGAGAAGATTACTTTAAATTAAAAGATGTCTTAGTTCTCCTGTTCAGAAATATTTTATTTCACTCTTGTGCCTGTATATTTATTATAAATTATAGCACATCCTTTGATGACAGACGTAAAATTTAGTCTGAAGGTGTGTTTTTATAACCCACATACAGGGGAAATATACAGCGTGATACAAAATTCCACGGCAATATTTCTGGATCTTATTCTAGAGCTAAAAATAAGAAAAACCTTTTATATACAATGCAATTCGTGAAAACGTTGTGACCTTTATAAGAGTCATGTATATTTTATTTGAACATCTTGCAAAGAAAAGAAAAGTAAAACGAGGAAACTCTCTGCTTAATTTAAAAAGCACTACTAAATTGTATAGTAAATTTGTAACCTGCTGACATTATTAATTTATTACTATCATGAATTTAAAATACATATCGTCTCCCCCTACTTACTTGTAGATTCCTGTTACTTAAAGCTATAGATTCTGTTCTGGTTCTAAGGGTTTACGTTTAACATTTAATTCAAATCTGGACTTCGTGGTCAGAATTTGAATTTTTCTCTTAGGACAGGCATTATCAATTTACGAGATACTATTGCAAAACTTATATCAGGCTATCCTAGCTCTAAACTAGTCCTTTAAACAAATTCACCTTAATATAATTATATCGAAGCCGTTTAGGGGAAGATATTGTAATTTTCTCTGTAGATTAAGTGATAAAACTAAATCATTCTGAGAAGTGAAGTCAGTTTGAAGATACTCTAAGTTTTAGACACGTTTGTATGCTATATAAACACGACATGGCTTTTACAGTCTACTCCAATACAAAGGAAAGAACATGTCAATGTCGTTCATATCACGCTATCCAGATTCTCTTTAACTTTATCTTGTAATTTCTTATAAATAATCAACATTAATAAGACTCATTCCCTAGACGAATCACAGAGAGGTAAAATGATTTTCTTTTCTTTATTTCCCATTTACATATACTATATAATTTTATCAGGTAATACTTGTCAATTAATATATTAAGCACTCAGTACATACATAGAGTGTGAGGGATCTTCACTTGCCTATTTGAGAATATTTACCCCGGGTACTGACTGTAAATAAAAACTCTTTTATTTTTGCTTTTATACTCTTTACAATTACTCATACTCTCATTCAATAATTTTAAATTTTATTTGAAAAACAACGACTTGTCTCGTCCTCAGAGGTTGGCACCGAACCTTTGTAGTTCCCTTATTATAAGTGCCCTTGAATCCTTCAACTGATCGAGTAAAACTAGTTTGGTTCCTCTTGATGTAACAGGTTCTTGCAGTTCGTTGAATTTCCAGATACAACGGCTTGAATTCGACAGTCTTGACGAAAACCAGTTATTTAGAATATGAAAATAATACTGGATTTTTGAAATTCTGGAAGATTTTATAATTTTCCATTTCCTCATTCGTTTAATTAATTAAGTTTGATATAAAATATGTAAATATTTTGATGGCTTCTGTGCAATATACAAATAGCATTTTTGCAATAGTTTGGAAGTTTTTTTAATATTTATTTTTTTACATAAGATTGTTCATATGTGCAAATATTGGTGAATTTTTTTTACATATTTGAATTTTTTCTTTGCAAATACAAATGATGATGGTCTTTTTAAAACTGGCTGGAGGTTTATTTTTTTTTATTTATTTTTTTTTATCTTCTATTTCTATTACGATAGATTATATGTGTTTACGATAAAACATTTTTACAAATTTTGATCGTTTCTTTGCAAATACAAATAATGATGGTCTTTTAATATGAAGTTTGATAGTGGATCATATTTGCGAAGTTTGAAAATTTGATAAAGCATTTACAAATATTTGATGATTTCCACCAACAGAGTAAAGAGACAAAATATATTATGAGACAAAATGTTTTATGAGGCAAATTGTTTTTAATCGTGAAATTAAAATAGTTTCATTTTTTTTTCACAGTTAAGCTAAATAAATGGGGAAAAAATATAAAACTTGATTTACAATATTTTTTTTTCAAAATTTATCGATTCTTGTAAATACAGTTAATTATTTGCATATAGACATGTTCTTACACAGTAGTAAAACAAACTTAAGTTGTCAAGTGGTGAGTATTCTGAGTAAGTCACAGTGTGATAAACAAATATGTTCCAAATAACACAATGCATTTAATAACTGTCAAATATTGGAAAAATATAAGAAAATGTTTTAAATGAAAATACGATTGTTCGATATAACAGTAATTAAATAACAAATTGTTAAATCTATGTACTTTACATTATTAACATTAAAATAATTGTATGAATTTTAATTGCATTTTGTCAAACATATTATCAAATACAAAAGTTTGTTTCCAATATATGTGGCAACACCGTGTCAATTGGAGACAATGTTATAGGCAGGAAATTTGTGTTGTCATATGGAAAATCCAATTTCTAGAACGAGTGTCGAAATTCGGAGAGGAAATTACGCGAAGTTACGAGTGATGACATTTGAGATGGAATTTTCAGTTTATTTCTTATGTTATGAGTTCATCATTCTACATAACTGTCGAAGTGACACTGATTGACTGACTGATTCATCATAATATACAGCTCGTTCAGTTTAGATCTATAAGAAGATTCTATTTGAAAAAAACCCTCCTTAAAACGCACATAGGCCCTACACACAAAAAAATTACAAGTAAAATATAATTTAGGCAAAAAATGTTAGAACTGATTTAGAACACAGAAAAAAATAACCCAGTTGTTTCAGAGAAAGTAACTTTACCTTGAAAACTAATGTAAGTGTAGACTTCAATAACATTTGACGGGCTACCATTTTTGATAGAGAAGAGATAGCGAACTCTGGTTTTCACCATTCTTTAAGTTTTTGTAAACGCTTCAAAATGAGGTGTCACTCGATGGGGGTTTACGTTTAAAATTTTTGAGTTGCCCCCAAAATCCCCCATTTTTGGGGGACACTCAAAATTTTCAAAATCATAAAATGAAACTTCCTGCTAAGATTGCACGACCACCAAAAGGATATCTCTGTATATTTACTTAGAAAAATATTAGAGGGGGGGGTCTTGACTTTTTATTCACCCGGTATATATGTTATATTGTTTCTAAATACAGTAATTCACTTCCTTAAACTATCGACTTTAGGCGTAATATGAAACAGTCTTTGTTGTTAGTTGATGTATGTGTATTAATAACATACAGCAACTAACTAGTTATAACAGTTAATAACTAACATACGTTCATCCAATGTTATATAAACGGTAATTTTAAGATCATATACTTCAGAACTCTCTGTAAATACAATACAATGAGCTAAGTTACTACTTTATCTTTTATTTTGTATCATTTATTTTATAATGACGTTAATTTCATCTTTGTAATAATTACAATGATCTAAACACTTTAAATATCTTACTGAAATAACACGTAAGTATATATTCATATTGAAATAAAAATTAATAATCTTCTTACTCCGAGAAAATTCATTGGAAAGAAGTCATGTAGATGAGCGACAGGATATTTCAAGAACTAGAAGAATTTCCAAGATATTATTAATGAACGAATTCCGACCTAAAGATATTTGAGAGAAAAATCATAAAGACTTCATAAATGTTAGTATATTAGTTACGTTAGTTGATTGAAGAAAATTGTATGATAATAATTTTTCATTTAAATCGATAAATATTGGGAAAAGTGACAAAACATTAAAAGTTTACCTTAAAGCAGTTATGAAGTCAAGTTTCTAATTGCTTATTTATTTAAACATATGTGTAATTTTAAATTTATACCAATTTACAATAACTTTATAAACCATTTGACAACACTAACATTTTATCCAGCACTATCTATATTGGAAGAAAATTGGCGTTTTGTAAACTATTAGTGTTCTGCCTCTTTTTAGTTTATCTCGCGAAATACAAAATATAAATAATTTTCCTCAACACATAACCTCTTACAATCTAACAGCACATTGATCCCAATACCACAAATTAAAATCAAACATTAAATTTTTTTATTATATTTTTTATTTTACATTGATTCTACTGTAATGCACACCATCCCTTAAATTATAATGTTTAGGCATAATATGATACCAGTTAGTTGGTAGTTTTTGAATATGGTGTTATTGAATGTTATTAAATGGTGGTTTTAAGGGGTTTATTTTACTTCAGAGCTCTCAGTAGGTAAATTCGATTATGTAAGTTAAGTTCTATTTTCTACCTTATTTTATAGTATTTAATTTTTAAATAATACTAATTTCATGTTTGTAACAATTACAATGCTCCAAACACTTTATAAATCTTATGGAATTACATACTTAGATATATTTTCGGACTGATTATAAAAATTAATAATCCGCCTGCTCTGAGAAAATGCATTAAAAGCTGCCAGAATATTAACAGTTTTTTTTTATGAACTAGAAGATTTAAATTATATTAATAATTGAATTCCGACCATAATGGGAGAATAATAATAAAAACTTCATCAAATGTTATTATATTGGTGTCATGGTTTCAAAAGAAAATAAAGAAAAAAAGTATTTTAAATAATTTTACACATACCACAAATACAAACCACAACAAAACCGAATAAATTAACAAATTAAAACTTGATATCTTTAAACCTGCACATATTTTAAGACCTATATATAACCAATATATAACTTAGTTTTTATTCGGATAAGATATTGATTCGAAATTGCAAAATGTTTTATAGTAGGCCTATTTGTTTGCTGTTTATTAAAAATTGTTATAATTTTTCACTTAATCGTTCTAAAATGGTATTCATAATTGTTGAAACCGAATATTTCGAAAAATGTTTATTACAACATATTTGTGGGGGGGGGGGGCAACAATATACAGCATTGAACAAGTTGGTAAGTTTATCTGCATATATTATGCGATGGCCAGGATATTGGTAAAAAACTAAAAAACTAATTATTTGTAACTGTTTAATAATTATATTTAAAATAAATTCATCACATACGAAACACCAAAATTGAAGGAAAAATTAATAAATTGTTAAAATTTATAATTTTTTAATAAAAGAGTAATCAATTTTACAATGTAACGATTTAATATACTACTATATACGGTGATAATACAATAAATACAATACTTTTGACGTTGCAAATACAATTCCCATTGAATACTTTCAAAACGAATTTTTTAAAGTGAAAAGTTTTACAAAATAAAATTTAATTTAAAAAACACGCCAATACCAAAATTTTTATAAACCAAAATTTATACACCAAAACTAAATGAAAAAGGTAAACACGGACGCAGAATAAAATTACATGTATTAAATTATTTAAAAAAAGTATTTTAATACTTGTATTTTTTAATTTTACACGTAAGAAAATATTGTTTTGTAAAATGAGATAAAATGGAATTGTGAAAGCTCATTGGATTTGAGGATTACGAAAGTGAAAAGAAGATCAGGGAAAATCACATTTGGAAACAGAAGAGTATAGTATTAGGGGAGATGAATCATGATGAAATAGGCTTTGTTTGAAGCCTAGCAAGACGGTATGACTTATTTATCAGCTGGGAAACTATTGATTTTCTGTCGATGTGTTGATCGAAAGAAATAAAATCACATTTTCAAACTGTTTCATTATATAATTTGTAATAAAAGAATTTCAGATTTTCGAATTATTTAATACAAATAACCCAGACTAAACGGAAACTAGTTTTGGTTTTGCTTATTGTTGGACCAGTTCAAAATCTAAAAACAATTGATCAGTAAATTTAAAACGAGTTTCAAATATTTTTTCTCAGATTTAAGCAAAATCTCTCAGAAAATCATTGTGAGCAACTTTTACATCCGAGTCTTATTGTCTCCAGAACTATTTTCTAAGATACAAAATATGTGTAATAATTTTTAAAACAAACCGCCTCAACTTAGACTTTTGTGTTATACCACCCAAAACTGAAATTTTATTCAGCTTAATTTAACTAGTAAGTAAATGCTTCATTATTTATGAAATATTTTACTAAACACTAAATACTGCTAATTTTAAAAACGTTTTAACATATTACGTTACAAGCCCGGAATATATGTGTTTTCCTTGCTTTGTCTCACGTGGGATTATCATGAGAGTCCGGAAAACATATTTCGGACGAATCTCGTACAATGTTTTATATCATACTACTCTATAAAAAAATCAAAAGTTAGAACAAATTTGAATTATTACAAATTACCGTAGTATTATGTTTCATACCTGTGTCTAGACTTATGAGGTAGTATCTGTAACGGTATTTCAATAGCTTTCATTTCTATATTGTCTTCTTCAAGTTCCATGTTATTATACTCCTCGTCAAAATGTATCTTAAATAGTGTTATGTGAGAACTATTAATAAGTGTTGAGGTTATTTTTAGTTTGTTATTTTGTTATAAACAAATGCTCTTAAGAAGCAGCTGATTTAATTACGTGCTATTAACGCAGTTACTAGCATGTAATGAAATCAGCTGTTTCTATTACTAGTCACTTCTGTAATTCACTGTTTTCCGGACTAAACGCATATTATGAAAGTTGTTGAAATTGAAGTAGTATGATGTAAAATTGTTTTACATTAGTTCTTTAGAACCTGGTTTATCCTAAAATAGTTCATTTTGGTTCAGAGTCGTTTTGAATAAGGTATATTAATATCACGTCGAGAGTTTGAAGTGTACATGCCTAGAATGTATCTACAAATTTACCGAGTCCAATACGTCCTAAAAGCACTTGCTCTAGACTTTCTTCTTCATCTTGTTGGAACCTTTCTGTGCGCAACCATCTGGAAACTACATGGTCAACTTTAATATTCTATACAGATCTCTCGACCAGGGTGAGCTGATTGGAAGTTTTGCATTTCTTCTTTAAATCTGTGAAGATCTAATAATTTCATACAACTTTAGTTCTTTCAGGTTACCTGTAGTCCAACAACGTTTATCTCTGACCAAACTATACGAGTCTATACTTTCACTTTGGTTAACTCTAAGGTGTAAAGATATCACAGTGTTCATGGAGTGAATGACACCGACATAATGGTGTACCGAACGAAGTCATATCATACATAGCGACCTCCTAGAGTAAGCAATACCCATTCAAGCGAGGATCTGAACAAAAATTTGAAACCAACACGGAATCTCACCGGTGAAGAGTAATTTGACCAGACGGAGCACAATCGTCATAACACTTGACCAGTTGACCTGTGTTGGGGAGTACTCCAGCTCAAGTTAGTAAGCCTACGAGTATTTTATAGGTAAAAAGACACTACTCATATTTGGCTGTGACGCAAATTAAACGCTTGTAACAGTTTCTATTGTAAAACAAGTGAAAAAATGACTAAAATGATGAAAAAAGTGACGAAAAGTTACCGTTTGCATTATATTAAAACTAACGACGCACATGTTCGATAAAACCATGAAAAACGGTTGAGTAAATATTTACGTTAGTTAAGAAGATTAATGTAAAATATATCGAAACATAAAATTATCTAAATAATTTAGAGTTTTAATTTTTTTAATCAGAGATAAAAATCTACTGCAACGTATCCTCATTTTTCTCTGATTTGTATATTATTTATTGAGAGAGAGAATTAATTTTAAATTTTTTTTAATTAGTCTACAGTATCTCGTTATTACAAATCTAATAACTTATCTAATAAGTTGAAAATAAGAATATTTACAAATTTATCTGATCTGCTACAGATTAAGAATTACAGCTTAACCAAAGTGTGGTTTGAGGACTAGGTTAGGTTAGGTTAGGTTAGAAGGGAAGATTTGTTTTTGAAATGTCATTTCCTCGTTCTCTTTTACAGTAGGTATGTAAACATTAAGACGTCCAATAACTTTGGAGTCAGTTTAACCATCCTCAGAAGGTATCTTCTCATATTGAAGCCGTTTTTTTTAAGTCAACTACATTCTGTGTATTTTCATTTGATCAACCTTGTCGAGTGTACATAAAAGTTGATGGGTCTTAAATAATTGAACTAAAGAGTATTGCTGACATTCCTAAACCATATTTAACTTATATTCAGAAACTATTGATTATTTAGCTCCAAATATTTAGAATCTCTTGAATGTGAATTTAAAAAATTAAATATTAACTTTTTTTAAAAAGTATTTTTTAAAATATTAACTGAAATTTGTTCTAAGTGTTTTCTGACTGTATTGAATAATATAACACATGCAATACAGTCAGAAATACTTGCAACTGATTTAAGATATTACATATCCGGGTAATAAACTTAGACTCATAAGTACAATTAAACCACCGATCTTTAATTTTTTAATGAACCTGTAGCACTGCCTATTAAAGTAATCCTATTTCTTTGTAGGTTAAATTAAACAAAAATATATGTACTATAATACATTGATAACAGTGCAATAATTAAGGCTCGTAGATAATTTTTGTTTTATGAGAAACACAGTATGATAACACAATGTAACAGTACTGTTATAAATAATTGCATTTTTTAAATGAAAATAAAAGAAAAAACGCTGACATTGGTAACTCACCTCATAAATCAAATGCCGTGTCAAGAGATTTCATTGTTCAGTCTTAGATTAGGGTCATCTATTTACCCTTTTATTCTCAGCAGTACACATGTCGAGTTCTATAAAATGTAATTCAGAGATATATCTTAAGTCATCTTATTTTATTTACCATCTTTTAAAGGTAACTGAATAACAAATAAAGTGAAGGAAATATTTGGTTAATTTACAAAATATCAGTTGATTACTACAGCTTTAAAAGAATATTTAAGACTTGATCTACAATACTTGCCAATTCCTGTTAATGAAGCTAAAAACTTAAATTGTTAGTACAAAATCTCGGTTCTAATTTTACATACAAAAACAGAACATCCAAAATAATTATTCCATAATACAATCCTACTTAGATCCCCGTGCTCTTCACTATTACGAATTCCTCTACAAAAACCTTGGTAACTATGTATCGTCATTCTTCATGAATGAAGCTCTCTTACATAATCTATTATACATTGTCATACACTAATATTGGCTTTAATTATGTCAAAGACTACTTCATTGCCACAATATACATTCGTTCTAGACCATTTTTCCAAGAACTCAGTTTAACCAACAATGCGATACTTTTCATTTTAAAGTTTTGTTTAATCTGTCCCCTAATCAAATCCCCTTCTTTGGATCATCATATAGTTTCGAATAATATCACTAAATTAGTAATAAAATTATATTACATTGTCATACCGTCAGTAACTTATTTTGTTGTTCGTCTTTAAAATGTTTTTTTGGAGTTTCGAAGAGTTTGAATAGTAATAAATTGTCGAGCGATGTAATATTAAATTTTGTTAATATTCTACCAGAAGTTTGTAAATTAACTTCCTAATTTAAATTGTTAGTATCTTTAGAATTATTGATGAAAACTATTGTTTTTTCAATTGATCACATTGTGTAATACTTATCGCCTCTCATCTTACAGCATTAATTTGGATCGTATTATAGTAAGTTGAAGAAGTATCGTGAGAAAACAAAAAGAATTTGGTAATTATTTTTCTTTAATTTTAGATTTCTGTGGTGAGAGTAAGAATGACTAATCAGGATGATCATTGACAACTCAGTTCGTATGTCAGTATCTCGTGATAGTTTGAACAAAGTGAGGATTCCTAATTTTTAAAATAAACTAAAATATCCACCTGAACGTCATCACGCGTGACTATCAGACATTTCCTCACAGATTTGCTCAATATATGATGTCGGAATTGGATTTTGCATACAACGAAACAAAATACAATTTCCTGCCTACAACAATTTCGCGCATGGTTAACACACAGTATGTGAATATACACAGCAAATATTTTTTCCTATGCACAATAAAGCAACTGAAATTCATTAGGTTACAAAATTAGTATTTGTTTGAACAATTTTGAAATATTTGTTAATTCGTTATGTCGGACAAAATTTGATTTTCATTCTAAATCATTATAATTTTTCCCCAGAGTTTGTCAGTTGTAAAATTCAATGTTTAATTAAATATAAATTATACAATACTGCTACCAATGTAGGGTTACTTTACTATAAAATTCTCAACAGTAATATATTAACTAGTTTCATTAAACATAAGAGTTTTTTACCCTCCTTTCAGAAACATAGATTTATAAAAATCTGTATACTAACAATTTTTATTGTAACTAATATAGCAACATTAAAAAAATAATAATAATAAAAAGAAATGTTGCCTCCCTTATTTGCATTGCGATCTACTAAAATTTCCTAATAATATCAACTAATTATCATGAGTGAAAGTAGGCCTATATCTAAACTTACAATCGACACAAATCAATTTTAATGCAATTTGTTACAGCCATGAACATAAACAGAATGTATACAATAGTAGCCTACATTATTTATAGGGTTATGTTTCAAAACTCGTGAACAACGCTGGGACTATGCATACATGATATGTCTACCGATCTTAAACAAAGGAAAATTTTGTCCAAACATTACTTTGCTGTGGACTGTGGACAGAGTGTTTCTGATAAAATGTCTCAAATCTATTTCGAGTTTTCCCACTAAATTTCTTCAGAAGAATCTCCTAAAAATATTGTTTTTCATTTTGTTATACAGATTGTTCCAACATCCAATATCTCTGTGCTATTTATACTTTTTTTTATGTGAGTATAAGTTAAGTACTCGTAACTTCGTTGAAATTAAACGTAAACAAAACCGGTATTTAATTAAGCAGAATAATTTTTACTCGTTGAAACGTGATTGCTTACAATGTTTTTATGTTGTTGCTTAATTAGTGCTGGGAATTTTATTTTTTTTTATTTTAATTTTTTTATTATCACTTAATACTTCAAAATTGTAACGGTTTTAAAAAAGGTTTTCAACAATTCCTTCCTAGTTAAGGAGTATATGAGCCTAAAATTGCTCACTTTCCATTCCTTAACAATCTTAAATATCATAACGTGATCAAAATAAAAAACCACACATGTAAAAATTCCACACCAAACGAGAACAAATTCACTGTGACAAGAGTGTCATTGAAGTTTCTAGAATGAAGCTCACTCTTACACCTTTGTTTATTCACAAAGTCACAAAACTGAACATGAGTGGTAGGACTGCAAATTTTAATGGTTGAAACTATGAGAAACTCGCAAAATTTTCATTTTACCATACAGTTGGGCTTCCATAACTGACATAAGTTGAAACATTAGATGTTCTCAAATCTTTCTTCTTAACACTCAGTGCCATTCCAATGGCTGTGGTAAGTTGAAACTCTAGAAAATTCACAAAACTTTCTTCTTTCAACAAACTCGCATTTCAATGGGAGTGTTAAGTTGCAACTATAATATGTTCACAAAAATTTCCTCTTACCACAGAATTTCATTCCAATGGTTGTGCTAAGTTGAAACTCTAATATGTTCACAAAACTCTCTTCTTACAATAAAGACGTATTCCAATGACTGTGTTAAGTTCAATTAATTTTTTAATGTGTTTGTCCATTTGTACATACGTCTGTCCATAATGACAAGTAGATCAGAAACAGAGCATACAGTTTAAAGATTCGTCTCGCTCTATTTTTTGTATTTTTGAGTTGGAACTAAAAAATGAATTTTATAAACAAAATTCTTAATACATTTCATGATATAAAAACATAATTTTTGTTCATAATTGGTTTAAATGAGTATAATAAATTTTGCTTATACCTGGTCCTAATAACTTCAAAAACTGATTCTCCGCGATTTATCCAAGTTGGAAGTTAGCGAACAAAAAAGGAAAATCGGTTAAATTGAAATGGCTGAAGTGACTTTATTTAGACGTTGGTATACTGTACATGTAACGACCTGAACTAAATGTACCTAAAACCCATTAAATGTACCAACATTCCATTAGTATAGTATATTACATAACAGTAATGTACAGTACATTAGTACCGACATTATATAATCGGCATTTTAATTATTTAATTCATAAATGATTAATGTTAAGAAATGGTCAATTTTGATATCATGAAGGTTAGCTCCCGAAAAAGATATATTCATTTTTAAAGGGCGTTAATTTAGGTTTCTTTTGAAAAATATTTTCAATTCCATGTGTACCATTTTTATTTTTTATTTGTATTTAAACAACATTTAATTTGTTTACGTATTGCAAAATAAGTCAGCAAGTATCACAATCTATGTAAATAATTCAAAGAGAAACTTACTATAAATTTTTATTTCTTAACGGGAAGATTTTAGAAAATGTTTAATTTCAAACAAAGTCAAGGTATAAAATATGTATTTCTCATTACGTCCTAGCTTGAAATTTCATTCTGATATTTGGATTAAGTCGTTATGAGTTTGCCTCATTATAATCCTTCCCTACCTTCTTAATATTTAGTGGAAGTAATCTTTTGTTAGTTACTTTGAATTGTTTTATTCGTTATACAATATGTTCTATCTTAATTAAGCCAGTTACAATATTAGAGTGTCTCCAACACCTGTTGTTGTTCATTTCAGTCATTATTTCTGTTTTTATTTCCATTAATAATTATTTTAAAACCCTCAAATGGGAATAAAAGTTTGAGTTTATGACTAGATACTATTCCATAACTTTTCTGGACTATTGCCTTTATTTTGGACTGTTTTACAAAATGTAATATTCGCATAGTTTTTATTCAAATTATTGTTCAAGTAAAACATAAAATAAATTAATATTATAAATTGCTATATTACTGCTTGAATATCGATTTAACACATAGAGTATAACACTTGCTTATAGAAACAAATATGAATAATTGTTACTCGACCAAGAAAAAAATGTTTATTACTGATATAAGTTTATCTAGATTTATGACCGATGCACCATTTGTTATAAATGAACCTATACCATTTTGTTATTATGTAGGTTTTTTATTTCAGATAGAGTGATTTATGGATGAAACACATATAGCAATCAGTGGTTTAGTATTTTTTTATAATTCTAAGAAATACATTATTAATATCTAGTAATCTTTATTATAAACTATATCGTTTAGTTCAAGATAGAGCAAGATGAATATTATTGTGAAATATTCCAAAATCCAAATGAGTCTACTTTCTATTATCTCTTTCAATTAAGAATACACTGTCGGTTTGCTCCTCTATTTCTGCAAGTACCAGTTACCGTGTTTTTTTACCGTAATGTTCCCAAAGCTGATTTTGTTGAATCCCGTTGATAATTCTCATTAATGCTCTTGGTCAACCAACGAGTAGAGCCTAAGGCTGTCACTGTTGGTCTCTTTGATAATGACTGACGTCCTATTAAGGTCACAGTGGGTTTATATACCTTGCCAGGTCAGTGAACTAAGTATTTTGTCTAGACTCAGCTATTGTGACACTTTCTGATATATTTCACAATAATAGGTTGTCTTCTGTATATTGTCTTGGATCTTATAATAAAAATTGTATTTGATAGTTTTGACAATTAATTCTAACAGTTATTCTTTATTCCTAACAATTATTCCTAACAAGAATTTCTAACAACTATTCCTAAAATCTTGTCCTAACAATTATTCTTAACAACTATTCCTAACAATTATTCCTAACAACTATCGCCAATAACTATTCCTAACAACTATTCCCAATAACTATTTCTGACAACTATTCCTAACGACTATTCCTAACAATTATTCCTAATAATTATTCCTAACAACTATTCCTAACAATACTTTTATCGGCTTTGTCATAACACTTTTTATCCTTTGTTGAGTGCGAAAAACCTGTCGATCATCATAGCTTTATAAAAAAAGGAAGAAAAGAACATAAAATAAAGACCTCTAGCCCTGAACTACTTCTTCACAGTCGGAAGAGAATAAGAATTGACCAAGAGAGACCTGATAATAAAGATGAAATAATAGGATTTAATCCAAGATTACGTAAATAAGGTGTTAAGATGGCAAGGTTACCTTCCGTTTGCCACGCCGTACCCATTATAAGATTTTTTAAACTAGTAATGAAATCACCAGCCACTACGCTCTTGTCTATATGAACTAACTTTGTGAAGTAAGACTACAATCTACAGGTGCTGTATAATCGAATCAGTTGGGTCAAGTTGTGTCCGTGAGATGCAAAAGTAAGTACAGTAGACCTTCTCTGAAAAGAGTAGGGAGGGGGTAAAATGGGTCTTCTAAACCCTATAGGACATCACGAATTAGGCTGTTGAACTACTGCAGCCAATTAAAATTAATGTCATATTGTAACGATTGGTCCAAATAAAAAGAGTTGAAAATAGTTTGTTAATTTATGAGTCAAAAACCTATCGTTATCCTCTAAAGAATTTAAAAAATATACCTTTAAAAAAGTAGAAAAGAACATAAAATAAAAATGACCTAACTCCGTCAGAATCAGAAGAGAACAAGAATGACCTGATAAAAGGATGAAAGAGAGGCCACAACTACTTATTGATCAAAGTCTTATCTACAAAGACTGATCAGTCACTCTCCGCTGTAGAGGGTAGACCCCAAACACGCATTCAGTTACCTTGATTTGCGTCATGAAAACTGTAGGCCCCTCAACTACTTAAAGACAACTATTTAATGAGTATATTAATGTCTGCATTTAACAGCATAAAACATCCTTAGAATCATACATCTACGTTTAAAAATTATTAATTGGAAAACTAATTTACTTTATGTTACCATAAAATTGATTTTTCCTTAAAATACAATATCAGCTATATTTAGAAGTTATGCTGTAACTATGCTAAACTATGTTATGCAAATGTGTTTAACTTGGATATGTTTAATCCAGTTATATAATCATATTCAATACTCTCTCTCTCTCTCTCTCTCTCTCTCTCTCTCTCTCTCTCTCTCTCTCTCTCTCTCTCTCTCTCTCTCTCTCTCTCTCTCTCTCTCTCTCTCTCTCTCTCTCTCTCTCTCTCTCTCTCTCTCTCTCTCTCTCTCTCTCTCTCTCTCTCTCTCTCTCTCTCTCTCTCTCTCTCTCTCTCTCTCTCTCTCTCTCTCTCTCTCTCTCTCTCTCTCTCTCCATAAATTAACATAAACATTATATTTAGTTTCGCAATGAACATGAACCACTATTTGCAAGGATAAATAAAAAATGAAATTATCATGAAACTTTAATTTGCATTAATTTAATTTGCATTTATATTATAAATGTTAGTATGGAAACTGCAATTTTTCCGAATTAGGCTACGTGAAATTATATATAGTTGTTCCTATTTTTAAAAAAGGTGATAGAAAAACACTGGGCAACAACCAACCGATTTCATTACTGCCAGCACTTTCTAAAATATTTAAAAAAAATCATTAAATTTCCATTAATTTTATTCTTAATGCAAGTAATCTATTTAGTTTCAAATTGTTTGAATGTCGGAAAAAACTAGAAACAGAGGACGATCTCCAGAAAAGGGTTTGCGAAAATGTACGAAGGTTTAAATCTACATTAAACTGTGGCAGGCCTTTTTATTGATATAACAAACACTTTGATTTTGTCGATCACGAAATTTTACTGAACATAGTTTGGAAAGTAGGAAGAAGGGGAATTGCGTATGATAGGTTTTTCAGTTACCTAAAAAAAGATCCCAATGTGTAAGAATCTCTACCTATCTAAGTGATCCTAGACCGGTTGTATGTGTGGAGTTCCTCAGTGCTCTGTTGTAGATGCAATTTTATATTTATTAGCTCTCAATGATTTGTATGGAGGAAAGTTTAATAGTAGAGTCTTACGGCATAAGCGGACTCTTTGTGTTATACTGTTAAAAATAGTGGTGATCTTCTTCCACAGATGCAGGTCGGTATTAGAATACTGGTTTAGTCAAAATAAAATGGTATTAAGCGATATAACCAAATTAACTTTTCTTTAGGGCTTAAAACAATCGTTGAAAAGACGAATCCAGTGATTCAACTGCATTGTGTATTAAAATAGAGAGGCTATCTAACATTAATATCAGGGAATAATTTCGATGAAAATTCCTCTTGAATATTCCATGTTAATATTATTTTGCACGTTCATTTTCGGTTCTAAAAAACGTGAATTATTGTCTAGTAAATTCTAGACTACAGCATGGTATAGACGCTTTAGACTCAAAAGAATATCAATCCTATCTTACTAAGAAAATCGAAGTATGAATCATCTTTTCCACTATTAGAACATAATAGATTTTTACCATTAAAGCAGTTATATATAAACAATTATTTTACTTGCCTTAAGTGATATAATTGTTTATTATAATCAGTATTCGGAATGGCTACAAACAAATCTTATAACATTTATATATCTATGAAATTCTAAGAATATTTTATCTTAGTGAGTAAAATAATTATATATTTATATATGTTTACACGAAGAGAGTAAAAAAATGATAAAACTAAGACATCCTAACAAATATGAACTGCCGAGGCCATACATAGTGGTCTTTAAAAAGTCCCTTACCTTTAGAGCCCCAAACTCTTTATTAAACATATTAATTTACATTTCAATAACTGGGCCTTAAACTAAGAATAAGTATAGGCTGAATTTAATCTTTCCAATACAGCACTTGAAGTACATGTGATAGATGATTGTTTTCATAGCAGACATTGATTCTAATCAATGTAAAAGCTTAGAGGTAAAAGTAGAAATTATATGATAGCTTAACGATTGAAACTAAACCCAGTTTAGAAAGACATGTCTGGCAATATTAAAAAGTAAATAACCCTAATACTGCACTCAAGGCACGTGCTTGTTAACGTGTCTTGGCTTATGAAGTTACGGCGTTAGGAAGTTGTAAGCAGTAAACAAACTTACCAATTATTAAAGAGTTTTCACAAATTTCTTCCTTCCGTAGTTTATTAATAATCGAAGCAAGATTGTTTAGTTTAGTAAAAAAAGATAATAATACATAAATATCATAATACATTCACATATGAAAACTTTCTAGAAGAAAGGGAAAATAAAGAGATTTCTCTAGTCTCTTTTAATAAAAATCTGAATTTAAATTATCATGATTATTCCAAACCTAAATACATACTTGTTATTCAGATTATTACATTTTTCGGATATATTTTTGTTTATTACGAAATTTACAATCCATCTATGCAAACAAATAGTACACGATGTTTCGATAGGGAGAGGATGTAATTAGAGTGTACTCATTATTAACCCTCACAGTGATGGTCACTTGAGCCCCAAAATGATAGATCTGTTTATCCTGTACTGCAGATAACGCCGTAATTTATCCTTAATAAGCATAAACATAATCCCAGATAAAATAATATGTGTGCCAAAATGTTCAGAAATCTCTATGGAATATGCTCATCTATAAATTTTAGCATAAAGATGAGGAAAATCAAATTTATTTCAAATATACTACTTTTTGTTTAAAATTAACTTACGTACCTAACTGTATCTGCAATGAACTAACTAATCTACAAGGTCTACAAAATCTGTCCAAGATTGTACGGAATCAGAAAATATGTATATAGCTTATGTAAATGTATAGCCTATTGTTACTATACCAAAAATTAAAGCCAACTAAGTATTAAGCATAGGTCACGTTCTTATTACATACATAAATATATATACTTTAACTTACTCACATACTATAATAATATTAATTTATGTTTTATGAAAATCATCCAACAATGTTTTGTATAAAATAATTACTTCACACATTACTAATGGGAGATCTTCTCAGATAGCAACAAATATTTCCATCCTGGACTATTTTGGAATTTCAGTATTTTAAAATTTATCTATGTCAACTCATCTAGTTTATTTCATAAGCATCTTACCATTTACAAGTTTATAGACAAATCCGTTTAGACAGGTTATTGCTTAGAAAATAAACTATATCGTCATATAAAACAAGAAATAATTCATAAAAACTTATTGGACTTTCAATAAAAAACATTAGCTAGATAAAATATTGAAGCTTTGTGCATCCATATTGTGCTTTGTTAAAAAACCGCGTGCCTCCATTTACAGATAACACTGCTAAGGGATGTGCCACCCAACAGCGAACATTTTACAGCGAAAGAAATAACGAATTCAGAGGGGAACTTGCACCCCTACTGTGTGTACAGACCACTTCATTCGACGAGGACTTCCAGGACCTTAGGCAAACCTTTTCAATATTGACTTGAAACTCATTTAAGTTATTAATGATACTTCTTATAGCCCCTCATTAAAACAATTCAGTTTCGTCAACAGTGATTTCTTTTGGATTTTCGAAAGTGATTCATTTTCATTTCTTTCATGATCTTGCGATTTAACTATATTAAAGTATTCTGACTGACTCCTACTGCTGCCGACACTCTGTCAATTTCATTATTCAAGTCTACTACACAACCTCCATTTTCAGAGTTGTTCATACAATCCATCACATTGTAAATAACTTCCCGAATTTATCTTTCAGTACTTTTCGTACATATTGAAACAGATACCAGGGAACTAGCGATAATGGGAATTAGTGACATCACAACATTGACTGAGCTAAACAACAAATATAATACAGTTTATCAATGACGCAGTTTTATGAAAGGTGGTTATACCTCTCCACACCGATAAGGTTGGTCATGGTGGGGGTGTATTCCGTCCGGGCATGTATGAGCCAGAAATATTTCTAACTTGGGTTATCGATACCATTGATATCAGTCCCACTATTAATTCCGATTATCCTTTATCCTTTAACCGATTCAATTTATTTCTCAACCGATGTTGATATATGTCACTTCTCGATCTCGGCTTCACGGCCTCTTTAAGGCATTGCACTCAAATTCATAATTAGTGTTCGTCTGATGTAAACTAGAATGAAACTAGAACAAACAATTTAACAATGTTTTAACTAATACTTATTATCTTGTTTGAGATCAAATATATTTTATAAAGGACAATGAAATTCAAAGTAATTTACAAAATATTATCTCTACTAATGAGGCTAGATTAAACCCAGTTATCATTGCAGTAAATGAACTGGATAGAGTTCAAACTTTCAAATAAAAAACTTAAATTATTAAAATGTTGGCAAACATTAAAATAAGGCAAACTCATAACTATGTAATCCACTATTAATATCAGAAAAAAGCACGGTTAGAGCGTAATGAGGATAGCACATTTTATACTCTGCTTTTGTTCGAAATCAAAACCTCTCCTTAGTCCTGCCAATAAACAATGAAAATTCGCAATAAGTGCATACCATTTACGTAGGTTTTTACAATGTTCATGTAAAACATATTTTGTACTTATAAGGGCTAAAATTTGAGTGAAATTTAAAATAAATTCATTAGAGCCGATTACAAGAAAATTACGTCTTATGTTTAGATCTTCTGAAAATGCATTACACACAAATGATTTGAGAAATTATTGTTACTCAAAACTACAAAAAAAACGAAGAAGTACCAAACTTTAATTAAATATATGACTATTTTTGTATAATTGTACACACACACGTATATTTTCGGTTTAAACTAAAACGAACAGTCTACTTTCTCTACATTTGCATAACTAAGAGACTAGAATTTTTATGTTTATCCCGTGAGTTTAATTGTATTAATAAATGCAAGTTGAGCCATTTGATTTACATAAATATGAACTTAGATCAAAACTATAAAGGTAACGACTCATAAGACACAAAGTAACGAGGTAGAAACATTAATAACCTTCCCTCATCTCCTTTGTAAACATTAGTAAAGAATGTGCTAGATAAAGTGTTTTTGTTATAAAATTATTATAACTGTTTTAAATATAAATTAACGGATCAAAATTAGCTTTAACGTATTTAAATTGAGTCCTTAATAGATTGTTTTAAAAACTATGCAAATTCAAACATTATATTTGTTTTGCAATAAATTTTCAATGTTGAGTCACGATAAACATAATCAAAGATAAAAATAGTATTTACTGAAACTGAATTATATTCACATATGTAATCCAGGTAATGATATTCGATTAAGTCTTTTCTGTATCCTCTCCCCTTTAGCGTAAGAATTCGTTTCTTAATTTATTAGAAATTGTTCGAGTTCTCAAAATATCTAGATACTTGGCAGTATTGCTGAGCGCAATGTAAAGTATTTCTTCATCTATGAGATTGAAATTTTGTTCAATCTTATTGCAAAAAATGACGGAGAAATTCGTAACACTTCCTACATCTGAAGCTAACAACAATAACACTTATAATAACTAATATTTAATGAGCATACGTTAATAATTCAGTGTATCACATACTGCAAGTTAAAAGTTGATTAGATCCATATTAACACAATAAAGTGTGACAATGTTTTAATTATAATAACAAAAATATTACTTACGAAATGGTTAAATAATTTATATTTCATACATTTGATGATACAAAGCAAAAACATTAAAAAAATGTATAAATTTAGCTTAAATGAAATTAGGGAGGATCATACAGTATATACTTGATATACGGTATATGTAATAATTATATAATTATGACACTCAGAATTACTATTTATTAAATCGGAATAAGTAATCTTACTATATAATAATAAGCTAGAAAAATAGTAAAGTAAATATTATTCATTAAAAAGTGATACTAGGTGATAAAATTAGTTTTTACTTGCCCTTACTCTTCATAAGATAGAGTAATACTACAAACAAGAAGTTCTGTTTTACGTTTTATGTTTTAAGGAATATAAAGCTGTGATTTCAACTTGGTATTAGTATATTATTATGAGTTTGTGGTATTAGGCAGCTTACCACATAAGTTCAGATAAAAACTACTATTAGTTAACATAGAAGCTATTTTAAATAACTATTTCCTTATATATATATATATATATATATATATATATATATATATATATATATGTGTGTGTGTGTGTGTGTGTGTGTGTGTTAGAAAAACCATTTTGCAACTAAATAAATTGAAGTGCATCGACATTTTCACATTTTAATTCCTCACTTATGTTAGCAACCTCAGTTCTGTACGATAAAAATTAACAATGTTATTGTAACAAAAGTTTAATATTTTATCACTAACAAAATATAATATTCGCAAAATTATGAAGCCAAGGATGGTCCAGAGGAAGTTGCTTCGCATAATATAAACATGAAGTGTATATATGTGCTTCACATTATATAAAGTACATAACACATTTGCTTCACATAATGTACACATGAAGTGTATATATGTCCTTCAGATAATATATATCAACCACATAACATATTTGCTTCACATCATGTACACAAAAAGCATATCACACATATTAAATGTATATAAAAGTGAAGCACAATATACATCCTTCACATAATACATACGATTCACTTAATATACATAGTTACAACATTTAATAAAAATGTGTAAAGCATTTATATATGACAGTGTAAGTACCAATATTGCACACAATCAAATTAAATGTAATAGCGTGTACAAAGTTAGTCACGTAGAAATTGATATACAAATCTCGCAGAATTGAATTTGAAGGGTGTTAGGATAATTATATTTGTGGAAGTAACTTTACTCTTCAGTCCAATGTATAATTCTCTCTATATTGAATACTCTAAGCATACATACACGAAATAAATAACAGATTTGAAACTCTGTTGAAATGATTGAGTATTTAATATTCTGAAGTAATGTAACCTTCCATCTATTCATTCGCGACCAATATTATTCATTCAGTTGACTATGTATATATATATATATATATATATATATATATATATATATAAACATTTTATATAGTAAGGCGTACATTCTATAATTTGAAGCTAACTGTTACTCTCTCAGTATAGAGACTGTTACGGCGATGGATCGAATTAAATTTAATGTTGGGTTTATTCATTGAAAATGATATAATTACTTTTAAGGGAAATGTTTTTTTGGAATAATGCCTATTTGTTACCTCTTTGTCCGTACAGAGCATGTCAGTAAAAAAAACAAATTTAGTTTTCCTAAAGTCAGCTATAACGATTTTGATACATTTTTTTATAAATGAAAATCACTAAGAGTGATCGTCCAATATGTCATTAGATATAATAAAACAAATAACACCAGACCACGGGGTATTCTGATTGTTAACCTGTTTTTTTTAATTGTTATTTCAATAATTAACAAAAATATTATTGTTTTTACTAAAAATAACATCGCTAACGTAGCTTTATAATAGTTTTTTAATCTTTTGTTACCGCGTTTAAATGTTAAAGTATGTGGAGAAAATTCAGATCAAGCACAGACAAAAATTGCAGAATGGCCATATGTAACTTAACTATTTTCATTCCATTTCTACTAAACTCTTTCTTTACAGTTACGGAACAGTTGAAATCACTAGAACATTTTTTTTTAACTCTGCGAACTGAGGTTAAAATCGTCAAAGTGTCTTTTCTTTTACCATAATATTCATGTCCTAAGCCATAACATATATGAAGAAGGTGTTAGGAATAAGGATAGTTTTAGTTAGGATTATAGTCTAAGTTCTTTTTAGGAACACAGTATGACAACAATTATTGTGACAGACCTGGAAAAATGATGAAATTGCTAACCTTGCAAGCAAGGCAGACGTCATTGATGCTACAAAGACATATAAACCCTTGGGTGGGAGAAAACTTGGTCAGTGGGCCAAGATTAATCGAGGGAAGTGCTGCAGGAATTTTTGAAGATAGCCAGACGGACTTGGCGAGTAAGAGAATCCTGGGAGCATAATTCTGGAAGATAGCCAGACGGACTTGGCGAGTAAGAGAATCCTGGGAGTATTGAGACTTCAGATGAGCATCCATGAATGGCAAGCAGGGTGAGGAAACTTCGTGTCTAAACCTTGTAATTATTTCAGACACAAGTAATAATAAAATATAACGTAGAATCAGATCTGTGAGTCACAATAGTTAGAGTCATTCTGCATTAATAGTAGTAATAAAGATATTGTATTGTTATAATAAGACAGGAGATAGTCATTGTTAATAAAAATTAATTAGTATACTGAATCACTGATTTGATTAATTTTTGATAAAAATTAAGAACCCAAGCAGCTTTGAGGGGCCGTTCCTAACAAAGGCATACGGCCCTTGCAAAAGAATATAAAGGTAATAACAGATTTTCCTACCACTATGAAAAAGAGGGATTAAGGAGTTTCTTGGATTTCATATTACAGCAAAGAGAAATAATCTTCTGAAGAGACTAGCAAATATGAAATGGCGAGCAAGGCAGGATGTGATGGCAACAGCTAATAAAACTTATGTAAGCCTAGTTATGGAATATGCCTCTGAAGTCATCGCTCTTTCTTCTAATATTATCCTAAGGAAATTCGAGGTTGTCCAGAACAACGCACTTCGAAAAATAACTGGTGGAGAAACATCGACACCGAAAACTGTGATGCAATTACAAGCGGAAGCGGAGCCACTGCAAAGCCGCAGGGAGAAGTCAGTACTCAAATTCTGGGAGAGGGCAAAGAGAATCGACTACAGACACTGGGAGAAATACAAACCTGCGACATCGTGACTCAAGACACAAACATCACCACTCATTCATGCCGAACAACTGAGAGTTAAATACAATCTGGAACTGGGGCAAGCATCTAAACTCCCAACCTGCCACACAATTTTCCCATCATTACCTGTAGGAAAACTGTCGGCATGAATCATCCTAAATCATCCACATCCTAAAGGTCGCTGCTTTGGAAATAATTGCAGAACTATACAGCAAAAACAACTGGATCCATGTATACACTGATGGATCAGCGATGAATCATGCATCTGGAGCTGGCTTCTACAGCAACCACTTTGAGGGCTGCAGCCCTGTCGGTAATAATTCCAACAACTTCGATGGTGAGATTGCGGCGATAGTACAAGCTGCCAAAAAACTTTGTTCCATCTCCGACAAATCAGCGCGAGTTGTGTTTTTAGGATTCGCAAGCCGGCATAATAGCGTTGACTAGTAATCCCCCCACCTACTGTTAGCAAACAATGAACGGACGAAAGGCCATGGCAGGCATGATTGAAGAATGGTGGTACATTGTGCTACAATGTCTGGCATTGGATAAAGTAAAGTAAAGTAGTATATTACAGCAAATTAGTCCACAGATATTCAATTGTGATAGTGGTGATGTATTTTTGTGTGTAGTATTGAGTATTTTGTTTGTTTCTATAAAACGATATATTTTTTTATACATCGGGACGATGTTTCGAGGGCGCCGGTAATATTAGGAATTAGGATAGTTATAATTAGGTAATAGTCTAAGTTCTTTTTAAGAAGCCAGAATGACAACAATTATTGTGACAGACTTGCAGAACTGACGACGCTTGAAGAGCTGAAGAATTGCTTACCTTGCAGACAAGGCAGACGTCATTGATGTTTAAATGATATATTTGAAGATAGCCAGACGAACTTGGCTAGTAACAGCTTCCTGGGAGTATTGAAACTTCGGACGAGCATCCACAAGAATGCAAGCAGGGTAAGCAAGCTTCGTGTATTAAAAAAACTTGTGATTATTTCAGATCCAGATAATTAAACTATAACGTAGAATCAGATCTGTGAGTCACAACAATTAGAGTCATTTGGATTAATGATAATAATCAGAATACTGTAAAGTTATAATAAGATAGGAGATGGTTATTCTTCGTAATAATTGTTAATAAAGGTTATTTATGTAGGCTACTGAACCATTGACTATAGTGAAAATAACGAAACCCAGACAGTTTAAAGAAACTTAACCTGACATTACAGTTGTAATGGAAATTTTTTTTAGCACGTGTGTTTGTACGTGTTTACGAGATGATACATTTGATCTGTAAATGATTTAATTAGTAATACTGTAGTAAAAATGTATAGTTTAAATCTGTCTGTATAACAATTATAATTTAGACTAAATACATTTTTACAATAGAGTGGTATTTTTTCAAAAACTATTCACTTTATAATTAAATTGAATTATTTATTTTGTATATCAAGATTTGATGGATGAATATTTCCTAAACGTGTAAACTATAATAACAGTGTTTAAGAAATTGTACATGAGTGAAAAAATTGATAAACTTATTTTAAAGTGTGGCTTTACTAATCCCTGGTGCGATAATTGTGAACCTATATATATAATTATATATATATATATATATATTAGGTGTAGTAAGCTAACTAACTATGATTACAAAATGTTTGTTAATAATAGATACACGTCTGGAAGCATTATTGTTTACTTGAGGGAACGGTATAGTAGAGAAATACTTGAGTACCTTCCGTAACTGCTAATATTGTTTAGGCAAATATTGACCTTGGGTCGAGTTTGTCCCTTGCGATAATTGTTGTTCACAGTTTGCGTTTACATACAATAGCTTCATTTGTACCAGAGTTGCTTCTAGTACTAGAGATTTGAAATGAACAAAGATTTAATTTTGATATAAAGTATTTACTTTAAAACAAACAACTTACAGTTATTATTTAGGTCGTATGGGAGAACCATGGATTTGAGAGACGTTTAAGTAAAACAACAATAATCACAGAACACTCCAGTACCTATACAGATTATTTATTTTTTATAATTTGGAATAAATTTATATGTAGAAACAATCAATCTGGACATAAGTGACCATAATTTGTATAATAACTTGTAGAGTATATATTACTGTAACTCAAAACAGGACAAATTTTATATGAAACGTTCTCAATATCAATACTTTAAATATGTAATCATAATTTTGAATCATAACCAATTTAATGCATGAAATATTTTTAATAATTTGAATAGATGAAATCAATAGTCGGTGGCTGTACAAAATACACCAAGTCAACTTTACAATGAAAACCTTAACCCGTATTGTAACAATTACTAATCGCGGTAAACAGATGCTATTCCAAAAATTATAGCGTTATATAATTTATAAAAATCTTAAAACAATAAGAATGAATCGTAAGCTCAGTGGAATATTTTAGATGAAATTATTGTTACATACTCGTAAACTAATAGTATATAAAATGGTAAAAGAAATGATGGAAGTGATATGATAATTTCTGACTCCATCATCACGATAGAAAATGCGTTCAGTGAGCACTATTGAAATATTTTTCATAGAATAAGGATTAACACAGATCGACTTGCTGCATTATATTCTAGGAAATATATTAAGTTTTACCCGAAATGTGTGGTCTCAAACTAGTTATTCTTTGTCCCCTCTGACACAAATTAGGTCAGAAAAATTCTTTCAAGTTTAAAAAGAAAAAAGTAACCAGTTGTGGATAATGTAATTATGTTTTTAAAGAAATCTGAGATATTATTGCAACAAATATTGTTTTACGTTTTAAATGATAGTATGGAGAGTAGTTTTATTCCGAGACATAAGCAATTTCAGTTGTCCTTACTTTTAAGAAGGGCAATCATATAGAAAACTATAACCAATATCACTACTATCTGTGCTTTCTAAATTATTTGAAAAAAAACATTCATAATTGAAATTGTTGTTGCTTATTGAAAATAGGGTCTTTAGAGAAAAATCACTTTAGATTGAAAAACCGAAACCAGGAAACCAAGATGTTCTTGATCTGTTTTTAGGAAAATAAGTAAATCTGTTCATAGATTATTTATTGAAATTATGAAAGCTTTTGATTTTGTTGGTAAAGAGATATGATGTTATGTTCTAAAAGGACACTTTCTTATGGCTGATTTTCCAGTTACTGTATTTAAATTGTAGATTTTAATATGTTCTAACTGTTTGAATAATCCGAAACCTTTCAAATATGGAGTACAGCAGGGTTCTGTATTAAGTACAATTTTATTTTAATATATGTAAATAATATAAATAAATAATGACCTTGACTTGTGAGAATAAAACTAGGAGATAAATTCGTACGTTTGTTTATTTAAACACGTTTCAACGACAAAGTTGCCATCTTCAGAGATGTGTGAGCTACAATAACTAAACTGTAACTGTTAGAGTTTAGTTATTGTAACTCAAGTATAATTGAATATGGTGACTTTGTCGTTGAAACTATTGTGAATTATCAAACGTACTATTTGTGAAAATGTGTATTCTAGTTTTATTCTATAAAATATTTAAATGAATGCTTCAGAGAATATAGTGGCATTCTTTCTTTTATTTTCAGACGACACGGCCTTGTTTTATTCCACTCTTAATATAAATGACCGTGACACTTAGATTCCAGTTGATTTAGACATACAAGGTTGAAATACACATTCATGAACAATCGTTTAGTTTTAAGTGATAAAATAAAATATGTATTTTTTGAATTTATAAAGAATGTCGAGCAAATCTCAAAACGTTAGTACATTCTAAATTCGCGATGTCTAATTCAAACGTCACCTCATTGTTTTATTACAATTTGATAAAAATGGTAGTTGAAACTCCACATTACAAGATTGATATCAGGATTATTAGTAGCTCTAAAGGTATTTTATATGTTAAGATATGTGTGTTGATTGACAGTTCTGAAAAGAGCTATTATATCTTACTTCATTGTAACACATATCTAACACTACTATACGCGATAACCTATTGGCGAGGGAAATACTTAAGTACAACATATTTGTTTCAACTATTCAGAAAAACAAAATAAATTATAAGTTTTCTAGGGAGACAAGAAGTGAAATGCCATTTCCTATTTTTAAACAGTTAAATTTCTTGCCTTTAAGGCATCCGTTTATTTAAAAGTTTAGAAGATATTTTATGTAAGATCGAGCTGCACAAAGGGCGTATAGAATGAGTACAAAGAAAGACCAAATAAAAAATATATAATTGAAGCTTTCAAAAAGTCTTTACTTTTATAGCTCCTAAGATATTCAACAGCTTTCCTATCCCATTAGTTTCATTTATAATTTAAATCAATTTTTGTAAAGTTATACATTCTTAATGAAAATACAAAACCCTTTGTTTGTATTAATCACATTTACTCTAGGTGCAGTAATTGATTTCATTCAATTCTGAATAATTTTCATCTAAATATATTTTTTGTATCATTATTGATTATGAAATTATTGTGGTTCTGCCATATAATCTAAGTAACCGACTGTTATTCCAATGATTACTTCTGTGCACGAAATTCAATTTTAATTAAAAATGTAGGACGATTCTTTCATTTTAGATCATTTAAATTTGATGGGTTTTTCTTGTTCTGTTTTGTTATTTTTATTATTATTATTATTATTTTATTTTTTTTTATCTCTGTAATTTTTGTTTTACAATTTTATTATTATTTACTCACATATATAAAAAATAAAGAATTAAATGTACATTATAATTTAATAAAATTGGTGAATATCCGGGCATGTTTTTGTGTGTTTTAATTTTCAAGAACACAGTTGAAAAGATGAGGGATTTATTCTCTCATGAAGTAAAACAACATCAATAATTAATGAAGCACTCAAATTTCCACAACAAGCAAACATCTGAAGCACAAGTGAAAACTGAGGATGATGACACATTTAAAAGTTGTTTTTTATTGTTTTTACTAAGATGCTTAAATAATTAGTCTATGAATATTCTACAAATTTTTTCCAGTAAGTGAAATAAAATATTTGTACAAAAGTTGTTCTCTTTTCCAATATCTCATAATATTTCAAAATGGCAGAAAATTAAAACAACTTACAGTAGTTCTAGAGACTAAATCAGTAAATCTAGAATTGTTTCAAGCTAATTTATAGACAATAAAATGTGCAGAAAGTTGAGAAAATTTGTCTGTTAGGCGAGGATAATTTTTGGTTTTTCAAGGATAATTCACGAACTGGCATTTTTGGAGAGATGAGGATGAATACATTTTTGTTTCACTCCTCAGAGGCTATACTTAGGCTAAATTTCATCAAATCGTTTGAAGCACAAGTCACCAGACATGAGTACAGTGAATGTAGCCCACATTAAAATATGAATTGGTTAGAGGCTTGGTAAACACAAATCATCGACAGCAATGCCAGTGAGGTCACCATGAGATATGAGTTTCCAGGTCTTGTAATACCGAGTCACAGATACGAGCACATCAAGTAAAGGTTGTTAACAAATTAACATCTGATCACTTTATTTACACAGAATTCATTTGCAATTTTCTTGTAATAAACGTCTAATAAGTATTTCTACATTATAGGAAAGAGTGTGCCTAAGGGAAACATTAACATCTGCATCACTTTATTTACACAGAATTCATTTGCAATTTTCTTGTAATAAACGTCTAATAAGTATTTCTACATTATAGGAAAGAGTGTGCCTAAGGGAAACATTAACATCTGATCACTTTATTTACACAGAATTCCTTTGAAATTTTCTTGTAATAAACGTCTAATAAGTATTTCTACATTATAGGAAAGAGTGTGCCTAAGGGAAACATTAACATCTGATCACTTTATTTACACAGAATCCATTTGCAATTTTCTTGTAATAAACGTCTAATAAGTATTTCTACATTATAGGAAAGAGTGTGCCTAAGGGAAACATTAACATCTGATCACTTTATTTACACAGAATTCCTTTGCAATTTTCTTGTAATAAACGTCTAATAAGTATTTCTACATTATAGGAAAGAGTGTGCCTAAGGGAAACATTAACATCTGATCACTTTATTTACACAGAATTCCTTTGCAATTTTCTTGTAATAATCGTCTAATAAGTATTTCTACATTATAGGAAAGAGTGTGCCTAAGGGAAACATTAACATCTGATCACTTTATTTACACAGAATTCCTTTGCAATTTTCTTGTAATAAACCTCCAGTAACTATTCCTACAATATAGGTTAGAGTGTGCCTAAGGGAACTGTTATGAGACATATGAAAACCGTCAACTATGAAAACTCTGGAAAATTGTTTCGTCGGGCGTGAATTTTCTATCTTGTGCACTCTACTGCAGAAATGGTTTCCTCTTCTACTTTCAATTTATGTATTGAATTTTTCATGTGATAACAGATGAAATAACTTCCGCATTTACGCTTCGCTAAACAGAAATTGTTTTGTGCAACGTTTCGTATGATTACGTAAATACAACAAGTCAAAAGTAATTTTAGTGTTTATTTGTTTTATAGTAGAAATGAAAAAAGAAGTTTACGATAAACTTGTTTTCAAGGTCTAACGAATATAAATTCTACAGACATTAATTCAAATAAGCAAAAAATAGTTTTTACCTGCATTTTCTATGGCAAATAATAGAATACCAGAGAATTACAGTCCCCCTATAATTTGAAAAATATTAAAATTAACATAATTTTTATTGTTGTTGTTTTCTTTTTATATCAACAGAATAGAACTATTACCTACAGGTAGATTAAAATGATTAACTGTTATAAAAATAATCATCTCTAGTTACAGTATAAAATTAATTTAATTATGTCCATACATTCGATTACTGGTATTTAAGTGGAATTTTTCAATCTCAAATGTTTTACTTTTTTTAAATCTCATTTACTCTTCAGCAAACAATCTCTAAACATTATTAACTTCATGCATTAAATTTTGAGATGGAATGTTTTCCACACAAACTGTGTCTTTAGGCTGTTTCGGTGGTTTTCAATGACATTGTATAATTGAGAGACACTTTGTAAACACACTTGACACAGGCCAATTCCAGTTATCTTTATTTTACAAGGTGGCAGAGGCAGGATGTTATATCTTTAAGTGTAATCATCTTGAACATTGATGACACTAGAGTCCACCCTCAGTTTAAACTCACGGGGATAGTTCAAGTTATAAAAGGTAGATTTTGGTAAACGTTTTTACAGTTTGAGTTGCATGTACTGCAAGTGTCATATTTTTATTCTAAAACGATATACTTTATTATAAATAAATACAGTTCAGAAATAAAATTAACAGTCTTATCCAAATTTTATTTTTCAGAAGACAGTCGTGTATTTATATTAAGCTATATGTGTATATTTGTATTTAGCATGCATATAAATTTGTTTATTAAAATTAATATACATAATTCAGATTAAGGCAAACATAATAAAGTTGTCATAATAACTTAAATATCATCAGAAAAATGTTCTAATTTTCAAAAAGTATCGTTGAAACGCGTTTATCCATAAATTTATGTCTGTGAGAATTATTCTTATAATGAACACGCCCTTCCCACCTAACCTAACCTACCCTACACTAACCTATCCTAACAAGCCCTTCCCACTTTTCAAGCTCAAAGTTTATTAATTAATGTGTGTCTATGTTCACAATAATTATAAAGTAGATGTCCGATGCAGATAACATTTATTTAAATTCCTATTTGTTAATTTTTTGATAAATACATTAACCAACTATTTCGGAAACTATTTAAAACGACGGAATTGTTAATACAATTTTTAACAAAATTAACATTCAATTTGTATTATATCGTGATTTATACTTTTGTATCGTACATTCAATGTTTGTCAGTTTAAAAATATATATTTTAGGTTTGTCGTTAAAATATTGAATGTCAAAATTGTTATTTTAATTATTTGACTATTTACTTTCAGTATTTGAATGTCCGATGAAGACAAGTTTCAAACAATTTGAAATAAATTCGAAGAATTTATTGTTGACAACATTAATAAATTGTCCAAAAACATTGCACAAACTTTCTCACACGCCCAATATCTAACACCAAATAAAAACCAACCTAAACGATTTGTCACCGGAGACGTCAGTTTAGTAGTAAAATGGAACCTGTCAGAGTCAAAATGAACCATGGACCATATAACAAAACGAAATTATAACACTTGTAACAAAACGAGTCTTCAGCATAAATCCTATTTGATTTAATGAGCCTTTTAATTAAATCAAGTCAAGTTTCATTTTTTCAACGGACATTTTTGGAGAGATCACGTTTTGTTTGGGTTTTTAGAGGCTACATTTGACCAAAATTTGATCAAACTCCTTAAAGCTAATTTTGAGAATATAGTAGGCCTATATTGATTTTTCCTTATAGAAACTACGCCAAAATTACGAGTAATTGAAAAAATAATAAGAAATACAGAGATATGGCTAAAATATGTCAATATACCATCTTAAAATGACTGTAGAGCATTTCTCAGACGTTATTCAAATATCACTGTATTTCACACAACATTTGTTTACTTTCTCTATACTAAGTAAAGAAATTCTAAGGTAAGTAATAGGAAATTTGCTTCTATTGAAAAAATGTCATGATCTTATAATATACATTACAATGTTTTTTCAACGTAAGCAGTCACTTATTTGCTAATTTCTTAGTGAAAACGTCAACACCGTAAGCCACAAAAGTTTATGTGTTTACCATTCCTGCCAAAACAAGGAACTTGATACCACTTTTAGCTGACCGTAAGCTTAGCCTACTGTGTTCCATAATCAACAGTCATGTCATTTCTCCTCTTATATTTTATTTATATTTTTAGAATGTACTTTTTCTTTACCAACCGTTATACAATTTTGCTATCCAGATTTTGTTAAATTCCTAAGCAATTTACATTTTCAAAAGGCAATCATTTTAAATACAAGCTTGTAAATGTTTTAGAGAATAACGTATTATCTGTTACTTCTAAAATGTATGAGAGTACCTCATTGTGTACATCTTACAAAATCTGTCCAATTATTTCTAGTTTTGTTTTATCTTATAACAAAGTAGAGAATTATTACAAAAATTTTCATTAAAATCAGAAAAGATAAGATTAGACAAGTTTGAATTTGTTAAGATTATTTATACAGATGACTCCAGAATTTACGACAGTTTAGTTGGATTTCAGCTAAATGTAGTTGTACACAAGATTTCAGGAAGCATTAAATATATTTGTGATTAAAAATTAAACTAAATACGACCTTTTAGAATGGTTTTGGGGTAACCTCATAATTTCTAAGATGTAATTTTTAATGATATTTTATAAGATTTTTGGCGATTCTATTGTCACCCGTGACAAGTTTGGTATAATGACAAATAAATGTACGCTTCCCTTCCTTTCTACTTTTGGTTTGGTTATGTTATTTATCTTACCAGGGGAGAGGTCGTTAAACTATATATAGTCTAATGTCTTGATTATATTTTATCCCCTTGTTGCTTCAAGTCGAAAAAAGCTATTGGCCATCATCTTCTTATATGAAAAAATAAGAAGATTAAATAAAGACCTGGAATACATTGATAGCGTCAGGGAACAAGAGTTGGTCAAAAGAGACCTGTTTGTAAAGACGAAAGCGAGGAATCTAAGACTACACGAAAACAACACGTTAAAAATAATTTTTTTTTTGGTAATTTCTGCCATCTATGTTTAAGAATGTTTACCTTAGGTTCTCCATCATGAATAAACTAACATCTAAATCTTCTTTTTTCGCAGTATTTATTTGTTTACGCGACATTTTAAAAAGCCAGTGCACATCATCTTAGAAATAACAGTCCGTTTTTATTGTTTGGAATTGGCCTTAAATATTCATTAAAAATAACGTGTTGCACAACTTCTTCATCATTTTTTTTTTTTAATTTTCTCACACTGTCCATATCGGGGAGGAACTTCCTTTAACTTCTTTTGACAGATACAAAATATATTAATAAGCTCCATTACTGCTCGAATACTTCTTTCTATATATTTTTATATAACTGTATGTTCCTATACATTTTTTTATATACATTATGACTTACATTATAGACAGGTAAGTTGTAAGTAAAACAATTCATTGAATAATTTATTCATATCTATACTTAAACAAACTAATGAACTGATGTCATTAAAATTTTAATTTTCATAGCTTAGCAAATCGCCTTAATGCATATTGTGCCTTCGTAATAACATCTCTATAGAACTCATATTCCCTAGGGGAACTGTGAGTAACTAGATCCTGATTCCAAGTTCAGATTTAACAACTCGTGAATATAATACATGAATTATTTATGCAATTATATTTTATAGTATACATAGGAAAAATGAGAAAAATAATGTCAAATAATTCTTCATGGTCTTAATGACTATGAAAATACCTCGAACTATCAAAAAATTGGAAACATTTGCCTTTTTTCTGAAACTTTTCTGTGGTTTTTTTTTTTTTTTTTTTTTTTTTTTTTATGTGAGAAAATCAAATTTAGAAAATTCCAACCTTATCAAGTATCTTTGGAATGATTTTTATTGTTTTTTGGAATACTTGAAAAAAAAAATCAAAAACCGCGTTACGTAGTACCTCCGATTAAGACATTGGCAAAAAAGTTAAGATTATTGGTGCAGCCTTTTGGGCTGCAATGACAATACCCAGACGATCTTTATATTTTATACGTTGTAAAATCTTGGATAAGTTTTAAGCGAAAAGGGTTTCATAGAAATTTAAAATGTTGTCTTTTTAACATCGTGAAAAGCAAGAACGAAGCAAACAACAGATTTAAAAAAATATAAATATAAAATACTGCTAATTTATAACATTTATAAAACAAATATTTATAATTTATAATACTACGAATTTTGACAATAAATATATAAAGTAGTAGAAAAGCTTAACTCGTATTTATATTCGCCTTTGTATAAAGTAAAAACAACTATTTCGTAAATAAACTTCTTTTATTAATTTGTGAATATCTGTAATTGTAGGCTAATAATCAAGTTTTCTTACGCAATATTTTGGAGACAAAATACTCAATCATTGTGAGCGGCAGTGTGTTAAAAATTAGGAAAAGATAAGATTGTAAGTTAAATGCTGATAAAAATTAGCCTAAATGAGATAGATAATACAAATTTACGAGTGTTTCTATTCTTTGATTAGTTATAATTTTAATTAAATATCAGCACTTCAACGTATTAAATTTATCAAAATTCTGTGGAGAGAATACACACACACACACACACACACACACACACACACACACACACACACACACTTTATATTTATTTATTTATATTTTTGTAGACCCAAACACAGGCAGAAAAGCTATCTTAATAAGTTTGATCTACCTTCGGAAAAAGAAATTTATTTAGAGAGATTAATTATTTTACTCGCGCACATTTATATATATTTATTTATATGTTGTTATAATAAAGTCTTTTAGTTTTGTATTGCATGATCTGTATTAGAACGTGGTTAGTATTTGCAAATTGTAAAAAAAAAAAAAAAAAAAAAAAAAAAAAAAAAAAAAAAAAAAAAAGTACAAACATAAGAAATCATATTCAAATTAAAATACCAAATAAATAGTGTACAAATTAATGTTATTGTTGGAATTAGTATCTCCTGTTATCTAATTATCTCCCATTGTTTAAATTTACTAATTTCACCTAATTCAAGAAATATTTTTTGTTTTTGCATCATTAATTAAGAATCCGGGAATTTTAGACCTTATAAAATATTATTTTAATATTAATATCAGTGATAATATGTTTTTATGTAGTTTAAACTGGAAAGATATCATTTAAACGACAACGTATAATTAAAATCAGATTATTCATAGTCCTTATGATTTAAAAATATAAATACATTTTTAATATATGAATGCAAATTATTATTTATTTATTACAAATCAGCTAAGAAATTGTTGTATTTAAATCAGAAGGAATTTATTTGCATCAACAAACTAAAGTAAAATAAACCTGTTAACCTTATTCATGCTTCAAACAACATAACAACATTAATAGCGTGCGCAGAGAAGTGTCAAATAACTTGTCATATTACTCTTGTAAAAGTTTTGTTTTATAATGTCTGTCACTTGCAACTGTCAACTTTATAAACAACTTTCAGTAAATTGAATTTTATATTTTTAGATTTAATTAATATTACAAAAATCGACAATAGTTTGATAATCAAAAGGAAACAATCTAAAGAGAGTTAGATTTTTTTAAGAAACGTTAACTACGTGTTTACCACTATCATAACATTCTTTTATATTTTATTTTTGTGATATTTTAATTAATTTTCCCACATAAGTTTATGAATTTGTAAAATTATGTTCAGTTGCTATACAAAATTTTAAAAAAAGTTTTCATTTCTAAGTAAAGTGTTAAAAATATTATCAAATTTTAGAATATATATGACTAATGAAAATTAAACAAATTAACATATTTAAAAAAAAAATAACTTTAACTTATCTTGTGTCCCTTCCCTTATGTAACTTTAAACAAAGAAATTTTTTATTTAACTTTTGTAATCTCAATAGGATAAAGAAAATAACTTTTGGAAAAGTTGATATTTTGTAAACTCTCCTCTACTTTGAAACTGAGAGTGTAAGCAACTTTTACTTTTAAACGACAGCCTATATATTTTTATCACCGATATAGGGTACAAATAAAATTACATTTAGAAACAGCAATATTTTTAGTTCTTTTATTAAAATATTGCATTTTTTTTAATAACCCATTTTCATTCAATAAGTTATATGTAACTATGAAGATTTTAACCAACAAATTTCCCACACAAAAATTAAATTAAAGTTATTAAATTTCTTGTATGTAATAACTTTATGGCATTTTATTTAATAGAAATTTACTATTATAAATTTCTGCTCTAGAACAGAAATATAACTACGTTTAAAAAATTTAATAGCTCCTACTTCCTAAAATATTCCAAGACTACAAATTTTTTTGACTTTTATGAAAGAAAGTATGTTTTTTTTTAATAATGAAAACTATCCAGATTAAAATTGTAGTAAGTTATATAAACTAGTAAACAAAAATTTACACTTTGCTTATACTTTATTCACCTATTTGAACACATGTTTATCAAAATAAAATAATTAACAGAGATTATTAGTTTCGTATAACTTATACATTTCATATTGTTAAACAACGTCTTTAAAATCCTACGAACAAATAGAGAAAATATTTATAACACTTAAAAAGCAATAAACAAATATATTTACAATTTTGTCCTCTCTTGATAGATGGATGTAAGGTGTTATAACCTTTTTGTATTTGTTTCAAAAAAAGAGAAGAAGAAATGTGAACAGTTTATTACAAAATATGTATATCAGTGTTACCTAAGTATGTTAGATTTACCTGTAAATAGATCAAGTAAGGGTATTTGTGAAAATAAGTTTAATCAATACCAAACACTTAGTAATCTTCGTTACTTTGAAATTATTTATAGATTCTATTGACTTTTCTTGACATGTACCATATGTGGAGTTTCAAGTTTCATCTCTAACCAATATTCCATAAAACTCGCTGTATCAAATCGAGGTCTATGTCATGAACTAAGGAAAAAGCAGAAGCATTAAATACGTATTCATTGTCATTATTCAAAAATGCCGTTACGCAGGTATTATTATTATTTTTTTTTAAGAAAAAAACTGTGGACGATGTCTTAGAAATTTTAAATTTTCACAAAGCTCGATCTAATTTTGATAAAATATGATCGTTTAACTTAAACTATTTTGTATCAAAAATTCGACAAAAAAATTGTAAAATAGTTATACGGAAAATATTTTTAAAAAACTCGAGGACAAGGTTCGATTTCACTTTTAGACCGATAACTACCGCATTTTTTATAAATAATAACAGCACGTAGCCTTTAATACGTATTAAAACAGGAGTTTTGAAGGCCACCATAAATTTTAATAAAATACTATAATTAGTAAAAATTTGTTTGAGGTTCAACTTCTATTTAGTGTTACAAACAGGCTATGTGCTGTACAATAATGGGTTTAGCATTTCGGAAGTATAAACATATTTTCTCAATCGCATATTTGTAACATTCATACTAACTTCCGAACGTGCCTACATTCCATAGTATTTTTACCGATTTGTTTAAAAATGGTTTGAATAGAAAAAACTATCAAATTTACTTCAAAAATTTAGTGTATCCTCCACACCCTTTAGGAAACGGAAAAGATATCTGTTCCTGCAATAGAATAATATGCCAAAAATTTACTCATAGAAATAATAATTAGCAAAACTCTTCGAAAGTTTATACTACAGGTAAGTCCAGACAGACAGAAAGAAAGTCAGGCGTCAGACATAATCATGAAAGCACTGTTTATAATCAGATTTTACATGAGAAAAAATCTTAAATTTTAAACTGAGAGGGAGAAAATGTGGCAGAAAAGTTAAATAAAAAGGGATTTTTCTTTCTGTCAAAGTTTACTCCTTTCTGCTTTTTTTAGTGATTAGTTATGTGTTTGAACTAAGACTTCATTGTATAAGTTGATCACTGACAGCGGAATATTCACATGCACACTTTTTTAAAAAACAACATGCGTTTTAAATTTTCACTCTATATTATGACCAAAAAATATTATGTTGAGTAAAATAAGTTATATGTTTGCTGAATCCCTATACGTCACAAAAAGTTTTTTTTCTTTCTTTTCTTCAAATAGCTTGCTTCTATATTTTACACCACTCATTTGTATTGAGTTTATATTGTGCCCGATTTTTAAATTTTTTTTTATTCATGTGGAATTTAACACATATTATTATTTACTCAAAAACCACATAAGAAAAAATCAAAAGAATTCGGTTTTTCTAAAACCGACTGAGAATTTTTATGATAATAAGCTGAAACGACTTTAACTAAATGTAGTGATCTCCATCTAACAAAAATGCAGGTTTATGTGTTATCGGTAATGGCCATAAAACTGCCTTTGCATTGACTCTACCAATTACGAGCAATATTAAATTAGTTAAATAAAATTAACCATCAATAACTATAAGGTTCGGTAGAGGCTATTTGCATACGAATGAATTTAAACAATATTGAAAATAACAGAATATCACACGTTCTGTGGTTCGTTTTCACAATTTGCCAGGTAACTTCTGAATTGGATTTTAGAAGGAATTAGTAATATTCTAAACTACTTTTTGTTAGTGAAGAGTTTAGTTTATTGTATTGTTGTGTGAGATATTTAACCCATTGAGTACTTTAGCCTATTAGACTACAAAATACGGGGGGGGGGTTAGTATCACACGGATAAACTCATTGCCGCCAACCGGGTTCGAACCTGCGTAGCCATTGACGGTTTCGCTAATTTGAACTGCGAAGAGATAAGTGCGCTCTTACTACTGAGTTACGTTGCTCCTCTGGGTGTGTAATAAAACGGTAAATATTTTCTTTATAAATAACAAAGTAATAGTTTCTATATAAGATAGAATTTAACATAAGATAAGTAGATCGTATTTAATTTGATTGTTTTTATTTTTTTTTTTTATTTTTTTTTTTTTTGAAGAGATTAAAAATATAGGACGTTAGCATAAACTAGTACTTTCATTATCATTATACTTAATGCTATGTGTATACTTAATACCTAAAATTTATAATGTCTTTTTAACTGAACAAACTATCTCTGTTTTGGGCTCTTTTGAGTCTAAAATAAGTTTTGAAATGATTGTTCATTGTCTAATCGTTTGTCGTAAATATTTTTCCCGTTAAAGGCGAAAAATCTGTAGGTTGTGATTGCTTTATAAAAATAGGAATAAAACACATAAAATATTTGCATGGAGAAAAAGCGAGTTGACCAAGAGAGACCTGATAAGAAAGATGAAAGAGGGGTATTTATTTCCTCTTCCTTATTGTTTAAAGGGGAAAAACAGTATTATCACATCAAAAAGAGTGATAGAAACCACCATGGTACTTACCCAGTCCCATCGTACAGCTTAATACAATCAACAATGTAATACAATGAGATCCTCTAAATGTAATGCCCAAAAGTTTGTTTAAACCCTTTAATACACAGATTTTCTGAACCTCAAAATAGCCATGTAATAGTGTATGTGACTAGTGCCTATATGTATATATTAAAAGGTCGCTACTCACTTCATTCGATCAGTATCTGGGCCCAGGTAAGTCTCAAAGTTCTACATATGTGAAGGAGCCTCAACTCGCTACGCTCGTGTCGGTAATGCTGTCCTGCAGGATCTCATGACTATACGAATGTCACATTTTATTGGGAGATCAGGGTACGAAATTACATTTCTAACCATAAGTTCGTTATTATCATTGTAGAGAAATGAGGTTTTTACCATTACAGTCTGATTGAAATAGGGAAATATGTATATAATTTAGTGTTATAAATTGAATAACATACGATACATGAACAAGAACAGTTTTAAAATGTTTGACGTTTGCAATTCGATACTTCTGAATGTGAATAGTGTTCCACGCTAGTCTCCTGTACCAAATTGCATGTCCCCGTTTTAATATTTGTGGCTGTTATCATATTTACGTACAGACGACAACGACGACGGACGGATGACATGCCATAAATACTATACAGTAACTCAAAACTACATGTAGCACAACTAGGGACCTTAGGAATTACCTACAGGTGAGCCCCTGATGATGTGTCTGTTGTTTAGGACTGTTATGCAATTAGAAATTATTTATTAGTTTTAATTATTATATTGGGCATATTTTTATGAGTTTTATTCCTTTTTCGGATAGTTCAAAATACCAGCTTTTTAGTACTAAACAACTAAATTCTTTTTTTATATGTTCTATTTTGTAAAACAATTATATATCGTATAAATTACTCTTGGTTTAAACTTAACTTATCCATTTTTCATCATTTAAAATACAATAAAGGTTCAACATACGTTTAAATGTTTGCAATTTTAGCACAGTAGAGGTGAAAAACGTCCAAACCTACAATTTTCAATTTACACTCTAAACTCAAATTCTTAATAAAAGGTGTAAGGTTAAATTGTTTTCTTTACCTTCAAATTTTTACGAATCTAATTTTTCACACATGTCAATGGGACGTCAATAACGATATTATTACAAACCATAATTCAAATTTTAAAAATGACAGGCCCAATATTTTTTTAAGTACACTATGTCCGTTCCGCATAATTTGATAACATTTAAAGACTTTTGTTTTTTAATTTTTTTTTTGATATATTTAAATTTATGAGTGTCATCAGACCAAATCTAATGTGATTTCAATTAAAATTCGATGCAATAACAATTATCATGAACCAAACCGATATACTAAACTATTTGTGTTTATAACAATTTGAGATTATATTATAAAATACATAAATTATCGCTGCGTTCACAAGTTGTTACAAATTTAATTATTAAATTAAAATTACGGACGAAATGATATTAATTTTTATGCAGTTTAAGATATTGTTACAAATCAAATGAGTAATAAAAATTAATCAAAATAGCTTCTGACCGATTAAATTCAATAGATTTTCGAATTAGATACTATTGTCCCTTAAGAAATTGCGGAAATATCGTAATTCAAAAAATATTCCTAACGTAAATAGATATATTTTTGAATGAAAATTGTTCTTGTTAATATTTACATGTATGGAAAATTGGTACATTGTTTAAGCACTGGTTATATTGTGAAATATTGTGAAATAATATTTGATAAAGTGTGTAGATTGTTTGTGAACAATGTATTTAAATCATTTTCAATGTTGATTTAAAATATTGATTGATTAATGGAGATATAAATGTGTTTAAAATTATAGTATTTGGATTATCTGCTTGTTGTTTCTAAGCTTTATCAGTCATGTGCATTAAAGTAACATATTGTAAACGTAACAGATAGCGCCATCAACACCATCGCATTGTATGTTATCTTCACTTCTTTTTCTTGCATTATTACACTGTTTATGCCCACGTTTAATAAACCACGCCTTTTGACTTATTTAAAAATGAAACCATATTGATTTCAATGATTTAAATTAGAAAATACTCAAAACAATGTTTAACCATTCATTTTGATAAATATTTTTATAAATTAATAAATCGTTGAAACTTTTCAATGACACATTTTAAAAGGTTACAAGCCTGCGTTAATAAATTAATAACGTTAAGTCTACAATCGGTTAAGCTGAGTTGATTAATGCTTTTGTAAAGAATATTAATGAGGTCAACAATATTGGTACACGTAATTGGGTGTTCAAATTGGATTATTTTATTATATTATTATAATTAGTAAATAAGGAGTTACAAACATATCATATATTTAAAAAATAGAAAGAGGAATATCATTTATTTAAGATTTACGACTAATTGACAATTACCAAGTTTACTTTAGATTAGATTAGAAAAATAGGTTAAGGAGTTAAAGTGGCCTTAGGCAACGCGACCATTGGTATAATGTTCAGCTAAGCCTCTTAGTAGATTAGTCCCAGTAGATTAGTCCATTTTTATGAGTTTTAGTAATCCACTCACTAGCTCAAACCGAGTTCAACAGGAGTTTGGAAGCCAAAAACGCTACACCTATTATTTGCGAGCTTCACAATAGAAGTTTATGTGGCCTGAAGTCTCCACACCCATCCCTCAAAGTCTACAGACAATTTCGCCATGGTACGCTCCTACCATGTGCTATTGCACTCTCAGACCACAGTGTCCATTGATTTGTCTGAGTCGTCTCCTACACAATGTCAGTACTGTCCCTCCAGGTCTACCTAATGAGACAATCCTTAATTGTAGTTTGCTAAGGGTATTCACCTTAAAGCTACATTCACCTCTGTAGTAGTTTTCTCTGAATACACCTATTTATGGCATATTTTGGGCAGACACACAGGTATTCCTATTGCCAAGCCAGGCCCTATGAACTCTGACATAGAACTCCTTTTAGCCAATGTATCCACATTTCCCTCAACTCCTTTATGCCCTGCTAAGTTACACGGTTTTCCAGGGGTAGGGTTTTGAGGTTCTCTCGGAATTCCCTGACCTAACTGGACTTAATATTTGAGCCAATAAGTGTTGTGATTTCTGCCGGACTGTCAGTGTGTTCTCCTGAACACAATAATTATTTATGGACATTTCTTCAGCCTGAAAAATTGTGGCAATTGTCCCCAGGGAAACAAATGCTTCAACCCCTGTCTTAAACCTTATATACCCCAGCACCAGTGTCTTCCGTAGTTTCTTAACCATAGGTGTACCACACCAGGTCCTCTGAATTACCTTTTGCACAATCCTCCTCCTCATAGGTTTGTTTACTTTAAAGTGTTTCGAGAACTCATATCTAAAACCTATGTTATCGTTCGGTACCCATTAGCAGTATCCGGTGGCCGATTATTCCCGTAATTTTGGCATGCCCCAGGAGACATGTTTTCCAGATACCGCTGCATTTTAGACGATAGGTTGCCTTTCTAACCTCCTCCATAAGAAATACATCAATGGGTGAAAGGCCTAGCATTATCGCCATTGCCGCAGTTGGTGTTGTGTACATTGCTTCCTAGTTGGAACAAAGACTGTCTAACCATCGCTCCCAGTCTACATTCCTGACTACCGAGTCAGGAAAGTGTACCCTGAGAAATGCTTCAAACATTTCTTCCCCAGTCTCTGTATATTCTCCGTTTAGGCCTATAAGACAGCATATTTTATTAAGAGGATCAGAGATAAGAATATTATGAAGTCGTGTCCTTTGATGAGTGCGATCTATCTCTTCGCAGAACTTCCTCAAAGACAACGGGTTTGCCTTTTTTAATGTGACATTTTACTCGTCGAGGGACCTTTTTTAAAACTCTAATCTACCGTAACGATTATGTAATTAAACAGCCTCCTAACTTGTCTTCATTGATCAAAAAGTGATCGAGTGATATAGCTTGATTTTCATACACCATCCTTGCAAGAGGGTAATTTTTATTGAATGAGTCCATCACGGCCTCCTTCAACCTACTCACCGCCAACTCTAATTCATGTGAGTTATGAATCGATCTCCCAAAACTCTGAAGGTTACTTTTGAAACTATCTTCATAATACATCCATCTAGTGTTACTAGGATTGTTAAGAGTATCAACTGATCTGTTTTCTGCTTTGAATTCATTGACAATGTGACTATGATCCAACGTAGACGGGTCAACTAACACATACCCCGTACTTAAAACGTTCTATATACCATTAGTTACGAGTCTACGATTCAAAACCTCACTTCTAGCCTTAGTAACATGTGTACACGTATTCCCTTTATATAAAACATGAAGATTAGATGCTACAATATAAGAAAGTTTAGACTCATCTCTGTCACCGTGTGTGGTCATTCCCCCAATCTCGGGGGTACGGCATATCAGTGCACAAGACTGACTGAGTGGATATCACCAATAAGATGCGACCCAGTGAAATGAAGAACTGCACCCTGCTCTAAGTGGCCCTGCACTGGACAATTAGTCCAAAATAAATTCGTCGGATTTAGGGGAGTAAACCCTGAATCAATAATCCCAAATCTTAAGGTGTTGACTAACCGTGCCGAAGAGACAGGTTGATAAATGACACAGGTTACCTGTCTCTAACGGGTAAAGCTCTTGAGATACCAGTCGCCCTCTCAAAGTATTTATCCTTGCCTGGACATGCGGGGAACTGTCACGGTTGACCAATATTTTCCTAGCTACACATGGGATTTTTATGAATACGTAAAAACCAAAAATAAACATTCCGAGACTGGAGAACCATCACCCGAAGTCCAACTGAGATCTCAGCCGAGGGTTAGCGCTTGCACACCTACAGCAGTTGAAACTAGGTTCATTGTTTCTGAGACGTCTATTGTCACTGGACGGTGAGTTCAAGGACATCGCTTCTTCCAATTGATATAGGAGAGGAAGATCTTCTACTCAACCCTATCAGCGATAATAGGTCGTAACTTGAGTCACAACCCGATCAGGATACTTAGCAAGTTGTCTGGATGGCAATTAAAGATAAAAGAAGGAGGACCAAATCGACGTGCAAGAAATCTTTCAAAGCTAAGCTTGCAGCTAAAGGTAAGTTCTTGATCCTAGGAGGTAGAATATGCCCAGGTACAAGACTGGGCCTGTCATCAGCTCCGAGGGCCAAATTGTTAGACCTTCGGAAGTATGTTCCACCGTTGACCAAGCCAAATATAATAAAGGTGGGAGAAAAAGATTTTGTTTTAAACCTCCTCCTTACGTAATTCCTTACCCAATTTAAGTACTTGTGTAATTGTAGGTAAAAGGATGCATAGCTTGACTGGTTTCTGCTACAAACAACAGAGAATTTTCAGATTGCTCGAATGGTGGTTGGCTATTCTGCTTACTCATAATTCCGGCTGTGAAATCGTGTTTATTACTGTGCTGTACCTGTTTTGAAGTTGTTATAAAGTTAGTTTGTTCTGATATTGAGATGTGGGTGTCTAGTACTGAAGACGATGAACTCTCAGAAAAAAGAAGATGTGGAGTTGTTAACGAGGGAACGTTCAAGCGTAACAGAATACGCAAATCTAGGCTCAAATGTGAGGCTTATGTCAACTACAAAGGTAATGAAATACCACATAAAATGGAACCCGAAGCCATCACTTGTAAGTGTAATGCTAAGTGATATATATATATATATATATATATATATATATATATATATATATATATATATATTAACGACCAGTTAGAGATAAAACATAGAATAATTTCTATTTACTAGCAAGTATAAAAATGCAGGATACGTACATTCAAACTTTGATAGAAGCAAAAGAAAGTAAACGTAGGCGTAAAAAAACAAACACAGGGCCAGCAGTTGGAGAAGAAAGTGAAGACGAAATGGAATCTGTAGATGACAATGGGGCTACACCTTTAAAAAAAAACATTCATACAAGTATAACGTAAAAGTATATGGTGTTTTAAAACGAGTTTACTAAAATGTCAAATATCAGATTGAGGAGGATTGGTCAGTTACTGTTAATGAGAAAGACTCCTATTGATAAAAGGGGTAAGAACAGAAGTGGAAATTCTGTACCTGGAGATATTGTTGTTCGTGTTCATGACTATAACATGTATGTAAAATGTTCAATGTATGTTAAATGTAGTGTACTATAAAATGTACAATTTAAAATTATATGTAGTCTATACTTTATGATAATCCAGCGTCTGCAATAAAATATAAACATTTAATGTTAAGAGATGTAGGCTACCTGTACTTACTAGATTTATTTAAGTTTTTTTGTCATTTATTTTAATTGAAATTTTAACTAATTTTTGTTTTTAGACCACAGAATTTGAATTTCACATCGATTAAAAAAAAAAAAGTAATTCGAAAGTAAGTCTCTTTAATATAGATTTTCAACAGGTTTTCCTCATATGATTATCACTAGCTTTCCCAAACATATATTTTAGTCCGATCTTGTGAAACAGGTGCTTCTTTACAGAGAATAGTTTTGAAAAATAGATATAAATCTACTATGAATATCTGTTAACCTAATCTCTGAATGACGAAACATTATGAAACTTGATCTACAGTTGGATATATTGTCTATATCAACACCGTGTCACTATTACGATATTATAGCACTCTTGATGATTGATAATATGTTTGATTATTTGTTAACAAGATAATGTTATTGGTTTCAAACCAGACTAGTTTATTTTGGTGTGTGTTTGTATAAGTAAACCAAATATCCGATAGGCTTTGTGAGTGTAGGTGTGGTCATGTTTAGTTCAGTTATATACTTGGCACTATCGTTGATGCATGCGAGTGGTGATAGTTATTGTGGTTACATTATCGATATTTTTGATTTTGTTTACACAACGAGTAGAGTATGTTTTCATCTTTAAATTTAGGTTGTGAGTGTGTAGGCTGTATGGCTGTGTTTAATAATGTTCAGGAAGAGATTTTGTAGACAGATTCTTTCGTTACTCCACTGTACAAAAATAATTCTTCTTAAATGACGTTTTATTTTTTAAAGAATTTTTCGACCTCTTTAGTTATAATGCTTGATAAAGTGAATATTTAAATAAAAATTTCAACACCACCTCAAAACTCTAAGAGATGCGTATTAGCTAACATTTTTTCTGGTAAATGTATAAAATATCCAAAATTAATATTCTGTCGATTAGCTGTAACTACAAAATTCTAAAAATGAATATTCTGTCATTTAGCTGTAGTTGTATAGAATACTTAAAATTAATATTCTGTCAATTAGCTGTTGTATATAATAGCCAAAGTTAATATTCTATTGATTAGTTGTTGTAGTGCAGAATATGAAATATGAAAATTTTGTTCATTAAATAATGTGATAAAATACCTGCATTCAATTTTCAAATGTTAGCTATCTTATTTCATAAACATATATTTGTTCCTTATTTTTTTATTTTAGTTTTTAACTTTATAAAGACAAATTTATTTATCGACAGCATTTGTATATCTTATAAATAAATTATATTTAGCTTAGAATTTAGGTGTAAATTCCGTGAATATTTAATTTCAAACATTGGATTATTTCAATAGGTAAAAATTATGAAGGGTAAATCTAATCTACTACTAAAAAATATTAATGAGCTTTTCCAACATATTTTAAAATACATCATATATGTTACGTAAAATTAAACGAAATGGTGATGCGACCTATAAAGTTAAAGACACATGAAGACTGTATTTCTATTGCCAAGTCTGTATGAACTCTATTAATAAATTCTGCCTAAATAAGAAATCCAGTTCACAAAACCTTTTTATTCTTTTATTATATCTATCATTCACTTTGTTTTAACTATCAATAATGAACATTTTCAAAGCAACTTGCAATTAAAATGAACAATTCTTAAAACTTATATTTACTACTAAGAAACCAACACATTTTAATATTTGCATTACAGAAAGTAAAAGTCTTTCCATATAAAAAAAAGTATACAGAATGATAATTCTTTCCGTCTACCCTCGACTAAAAATAATTTTAAAATGTTAAAATTGGAGATAACTCATCAATTAACAACAATTTGGACGGGCTACAATTAAATAGATTAATTTGACAGGAAAACTTACAACGAGGTCATATATACAACTTATTTGTTTCAATAATTAAATTTTGTGTTAGTGTTTTTTTTATATAAAAGTTTGAAAATAAATTGATACATAGAGTAGTTTTAGTTGTTGTTTTTTGTAACAACTACGTTATCACATTTTAGAATACATATTGATAAAACCTAGGTTGATATTGTTACCAAAAAATTGATCGTGTACATTTCATCTCTGTCGTACAGTGATATTTTATTTCTTGTGAAACTACTTGTACTCATGGAGTCGTAAATTTAATATATTTCTTTTTAATTTTTCACATGTATGTAGAAAGATAGACGTCACGTCAATGACCGACTGAGCTGCCTCTTCAGTTCTTTGAGCTACAGCTAAAACCAGTTTAATCGCTTTTGCTTATTTTTATCATATCAGAATTTTTCAAAATACTAGGGTATGATAAAAACAAAACCTTAAGTTTTGACTTTTTCAAATTAACTTTCTAGATTTGTATAAAATTTTGCTTAAATTTTCCCCTTATAGGGTCCTATAGAAACGTATTTTTGCCTGTCTCAAAAATTAAACTTCACTAAAATTAATAAAAATTGTTTGACCTGATTCCGCGTTATACAACTCCTTGGGGAAGGTTTATTTTTACCGTCTAAACTACTCCTGCCTTTGAATTTTGTGAAGATAAAGATGAATATTGTATTTTTTTCTATGTAAACTAGTTAGAGAATGTGTCCTCAATAAATGTAATATATCAACATAATAGTGTTTCATAATAAGAGCACATTAATCCCTTTGCAATTTGCATAAGGTTATAAATCCAACAGCGACATCTTTCATCCAAAGAAGTTAACCACATTTAATCTTCCGTCCTTAACTTTATGTACAATAAGAATCTCTGCAAGCAACTAATAGATAATAGGACGCGAATTTGACTTTTACAACAAAAGTTATTCCACATCCCCTTCGGCCTCGTTTGTATATACGTTTATAAAAGATAAACTCGATTTGTTAGTTCACCGATCTCTCTGTCAATATATTAAAATCTATAATTAACAAAATGAATCGTCATAACTATTCTTGAAAAAATTAATATTTTGAAATAATATGTATTAAGAAAATTTAACGACTTTTATTCCTAAGTAGCAAAATTGTTCAACAAATTGTAAAAATAAGAACATTTACTAAATTTAAATGACATCCAAACAATAGAAAGTTAGTAATTTATAGAAGTTTGTTAAACTTTTCACAATTGTCACACTGCAAAAATATATGTCCCAGTTGCAGATGTATTTATTTTATAGTGTTTTGTCCTAATTTTACAATGTTTGTGACGAATTCAATTTTTCTTTTTAAACGGGATTTAACAGTTCGAAGTTGGTTATCTTAACAGAGCTCGTCTAAATAAAGGAAACATCTAAGATTTTACTATTTGGAGTACACGTTGAGAGTTTATATTTTTGTTTTATACTTACTTACGTTTAAGTTATGTAATGGATTGTATCATGATTATAATGGAAAAAATTACTAAATAATTGAATTTAGGTTGGACTTATCACGCAACATGCGCTCTAGAACTCTGTACTGGTCACCTGCACGTCAGCTATGAGCTTATTGAGCTCCTCTATGTTTCATCGTAAACTGATTCCAGTATCTATGAAGAGCTCGCGGATCTTGTATAAAGTACTTTTATCAAATCGTCCTTTGGTTGCTGAGGTTCTCCTGACAAGTACCTTTGTCAGCCCAGGATCTCAATACATTTAATAAAACTTCATGCATGCGAGCATGCTTTAAAAAAGCATGGGGAGTAGTATTTACGAAAATTAGGAAGAATTCGGCCCATGCATGCATGAAGTTTTTTAAGCATGCATGAAGTTTTATTATAAAGTAGTAGTATTGAAAAGTAAATAGACTGTAATCTTATATTTACGTTTCATAAGTGAGAGAAAACTGGTATTACATTATTATCAGATTAACAAATAATTTATCCTATCTTCAATTTTTTTTTTTTTTTTTTTTTTTACTCTTTAGTCATACAACTTCATTTCAATGTAGAAATGTATTTATATCTAAATTTATTAAATAAATATGATTTTTATTATATATCGATTTACGTAAAAATCAATAACATTTTTAATAAAACGTAATATGCATTTACATTCATGATTAAATTATAGTTTTAGTTTTTCACATTATGCTCGGATGCACGCACACATAGTAAAAATGCAATCTACCAGTGTAATTGAAAGTACAACATATATTGTAACTAATATCAAATGTTCTGCTGATCATTGGCAACTTTGGTTTTAGTATTTTCCCAATTACTTGAACACTCTAATTTTGGTGCAGTTTTGGTTTAGTACATTGGTTTAGATGATTAAACATTTTTCACCTAAATGTTATCAAAATAACTTGAGTCAATTTTAAAATATTCAATCTTTAAGTTATTCGCCTGTAGTTTTCATTTTTCGATATACACGTAAAAAAAACATGTTTGAATCACAAAATATATGTCGAAGTTTTTACAGATACATTTTGATGCCTCCGAGTTGAAAAAAAAAAAAAGTGATTTTTTGAATTATATCTGTCTGTCGCCTGGGCAATACAAACGCGTGGACTGATCACGCTTAGAGTCCCTATAACAAAAACAGCTAGAAATTACGATTTACACAAAAATCGTTGTTGATTGACAACTACAATTCAGACATTTTTTGGTGACTAAGAATTGTGTGTGATTTTTAATTTACTTTCGAGGATGAGTAAGTAAGAATATTTATGCAATAATTTTTTCACTCTTTTCCACATTTTGACCTATAATACAAGAGCCAGAATTTTCGAGTGATAAATACGTTTTATTTGGTTATGTTTTAAGTGTATGTGTGGTTGTGTAATATTGTGTATCTGTGCATTGCAGAAAAGTTTGTGCAGTGTTTACATTAAAATCAAATAATAAAGCTAAATGGATATCAGTTGTTTGTTCGCCGATGTTTACACCTACATCTTCACAAACACTGACAAACCCAGTTCCATCCAAATTATAGTTAAATCACTCATTATTACATCCAGCTTCGTCGGATTCATTGGCAACATTCTCATCTGTTACGTCATATTGTGCAATAAACACATGCATACAACTACCAACTATTACTTGTTTAGTCTTGCGGTGTTTGATGGCACTCAAGCGGCATCACTCATATGCTCCGCTATGTACACAGAACTTAAAAGGTAAGTTGTATTATATACATTTTAAGCATTCTAATAATTGTACCTCAACCTCCAAAAGAAAAATTAGTTCAATATATTTGTGTGCATAATTTTCTCAAAAAACACCAAACATAATTTTAGTAGAAAACACAAACAGACAAACAGACGGAAAACTATGCGAGATAGGACTATGCTTTATTAGAAATGTCTTGTATATTTTGTCTTGAAAAATCACCTTGTGAAGTTTGATCCCGTAATTACTGGACACCCTGTATTTATTGTAACGAAAAGGTGCTGGCTAGGGTCAGTGAACGGCAAGTCATCAATTTGACGAAAAATAAAAGAGTTGACATCTCATGGACAAGACTATACTTAAAAAAAAACTGAAGGGTTTAAGGGCAAGGAACTCATTTAGAGATACGAGTAAGAAGAAGTCAACGGACAAAGTTTAAATTAACCAATAGGGATGAAAGTGTCACTTTCTGAATTATTCCAGTAAACTTTGAATCCCACCAATGAAAAATAAAGCTGTGGTGTGACTGTTGAAAACTAGGAAATTATAAATATAGGTCCGAAAGAAAGAAACGAGGTTGTTCAAGATATTTTGTACAAGGTTGTTCTACTAGATAATTGTTCTTCATAAAATTTTGTTAAAACGTTAATAATAAATTGTAAAATCTTCTGAAAAATTGGTGAACATTTGAATGTAATCGCGAAGAATTATGTTTTTTTTTTTTTAACGTCGAAATTGAAGTGATTAAATTAAAAGAAATTACGTCTAGAAGTGAGTTAGTTAAAGTTAAAGAATACGTCGTAAAATGAATATAGTCAACGAAAAGTTAATAGATGAAATATCAGCGTCGAGAATAAGAAGAAGGATTCTGCGAGAAATCAGCCAGACCAGATTACAACTTTGAGAGAATAAAGGAGTATATTGGACACCAAATCAACATCGAGATTATCCGCTAGAACAACCAACAAAACAATAACACTTCGGATTGTGAAAGGACTTCAGATTCGATAAGTAGACTTTGAAAATTTGTATAAATAATTAACCACAATCAACATTTTGATTCAGTAACTAAAGTTTAAATTATAGTCACCAAAGAACCACACGAACAAGAGAGATATTTTATTTTAAATCAATCTTTAAATCAAATAAGCTACCCAGGGCAGTAAATTAATTAAATTGGACACACAATTACTGAAATAAATTAAATTAAAGAAAACTGTAAATTCATTATAAATAAATCAGGCTAATAACAATTTTGATACACTTTTTGTTTCTTTTCTAATTGTTAATGAAGCATTGTATAATCTTATTAGACTGTGTTTAATTGTCATTGTGATTTATTTCAGGTATTTTTATTTGTTTGGGTTAAGAAATATTGCAGTTAATTCATTAAGTCATATTATTGTTAGATTAAGGAATTAGACAATTGCTGTATTTAGATAAGTACATCCTTAGCAAATCAAAATTAAATTTAAATTAATTGTGAAAAATTATTATTATAATAAAAAAGAAATTGATTGTAATAATAAAAAGTCATTTGCAATAAAAACCAGGAAGCATCTTTGTTATAATAACTTAACTAAGTAGTTCTGGGTTCCAATTAGAAGTATGCAATTTTAAATTGTTATTAGATAGCAAGATCTTATATCATTAAATTTGATAAAAATGTTTCCTATAATAAGAAATTATGTGATCTCACATTTGAAAAGAAATGATCCTCTACAATAATTGTGCACTAGTTTCAATATGTTAGTCATTTCAACAGACACTGACTACATTATCACAGTGTGTAAAGTGTTACCCTAGCCAGCACTTTTCGTTACATTATATTTGCCTAAAATCATAACTATCAATTACATTTATTAGAAACTTGGTCATTATCTAAATCGCACAACTGTAAAGTACAATACATCTTTTAGTTTTTTGCAATAAGTAGAACTCGTTAACAATTTTCCTTAAATAGGTTGACAGCTGAGCTCAATTTGAAGGATCGCCTTAGTTTGAGTGTGAAAGAACATGGTATTTCATAAACTGCAATATGTAGGAATGTGAGAACCTTTTTTAAAAAAAATTGGGTCACTATTATAATGTTTTCATTTTCTTTGTTGGTTATTCAGAAACCACTCTTTGTTAACATACTTGTGTTCCAAAAGCAAACAAATTACCTTTAACAAATTTTATTTATATTTCGCTCAAGAAATATATAATAAAACCGGAAATTAGTCATTTTTTAATCTAATTTTTTTTTTCATTACTGTTGAGACCGATGGTTCTTGGTGGAATTCCATGTTTAAAGATAATAAAACACAATTATTTATTTTGTAAAATCCACTTTTAATTAGTCTAGCCGACCAATGGTTTCGCCTGCTAAGGCATTGACGAGGCTGTATTACAGACTGTCTGTAATACAGCCTCGTCAATGCCTTAGCAGGCGAAACCATTGGTCGGCTAGACTAATTAAAAGTGGATTTTACAAAATAAATAATTGTGTTTTATTATCTCTAAATATATTTAGAAGAAAAAATATTGGTTAATTAACAAAGAAGAAGTTAATACTTTGTTTTATCGCTGTATTTGATGTTGATTAACTTCATTGAAGGCGTATTATTATCCATTTTATTTTGTATTACTTCTTATTTATTACAATTTGAATTACTTCTTATTTAATGCAATATCATTATTATATTGGTTTTTATTTTATGTTTCCTTTTATTTGTAGCAAGTCTATAAGGATATTGTACTTTGTAAATTTTAGTAATAACATACATTTTTTTAAATTTTACATACTAAATAGAATGCCCATATATATATGTTATGGTTTGAAGCTCAGAAAAATAGAGATTCTAGGACTGCTATCAAGCGCCCCACTATTGATAACTTCAGGACATTGTACGCTCCGATTCCTGTACCCACAAAACTACAGTTGTTTAAACCCACATATCGAACCTCGCATTATCGTATGCTATGGGCCAACTTCGTATATTTCAATTCAGTGGCGATAATAAGAAAGACACACTCACAAATACGCACACATACTCAATCACGTGACACCGACACAAAAAGAGCAAATGGATACTCTCTTAGAGGAAAAATATATAAAGCAAAAAAAATTATTTAAACTTATTGACTTGAATAATGATGAACACAATGTTACCAGACGAATGTTAACTCAAAACGGGGCGTGTCTGATATATTTTCCGTTCATATGTTACGAATATTTATATTTATTAAAATGTCTATGGTTATTTTTTCTTATAGTTTACAAATTTTGATTTATGCTTGTAAAATATCAAGAAAATTAATTATTATATTTTAATATTATTATTATCATTAAGATTACCTTCATTATTATCATGTTTTTATATATAAGTTTGAAGTATTATTTCTCATAACGGATTATGTTTCAGTTACCTTAGTTCTGATCTGCTTGAAGCGTTCATGATAAACACTGCAGTATACGTAATTACGTCCTGCTCGTCCATCGCAGTGGCCTTAGCTTTTACTGTGGACCGTTATATTGCTATATGCCATCCCTTTCATGCTAGAACTATGTTCACACTATCTCGTACCATCTATATTATTGTTGCTGTGTGGTCAATTGTCACCGTCTACTCTCTTGGATTGGTAAACCTATAAATATATTAATAGTTTTAATGGTCTTCGCTCACTAATATATCATTTTTGAGGCATTAGAGGAGAGAATTATTAAAAACTTTACCCCGATAATAATTATTGACATTTTCATTAAAAAAAAAATTTAAAAAAAAAAAAAAAAAAAAAAAAAAAAAAAAAGACGTCTTTACTACGCTCATGTTGATAATCCTGACAGTCCTCATATTGAAGTATAACTTCTTTACGGACAGTAGAGTGTATGGAGCTGAACGTTTGACGTGACACGCTGCGCCCCCACCCCTCTGGTGTCTTTACTAAGCTCATGTTGATAACTTTGTCCTGACAGTTCTCATATTGAAGTATAACTTCTTTACGGACAGTAGAGTGTATGGAGCTGAACGTTTAACGCGACACGCTGCACCCCCACCCCTCTGATTGTTGACGCAACTACTCTCGGTTTCACGTTCGCCTTGCAGTACCAGAGATAGCCGAACAACTAATCAACTTGTAAACTTTCAGTATCAAGCAAGTGTTGCATCGAAGCATAGAAGGCGTCAGCCCAGCCAATAACGTAGCTATCTTTCGGCACTCGGGGCAAGACGGACAAGAGGAGTGTAAGAAAAATGTTTCCCCATTATAATTGTTAAGAAGTGATATAATTATTATTATGATTCACGTATTTTATGAAATCTTTTCAAAACTAAAAATTATAATAAAGTACCTACGCGTGAATCCCACAAACCAAATAATATGTAAACGCGTTTCATTGACAATGTAATCATCCTCAGTAACTACTTGCTGCATTGTAGTGATTAAATTAAATAATCTTTTAAAGGTTATGAAATACCTTACATTGATATATTTACATACACTTAAATTTTTTCACTCATGTATGTATACATTTTACATTATTATGTTTTTTTTTTACAATTACAAAAAATAATTCACAATATATTTTTGAAATAAAAATACTTATATTTTTACTTTTATGGTATTTATAGTAGGCTAGTAGGATCATTGACATTTTTATAATATAACCAAATATTTTATAGTTTTACTTTGAACGTAAATAAAAAGATAACCCTTTTAAATTTACTAAATGTCTTTGCAAGACATTGTAAATACTAGTAAAGTTAGAATGGATTGATGGAGAATTTATTTTTTAAATTTGTTCACACTGCTAACCCATTTCCGGTATGAAGTATAAAAAATATTTATTTGAATTAAATAAAAACCAAAGTTCAGAAGAAAAAGAATCATATTGTCATATTTTTTTTAATTAAGTTCGTTTATTTTTTTAACGAACTTAATATTTTTTTTTTTAATTTTAACTATTAACTTTATTTATTTTAAATATTATTTTTTTTATTAACTATTAATAAAAAAATTTATTTTTGATAGTTACAGAAATTCAAAGCTAATATAACTTAACTTAAAAAATAATAGTTACAGTGAATATACAAAGTGGTATGAAAGAGATGAAAAACAATCGGGGATAAGGACAGCCATCTTGTAAAAAAGCAGTTCTATTTATATCATCGTAATAATTTTTATTTGATGTTTCACCATTAATTTTTAGAAGTTAGTATTTGTAACTGAACATTAATTATAATTATTGTAATTAATATAAATTACTATCCTAATAAATCATGGATATAGAGAGTGAGATATTAATGATTTATTAACTTAATAGTTCGTGTCGTCACAAAAGTTTTCCTAAGAAAGAAAAATCAAATGAAAAATAAAACATTATCTAGAAAAAACAGGATTGAAAAAAAAATTGTAAATCAAATCTAATAGCTGTATTTTTGAAACATATAGAGTTATTGTAAACAAGTAATCTACACTAAGTAAAACTCTCCTAGTTGTGAAAGTTTGATTTTGGCTTGTGTAAAAATAAACATAAAATTATTAATTTATTTAACATAAAAAATATTATAAATATTATCCCAATCATTTGAAATAAACATAATTAGCCACAATATTAATAACAAAATCAGAAGAGCAGAAGATCGGAAGAGTGAAACTATGATCGTGATTATGTTTTCATGATGGCTAGTAGCTCTAAAAGTTCTATTTAATTTGCATTGCTTATAGACTTTCTGTACTAAAACGTGAATGTGAAACCGAAAGTAGATAGTTCTGAATATCAGATTTTTCAACTACACAAGTGAAATCGTTACGTTTATCGTTATATTTATGAGTAACGTACACTAAATATTGGTTACGAAACACTGCTATAAGTATTTGAAAAATATTTATTTGTGCATATTTTATACGTATATATTCTTGTTTTCAATTCATATTAAACTGTCTGAGTGTGTTCAATATAAACAAGAAATTATCAGCCAGGTTATGTTTATTGAATACAATAACATTTTTATTGTTGCAATTCTTTGTTGGTTTACACACTATTTTATGCCATTGAAATACATTTCTTTCAAGCTCTCAGAGAGTTTCTTAATTTCAAAAGAGTAGCAGTCTTGTGACTTCATGTTGATCCATTCTTACAGCGCGGCAATAAACTCCTCATTAGAGTTGAATTTCTTACCTTCTAAAAATTCTTTAAGTGGACCGAAAATTTGAAAGTTCATTGGTGCTAAATCTGAACTATATGAAATGTGAAGACTACATTATACTAGAATTTCATTAACGTGTCCATCCTCATAACGGAAGTGTGAGGGCGAGAATTGTCCTGAAGGAAACCACCTGAATTCTGGGAAAATATTCTCTCTTTCTCTCTTAAAATCGTAAACTAGCACTAAGCAGTGATAGTTCTCTGTTTTATGAAAAAATCTATGTAAAATATTCTTTGTGAAACTTAGAAGAAATGCACATGATTTTACTAGGTGACAATGTGGTTTTGCCTTTTGTGGTAGAGATGGGTTTTCTCATTTTTATTATGAACTTACCCATGTTTGATTATAATAGATTGGTATGGAGGCTGGACACTTCTTTCATCCTCTCCATAACCCTGGAGAAGTTGGGTGACTGCAACCAATCTTTTTCTTTGTGCTCAGGCTTCAAAAGACGGGGTACCCATCTTGCACACACCTTGCTTCACATTAAACGATATTTGACCAGTCTATCCACACTATCAACACTTATTTCAAGTTTCTCAAAGATTTCTCTGACGATGATTCTTTGATTGTCTCTAATTAGTACATCAACCTCTGTCAGCTTATCTTCACTGTTTGCAGTTTACATACGACAATCGTGGGGTTCGTTTCCAACTCTTACCTACCTTTCTTTAAATAGATTGGATCAACTATACACTCTGGATTGAGAGAGACACACAACTCCAAACTGATTTTGAAGTCTCTAATAAATCTGAGACAGAATTACACTTTCGTTTCTCATAAAACCAACGGTAATTCGCTGAGCAACATTTCTGTGTACCTCCTGCTTCTGCTCCAATTACAACTGACAACAATTATGGTAAAAGGAACTAACACAACTAATGACAAGTTCAAACATACATGTATTTGGCCAATAAGTCGTAAAACTCTTTACAAAAATAGAGAACAAGTGGAAATTAACTACGTTAAAAGAATGAAAAATATATGTATTTAATTTTATGTTAATTATAGAGCACGCCAGATCATTTATTATACTTTGAAGTGAAAACAGTCAATGCGTAAAATATATAATGTTATAAAACAGTACTGAGCAAAGATAATTATTTAAATTATATTCTTATACAATTAAGATACACAATTATTAATTTTAAATTATTTTACCTAACTCCACGTGCTAAACCGCATTTTTAAGAGCGTTACGATGACTGGTAATGTGGGTCATAACGCTACTATTACGTTTACGCTTTCAAAAATTTACAGCTGCAGAAAATGAAAATGTTTACGATTAAAAAGACAAATATTTTATACAGGAGAGGAAAACAAATTAAATACCTCTTTGGCCATCGATACATAGTTTAAGATGTTAAACTCTTTTGAAACGAAAAAAACCAGTAATATACTACTTTCCACTACTGGACACGCCACCACTGCTAAAACTAAATAAATACACTCTTTTTTATAACTACGACTTTGTTTATTTTAAAACACTAACTTTTTCTGATTATGCACGGTTACCCCAAAGACATAATCAAATAATTACAAATTATACCTTCATTAATCATATAAACCCTAATAATAATAAAAGGATAACAATTAACAATCAGCGAGGATTATACTCTCTTTTTAAACGGCTTTAAACTCTGTACCACTTCATTTTACTCATGTTATATCTAATAGAACAGCTCCAATAATATTATTTTACTGAATACGAGTGTTATCTGGTGAATTCATGTGTAATTCTTCCACAAATATATTTTTTTAATCAGTTAAATAAATAATTCATTAACTTACAACTTCAGGGTTGTTACAACAACTCGGAGTGCAATCTGTAATACAAACATAATCAGAAACTTGTATTAGATACAGGGGAATATCAGTTACAAAAAACTTTAGTTAAACTATGTATAATATTATAAATAAAGTACAAAACTTTGTAAGTTCAATTTATTTCCCACATCTTGTGAAACACTTAACAACAAACTTGCTGAGTAAAGTCATTTAAAGTTAATTAATCTTACCTTTCATTTAAAGATACGAATGTTGCCTCCTAATTATCAGAGAGTTTCTAATTGCTTTTTGATGGATATTAAAAACCGCTCTCTTGTTAGTCTCAAGAACTTTCCCAGAGCTCAATTTCATAACTTAAACAAACGGAGCAGAAAATTCATAAAGCTGACTCAGAAACAAAACAAAATTGTTTAAATAATACGTAGGGCTAAACGCTACTTCGTTCTTATATTCTACTAGGCTCTAGTGAAACACGTGTTTGTTTATAAATAAAATCGCCTCTGCCATTACTCGCAACATAAAATCGCCCTAAGCGGTCCTTAAGTATGGTTGACATCGAGTTCTTAATAAAATCCAAGGTTTATTTACATTGTTTCCCAACTACTCCTGAAATTTTCTTTTACATACTTGTTGGGGTTATTGTTATTCATATTTTATCGAAATCAGTAGATTCAGTTTTAATGAATTACACCTTTATATAATAGTTCTCTAAACAGTCTCTCTCTCCCCTCTCTCTCTCTCTCTCTCTCTCTCTCTCTCTCTCTCTCTCTCTCTCTCTCTCTCTCTCTCTCTCTCTCTCTCTCTCTCTCTCTCTCTCTCTCTCTCTCTCTCTCTCTCTCTCTCTCTCTCTCTCTCTCTCTCTCTCTCTCTCTCTCTCTCTCTCTCTCTCTCTCTCTCTCTCTCTCTCTCTCTTTCTCTCTCTCTCTCTAGAAGAGAATACAGGTCTGTTATGCGACAACATATTGTCACAATAATCAAGATGAAGGTTAGGGCGAAAGTCGGTGTAGATTTCTCTCTCTCTCTCTCTCTCTCTCTCTCTCTCTCTCTCTCTCTCTCTCTCTCTCTCTCTCTCTCTCTCTCTCTCTCTCTCTCTCTCTCTCTCTCTCTCTCTCTCTCTCTCTCTCTCTCTCTCTCTCTCTCTCTCTCTCTCTCTCTCTCTCTCTCTCTCTCTCTCTCTCGCTCTCTCTCTCTCTCTCTCTCTCTCTCTCGGTTTTAACAATAGCTATCAAACACACATTTTTGTAAAATCTGCAAAACTAATATTTATTTATTTTTGATTAATGTTATAAAAGTAGATATTTTGTTGATCTACGATTAAAAATACAAGAGACAAACGAACGTTGAATACAAATTTTGAACAAAATAGATCAAATAGTGTTTGAGAAATCATTTGGAACAGGTACGAAGATAAAAAGAACTTCTTTTTTTTTTTTTAAGAAACGTTTTGTTAGGTTTGGGGCTTACAAAACCAATACACCAATGAAAATCTTTTTTTTTTTCGCCCATCAAAATTATTTCTATAAACTATATAGATATAGTGAGAAAATTAAATGGGTGAAAAATCGTAGTGAATTAAATAATAATTTTGATTTTAGTAAATCTAAACACTTATTCTATGTATAAGATGTTCCATATCTGCATTACAAAATTCCAAACAATACTACAATAAATTTTTATTTTGCTGAATTTTACAGGTTATTTATACCACTCAAAAAAACATTCCCACTTTTATAATATTTAAACTTTTACTACAATAATTTACTAACTGAGCCAAAAAAATAAACCTTACAGTTGAGTTACTGTAATTAATATACAATCAGTTAAAGTACACACAATGTTCTCGTTGGCACACCATAACACATTCTCTATTTAAATAACTTGAGGCAGCTCATTGATTTGCATAAACAATGTTATTATTTGTTCCATCACATTGTATTATAAACTGATTGTTCTGTGTTTCAGGCCTACTGCGGTGGGAAAAGTGGAGAGTTTTGCGATAAATACAGATTTGTGTTTTCCGCGGAACTTTACTCTGTTTTGTTCTTTCTAATACCGATGGTTTTAAACATTGTTTTGTATTTACTTATTGGAATTAGAGTTTTTCAATCTTCACGACTTTTTAAGTCCATCAACAACGAAAGATCTGTCAAGACTGGTAAAAACTATCCTCTAAGGAGTCTTAAGATGTCAGGTAACAACCATTGTTTAATGAATTATAATATAGCCCTACATAATATTTCAAGTAAAAAATATACGACCTAGACTGGGAATCAAACCCAGGACCTTTGGCTACTTCAATACTTGCTAGTAAAAACCTATAAGCGGAAAAATCAAATAATTAAAAAATCAATTATAATAGTTTAATCGTACAAATTGTATCATATCATTTGGCAAACAGTATTACATATATACTTGTAACTTATAAATATAACTATAGTACTTTAAGCTAATTCTAATATTGGAATTCCTACATTACGGTGGAATTAGAACATGGCTCCTGTACCACGTTTGGAGGATCATTTCAATTTGTATGGAATTATGTTCTCTTAAGTAAAATCACTTACATCTCCACAACAATTTCTCATTCATATGGTTTTTTATAGTCTTAGTAATTTCAAATGCTAGTTTATTCTTGTATTTTTGTGTGTGTGTGTTTTTTTTGTTTTTTTTTACTCTTTCAAATTATTTTTATTTTTCGTTGTGGCGTTCCTAGAAAATTGCTGGTATCTTATTTTCTCTTTTCGAAAGTTTCCAGATTGATATTTTTATATTTCAGACCTATGTAATACTAAATACATTTAAAAAATATTCTGTATAACGCATACGGCTAAATTAACGTTTTCACAAGCTTACTTCATTGCTGTTCAAGCTGATCGCAATGTAGGTAGATTATTTAACCCCCAAACTCATTGGATAAAAATTAATTTTTTTTTGTTTTTTTTTTTGTATTTTACAATCTAATTTTTGTGGTATTCTATTTATCTAAATTTATAATCATTTATTGTTTATTTAAGGCTGTTATATTTATATAACCGAGTTATATAGATAATACAAAATTGTCTTATGAGCTTTTTTTTATATTTTCCCTTCTGTCACTTATATAAAACCATAATGGTAATAATGGTTATTATAATAAAGGCCAATCTAATGGCCTTATACTGGTAAAGTAATAAAACCAGAAGTAAAGACTTCCAAAGGCTTGTTAAAGGTGTGGTTTATGTATGATATATAAATATTAGACTTTGTTTTGTTCAGTCAAAGTATTGTTGTAATAGTATAGTAAAACAACCACGCTCCCCCTCTCTTCTCGCTCTCTTTCATCCATTTAAAAAACAATTAATTTCACCAACTTTACGAAGTTTTAACAAACGAAACGCTATTTTAACTTTCTTTATAGTAAAATTATATAATAACACTTGAAATAAAATGTTTCCCACCGACAGGTGATGTACGGAATTTGTTTTTATATCGAACCAATTAAAATGGGAATTAGACCGTTCAAAATTTGGAAATGTAAACCATTATTCATTATTACTGAATTGGAACCAACATCAAATTGTTAAAGAGTTTAATCTTAACATTATGTTAAACTGTTATTCTTTTAGAAAATATGGAAAGAAGTGGATCAAAAATTTTTGAAATGTTTTTTCAGACGAACAATGTTCTGTAGATTTAACTTTCTTTTACCAGGAAATAGAGATATTTTTAGAAGATTCGAATGTAGAAGTATCGCAATGTCTTAAAAAGCTAATTTCATGAGTTTGTAACTTAAGAACAAAATTGTTTTAAACATTGCGACCTAAAAAATTGTGTTTACTTTAAAATTATTCCTTACCCACTTACGTAACAAAGTAATCAAATTCCCCTTTAGTAGACAATACAAGCAATAAAAATATATTACAAAATACCTATATTTCTAATCGTATCAATTTATAGTACCTTTAAATATGCAATATACAATAATAATAGATTTAAATCATTAAATAAATTGTGTGTGAAATAATTAATCATTTTTGAAGGTTAATTTTAATTATTCCTTAATTTCAGTGGCCGTTATAGCAGAGTACTGTGTATGTTGGGCTCCAATGCACGTTCTCTCAATGATGCATAAACATTATGAGCCCTTTAAATTGAATGACAAAGGAGACGCTGTCATTTTACTAGCATACGCACTATATTTATTGTCTACAGTTATCAATCCAATTGTTTACTCTGTCTTGTCCAAAACATTTAGAAAATCTTTCATGGTAAGTCAATAAAGTAGTGGATGTGGCGCATGTGTTGTACAAGACCAAGACTTCTTTTGCTATTGTAATACCAAAGCTAAAGACTAGGGTGAAAGTCGATCTATTTGCGCTCTCTCTCTCTCTCTCTCTCTCTCTCTCTCTCTCTCTCTCTCTCTCTCTCTCTCTCTCTCTCTCTCTCTCTCTCTGTCTATCGCATGTACCCTTCTGGGGATATACGTCCTGGAGATACCTTGTGGGATCTCGGTAAATATAAAAGGTAGAAGTCTGATTTTTAAAAAATGTATTGCTTAATAAATAAGTATTACTCCTAATACGTTATCTCTCGAAAATTTTGATTTTGATTTTTTTTTAAATATGTGTTTTGTGGGGATGTAACGGTTACGAGAGACAGAAACTTGTGGGCATGTAAGAGACAAGCTTTTCTGGGGATATGATTATTTTGTTAGAGAGAAGCTTTGCGAGGATGTGAGAGAGTGATTTACGGGGATGTATTATTTGTCCCACGTTTACATTTTATTGCATGTCATTATGTTTATATTTTTGTTGTTATTCGTTAAGTGATTGATTAAATTAAATTATGTTTCATATTTGTTAAATAGATTGTAATTTATAAAGTAAATTGTAGTAAATGAAAATAACAGTATACTAACAAATTTACAAACTTTTTGATAAGTCAAGTTTTAAATTATTACTTCGGAAACAAAACTAATAATGTATAACAAAAACGCCTGGTTGATACAAGGAAGCTTCAAAGGAATGTTAAATGGAAATAATCCTGAAAAACTCACTAACAATGTTTGTGTGAATTCTTTGTAATTATTGTGTTTCGTTTTACCACCACCATTTTAGAGCATTTTAAAATTATGAATCAAGACACCGCGATACTCGAACATACAATTTTATTTATTTCATTTTATAATTATCGGTATGAACATTTAAATTAGATTTGTTACTTCCCACTCTCATCCAGGAACATTATATTATTCAAACTACAACCAAAAAAAGTTATATTTTCAACGGGACACATGCAAATTAAATAAACATATTCTTCTCAAAATGTAACTGAGGTAAAATACATTTTGTCTATGAATTAATACCTTGTAACTTTTATTATTAGTAGGCTACTGCTCAAGTTTTACACAGAAAAATATAACATAGAAATAAAAATAATTATAAGTTAGAATTAAAACAGAAATTCCTATACAAATACTGTAATTTGAATCAGATCTCGAGACGCGAAAACGGTAGCGTAATATTTTTATGGTTTCCCATTAAAAACATAGTAAACATTTTTTTTAAATGGGTCATAAAAACGTTAAGTCGTTCTTTACTTTTATTTTTGCTGCCATTTTTAATTCTTTGAAGATATGACTAACCAAAAGGTTAAAAAAAATCAAATGTTCAGCATTAAGAAACTTACGATTAACCCTATTCGTCTATTCTGGTAGGTTACAGATGGGCCTACAACTTAGTTGCGTAGGTTCAAACCTAGTTACTAAAGTTTTTTTTTTACTGCGTGTAACTATCTCTTCTGACTTTATTAGTCTAATTGGAATACAGTAAAGAAGTTAACAAAAATAATAATAATACATTCGTACAAACTGATAATAAAATCAACTCTTTTAAGTATAGGCCTACTTATTAGGAACGTAAAAAATAACTACAACTGGCTTTATAATTCGTTAACAGCTCTAAATACAATTAATTTGTATAAAAAATCAAAGTGCTGTTAACTTTACCACACAATTTCTGTCATGTTTATTACCGCCCATTAACAAACAAAAGGTTGGGACTAAGGGCTTGGTCGGCTACTGGTAGGTCGTAAATGCACAAGGGATGCTAGGTTTGATTTGTCAATACACTTAAGAAATAAGAAAAAACTTAAACATTAGGCGTACTACGACTATTGTTATGTATACATTTTTGACAAAATTTAATTTAATATCGTTACCAAAAACCAACTCGATTGTTACTGCACACAAACAGGCTGCGCCTATATTGTATGATTTTTTTACCAAATTATGTCGTGTTTGGTATCTTTCTTCTAATTTTTTCATTTACTGTACTTTTCAAATATTCGATGGAAATTTCCAAATTACGATCATGAAAAGAATGTTAATTTCCTATAGTGGAGATGCATAAATGAGACACAATATTGAATTAACTGAAGGCGGAAGCGATGACTGGGGTTTAAACAGGTTCAAGTGGGTGTGTGTTACCTGAATAAATTACAATAGCTTGGACTTAGAACTCAAAAATATGTCTACAGAGAAAGTTATTTATTACACGGCGGGTTGTTTGTAAGTAAAATAATTGTAAACAAGTAGAACTTTATGGTTTAGACAAATTACAGATGGTCCTTTTCATGGGTCCAAAGTCCACTGACACTTTTCTTACTGACGGAAGTGATTTTTACTTTTCTAAAATTATCTGCCATAGTAATATTATATAGTTTACTATAGTAAAATTCAAGTCAGCTTGAGGCGGAAACCCAGTCGACCGCACTAATCGCCTACCCTTGGTGTCTATTGTGCGACTCGGCCGCGTTAAGTAGCCACTGGCTGGGGTCAGTGAATCATAACTAATGACTCCAGTAACGATATGCAACTTTTCCTCCTTCCTTAAATTCCGAAAAACAAATGATAACACGTGTTACATTGCAATTTTCTGATTATTTAGATACCAAATTTCAAAGGAATCGGTCATCTGTGACAAACACAGAGTGATTAGTGAAGTTATAAATGGTTTACTGTATTAATAAAACTTCCGTATATCAGACGAAATATTTTTATTTCAGAAAATATGTACAATTTATAAACACTAAAATAAAATAAATAAATATAATTAAATAATTAACCAAATTAAATCATTTAATTAAAATTAATATTGTTCCCCATGAAGGCAAAGGAATCAAGCTTAGTATAAACAAGTAAAATAAATTGTACGTATGCCTAAACTTAAAAACTAATAATAATACTGTACAGCATTTCCTTACAGAGGAAGAGCCAAATCATCAGCTAAATAACATAATTCTCTTGCTTTACTGTGTTATAACATTAGTCCTCAAATGTTTGGCAAGACAAAGTTACACAAATATTAAACTGTATTATTGAAGAAAAAATAACATTATTTACTAAATTATATTAATTGTTATTAAATTAATTAAAATTACTATTAATGCCCATAAAGGTAAAGGAAATCACACTTAATATAAACAAATAAAACACTCGTACTATGCCTATACTATAAATAAAGTACACGTACGTATAACTAACAATAATACAGTATTTCCTTAGAGAGGAATAGCCAAATCATCAGATGAATCATCACTTACATCAATCTGGTCACTGTGGGAGTCTTCATCTTCTGTGTCGTCGTCGTTCCCAGCATCCAACACTATGATCCTGTCGTGCAAATCATCGCTGATGGCATCCACCTCCCACATCATGTCCTCAACTTTCTTCACGTGAGTGACGCACTTACTCCAATCCTCCGAAGAAATATTGTTCAATGCATTGTGTAACAGAACTTCTACGGTATTCAGAGAATAATCAGCATTCTTCTTCGCAACTTCATTTTTCACTGTGGCCCACACCAGCTCGATGGGGTTCAGGTCACAATGGTAAGGGGGCAACCGCAGCACTGTGTGACCACACTCCTCAGCCATTTTGTCGATTTTATAAACCTTGGCCTGTAATTTCAAGTGAATAGGGATGAGTTCTAGGAGCTCTGCCTTCACGTTCTTCGGATTGAAATTCACGCCGTTGTCTGTGAGCCATTCTTGGATGTGAATCTTCTTCCAACTCATTTTTGGGATTTTATTGACTGTCTGACTGTGGTATGACGCATTATCCATAACAATGACGCTGTCAGGTGGAAGTAAATGCAGAATTCCTGAGAACCACTCTTCAAATGCTGTGGCGTTCATCTCGTCATGATGGTTTGCGTTATCAATTTTCGCAGTTTTTTTTGCTCGAAATACCCATCGTGCGTCTTTAGTTTCTGTGGGATCGGAATGGCCCACATAGTATATATAGCTGGCCCGATCCGGCTTTGCACTGAGAGACAAATCAAACTTAAATGTATATTAACCAAAAAAATATACCAACAAATATATTTTACTATGTATTTCTTATGGGGATTTTTAGTAACAATTTAATAAAACCATGTACAAATTTGTCATTATTTCACAAAAAGTTTAGGTTACTTGTTAAAATCTACTTCAATGTTGTTAAAAGTAGCGAAGAAATTAGTTTTTTCGTTGTAAAGTAATTAAATTTTATTGTATCTTGGTGAAATTTTCACCAAATGTGTACAAATATTAATTAATAGATGTGTTAAAATTTATTTAAATCTGTTTATTCGTTTAATATATATATATATATATATATATATATATATATATATATATATATATATATATATATATACAAATCATCGTCTATTTCGATATATATTTTTTAAACGAATTGAGAGATTTAAACAAAATTTACCACACTTCTTACTAATATATTTATAGGCTACACATTTTGTGAAAAAATCATCAAGATATAGTAAAATTTTATTGATTTACAACAAAAAAAAACAATTTCTCTTAACTAATTAACAAAATTAAATAAAATTTAATAATTATGACAACAAAATATATACGTACATGTTGTGAAAATTTCATCAAGATACAATAAAATTTAATTACTTTACAACGAAAAAACAAATTTCTTCAAAACAACATTGAAATAAATTTCATAAAATATATAAATAAATTTTCAAATAAATAAAGTAACCTAAACTTTTTGTGAACTTTATTGAAATGCGACGATACGCCTTTTTTAAATCATTTGCATCTCGAAAACCACCCAACGGATTTGAAATATCAAAACATTTTTGAATTCACAATTAAATTTTCTATAAACTATCAAAGCTAGACTTCTATAACTATCATATCTAGACTAATAATAATTAAACAATTTACAACCATTTACCGCTATCGGTCTGGTTGAAAATAGTGTCAAATTATAACTTGTATAGGCCTAGTCTATTTATTTATAGATTTTGTTAACATTTTCAGGAAATGTTCTATATGACTATATAAAAATCATACAAAAATTTGAAAATGATATATACACAATGTTTTGATTTATGAACGTGTATAGCAAAAATGTAAACGATTTCTAAATACTGCTATTTTTATTGGTTTATTAGGCTACATACGTTTATTAATCGCTGTAGTTATATTCTGATATACCAAATTATATAAAATGTATAGAATTGTGAATTCAATTTTTTTTTAGATAATTAACATCCGTTTAACGGTTCTCGAAATAAACACAATTTAGTAAACCAACGTATTCTGTTTTGATTTTCGTACAGAGAGTATACAAATTGGGTACGCGATAGTACAAAAACGCTTATTTTTTAAAACGGATTTGGATTCCTCATAAAAAATACTATAAATTATAAATTTTATGTTTATATGTACGGACAATTATAGTTTAACTTTTTGAATTAATTTACGCCAATGCATATTTAAAATATACAATTCATCATGGTTTTTAATACAAGTTAACCTAACAACTAGTAGCCTACTAATAAAGATTTTATAGAAAATTTTATTGTGAATTCAAATATTTTTTCAAAACAAAAATCCATCAAACGGTTAAAAATATATATAAATAATGTTGAGTAGCCTACGTTACCGAATACCCCAACATCCCGAACTTGAATTTAATTTCACGACTGATAGGCCTACCATTGTTTCATTATGTAGCCTTTGTTCAGGTATGATCAGTGATTATAACTACATGTTTCTAGTAATAACTTTAAAAATTTTAAAAGATACCAAGAATTTAATTTAATTTTTAGAAAATGTGACCAAATATATTCAATAATTGACGTTTTATTTTATTTGTTGGTATATTTAATTCGGGAATATTTTTGTGGCTGATATTTGAGTGAATTGGCACTTGCTTTGACGTTGGCAAGCCGTAACCGTGTTTGGGAATTGACACCAAACTTTTGTTGCAATATCTCCATGTTAGGTTAGATATCTGTGTATTTATCGTTTTTGTTGATAAGATGTTCACCAAAAGCAGAGTTTGTATATGAAGTCCTCTTAGGGAAGTGTTCCTTAAAACTTTTGTTGAAAGAGCGGGCAGTCTGTCCTATATAAAAATTCGGACATTCATTACTGTAGGCCTATAACAAGTGATATTGTATGTGGCAGTCTTATCGTGTTTGTCATTATGTATGTCTTTTTTTGGGTTATTTAAAAAATAGTATAGTTTGTTTGAGGTATTGAAAGCAACGGTTACGCTCTCTTTAGCCAGTCTACGTTTTGGAGTATGACTCAATGCTGATCCATATTCTGTGGAGACGTAAGTTTGCTTTTTCTTTTTAATAATGGGTTTCTTATTTGTATGTTACCTGATGAGTTGGTCGATATCTGAGCTCTTGTACCAATTGTATACTGCGATGGGTTTAATTATGTTTACTTCCTGTTCATACTTCTTCTTGTCTAGAGGTACTGAGGCTAGCCTGTTAACGAAATTATTGTAAGCTGCCATTTTTATATGACATGGATGATGGGAAGAAGCGTGTATAGTCTGGTTTGTTGTGGTAGGTTTTCTATAGATGTTGAACTTAACACTATTGGTTATTTTTGAAATTGATAGGTCTAAAAAGTTTAAATTGTTATTTGTTTCACTTCAACCGTGAATTGGAGTTTTGGATGCATTGTGTTTACGAAGTTAATCAGAGTTTTTAATTATCTATTGTTGCCATAGAAAAGTACTATAGTATCGTCTACATACTATCTGAAGACTATTTTTGGCCTATTTTGATTAATTTCCGACCAGAGATGTTTGTTTTAGATTTGTCCTTCCAGCAGAATTTTGTCCTTCCTTACTTCCATCAATGACTACATAAATACTATAAGACACGACATAGGATAGGGAAATAGTCTACGCTTTGCGGGTGCTGTTCATCACAAGTTTGACTCACAGCTATCAGAAAGCGCTAGCAGCAGGTGCTTGACTGTACGCATCCCACTTGGTTGAGACTGTACAACTGTTGACCTCTCTCTCACAAACCTTCTCACTTACTTCTGTCTTACTAGTTGTTTTACCCGGCTTCGCCCAAAGCTGTGTAGATTGGAGGTGTATTATTATTTCTATAGTCTTGAGCTTGTACATGTTTTTATTTTGATAAGATAATTTTCAATTTGCACATATAATTTAGTATTTATAGGCCTAATGCACATACATGGTTTTGATGCATCCCTCTACATGTATGTATAGTATGCCTTTTTAAAAAAATAAAAAATCGTTTTCTTACTCTCTGAATACAAAAAATTGGTTTCACGGTTATGTATGTCTGTGTGTGTCAGAAATATCCAGCTTCAGATTCAGATGAAATTTTGTATCTATTCAATTGAAAACCAATATTTAATTGACAATTTCAACCACAATTCCAGACGTTAGTTTATATTTATATTTTAGGTGTTTATGGCCTCCCCAAAACCCCTAAAAACTGAAAAAATCTAAATTTCTCAAAAACTGTCAATGTTTATGGGTACTTAAAAAATACTACAACATTTTTATAATTTTTTAAAAGATATTTAAAAGTTTAGTAATTTAGTCTAAATAGAAATATAAAAAATATATAAAAATTTTAAAAAAATCCTTACCCTAAAATTAATTTCAAATATACCACATCATACAAAAAGAAGCAGCGTTATGAACTATAAGCTTGAAAAAAATGGTATAGTAATATATTTTGGGGAAAGAAAGCCATGAACACAAAAATATGTCTTACCGTTAAAAAAGTTTTGATTAACAAAGTTATATAACATAGCAGAATAATTTTTATAATTATTTTCAAGATGTACAAAATTTTAGTAATTCACTTGTGAACACAAATCTGTAAAATTATTTTTCCCGCGACTTTTCTGTATATGTTTTTGTCTGACAAAAATATGTTTTTGTCGCGACTTGTCTATAGTTGGGGCCACGGAATCGGGTGGTTTAGTGATTTTGCGATGGCCTACATTGGTTATAATAATGTGAAAATGCCTACATTGGTTATAATAATAAACTTGAAAAATTGAGCTCAAAATAATTAGGCCTAGTATAATTTTTTTAAAATTACTTTCGTTATCGTATTTCTTAATCTGTTGTGTGTAAAATTATCGTTTGAAAACAAATTAATTTATGATTTGTTAAAAAAGGAAAGGATAGTGGGAAACCCCAATACCATACCCACATCTTACTGTAACAATGTCGTGAGGTGTTAAATTGAAGCTGCTAATGCTTTTCTGTTAACTGCTTTTCTTCTATCTGTTTTTAGGTTTTTTTGCTTTATTTCAATGTTGATGTAGTGAAGTAAGGAGTGTTTGGTCAGTGTAAACGTTTATATCTACTTTGTGAGTTGTTTGAAAATTTTAAACATGAGTTGTAAAATTTGTTATGCAAATATGTTTTTGATTGTGAAAACAGTCATAATTGCGTTTTCACCCATTTTATCATTTGCGTTTGAAAAACTAGTGGTACCAGTTAAGGGTTAATGTAATATTACATCCCATTATAAATTCATTGTATGTTGCAAGTATATATAATGGCTAACATAATAGAATATTACGTTTTGAGAATGTAATTTAATTATTTATTACCAACACTTATAAACGTTTATTTTTATTCTGCCAAATTGTTTTATAGCCAGAAACAGATAACGACAAGGCAGCAGTTAGAAAAAAAAACTTAGAAAATTGAACACAATATTCTTACTGCTTAGTCCTATGATGTTATTTCTTGTCATATTTTTATGTAATAATATATTTTATAATTTTGCGATATTTTAGTTCTATGTTGACTTTATAAATTTGTATTTAGTTATTAGTTTCACTTTTTTTCACAAATTTATCAAGCTATTATTAAGGTTTTTATTTTATTATTTTGACTACAAATGAATTTTATCTGTAATATTTATGATATTTACAATTTAAATAATTTTCTTAGTCCTATGATGTTATTTCTTGTCATATTTTTATGTAAGAATATATTTTAAAATTTTACTATGTTTTAATTCTACGGTGACTTTATAAATTGTCTTTACTTCCCCCCCCCCATAAATTTATCAAGCTTTTCTTAAGGTTGTTATTTTATGTTGTTACGTATGTAAACAAAGTTTTCAAATCTCTTTTGTAAAATATTGTAACAAATATTATTAAAACATTTTTTATAAACGTTTTCAATAGTATCCAAACAATATTTTATTAATATTTTCGAAACATTAAACAGTATTGCAAAACATTTTCCCATAAACCAAAATCAAATATATTTTTAACTTCTTAAAAAATATTTTCCGGCGTATATTAGAAAAATGTTGAGAAAAGGTTTATAAAATATTTCATTACAATATTTTCAATATATTTCAAAATATTTCTAAAACTATAAACGACCAGTGTTTCCGTAACAATTTTTTTTTTAAAGATTTTTAAAATGTATAAGATCACATGGATATTTTATTCATAATTACGATCGTCTTGGGGAAAGTATTATTTTAACGTTTTTGTTCTTTTAACTAGAATAATTGCATGATAGTATGAGTATTTAGAAAAATGTTTTCAGCAAAAGCGGATGTTTTTGTGCTGTTAGTAGTGACGAGTCCGGGCGCAGAGAAATGACCAGTGCAGTAGGTTAGATTATTATTTATTTACTTAACGTCGCAACGCAACTGAAACATTGTTTGACCGTAGAGCCACCTAGCGCCAGTCACGTCAACTTCAGATTCTCTAGCAGAGCGACAGCTCCACACCCTAGCGGGTAATGGACAACTCAAGAATAAGCGTAGAATTTTTAACATGGCAATGTCGTGTCTTATAGTATTTATGTAGTCATTGCTTCCATAGACAGACGAATCTCGCAACAGTTTTTCTGTCGAATCAACGAGCTCTGAAAAAACAGTTTTTTTTAGCTGTATACGACACCGGTCTGTATTGCGGTCGGCGTTTTGTACATATCATAGGACCGCTACTTATTATTTTTTTCAAACTCTTAAGAAGTTTGATAACGAATTTTCGTTATAAAGATTATATTAAATAAAGATTTTATTAAAATTTTCAGGAAATGTTCTTTATGACTATATAAAAAATCATACAACAATTTGAAAATGATATATACATATTTTTTTGATTTATGAACGTTTATAGCAAAATAGTAACCGATTTCTAAATATTGCTATTATTATTGGTTTATTACATACGTTTATTAATCGCTGTAGTAATATGATATACCAATTTATAGAAAATTTAATTGTGAATTCAATTTTCTTTAGATAATTAACATCCATTCTACGGTTCTCGAAATAAACACAATTTAGTAAACCCGTGTACATTAGCGTTTGAATTTTATTGAAATGCAATGACACGCCTTTATTAAATCATTTGTATCTCGAAAACTACCGAACGGATTTGAAATATCAAAAAAATTTTGAATTCACAATTAAATTTTCTATAAACTATCAGATCTATGCTAATAGTATAATTATAATTAAACAATTTACAACAGTTTACATCTATCGGTTTGGTTGAAAATAGCGTCAAATTATAACTTGTATAGGCCTAGTCTTTTTATTTATATATTTTGTTAACATTTTCAGGAAATATTCTATATGACTATATAAAAAACCTACAAAAATTTGAAAATGATATATAAAATGTTTTTTGATTTATGAACGTTAATAGTAATCGCTCAAAATTATAAACGATTTCTAAATACTGCTATGTTTATTGGTTTATTACTCACGTTTATTAATCTCTTTGGTAATATTCTGATATACCAATTTATAGAAAATTTAATTGTGAATTCAATTTTCTTTAGGTAATTAACATCCGTTCCACGGTTCTAGAAATAAACACAATTTAGTAAACCCGCGTACTCGGTTTTGATTTTCGTACAGAGAGTATAAAAATTGGGCAGGCGATAGTACAAAAACGCTTATATATCGAAAACTAATTATCGGAAGTTATTTTTTAAAACGGATTCGGATTCCTCATAAAATTTACTATAAATTGTCAGTTTTATGTTTTTATGTATGGACAATTATAGTTTAGCTATTTGAATTAATTTACGCCAATGTATACTTAAAACGAATTAAATACAATTTATCGTGGTTTTTAATACAAATTAACCTAACAACAAGTAGCCTACTCATAATGATTTTATAGATAATTTTATTGTGAATTCAAATATTTTTTCAAAACAAAAATCCATTAAACGGTTAAAAATATATATCAATTTTTGTTGAGTACGTTACGCGCTTATAAGTACTTGATCAGCTGTTAATTGTATGCTGTATTTCTGATAGAAAAGTATGGACAATACTGCTATTTTTGTTGGTTTATTAATCGCTGTAGTAATATTCTGATACACCAATTTATAGACAATTTAATTGTGAATTTAAATTTCTTTAGATAGTTAACATCCATTCAACGGTTCCCAAAATATACACAATTTAAAAACCCGCGTACATTAGCGTTTGCATTTTATTGAAATGCGATGACACGACTTTATTAAATCATTTGTATCTCGAAAACCACTGAACGGATTTGAAATATCAAAACATTTTTGAATTCACAATTAAATTCCATCAACAGTTGTTAACACAAGTTATACATGATTAACCATGCCTTGTTGCATAACAACCCCATAATAACTAAAAACAAACAATAAAAAGAATCCACTATACTATTGAACTATAGACTATATTTATTTGTATAAATAAACATAATTATATAAACATGATATATGTTATAATTGTGTAACATATTTATAAAATTTTTCATTCTAAACCTTGAAATAATATCTCAACCCTCTATTGTCATTGCCAATTGAACTGTATAATATTTAATTGTATAAAGTTAAAATACATCACATTTTTTGAATCAGAGAATTTGTACATTCTATTACCACTTGTCAAGAATAACTGGGAATAAAAAACATTTCATATATCATTTAAAAATATAAATGAAATACATTTTCATTTTCATTGGATGTTTAGAAATAAGGAGTAAAAGTAGGATGGGTTGAATTAAAACTAATGCAATTTTATAATAAGTTGTACTAAGTAAAATGTATTGATTGTTGAATTTACTCTAAAACAATTATTATTTTTAATAAAACTGTACATTGTTTCTGGGAAGAATATGAACAGTAATATATTACTATTCCAAAAACCCAAAACTATACCATATTATGGATTTTTAATACATCTTTTATTTCATTTCAGTTTGTAACCAAAGTTTCCAATATAAATTGGTCTCCTAGATAAATTACTACGTAACCATTCCTAATTGATTAATTCATACATAAAATATGTAACAAAATATTTAATAAAGATAATTTTGTTCTTTAAAACTAGTGATATATATTATGTAAAAATCTGACAAATTTATATCTGATATACAAACACTTTTCGACGTAAACAGATAAATAGTTTTTCCATTTCATATAAAAGGTAGAACTCTTTAAAGGGACTAATTATTTAGAATGGCGAATAACTTATGTAATTTATAATATATATTGCACACATTCAAATAACGCAAAGAAGCAACAAGTATACAACCACCTCTAAGAAATTGAAATGGACAAACGGACTGGCAACAATGTCCCCAAAGGCATAGTGACGTTCGTTGCAGTCTACATACAAATATTTTGGTATCCTCACAAAGGCATTAACCAACTTGCTCTTTTCTCTCGAATTTGAATGGACCAATCATACTCAAGAGCCCCATAAGTCACCTTTAGGGCTAAAGCCCGAATCTCTTCTATAGGAGAGAGTATTGCGTTCAGCGCAGCCCTGGTGGTCTCTCTTCAAAACTAAAGCTGTCGTCCCAAAAGCTATTTTAGGGGATATTTAAAAATATTTTTATTTTCGATCTAATATGCTTAAAAGTATATGTATATTACATATAAACTTGATTTAGGCCGCTTGCCCTTGTGGGGATATCGCAAACCCTACTAACAAACAATTAAATTTTTATAAAGTGTATTACAAATAATTAAAAAAAAAAAAAGTGGAAATAAAAATGACAAACTATTTTTTATCACCTTGTAAAATTGTACTATTTTTTGAAAATATACACTTCAAATTTAATATAATCCAGTTTATCTGAAATTCGACACTCATTTCCATAGTAGCGAATTAAGTCTCTACCTTGGACAAAAAGAAAACTTAAATCCTCAAAATATGTCTTCAAATAAAAAAGTACGTTACTTTTAAATTATAACAATGTACTTTTAATTTTTCTTTTAACAAATTAACTCTTTGTCTTTTTAACAAAACAAAGTTTCATAGCTGACGAACAGAGTGTGTTAAATAAAAGAAATACATGCACATATTATTATTTACTATAAAAAGAAACGTGTTAGCAGGCGTGTATTAACATTAATTTTAAAATTTTAAAAATAAATATTGAGCTTGACTTGTGAGATAATATTAGATAGAAAAAACCCGAACACAAGATTTCACAAAAATTACGTTTACTAAACTCATTAGTTTACTAACTAATTAGTTATTTATAGTTTAGTTATTGTAGCTCATGTATCATTGAGGATGGCGACTTTGTCGTTGAAACGCGTTTTATTAAGTAAACGTAATTTTTGTGAGATCTTGTGTTCGATTTTTTTCTATTTTAAATTATATATTATTTTTTTAAACGTGGTTTATATATTTTAAAACACACAGAGTAATATACTTATTATAAAATTAACAACAAACAAATATGCATATTGTAGAAAAACTAAACTATTGCAAGAAGACCAAGACTGACTATGCAAGATCAAGACTAACACCAAGACCTAAAACAACAACACAAAGCACCAAGACTGGGTGTACATATAAGATCAAGACCAACACCAAGACCTAAAAAAACAATACATGACACCAAGACTGGTTGTACAAGACGAGATCAAAACCAACACCAAGACTTAAACAACAATACAAAGCACCAAGACTGGGTGTACATTACAAGACAAGAATATGACCAACACTAAGACCTAAAACAACAATACAAGAGACCAAGACAGGATGTACAAGACAAGATCAAGACCATTACTAAGACCTAAAACAACAATACAAAGCACCAAGACTGAGTGTACAAGACAAGATCAAGTCTTTATTAATCTTGGTCTTACATAATTAATTAATTATGAATCCAGGTGTTCAATATAATAATTCAAAAAGATATATAAAATCATTCAGTGAATCTAGGATCATGATTCCATTTTTATCTAGGTCATTTACAAAATTATTTGAAACAAAATCACTTTAACATAAGAAACCAATTGTTAAAGAAATACACATATAAAATATGAGTGAAATATTTGTAGTGTTTTTTTTTTTTTTTTTTTTTTTTTTTACAGAGGCCGGAGACGGAAAAAAACAAATAAAATTTATTTACATGTATTACATATTATGTTTTTTTGATGATTATTGTATTTATATATATTATTTTCATTTATCTTGAAGTCATTTGACGAAATTCTTATAAAAAGATTTATAAAGACAATAAAAAAGATTCTTAAGAGATAATTCTCGTACAAATAAAATTAGTGTTCTTTTTTTACATTGTTCCAAAATATATTCTCAAACATTTGAAAAGGATTATTCGGCGTCGTTAAAACAAATTGTTTTACAGTAAAAGTGAGAAAAAGAAACATATAGTGTGCTACCTTTTCTGATGTATTAGGTTTAATTGTGTGAATGCTTCTGTAAAATAATCTATTCATAAAATTACTTGTATTTTTATCAGACATTAGTAAAACTCATTAACAATTTACCTCTGTGTTTAATGGAATAACCTGCGGCAACTCCAAACCGTGTTACTCTAATAGGAGTTGCTGGATAACCCCAATAATATTCAAATTAAATGGTCACTAAGGCCATACGATTCAGAATATACTTCAGAAGCAAATTTACAATTAGAAATTTAATTTTTATCAAATGATTATTAACTACTTGTTTTAAAAATCTTGGTTCCTTAAAAATTATAAACGTGTGGGTTAATTTCTGCTTATTTGTTGTTAAGCAATCAAAAATTTGTTTTGTGTACCTAAGTTTTGTTTCAATTTAACTTCTATAATATTACAAAGTTTTGATAAAAGCTTAAATAATCTTATTGATTATTATTTTATAAAAATACTTCAACGTATTGTCAATGAGTTTTTTCAAGTTTTTTGAGTAAATAACAGATCAATTATTATTGGCAGATTTAAAAGATGTTATACCAATCATATTATTTTTACCAATCTGGTTAAAACACATTTTTTTTTAATCTTAGTTTAATTTTATATTGATCTGTGTATATCTCAGAAAAAAAATTCTTTTCGATTCTATTTAACCCAACACTTCCATCATAAGTCAAATCTTTCAACATTATTCTAAGTCACAACTATCAATCTTACTCAGTTTTTTTTACGTATCTCGTTGACATTGACAAACCTAACTATATGCTGTATGTCACAATAAGTTCACATCATATGATTTAATTATATTGTAAATTTAATTTATTTGTATAACTTATCTTTACAGAAAGCACTGTGCTCTGGTGGTGGTATCTACCAGATTTTATCAACCAAGTTTAAAAAGAACGAATCATTTGAACTACATGAAACTGAGACTGTATCTCAGACCTAGTGTTAAAAGGATGCATAAAGGTGAGTAAATGTTTCTTAATCAACTGAAAACTGTTTGTCGTTAAATGTGTATATTATATAAATAATAATCATAATTGACTATAACATCGTTATTGTGTAGTTATGTTATTGTCTATCGAATCTAAGTTTACTTGTTGCACAATCAAAACGTATTGAGAAAATAGTAACCTAACTACTGATATGAAATCACTGAGAAGAAGAGCTGGGATTTTTCTTACTGGATTTCAATATTTTTGTTTTAACTCACGAAAATAACAACATATAATAACACTATATAGAGTGTTACATATCCGGGTTGAGGCTGTATTGCCAAATATCACTGTACTTTTCAAACATAGAACTCTTCATACACAGTATGGAGTACATTATACAAATGCCTGAATGTTATCCCATAGTGTAAATATCTACTTTCTCCCACACTTTCTAGTAATGTTTTAATCAATTAAACTTAAACTTTTACCGTTCACTATTTTGAAGAAATTATCGCCGGATTCCATCACTATCCAGTTTAATCATAAATTAAATTTTAAATTAATTCATATATATATATATATATATAAATGAATCTTTTTCTCAAAGAAATTCGAACCATTCATTTTGTTCTTTGTCAGTTTATTTCTAATACTTTATAAACTATTTCAAATGTTTGAACCTGATAGTCTCTAGATAATGTACAAGGCAGTGTAGAGATATTATTGTGAGGGAATCAACGTTTTCTTTAAATATTAATAATAGGACCATTAAGGCCTTGTAAAAAAAACCGAACTTTCTATTTCATTTGCCTATTAATTATTCCAGAAAATAATATTTTCATACATTACATTCTACATTAATACACAAAACAATTACTCTTCGTTCTAAAATAATAAATATACATATTCACCCTCTTACCACATACATTAATTAATTATCCATTCATTATATAATATATTAATATTTTATACTTATTGATAATTTCGTTTATCCGTTTTCATTGCCCAATCATAAACAACACAAGTGAGATACAATATTTAGCATTAACGCCAAAAATATTTCCTCTTATCTTCGAAGATAGATTTATCGCAACCATTTTAAGAAATTTAATATAATATATTTACGTCAGTTTTAAAATACAACTGTTGCTCATATCAAGGACTATCGTGTAACGTTTAATAACACAGGTACTACAAGGTACTGTGTACTACACAGGTACTACATAGTTCATAAAATAATTACAACTTTATTATTATTTAATTTTAAACTCTTATAGTGGCTCATATCTATCAACTTTTATCTTTTTTTAACCAAATTTCATCAAAAACAATAAAGCAACTCTTTCCAACAACTACTCCAACTTCATTTTTTTTTTTTTTTTGTATTTATTCTACAGACATATCCATCATATTGTTAAATCCGAGTAAATAAAAATACATATATATTTTTTTTATATGGTTTCTGTTTTTCGTTTACAGTAATTATTCCCCACAAAACAGTTTTCAACGATTTAAAAATTATTAATTCGAAAGAAAAATGATTTTTTTTCTTTTCTTGTGTTATTAAATTGAATGGAGTAAATAAAAATAAGTATGTAATTAACACAGCTTTTAAATACCATGTGTTGTGGATCATGTTGCAATTTAAACAATTCACCGAATCCTAAGATGTCAAATCTAAATTGGTAAACATCGTAAAACCTAAAGCGAGGTATTAGGTATTAAAATTTGGTTGGTTCCAAATCAAAAAGACAAATAATTTGAAAAAAAAAAAAAAAAGTAGGAGAGCCTTATTAGTCAACCTGTAAGTTAACAAGGTAATGTGCAATGCGTAATGTCTAATTATAGCCTCATGAGTCCACCAATTAACACAAACGTTCAATATGAACATAACAAATTACCTTCTTTTGTATATATTACAATTTAGAAATCAAGTCAAGGTCGTGCATGTTTATAGAATAACCTAGTAACCTGTTTTTCAATTAAACAACCACATTTAAAAGTTGGAACAGATCCCACCAATAATTGTGTTTGGTTCTGGCAACGGTAATTGGTCGTAAATAATTACAGTTGAATGAGAATGCTTTGTCTCAAATAGTTCACCACACTACATGATTGCAGTGAAATTCTTAATTTCAAAACGTAAAGATATCCTACATACCAATTTATTTACAACACAAACCCCATAAGTCTATTACGAGGGATGAATAACAGAACTAATTTTGTAATCACGGTCTTCTGTTGTTTATGACTCCAAACTTGACTTGAAGAATATAAAGGTATTCAGTTTAGACTGTATAATTATAATTAGGATATTATAATATTTATTAAAGCAACTAAAACAATAAATTATGTAATTTAAGGCTAAGATGTTGACCGAAGTTTGTTTCACCGCTAAACAACAAGGAAAAAATCTTAATTTTCTACAGATACTTGCCAATATTATAGAAAATATAGGCAAAATAATTGAATATTAAAAAAACAAATTTAGCCTTTTTTTTGGTTTACTCTTAAATCATTTATGATTATACTATCATATGTGTATACTACAATACTAATTATACAAAATTCAATGAAACATAATGATTCATACTGGTAATTTTTTGTGGTGATAAAACAATTATTTTATCTTATAAACTGAACTATTATACTGCATCAACTCAAGTCCATTCTAACATATGTGTCGGTTCTAAGATATGTGTATTTTATTTTATATTAATCCAATTAATAGAGTTAAATTACTGTTGGTAGTTAAAACGGATTTTTTGAGTGCAGTTCAAGGACACTATGGTAGTAAGAATTTTTTTTTAGACGGTCGTAAATACAAACATTTGGATAAACCTTTAAAAGTTTCGAAATAACGTAATCCAACACAAAATAAGTTTTAGACTAATATAAATTAGTGGATATCATTTAAGTATATTTATTTCAGTTCATTTTTTCTATCCCATAACCACTTAGTTGATTATGTGGAAATTAATACATTTTAAAATTTTCTATTCAAAAAAGAATGTTCTTCTGATTACGCCTGAAATTATGCATATTATTTCTGAACAATTAAAATTTCAAATATTGAGTTCTTGTGGTGATATTAAAGACGATTTCTCAAAGACAAGTAAATGTTTATTTGTATGCTAACAAGTTCGTAACCTGCATGATATCCATATTTTCTATAATATTCTACAAACAAATAAGAAACTTAAAAATATTTTTATAAAAAATATAATTATAACAAAACCAGAAACAAATATTTGTTACATTTGTTAGAAATAATGAAAATAACCTATTTACTACCTCTTTATCCAGCTTACAAACTGAAAGTTCAATTTGGGTAGTTTATGCCATTGCAATAAAATTTTCAATTTTGTTCTAAATATATCTAAATATCAAAAGTTTTGAAACATCCATCCATTCCCTAGACGGTTTTTTATGTTTATTACGGTATATATATTGTGTATGTTAAAACGTCTGGTTAGTTTCATTTAGTATTGTTTTAAACACAACACTTGTTTTTAATGTTTAAAACTATTTAACTATTTATTGGTTAATTCAGAAATACTACACCCATTTTCTACAGTTTATTAGCTATTATATAACTCACCAGCAATTAAAAATATTTTCTCATTAATAAATACATTGTGATTTGATTTAGCAATATATTAATATGTTGCTTAATTACAGAATTTACTGCAAAGAAGTAAGTTTCATCACTTGGAAGGAATCCAAAATCATGGTTGAAGATTTAAAATTTAATTTAAATATTTGCAAGAAATATTTTCTACATATCTAGTCAGTTTAGTATTAGATTTGTTGTTTTATTTTTGTATATAAGTAATATAGTTTAAAATATGCTAGTCATTAAATTTTAAAACTTACGATAAAGTTAGTCATATATTAGATTTGATAATTAATTACAATTTAGTATATTTAACTGTGTTATTCTAATCTTTAGGAAGTATGTTTAATTTTTGTAACAATATTTTTCTTTTGATTATTTTTAATAGTTTTTCATATTGAAAATATACCACTTTCATTATCATATAATATTATTTCAACCGTTACCAATGCAAGCTATCGTAGTGTCTGGGATACGGATATAACGAGTCGATCGGTCCAAGCAAATTTGGTATAAACATATTGGTTTGCACAGTATCGTTACCCAGAAAAAACATTTTTGGCTCTATAACAGAAGAAATTTTCTTTTCAGAGTTTTGCCCATTATATATTAGCCTAATATTTCATGCTCAAAAATTACAATTCGTTCACAATGTACTCTAATTACACTATTTTATCAATTCGTATGTTTAAAATAGTCTTATTATTTACTAAAAATGAAAGGGGAACCTATGACAACAAGAGTAGTTCACAAAATTATAGCTTTTCTATAAAAAATATATAATGCGCCTTCTTTATGGACATAGAAATTTTTACTATTTTACGATTATTTTTAGCCATAAGTAGCCTACTTATAATTATTATAACCGACTTATTATGACCGTAGTATTTTTTTGTCTCTCATTTTTGTTACTATTATTTGAAATATAGCTAATTTATGTTTTATTATTTAAAAAAATAGATTTTAAGTGTTTGTTGAAAATAAAATAAATGTGAAAAATTGTGTTTGTGTTTCATATTGCATATGTTATTCAAATTTATCAAAAATTCCTTACAAACTATACAATATCATTTTATTTCTATATCATTTGAAAACTTGAAATAATTTTCATTACAAGATCATTCTTAAATTAATGCTTCGTTCCAATGTAAACCATATTATTATAGTTTACATGTTTATATTTACTACAGTTCATGTGTCATTATAGTTTTACTGAAAGTTTTAATAAAACTGTATTTGTGTTAAATTATTTACATTATTTGGGGTATATTCTCAAATATTTATTTCTTAATATTTTTTTTTTCTAATTTAAATGTAGACATAAAAACTACCGATATTTTATAAAAATAAACCATTTTTATCTACAAAGTGAGCCAAATATTAGATTATACAAATTTCATGTATATACCAATTCCAACAAATTCTTTTTTTTTCCGACTTTGTCTTAAGGAGCATTGGAAATATGTTGGTGCTTTCTTAATTAAAGTAAAGGAAGAAATACACTTGAAATAAATTTTAATTATTTTAAAATTATTCACCTCTAACATTTTATGGCAATTAAAATTTAATATTTATGGAAAATAACCTTATGCTTATTACATTAAATGTTCATACCCTTTTCCTTCTGTAGTGAGATAGGCGATTGTTATAACCATTTATCTCCTTCTCTATCATCTCAGGCAGCAATACGCAGTTTTTTTATCAATAAAAAAAAAACAATTTCGATGTTTTCCTTCCAATAGATTTGCTCATTACAACTTTAACCTACTATAAATCTTGAGAGAAATAATAAAATTTTTATTTATAACATTTAATAAAAATATTTTATACTGTAAGAGAGATCACAAATACTGTTTATGGTATACATAAGACAAAAAAGTTAAATCAAATTTTATAAATATTGGGAATATTTCTATGTGGTACCTATGTTTTTTACTCATTCTGTACATAGAAGAGGTCGTTTTCTACAAAACTCAATTATATCTATCTAAATTAGAATCAGAATTATTATGTCGTTTAATTAACACGCTTAATTTTAATTTGTTACAAATACAATTTTTAAGACTAATAAATACTTTAATTTAATTCCGTTTTTATCTTCTCTTCTGTTTTAACTTAAAAGGTGTGTTTCACACTTCATTCTATAACTATATTGTATACTAAATGTTTTACATATTTCATTTAATAATTTTTTTACATAACTCACGTTTTAATTTATTACAAAATCACAAAGAAAGCTCTCTCAAGTTGGGACACATTTTCTGCTGGTAAACCATAAGGAAATAACTTTTTGAAGAAATAATCCACGATTACATGTTACTTTATAAGGCGTTTTGAATGTATTAAACTAATGTCAAATGTAACACTAATATTGTTCAAGTGTTGGCACACCTGTTAGCACTTAAATGACAAATAGTAATTTCGTTTGTCAAAATAAAGTAAAGTAATTGCTAAATATTTTTTGTATTTTTATTATTTTTCTACAAAACAAGAAAGTAAGTTGGCATTGTGGATATTTACCGACCACAATTTTACATTGAAGCAAGTAAGTTTGCGGAGATTTTTTTAACTAAATAAGACTGTTTATATGAGATAGCATTAGGTGGGGGTATACATTTCAAACTTTTGAGTTGCATTTAAAATTACCAATTTCAGGGAAGGGTTAAATTTAACTTATGTGATAAACAGTCGTTTTTACACCATAAAACATTTATAAGATTTCCTTTTTTCATGTCTACAAGTTTAAAAGTTATTTAACCTTTTGGAAACATTTTGGAACTCAGTAATCCAAGTATTAAAAATTTTAAGTTTTTATATAAACTTTCATACCTTGTATGAGTTACAATGTTTGTAAATTATTATTGAATTAAATTAGATACCTTACATTAGTTTCTAAAGTTCCATTTGTATCTTGTATTTACTGGAACACAAGGCCACGTTCACAATTTAACAATAATATTAATATACTCCCTATGGCCTATATCAAACTCCGAGATTAGTCACCAGAAGTGAGACAAGCTTTCATTACAGTTACATGCTCACGATTGCACTACAAACTATGTGTGTGGTTATTTTTCATTAACAAAACTTAAGGTATTGTACAAATAAACAGCAATTTTGATTTTTAGATAATTAGATTACAAATCTGGTTCCGATTTTTGTTCGTGTTATAATTGCCGTTATGTAAAATAAAAATTAACGAGGCACTCTGGGGATTTGTTAAAAATAGTAGACATTTACGAAGTCTTAATATCCAAGTAAGAGCTATAATGAAGCGTTTGATATTATCAGTGTCAAACGACTTTTTATTTATTAAACTAAATAAGCATTTTTTTCTGAAAACATTAAAATTAAACAAAACTTGGCAATCAGACTTGTGCAACTTGTCATACGATGATTGAATATGAATATTTGTGCAAAAATTATGGTTATCATCAAAACACTCGTCATTGTTCACTACTAGCGATGGGTTTTCTAACTTAAACTTGTTTTGATAAAATGTCATCGCTTAAAAAATCGTGTACATGTAGGGGTCGAGTCTACACTGCTAGGAAAGGGTTTCTAGCTTGAACAAGAATTGATAAAATGTCATCGCTTAAACAATCGTGTACTGATAAGGGTCAAGCCACCACATATTACACTGCTAGAAAAGAGTTTTCTAACTTGAACAAGTTTTCATTTTTATATAATCAATCATAAGACCTATATAAACCAAGGTAAATCCCAGAATATTATTTGATAATTTTGTATTTATAATATACCTGAATATATTGAGAAGGAAGTTGTAAGAAGGATAAAGGCATTTATTGCTTTATTTCTTCATTTATTTATTTTACATTTTATTTTTTTAAGTGTTCCTTTAAAACCATAGAATAAACTCATAAACAAGTAGATGATTACGTAGAAGTTGTAAATTTTCAAATAGTTCAAAAAAGAAAACTTCCTCCTGCCCTTATGTGTATTTGACTAGTGCCATTTAGTAATCCAACCATTAATAATCATTATAAACATTCCTCTACTCACGTTGGAATCGCAATCGATTCCAACACTCTGGTAATGTTCAAATAAACTCATAGATTGATATTCTAAATGAAGAAATATTGTTTTGACTAGTGTGTTATTCAAACGTTCATAATCAAAATCATTACATCTAAAACTTCATAATTTCTTTTGAATGTCTTGTAACCCTTTGCTGTCGGATAAACATTTATTATGTTTAAATACAAAATGTATTTCGTGGCCAAGAATTAAAAACTTTCGTCATAGCTCGTTACTGGAAATGGAAACCTTAAAAACTATTTAAAATGTTGGACATTTGCCTAAGTTTTAATAGACAAGTTTAAAGGTTTTATAGCTTTAGTTTTTATATAATCTCATGCGTCTGACTTCTTTTTTTAACTTTACCAGATTGACTAGCAACACACAGTTTTGTATCGTGTTTTTATTTGTATTTTTACCAAATCACCGAGGTGACATCATAAATTTCATTTTGGAGTATTTTATCAGCGATAAAGAGTATTATTCAAAGAACGTCCAACAAAAAATTATCTAAATCTGATTTACCTAAAAATGAAAATACACTTATACCTTAAGTTTAGTGAATGAAATATAATTACTTACTTTATGTTTGCTATTCGTGTCTGGTAACTATTACTTAAGTTTGAAGGAAATGGTAAACGATTGTGTAGTGTAATACATTGTGCGGTATGAAGAGAAACTTAGTCTGCATATTTGATAAAACTATTGTCATTTATAAACTATAAAAATGTAATAAGAATTTGCGGAATTCGTAACTTCTACTAAAGATATACACACTTATGTGTGTGAAATGTATCTATGGGTAGTGTTCACTTAACAAAGACTCATGTTTTATCAGCAATTACTGTTGCATTACCTGTATTTTTTAAAAACCTTTTCTAACAGCAACTTTGGCAAATGACCAAAAGTGGTTATTGAGGTTGTCATACTAGTAACGATGTGTGACAATTATTTTAATTCCTTGCAACAAAAACTAATAATATTTATCTATTTAAAAGGGAAGACATTCTCAGAAGACATTTTAAGGTTTGTGGTGAGATGATCTTGAATATGAACGTTGGGGAGCAAAGTACTCAATCTTATTGGAGTTTACGATTTCATCATCAGGAGAGTAGTGTTAATAACAGGTATCGTGGAATTAGATAACATATCTCATAAATAGTTTAAAACATTAAGTGTGTCTGTGGAAATATTTAGAAAAGTCATATTTCAAATCGTTTTTCGGTAATAACTTCAGATAGGAGATAGTTATAAAAAAAACAAGTGTGTCACTGAACTTAGCGTTAGAAAACATGTCTCATACTACCCTAATATTATTTTTTAAATTGATTCAAGTCCAACATGACGGCAAACATAATTAAACATTATAAAACTTTGTACGAGGAGTCAAAATGTGTTATACCGAAAATTGTAATCATTTAAATTTGTTAAGGAATCTTAAAAATGACATTAACAATATATCTCTTCTGTCGTAAAAGCGGTAATATCTCGTAATTGACAGTTAAACCTTAATATATTTTTTATATAGCAATTAAGATAAAAATAATAGCTCGTAAAATATAATCAGAAATAAAAATCTCGGTTTCAAATGAAGATGGATTAACTTGTTCCTACTGGTAAGCAATATCAATATAAATCGAAATATTGCAAGTACTGTATATACAGCTTTAAAATTGCGAGAAAAATATTACACCAAACAGGACTGAAAATAAATACAAACTGTCTTAAAAGTAATAAGAAATAAAAAGATTCCCAAACCACAAAAAAAGAAAAAAATATAAGACTCGATTTAACTGTAACTCTCTAATTATGATGACTATGTCATTGTTGTGAAGTTTAGAAGACTGGATTATTAAAACAATATTTGTTTTTGTTTCGACGGTATGTCGAAAATCCCATGTTCTGATTTTTTACTTAATTACGACCAGTCAGATGCCATGTATAAATAACATGCAATGTATCCATTATCATAACATATGACTCGTTAAACAAAGCAGCAAATAGAGAAAATTGTTGTTGACATTTCAATCCCATTAGTCTACAAACTGCGCATCCATTAAATCGGCATTTACACAGTTTGTTTCACAACTCTTAAAATAAATAATGTAGCCGAGACTGAAATAATTTTGTTTGATCTTCACTGATGAAATGTTTGTTTTGCATCGCTGCCTAATAAACTAATTTAACTTTAATTTTAGAACCTGCTCCAGAATGTGAATTGGATAAATATTAAAAATTATACAAAATTGTTACAAAACGTACCAAACTATAAACTCGCTATTAGAGTTGTAAAATATTGAGTTGTTGGAAAAGTTGTTGCCATATAAAAAATGCTTAAAGGAGACATATGAATGCCTAAACAAATGTTACGACTTTGCAGAGGACTTGTAGCTTGCAAAGTTTGTAGATTATGTGACTGTTGTGTAACGTGAATAACGTCAAATTTGTAATAAGGATCCACTACATAGACCAACGCTAGGAGAAATAGTTTGTGAAGACATTAAGACAGTCTAGTATGTCATGTGTTAGCAACGAATCGGATGAAGATTATAGAAAGAATTTCACTAGTAGCCCCTAAGAAAACAGATTTAAATATGGTCTAGAGCAGTGTTATCCAACTGGCGGCCCGCGATGGCGTTTTGTGTGATCCGCGAGAGCTTATTAGATAAAAAAAATCAGTAAAACTACTTTGAAACGTCTTCTTTTTGAAAAAGATTTTATTAAGTAACTTAAACAAACTTATACCAAATATGCTGGTTAGTCTTAATTTAATTAAGAAATTAATACGAATAGCAATTAATAACATTATTAATAATGGAAATTAATAGAAAAATTAAAAGAAATAAAGAAATTAAAAAATTAATTTAATTAGTTTGGGAACACTATATAAGTACATTATTTAAAATCTATTTTAAACTTAATGTAATAAATTAATTTGGTAAAGTATCTTCAAACAACTAACTCGTTTGTAAATGTACTGATATTATTGTAGTTCGTATAATTTGGTTACTTCGATTCCTAAAATTGTGTTACTTGTTATAATGGTATAAAAATATTTTTGTAAGTATTATAAATGCATCGGAAAGTTAGTTATAGAAAAACTAAGGATAAAAATGAACAATGTCATAAAATATGTTATTTTTGTAAATGGTCAACATCTTGCTTATGTACATTGTACTTTAAAGCAATAAAGTTGTTATGTTATGTTACATTGGTACAACTAACCAGTCAAAATCAACTAGCCTGAAGTAACTTTATCAATTTGGGAAAAAATTAAGTTTACAGAAATTATAGGATACAAATGATTTCATTTTTTTAAATGTTAGATTATTTTTTATAATTTGTTACTTTTTTAATCTAACTAATATCTATTTCATTTAAAATATAAAATAAGTATTAAGAGAATTAACAGTAATCCCAACGTTTACTCCCTATTTTTTGCACAAAATATTGAGAATTTATTTCACCCAAACGTCGTTTTTGGAATTTGCTTTCGAAATATATTATATAAAACAATCTTTCAAAGTGCATTGTATCCTAAGTTCATCAATATTCTCGAAAGGTAATTTTATTTGTATTTTACTTGCAATTTGTTACACTGTTTTGTATTATTAATTAACATTCCATCAAACCTTTCAAACACAGCCCAGATAACGTATGTCCAAGTTTTTGAAGCTTCAATCCAAAATATGATGGTAAACAACTTAATGAGATCATCATGGCACTTACCCTATCATGTTACCCTCAGTTTAAATTAAACTTATTATTAATCCGGTTTTCTTTGAATTATTACTGTAGGTCATTATGTTTTCTTAGAACTTAAGTTATACAGGGGTAACTGTGAACGTAGATTTTCTCTTGCCAATGGAAGAGACCCAAGAAAGGAAGAAGACATTTCAAATGAAACTTTTTTTAAAGATATTTAATTGTTTGTATTTTAATTTCCAATCCTCTAGAAGATGGAGGTTAGTGAAGTTTTTGCTGAATATAAACTTTTTTTTCCCCTTAGAGCCAAAACTAAAACTGTTATGTAAATTAAGTTAGTACTGATAAAACATTGAAAATAATTTCCATATATTATGGTTGAGTGTCTGTTAAAAACAAAAAAAAACAAAAGCTAACAATTATTTTATTTAAAAGTACACTAATTGTATTTCTATAACAACTACCCAACGAAAAATATATAGGGTAAGCAGAGACACACTGTGGCGATCAGACATCTTATTCGTGGCATCTATCAGTTGCTTTTCAGACATCCTATAAATAAATTGACATCTTTCACCTTCATCTGCACCACTTTCTCGAGCAGGTTGAGCAACTTAAATAAGTAAATATTGAGACACATTTTTTTTTTAAATCAATGCAAGATTTTATAGTAAGACCTCAGGAAGCATTATTTTCATTCGAGCAACACTTTTGGCTGTGATTTGCGATGAATCCATGAGAAAGATAGTAAGTCAAGCTATATTCCTTGTGGGTCGAGATAGCGATATTTAACTTAATTCCTTGCTTCCGGTTCATAAATATACATATTTAAAACACTATCATACGAAGCCCTACGAAACAATAATAACTTCATGTAACTTGGAACCAAGTCTGTCATGAAATTCCTATGGTCTATGGAACTGTACTGTTAAGAAGTAAATTATCACCAAACAAAACATTAAATTTGATTTTATTTAAAAAGAAAAGTAAACAAACGTCAAGTTAAACTTGTTAAATTATAAACAAACAAACAAACAGACAGAGTGCAGCTGATGCAATATCAGTCCGGGTAATAGCTCAGGGTTGTTTACAGTCTTAATGCCAAATATGTGATCACAAAATTCCTATTCTTGTGTTCATTAACACGTTGTGGTTATTAAAGTCATTAAACTAAAAACATAAAATAGTGCTTCATTCTTACACCTATATATTTCATTTAAAAAAAAATTAAGTGTACTCCACAATCCATGCAAAAGCACTTATCTGCATGTAATAGTAGATACCTTAAGAAAATAATTTTAATTTCAAGTAATTTACTAACTGGTGTGTAAATAAAACATACCATTATAACTAGAATTCTATTAGGTTTTTCGGTAATTTGCCTAATATCTGACTATTTATACAGATATCTAAATATATTTATATTTGCTTTAATATTTACATAACTAAAAAGTCATACAAAATACAGTTTATGAATAATTTATAAGAAAATAGGATTTAACGTTATTTGTCAGCTACATTCAAATTCTCTGTAATGTAAATATATTTTATACATTTTGTAAATAATATATTTGTCATTCAACACACTTCAATAGAAACTTCTTCTGTAAGGAAAATATAAGTCTTGTGTTACAATTTTAGGTTTCTTAGTTGTCTTGATATAAAAGGTTTTGTCTAGTTGATAAAATTTAAGTAGCCAGGTTTTTATCAATTTGATCAAAACTTTTATTTAATTTGTTTAATTGAAAGTAAAGTGATGCTGTCTTATGGTAGAATATAATTTTTACTAATTTAATTACATCCTTCTTGAAATGACAATCGATTGAAGTTATGTTGCAGGCTATACAATTACCACTGTAAAAATAAAACATGAAGCAAGGCATCATCAACACTTTTCGGGTATCTTTGAAGTTATTCCTAAACAGATTTAGATTCTTCTCTATTTCCACAACATTCTTAAAAATCCGAATTTTAAATTGGAATAATTTTGGGGTTCGATATATTACTTCATGAGTTTATAATCCTGACCTCTGAAGATTGTAGTGCACACATTTATTCATTTTTTATGTTCATATTTCAACCCATTTTAAAACAAAATCCTTAAAAACAAACAGTCTGTGGTCTAAAGTTGAAAAACTACTGTTACTGCTAGAATTTGAAATGTTGAAATAATTTTAACCATGTTTTCATTATTCTTTCCTTACAAGGGTAATTTTTTAAATTTAGAAGCTTAATGGGTTTTTAAAAGTCTGTTTATTATGTTTTTTTTAACACGAACCGTAGTCCTCATCATAATCCAGATAGCTAAAGCAATTTTCATGGCAATTTCAATATTCTTCTTCTTAACGGAACGTGTGCGAATTTGAAGGTGTGTGTAGATGTATTTTCATTATATTTTTGTGTTAAAAATAAACGTTTTAAATCCTTAAATGTCAACTTTTTCTAAAAAACTATTTTCATCAAAGTTAACTTGCCTTTTTATAAACAGAAAGCGATTTGTCAATGGTTTATGTATAGTTTAGGACAATATTCAAATTTAATGATCTCACCTTTTAATTTTAATCGTGATTTACACTTGTCTTGTTTAAAAAAAAATTTAATATAAAAATAAAATTAAACTCTGCAATTATTGTCTATTTAATAGTTTTAAGAAATAGTTAAATTAAAACGCAGTACCTCTTTCAAAATGGAATTTTTTTTTTTAATACAAAATTCAAAATATTTTACTAAAGCCAACATTTGTAAGCATATCAATTTAAAGATTTGTACTATAAACTGAATCATTCATATGTCACTAAATCCTCTCTGTTACTAACCATTTTTGAAATAACACCCATAAGCAAGAGTAAACTCAAATTTTGATGATTGTTATGTGTTGGCAAATTTTAATAAAATTCGTAACATGACGTATTCTTTAGAGGCTCTGAGATAAAGCAGTAACCGAAATTCTTGTCATAACATCCATATTAAAAATAATGAAACACAATTTTGTATAGACCCAATTTAATGAAATTGTCAATATTCAAAATTGACATAAGTTATTTGATCCCCTAAAAGATAAATTTAAGAAATATATATATAATAATATAAACCAGATTCTAACGAGCAAAACGCGAAATTGATAATTTACATATTTATATTATATTATATCACATACAAACCGATGACAAAGGCAAAGATTGGCATCGAGTTGAATGAGAATAATCAATCTCAGAAGATGACTAAATTTAATATTTAGTTATAAACTGTAAAGGATTCAAGTAAAGCAACTCTTGCGTGCACGCCAAACATATACGTAGTTTATAGAACGTTATGTGATGGGTCAAATAATTGATAACGAATTTTTTACAGACATATCAGTTTGTAGATTCTCAGAATCCATAATAGTTGTTTTTTGAATGTTGTTTTAGTAAAAGATTTTAGTAAAATGTGAAGTTTAATGATCCAAACCTGTAAAATCATAAATAAAATAATAATAATAATAATAATAATTGGCAAGAAACAGATATGAACCTTTCCCCACAGTCATTTAAATTTTAATGCTCGATTTTAATATAATGCGATTTACGCCCAAGACGCTTTTATGGCACAACAGAAGCAAGTATAGACCCTATGAAATTTTATTCATAGATTGTGTTCCTGGTTCATTTTCACTTTTTTGACTAACAACTTCCGAACAACTTTTTGGTTGTTTTTTAGAATGAAAGAGATAGAGTCCTTCGATGGTTTATATATAATTAATTTAAATTCTTAGCAAAACTAAAACTACAGTCACCACTTTGCCTTTGTTATTTATATTTCAAATTACAAATTTTCAATTCTATTGTCAATTTTAGTATTTATTTATATTTTAGAAAATATTATATATATATATATATATATATATATATATATATATATTATAACAAATTTGACACTTGAACACTTTTATATAATTTAACTTTCTTTAATTATTTATAAGATTAAGTTTTAAAATCATTTACAATAACAAATCAATTATTGTCCAAATCTGATGCACTTAATACTTATACACTAACGTCTTACTTATTCTAGGTACATAGTTAAAATAAAATTCTAATTCTACCATGTCTTAACCTAAATAAAGAAATAAGAGTGCATCATATTTTTACTTTTAAATTTTTTACTTTTAATTTATTATTATAAAATACTCCGGGTAACTGAAATGTACTATTAATTTAATTTTATTTAATTTCTCTTTACGGGTTCGTGAGGTTCTTTGGTGACTATAATTTACCTAAAAAATAGAATTTGTTGGTAGTTTATTTGAATGAGATTGTCCATTAATTTCTTACTTATCGCTTGGAAGTTTTTCACTGCTCCGATGTTCCTGGTTCCGTGCACGTGGTTCCCGTGTAGACTGCCAGTAGATGGATCGATTTGCCTTGATCTTTTCGACGAATCTTCTTTTCTTCTTACACTTATTTCTCGCTCACTTTCGTGACGACGATTACTTTAATTTATTGTATTAATATTCCTGTTCAATCACTTTTATAACGACACAAATTTCTCACTCACTTTTATGACGACGATTACTTTTAAACTTATAACGACGATTATCTTTTAAACTATTCTTCGGAGATTATTATTAATACTTATAAAAAAAAAACGACGCAGATACTATTTTATTTTGACGTTTGATCTCGGCTAAATCTTTCACAACGATCTTCTTTTCTACTAAAGAAACACTTGCTCCGGAACTCCCTCCTTCAATCGGTAACAACCAAAAAGAACGAACCCCGTGCGCCTCTCTTCTACCCCTATTTATAAGTTCTAATTTCAAATGCTTTCTTCCGATCCTCTTCCTTCATTGGCTTATTTTAAATCTTGTACGTTATTTCGAGACTGACGCAATTTATTTCTTTGGTCCATTTCAAACATTTTCAGTTGAAGGCATTCACTTTTGGAATGGTTTATTTGACTTCTTGAGGTCTGTGACTAATGCTAGAATAGTTTTTTCAAACTGTCAACCCTTTCAACTCTTTACAATTTATGGCCTGCCGAGCACTGACCTTTTGGGAGCCCTTTATTTCGTTATAATATATATATATATATATATATATATATATATATATATATTAAAAAGAGGAATATTTTGTTTTGATTGAAGCTGAATCTAAAAACAAGAACGTTTTACGAATAACGTAAATAGGAAATAGGTAGCCTATTTTTAACTTCTAAAGCATTAGTTAAAAGAATTAATTATGCTTTCTTGATAGAATTGTTTTAGAACAATGGAGATTAACACTGTTTCACAACAGTGCACACGTTAGCTGATGGATGAGTACAAATATTTGTTTAAGCTTTAAAAAATTTAAAACTTTTCTATATAAATGTATGAATGCGATTCTTTATAAATGTAGCCGAATAAACGAATATTTTCAACGTCAACATAACTTGTGCCCAGAAACTTAAGAAAGTTCATTATAAATTTGCATTTTAACTTATAAACTTCCGAATACATGTAAATCATATAAATAAAAATTTCAATTTCTATAATTGTTATGTTTTCCTCCATCATTCTGTTACAGGAAAAATGAGTATAAAAAGGCCCTTTTATCCACGTTTTGCAAAATTGTGTGAAGATATTTTAATTGTGGTGTACAAAAAAAAGTAAATTAGCGTAAGTTATGGACCGCTGACAAAGATAATGAATAGCCTGAAACGTAAGATCAATACTCGGTTAGATTAAGTTAGGTTAGGTCAACAACCTTTAATTTTATTTTGTTATTTTTCTGTATTTGTACAGTTCGTCAAACTCCGTATTTAATTGAGTTTCAAGAGTAAAACCATTATTAAACATTGATTATTTTTAAATTTTCAATATTTTTTTCCTATATTAATTCTTGAAAATTGCACTAGATTTCTTTGCCAAAATGTCGATTAGTAAGATTGGTCCATGTACTTCATATTTCGAATGTAATATAATGATATAAACGATGCGAAAGAAACAGTTTTGATTAATTGATAGAATCATATCTGTCACATTATAAATTTCAAAAACCCAACCAACTCTCCACTACATTTTGTACAAAAGATTCAGATAAAAATCTCAATCTTTTTTTCAAAGATTGTAAAAAAGATCTGTTAAAGATCTTTTTTTAATAAGCTTTCCGTTCTTTTTTTTTTTTTTTTACGGTATAGGCCTAGTTAATTTAAAGACGTCAATTTTCACACTGTTCGATTTTCCCCAAATGCTCAAACTTCTCTCTCGTGATTTCTTCATTGTGTTTCTTCTTTTAGATTGTGGTTGTCTGGCAAGATTATTGTAACAAAAAATTATCTCATTGAGTTCTAAGATCGTCGTCGTCTAGAAAGATTAGCAATAATTTACATAAAATATTGCATTCAAAATTCTCACAATCAGGAATAATTATTTTAAATTCCTATCTTTACCCAATGTATTTCAACATATTGAAGGTCAATAAACTTATAGTGAACTTATTAAATAATCAGTATTTATCTTCTCCGTAGCACCTTATTTTTTAAAGTTAAGAGAAAGAGTTAAGATGATACCTCCTACCTCATCTGCAACCATCGCTTGAGCAGATTGTAGCAAGTTAAATCAAAGTGAACAAATTTCGAGCAGATTTTGGAACTTGTATAGTTAATTTTTCAGCTCAACATTTTAACGAAACACTGTTTTAATTCTAAGAACAGTTTGGATATGATTTATATGATTCCATGAGTCAATCCGTCAGTGTCATTGGGGGAGGGGAATTACAGTGGGATTTAAACAGAATTGCAAGTCTTTGTATCAAACGAAGCAACACTATTGTATATTCACAGAACAAAACTCCTCTCAACCATTAAACCAAAATAACTTTATACCGGTTGTGACCATGTCTGCCATGGAATTGTTAAGCATTTTTGCTGCTACTCCATGGAACTATCAGAAAGTAGATAATCACAAAGAAAAACTTTAAATTTGTGTTTATTTACAAATGTCAAGTTACACCACTCCTTAATTTATAAACAAACATAGTACAGGTGGTGTAACATCGGCTAAGTTTGTTTATTGTATTCGTGCCAAATATGTCATCACAAAATTCCAAAATTGACGGATCTACGCTTGTTACCCAGATGTGAAATATTTTACTTAGATGAAATAAAAATAATAATGTAGAACTTCACAAATTAGACTAATAAATTAAAACATTAAGGTAAATTGTATGAAAATTACTTAAGTCATCCTGATTGCGGACCAAGTCCTATATAAACGATACGAAAGAAACAGTTTTCCCCAATTTCAAAAAGATATTTTCGAAGTGGAACGATTACTTGTGGATTTAATTATGTGACTAAATGGAATGGATTAAAGAAAAGAGGATTAAAAACTGTAAAACTGTATAGTTGTAAGTAGCAGACGTGTTTGGTAATTGGTTTTTTTACAAGGATGAAGACTGTCAGAAAATTTAATACAAAATTGCTTATGTGACTGTTATATTTACTCACAAATTTGTGTTCCAGATTATAATAGTTATACAAGTAATATTTTTTATCAATTTTTTTAGAAACAAACCCCACTATTTGTAATTTCTTTCCCCAAGTTTTTAAATATGTCGAATTGAAAACTTGTTAATTTCTCTTTCTTAATTTTATTTAGAGTCGAAAAATATTCGGTAAACAGAAACTTGAGATAGTAGCATTTTTATGTTTAAAGACGCACCTAAAAACCTGTTTCATTTTAAAATCGAATGTACAGCATTCCAAAATAATACACCAAAAGAAGAGTATCCAAAACATTTGACTACATTTAATAAATGATGGCGGCAACACGTTTCAGTTTTAAATTATATATTAAATGTAGTATGAATGAAATATAAAATGTAGCCGTTTTTTCGATATTTTGCCAAATATTTTACTATTTATACAGAGATCTAAATATATTTGCATTTGCTTTAATATTTTATATAAATGCATCCTGATACAAATTACAGATTATGAATAATGTTTAAGAAAGTTCATTTTTTTAATTTATTGATTTGTTAACTTTCTAATTTTCCATAATGTATTTCTTTTAATATTTTCTAAATACATTTCCTATAATATCTACATAACAGACACCCATTCAAAATAAAAATTGTTCAATTTAAATAAGAGCGTTCATTTTAACGTTATTGATGTACAACTTTAATTTCATAATTTACATAATATAAAAGTTTTGTGTTTTCTAAATATATTTACATTTGCTTTCATATTTATATAAATACATACTCATACAAATTACAGGTTGTGAATAACTTCTAAGAAAATTTATATTAACAACACTGATTTCCTGCTTTCTAATTCTAAACTTTATAATTTCTTATTATATAAATATATTTTCCATTGAAGCAGACTAAAAGGAAAATAAACTTTCCTTGTAAGGAAAATGTAATTAAAAATGTAATTACCGTGTCACTACTTTGTATTTCTTGGTATGAAAGATTTTTTATTTTAGTTCTCTTTCAAAAAAACAAGTTTCATAAGACAAATTAACGAGAAATTTTCTTTTTTACTATCGTGAAATGTAAAATCAAATCTCACTAAAAATCAATTAGATACACCCCACATAACATGATAACTTACTAAAATTATTCGCTGTCAAGAAATTTACCGCGGATAACCAAACATGAAGATAGGCATACATTATAAACAGGTGTTTTTTTCATAAGCTTCTTAAGTTGTTCCTAAACCGATTTTGATTAAACAGTGTTCACGAAGTTCTTAAAACGCAGTAATCAATTTTTAATTAGCATTTATGTCTATAATTTTGTACGTTTACAACTCACCTCGTGGTATAGTTTTCAATAATTAATATTTATTTGTTTAATTCAATTTATTCATAAGCGTATTTAATTAAGACTGTAGCCTCTTGTAAGTATAATAATTATTTGTAATTCTAATACCGAATCTTGAATAATCGTGTTTAAATAAGAAGTATTGCAACTCTGGAGGGTTCACTAAATATTAGTTTAAAGTTGATGAAAGGTGCAAATTCTTTTGGTCATAATCCTTACAAATGAAGTTATAATGGATAGAATTAAAATTAGAAGTGATACACCGTGACTGAAAAATATCGCTCCAATAAACTTCAACTTCTTTATCTCTTCATCGTGTTTTATCTCTCTCTCGATCACACTCTGTCTTCATCTCTTTCTCTCCTTGAATCCATTAATCATTTTAGAGACGTTACTTTTAACATGAAATCAATAATCACCGGCGCCCAAGTCCATTTACAGACCACAGATTGCCTACTTTACACTACATCAGACATAACTAGATAAAGATATAGTTTTGTTAGTTTACATTGTCAACAACAGATGTGTTATGTATAGCAATATATAAAAGGTAGGGTAGAGCACCAGAAGAAAACCAGTCTCTGAAATTTTATCTTTTTGAGAGTAATTAGACGAAATTAGCGAATTTTTATTCCGTTAGTAAGTATTTTGTAAATTGCATTTATTTAATATCTAATTACCGTTTATATTTATTGTTAATGAAAACAGTGTTATTTTAAATTTCTATTTGCCGTGTGTATTACAAGACTGCTCACTCACCGCGGAAAAAGAATATTCTATATTAAGGAAGTGAATATTCAATGTTATGAATTATTCTCTGAGAACGGAATAACTCCTCAGGAATCTTAACAACTGCTACTTTGTTTTTACCGCTATTTGAATAGCCGTCTTTTGAAAACTGTAAACGAAAATAAAATTAACAACTTATAAAGAATGCCTAAATACAATACCCATAACAGGTTTAATGGACTAATATATAAGTTACACCAGTAACAATTATATCCATTTTAAAGTTCGGAATAAGTAAGCAGTTAATTGCAATACCATACAATAAACTGGGCCGTCTTTTCTACTGTCAAGATAAGCTCTAACTCCTTTATGAAGCAGGACACGACAGAAAAGGGGAATGTTTTTCTAGGGCCTTCATTGAGCCCCAGAAGGTATCTCTGGCAGAGTGTCCTCAATTAGAGTATGGGCCTCACATGTTTGAAGGGTAATCCATTCCAAGCGGTCGGGGAACGAATTATACTATCCTAACAAGACAGTTATTTCTAGTTAAGGGAATAGACAAATTATTGTTTACTTTTACGATTTAGCTTGCTCTGAGATAGGTCCATTCTTGTGTCATAACCACTTTCTATCTTTTATTTTTCCGTTTGTCCTAGAAGTTTGAGTGTTACAAGCACATTGTTACTTAGGACCGACCGCAAAAAGGGAACTCGGATTTTTTTTTAAACAAACCAGGCCTCGATACGATTAATTTCTTTAAGAGTTAGGTAGAAAATAAAGTTTTACATAGGATCTTCAATCGATTAGAAAAGTGTGCTTCAGTTCCTAAACAGACTTTCTAATATGAAATGTAAATTGTAACTATTACGTGTTCTTGTTGACATAGGCCCATGTCTACACATGGGGGTTGGGTAACTCTAGTAATGGAAATGTAGTGCAAACCAGGCCCAGTTGGAGTATAGTGCGGAAGATTGATCTTGCGGCGAATAGTGGTATCGGACTAGAATAATAAGTAGTAGGGAGCTCGGGGATCGGAGCAGGGGATATTAGTGAACGGTTAGATGTAAAACTTGATTAGTATATCCAAAGAAATGGACGACTGTGTAGCTGTAGGAGTCATTGCAATCAATACCTTCTGAGGGCGAAGTGTCTGCACTGCTTGGATGTTTTCTCAGCAAATGGTTCTGCCTACGACCTTCTCTGCTTCCTTTCTTGCGAGCAGAGTAATTTCGGCCCTTTAGGCATGGAATAGTCGGATATATGAAGGTTATGGTTATGAAAGTATGCCGCTGAGTTTTAACCCAATTTGCCTTTTATGTTGGTAGGTGGCTTGGTGGGAAGGTCAAAGGGTGTCAACCCATTTTGGCTTTGATGTTGGTAGGTGGCTTGGTGGGTAGGTCACCGGGTTTTAACTCAATTTGCCTTTTATGTTGGTAGGTGGCTTGGTGGGAAGGTCAAAGGGTGTTAACCCAATTTGCCTTTTTGTTGGTAGGTGGCTTGATGGGTAGGTCACTGGGTGTTAACCCAATTTCCTTCCCAGATGAGAGGCGACTTAAAGCGGTAGTGGGTGACTAAAGAAGTATAATGTTAGTCTTACTTAAATATCACCATCTTCTCCAATATCAGCCAGGGGTGATGTGCGTAGATGGTCGGATTGAATGGTTGATCAATACCAAAGAATAGAAGAAACGCACAGATTACACAGATAATATCTGTGTAATCCCTCAAAGTCAGAGGAGGTCTGTTGCCTTGGAGAGTTCGAGAAGGTCTGTATTGTCATGTAATGTCTTTTCGTAGGGTCTTCGCCATATATAATCTTCGCCTGGAGGCCATAATCAAAGATGTAAATATTCCTTGTTCTGTTTTGTCACGTGAGGTGAGCTACCAATCAGAGTCGAGTTGGTTCTAAACAGATATATGAGATGCATTTTGTGGTACCAAGTCACAATTCAATCTTATAATTATAAAGTAGACCTTGTATTGTCCGTTTTGTGACTTCAGTCGATTTCTACGTTATGGCATGTTTCAGACTCGTAAATCCATCATCAGATATACGATTGATTGTTCACTCAGAAGAGCTCGTCATAAAATATTTACACTGACAAAAAATTAATTAAAACAATAATGTCTTTCACTAGATGTACACACTGGTATGTCCGGCGAAGTACTCATTCGAAGAGATTCGGAGTTTACGCGTAGAGTATTGTGTCTGTGTGTGTAGATGTGTGTGGGTGCCTAGTGTATTTAGCTCCGCTAGGAGCACTGTACTAATGGAGTTTCCTGTACGTTTTGCAGTAAAGGGTTTATGGGTAAATAGTGTAAGTTGTCCTGATCATATTGGTTTGCTTGGTAGACTTAGATACGTTTTTTTCGGTTATTTTTCACTGAATGATCCGGTAATTTTTTTATATATTTGACGTTATCAACTGTGAAACCATAAATAATGAAACGTCCACAGATTCTACTCATATGAGTAATATGTAGTATTATTCAGCTTCCTAGTGTACAACCATACCACAGGAAAAGAGTTTGTTGAAACTCGATCAAAGGAACATTAGAACATCTACTTATTTTCCCCTAGTACTTGTAAGCAAATTGCGAATCTAAAAATAAGTATTTAAACTTTTACATCCCGTGACTACGATGTTTGAAGATTTTGGTACTATGTATTACACTATTCTTAAGAACAATTCCATATTCTTAAAATGTTTTTTGTTTTCTTTTATATTTTACCTAAATAGAGGGATTCTTTTTTCTTTCTTTTCCCAGACTACATACTGACCTAAATTAATTGTGTGCTTAATATGTTCATTATATTTAATCCTAACTCAAATCTCGATGTGTATGTCGGTATTATCATATATTACACATTAACAATACAAAATTCCCTTATCATCTCTTAGGACATTATATACAAAACGTCCAAGTAAATTGCAGATTTTAATATTTATTCTTTTCAACAAATATTAACTAACGATCTATTACGTAACAATTACAAACGATTGAAGGATAGAGAGAAATAGTGAGTAGGGAATAAATAAAACGAAAGCTGACTCTGTTGGAACATTGAATTAAATTGTCAAGTAATAAATAAGTTTTTAAAAGGATTAAAAACAATGATTTTTATGAAAGTTCAGTAATGTCGGAAGGGTTATTTTGTAAAACACAATTACAGCCGAGCTAAATTATCGTTAACTAGAGATAATAAATAAAAGGGTAGTGTTTGGTATTATAGTCTCTTTCCCTTTTACTTGTTGAGTGATTCAACCAATAAATAAATATTCTAGTTCTAATTCTAGTCTATAGAGAGACGATTATTGTTAATAAAATTAAAACAACAATTTTTTTTTAGTATCAACCACAATGTTTTAATAGAAACTTGCCGACCATGGTTTCGCTAGTTAAAGCATTGTCAAGGACTTATACAAGAATGAAACAATAAGGTTCAGTACACAATATATACACATTATAACAATAGCTGGGTTTTCCCTTATAACCTAGATGAGAAAGGTAGAGGAAGGGAGTGGAGAGGAGGGTCAATGACTTGACTTGGTTAATGGTTTCAAAAGTGGGGAATTACTTAAATCTAATTGTTCATTTAAAACTAACACATTTTTATTTTTAACTAATCTATTAATTTCTAAATTTTCCAGAAGGTTTAATTTTTTTTTTTTTTTTTTTTTTTTTTTTAACGATTATTGTTGTTAATTTACATCTAAGTAATACGGTATAATAATAAAAATTACCAAGTTTTGTGACCATTATTTTTACATATGAAAACTTGTAAAAATGGTTGTATACCATTTCATCTACCTTCTAAATGTTACTGTTTACTTAGATTAATTTATTATGAATTTATCAATATCATAATATTGCCAATTATTGTAGGTGATGTTAATGGAATTATCGTCAAGACAATGTGCATACCCGTACATTTCTTAATATATTGCTTTAACAAATACTGCGTTAAGGAAAGAAACTAACTCTTTGACAATATTACTACTAATGACACTACGAAAACCAAGTCCGAGCCCATCCCTAGTAAATGGGGAACTGTGGAGTAGAGATGTGTAACTCAGTGGTGTTTCAACTCAATGTTTCGAAACACGGCTGACGACAAATGAATCTGAATCACCAAGAGCAATGATTTGAATCTTTTGACTCAAATACTACTACTGCTATGCATGCAGTGCGCAGCGCGCACTGCGCCGATTCAAGGTCTCTATCTCTCACTCCCCGTAATAGAATCTTACTCAGTTAGAGTGTTAGACTCACATGTTTCATTTGATTCATTGCTTTGCTTCAGTGTTTCATTTAAAATTATTAGTAGTTACTGATCTTGAAACAGTGTGTGTGTGATACATGTCCAATTAAGTGTTATTGTTTATTTAATATCTGTTTATTTTAGTTGATTTTTTTGCTTGATTTATATTAATTATAGTTATAATATTTTATTTTTGCAAATTGTACTTCTCGCACATACAACACGTACTATAATGCCGCCTAAACGTAGTAATTTGTGGTACTATTTTAAACAAATTAACTCTGAAAAAGCTCAGTGCAATGTATGTTGTTCTGTGCTTACAATAAAATCAGGTTCTACCTCTAATTTAGCACGACATCTCAAATTAAGACATCCTACAATTGACACCAGTAAAGCTACAATAAACCCATTTCCTTCTGATATAGACAATACTCTTACAATAATTACACAACCTGAAACACAAACAGAAAATGTTACCACTAATGAACTTTCCTTCCCTACAAATTCTAATTCTGTCTATACTAGTGCTGTTTTATCATTACCAACGACTTCTCAGAAAACAATAACAGAAACGTCAAAACAGTCCCGTATAACTTCATATGGAACCAAACCTCTTCCTCCAAATAAAAGCAGAGCTATTGATAATCAAATTTTAAGATTTATTATTAAAAATTATCATCCTTTTAGAATTGTAGAAAGCAGAGAATTTTCTAAACTTTTAACAATGTTAAACCCGTCTTATAAATTACCATGCAGAAAAACTTTGTCGGATAGTCTGTTAAATGAATTGTATCAAAACACACTTCAAAAAGTTAGAGAAGACGTTAAGAATGCTTCTTACATTTGCTTAACAACAGACGGCTGGACTTCCTCTGCAAATGTTAACTTTCTTGCTGTTACAGCACATTATTTAGACCTAGACTGTACAATAAAATCCATTTTGCTTTCAACTTTTCAATTTTCTGGCCAACACACTAGTGAAAACATTTCGAATGAATTGAGAAAGCTTGTAATAGAATGGCAGATAGATTCAAAAATTGTAGCTTGTGTGACAGATAACGCAAGCAACATGGTTAGAGCCGTTCATCAATGTCAGTGGTATCATATTCCTTGCTTTGCTCATAGCTTGAACCTAGTAGTACAGTCCAGTTTGGATATTTTACAAAATACACGAAGAAAGGTAAAAAATATTGTAGAATTTTTCAAACGCAGCCCGCAAGCCGTTGAAAAGCTGCATACATTTCAGAAAAAAAACGATCAGCCGTTGCTTACTGTGAAACAGGATTGCCCAACAAGGTGGAATTCAACCTTCATAATGTTTTCTCGATTTCTTCAAATAAAAGAATCAATTCTAAGTACTCTTGGTATAATAAATGCTCGGTTGTTACAAGAAATTACTGATGAAGATTGGTTGATTATTGAAAAATCTTGTGAAATTTTGTCATGTTTTATTGAAATAACTGAAGAAATGAGTAGTGAATCAAACGTTACAATTTCAAAAATAAATGTGCTAGCTTCTTCATTACTTAAACACTGTGAATCATTCAAAGAAAACACTTACAATAGTGAAACATTGACAAAATTCATTACAAAATTAAATGAAGAAGTTTCAGTTAGAATTTTCAGAAGATATCGTGAACTAGACATTTTAAAGGAAGCTACATTTTTAGATCCTCGTTTTAAGAAACTAGGTTTTAAATTTATGGATGGAGAGATCGAGTTTAAAAGAACAAAAGAAACTATAATAAAGAAATGTTGTAAAATGCGGAAGGTTACTGAAGCCAATGAACTGAACAAAGTGCAACCCAAACCTACAAGTCATGGAAAAGATTCCAGCTCATCAATTTGGAAAAGTTTTGATGACGCAGCTCAATCAGAACTGGATATGTATACCCAAAATCCGGAAGCTTTAAGTATTGTGGAAGTTGACAAATATTTAAAAATGCCCTTAATACCAAGGAATGATGACCCTCTTTCATGGTGGCGGGAAAATAAAGTGTTGTTCCCTACTTTGTATAACCTGGTAAAAAGGAGGTTGTGTCTGATGTCAACGAGCGTGCCTTGTGAACGTATTTTTTCAAAAAGTGGATATTTGATAAATGACCGACGGACTCGTTTAACCAGCAATAAAATTTCAAAAATAATGTTTTTAAATGTTAATTTAAAAGAATGAGATTAATATTTCTGACTTTATTAAAATTTAATCTGTACTGAAAGTTATAATTTATCATTTACTTTTTCTTACTAATGTTAATATTAAATTTCATACTTTTAAAACTAACAATGCTTTATTTCTAACCTGGTTTACAAAAATTTCATTACAAAATATACTTTATCAAAACATTTAAATTCGTAATTTGAATACAACAAATTGCTCTATACCCGGTACTTAAAAGCATTTTGATATACTCTACTTTCATAATATTATTTTTTACAATGCATCTTTAATAAATACTTGCATTAATTTATTTTGTTATGAATGTATTGACAACAACAAGAATCATTATGGATCTGAAACATATATACAGTGTTAGTCATGATTTGTTAAGAGTTGAATATTGTAAATGATTCAAATGATTCAGATGAATCGAAACAGTGATCTGAAACAGTTGTACGAGTTGTTTCATTTGAATTGAATCACACGATTGAGTCATTGGGCCCATCTCTACTGTGGAGAGTAATACCTCTTTAAGAAAACTTTAGTTCAGCTGGCCCGGTTGATAGTACCTTCTAAAGACCCATTGTCAGGATACGAGCAAAGCAAGTAGTTCTTCGGTACGGCAAAGTTGGGGTAAATAAAGTAAGAACCACTGCCATGTGAAGATAAGAGGAATCTTCAAAAGCTACGTGACTTTACGCGCCACTGCTCTACCAACTGAACTATCCTAGTCGCTTCCCAACATAGGGCGTAAACTTCTCACTTGACTTTGCTTGATTTTTGAGTTACCAAATTAATTACCTCACGTATGCGACATTGAAATTCTCTTTTACTCATTTTGCAGCCCTTACTTAATGTATTTATTAATTTTTAAGTTTTTGATTTGAACGCTAATACGTTTTTTAATAGCAAGTGTTGAAAATACAATAATATTTCAAGTGAAAAATATACTACCGGTCTAAGTCTTCAATACGAAGGGACCCTAACTGGATACCTTTTTATGTAGTCTTGAGTTAGATGCTTATATTTCATCTTTCCTGTCTAACTTGTGTAAAATGATCCAGATTTCAGACAGTATTGCAATAGTTGCAGTAAGAAATTAGTACTCGCTATTGATCTGGCCAAGAGCACTTATTATTTAAAATCTATAAATAAATGCAATGGCACATCATTAACGTTAAGGAAAATAACCACCATGAGATTAAAGAAGTTTATATTAACCTTGGTGACATAATGGAAGACCCAAGGTTGATCGCTAATGAATTTAACAATTATTTTATAATTTTATGCAAAAAAACCCCTCGTTAAATATAATTAAGTTTTGTTCTCGGCAAAATCCTTTTTAATAATCTTTGTAGACCTAAACGAAGTTTTAACCACAATGGAAAAATAACCGATAGATATTTTGATCATTTCCCTTTGAATCAGATTAAGGAAATTTTTCCAGCCATAGCTCAACCATTGCTAACCTTATTAATTTAAGCTTCTGGTATATTTCAATAGACTCTAAAACAAGCTCTTATTGTTCCATTGTTTAACAAGAGGGGAAATGAGGGCTTAAGTAATTACCGACCGATTTCAATTCTCTCAGTTTTCTTAAAAATTATTGAGAAAATTATGAAAGTTCCATTGTTAAAGTACACCTGTGTTTGAACATTTTTTTTTTTTTTTTTTTTTTTTTTTTTTTTTTTTTAATATTAACCTATTTTGATTAAACAATTTACTGAACAATCTGTAGTTAAGGTTATGGAAGGTGTGTATACTTCTATTACTAATAAACTAAAATGAAGTGGTATTTTTATCGATTTTGCTAAAACCATAGCTATATTGAATAATGATATTCTGATTTTGTAAAATGGAAACTGCAGGAATAAAAGGGGTGGCATTGGAATGATTCACTAGTTACTTAGATAGTTGACTCCAGCAAGTACGTTTTAGCGCCCAGCTTAGTACTGTTCTGAAAGTAAATCAAGGTGTCCCCCAAGGATATGTGCTTTGTTTCGGTCTATTTATTATATTTATAATTGTTTGAAAAAAAAAGTAAAGGACGTACAAAACTATGCAAGTTAAAAATACTACCCCTTGTTTGGGTTCAAAGTATAAAACATATTTGTATAATAAACAATGGTGTGGATTAACATCACTACAGCAACCCGAGTAAAACTCAAGGTCACCTGTTTTCAGACTGATTTGTGTTTTTAGGACCCAAGTTATTCAACTTGTTACCCTTTGAAAGAAGTAACAAAAACTAAAACACTTAATCGAACACTGAAATATTGGTTGCTGGAAAAATAAAATATATATGACTTATTAAAGTCGTGTCATAGGTTGGAATAACTAGTTGGGTGTATAAGTTTGGTGTTTATCTAGTCTTGTGAATTTAAGGTTTTCGGTTTTCTGTATTTATAAATATTTATATTACTTGAGCACTGTTTTCTTAAGGTTGTTTATTTACAATTTTAGTATATTCTTATAGAAGATAAATTTATATTTATATCTTACAATTCACGCACTGTTACAGCTACATACAGTTAAAGTTTAAAACGTACAGGTAGAACGTCTTTTTTTTTTATTATTATTTAATAACTTTTACTTTTTTTCTTATTTCGTTTTCTACTTTTTAAAATTAATTAGCCACCAAATACTGATAGCAGGTGACTAATAATTTCAAAATAAAAACCTTATAAAATGCATTGTATTTTTTGGAGATATAAACGTTATTATCTTTTTCATTATTATTATTATTGTTGTTATTATTATTATTAGAATAATCGAGGGGTAGGTACTTAATTTACGTTCTTTTCTTCTTACTTTTTAATGGTAATGATGACTCAGAGGTTTTCGTAAAAAATGAACTTATTTATCATGAAAACAGTAAACAAAACTTATTTAATTTCTGGTTTGTAATTGGTTTTATATTTGGAACCCGATATGTCTTTAAATAAGTCTAAATTAAAAAGTTGCAGGATTTTGTATCGTAATTACGGATATGATTTACAAACTTCAAAAAGCACAAACAAAAGAAAATTATAGCTAATAATAACTTTCATTTCTAAATTGAACTGTCCTGCACAACCCATCAACTTATGAATCTGATAAACGATAGTGTAAGAAAACTATTTTTAAGTTGAATACTCAACTTCTGTATGAATAAAACAATAATAACAAGAGCCAAATATTGTCATTCTATATTTTGGCTAATCTTTAACTACACTGCTATGTAAATGTAATTACATTTCTTTAATATTTATATAAAAAGATATTCACACAAAATACTGTTTATGATTAATGATTGAGAAAATTAAATTTGACGCTATTGATTTAGCTACTTACAAATTCTCTAAAATGTAAATGTGTTTTACGTTTTACCTAAAGTAAAAGACAATTACAAATTAAATTCTGAATTATTAATTTAAACTTCTTGGTCTTAATGGTCTCCATTCTCAATTAATAAACCAAATTTCAACAAAACAGAAAAAGATTTATCGATTAATTCTATCTTGAAAATAAAAAAGAAATAATGTCAACATTCCTATTGGTGTTTGAGATTAATTAATTGAAAAGGGAAAATACTTTCTATGACTGAAATGAAAGTGAAGTTCAATTTATAGTCATCACTTTATTAAAACCATTACATTGGCCATCAGTCTTAAATAAAACAGCAGGTCTTATGGATTTGTTTGTTGTTAAACGTTTGTCTAACAACTACGTAAAAATTATTGATTGCAGTAAACTAACCTCATCTGATAACTCACCTATTTTCTTCACTGTAAGCCAAACACTAAATAAAAAAGGAGTATCACCCAAACTACAGTATGTACAAACAAACATACTGGGGTGAGTTTATTACTAATTTTGAAAGTCTCGTCAAACTTCTAATTCCATTAAAAAGTTTTAAATAAATGTTGAAGTTGACCTGTTCATCAGCACTGATCAAAGACCAGTTTGAGAAAATACTCCTGTAAACAACAGAGTCAGATGTAACCACAACATAAATATACCACTTGACATAGACAGTTGGTTTAGTAAAAGAGAAAAGCTAGAAAGAAGTGACAACAAAGTCGCTTTCCTCAAGATAATACGCTATTGAACCGACTGAGTAACAAACTTAGAGAAAAGATTAGGAAGTTAAAAATCTTTATCTTTATAAGTTAAAAATCAGTATGCACTCCAGGTATTGATTTCGGAAAAATCTCATGATTATTCTCTGTGGAAAGCCACAAGGAGTTTCAAAAGACCTGTATAACAATGAATGGGCAAGCAGTGACTAGGGGAAATCGGAAAAATGTTCCCAACACTTGGACGAAACATTTAAACAATTTTCTAAACACGTTAGTGGTGAAAATATATTTTATATCAGTAGAAACTTTAGCATAAACATTGAGCTTGTGTCTTTCAAAGAAATGAAGGATAAATTAAGTCCAAGTAAATGTCAAAGAAGCTCTGATCGAAAATTGTCTTCAGAATTTTAAAAGAAATGACAAAAATAGCAACACTGAAATTTCTACTCCTCATCATATCTACTCAGCCACAACATATCCCAAGATAAATTTTGAAAATGGTTGGATTTTGAGGAAAAGATGGAATAAGGGTTAATTTATTAGGCATTTTTGAGAATCTTTGTTATAAAATCAATATTTCTGGGTTCAACCCTCCAGTTTTCAGTAATTTTGGAGAAGTTCAACAAAATCATATCACTTTAAGTTTTTGGTTTTATTTATGAAAAATATTAAAATATTTAATAGAGTTTCTAATAATTTCAACATTTTTGTACGAACCGAATTTGAACAAACTCAACTTCTTCTTGTGTTTTGTGAAACTGAACACTATTTTTTCGTAGTTATGTACAACCAGAGTTTTTATTATAATTATTAAATTACCCTCCTGCCTTGTTTAAAGAAACATTTATTACTTAGGAAAACAATCTAGCTCCATAATTGACCTGTCTATACCATTAAAATAGATTGTGAACAAAATAAATAGTGAAATTAGTCAAAAGTAAATAAATCTAAATGATTTCCTAAATTTATATGTCAATTTGAAGGTTTTATTAAGGAGAGTGGATATCTCCCACCACACTACTTAACCATCAAGATGATCTCTCAAATCTAAAAACACCCCTAAAATTGTTATGTATTAGTAAACATTAATAAAATAGAAATGTTTTGTTTATTTTAAGGTTCTCAGGTCAAAATTGATTTCGTTTTATTTAAATTAAGAATAAGTAATTGTACAAATTGAGTCATGGAAACAATTATTTGTTTCAATTAAATAAAGTATAATTTTCTATGAACGGATCTTATGAATAAATGCCTCTAAATGTAAAAATATGAACGTTTCTTTACCTATATATAAAGAAAGAATTTCATATCAACATATCCTTTTCTCAGTAATTGAAGAAATTGCGCTTGCACGTAATTTCCCTAGATACTCAGAGATATTCAGGTTATGGAATGGCTTCCAGTTCAAAGTCTAAATTAGTCTTTTTCTTTTGTATACGTTCTGTAATTTTTTTTTAAACAAAGTGTATCTATATAATTTTATTTTATTGTTTGAAATATATTGTTTATATTATTATGTATAATGTATATAATTCTGTTAGGTTTATGAGAAATTAAGAGGTCACGGAATAAACGTGTTATTTTAAATCTTGGTTGCTGAAAAATTAGGACAAAATATTAACTGCTCTCACATTTGAATAACAATTGTTGATGCAGCTAAAGTCTGTGCATCTACCTCGTAAAATTAATTGTCTATGATCACAAAAAGGAAATATTATTATTCTTTAATATTTACTAAAAATATTAGCTTAAGAATCTATTTTTAAAAATCCTACACTTAATTTAATTATCACCATTTTGAAACTGTTGACGAAATATGGATATTAATCACTTAATTGCTCTGTCTGAATAATAATTGTTTTGTTAGAATAAATATATCACATAACGGAAGGAAAGAGGCATTACACGCGTCATAACGACAATAGTTTTATGGCATAATATTCGAAGTGATTTCCGCCAGATGTACAGGAAACGTAAATATATTCTGTTTTTGAGAGAACCAATTAATATTGTTATTATTATAGTCAAAACGATATGTCAAAAATATCTATAAAATATTCATTAAATATCATGTCATGTCGTTGTCAAAGCTGTTAATTAAGTAACTGGAAATCTAGGGTGAGGCCATCTAATACGATTACATAACATATTTTTATAAACTTTTTACTTTGATTACCTTTCTCTCATTCTTCAAAAATCCAAACAAATTAATCCTGAAAGAATATTTTTAGAATTAGAACCAAAATTAATGAAAGAAATAAAAATATTGTATTCCTAATTAATGACGATTCTTCTAAAATGTTCTTAGTGCCGATACTTCAATGTTGAGTGCTAATTCAATACTCAACTAATGACGGGGTAATTCAAAATTATTTAATAGTATGATGACAATATAAGTCACTTGTAATAACGATAACCAATGTTGTACACTGAAACTTTTATGAACATACAAAAAATTGTGGATTATTTTGCGAAAATTTGTCTATCGTTAGGTTCGGTTAGATTAGGTTGGATGAGACCGATTCTATAAATTCTTAGAATCAAAATAAATACACGTAAATTGCGAGTTGATGTGATAACATTAATTCTATCATTAGACGAGGCCAATTTTCAGAACAAATTCAAATAAAGGCTCACATGCTTCATCATCCATAAAGGCTCCATCATGCAAACATCTCCAAATTTAACCCTTTTTACGAGTAAAACTAGCGTTTACGACCAAATATGAGTTTATTGCAAACATGGGATTAACATATGAAGCATTAGGCGTACCACCAGTTACCATAATGTACACCTCAATTTAAATTTCAATAGTATTCCACATTTCAAGAATAAATATTCAATCATTTACGTGTGAAATTGTATACTTACAAATTCCCTCTTGTTGCAGTTTTCAATAATTAATATTTTTTGATTAATTCAATTTACTCAGAAGCATATTATGTAAGCCTATAGCCCTTTCGATGCTACCTCCAGTTCTAATAGAGATGTTAGATTAATCGTGTTTAAGCTAACTGTATTGCAAACTCTGGAGAGTTCATCAAGTAAAAGAATTTAATGTTAGAACAAGGTGCGAAAGCTCTCAAATATAGTCCTTACAAATGACGTTTTAAGGGTCATGTTGTCACAGAGAATTTGAAACACAACAGTTGCGATTTACTGAAACACCTGGACCGAAATATAACTCTCCAATGCATTGTACTCTCTTCCTCTCTCGGTCACAATCTCTCTTTTTCTTTTTCTATTCTTGAATCCTTTAATCATTCTGGAAACGTTACTTTCAAAACAAAATAAAAAACCACCTGCTACCTATCTTTAATTTTTTCTATCTGGTTCTTGACTAACTCTGTTCTTTTCCGACCTTGACGGTATACATTATTAAAGGACTAGAGGGAGGGTCATGGGGGTCTTTGTCTCATGTTCTTTTCTTCCTTTTTTAAAAACGATGATGACCGAGAGGTCTTTCGCCTTTAAACAACAAGATACAATGTTACACAAGTTCACGTCGGTCATACCAAAGAACGTAATAAATTTTCTACTTGAATAATTCATGAAGATTCTGCAATTTTTTTTTCAAGAATTTGACGTATAAATGTCATATATAAAAATTAATATTAAATATTTTAAATCCAGTTAATATGATGAATTTGTGGTTTGAAGATTACAGTGTAATTTATGAGTCTCAATAGTAATAAGTTTTAAGACGTTGCTTATTATTTTTTTTTATTACATTTTTAAATAATGGAGTACTTCTTTTTTCTTTTCCCAGAGTGCCGATTAACAAGAATTCCACTACGTTAATATTATTCTACTTAATATTTTGGTTGTGGGTATTATTAGATTAAATCTTTGTTATGTCGATATAATCGCATTTTACACAATGGCAAATTGGAAATCCTTATTCTCTCTCCAAAGCATTATGTACAAATCGTAGATGTGAATATGCATCCTTTCAACGAGGTATAACATAAGCTCTTTTAGCTTTTGCTATTATATATTTACTTTACTCTACTAAACAATTTATATTTAAAATAATACTCATTAAACAACAACGTTTACCTGGATAAAATCTTTAGTTTAATTTAGCATAAATTTTTAAAAAAAACAAACAAACAATGAAACATGTACATTAAATTATTCAATTCTTACTTAACTAGATCATTCATTCCTCAATCATTCCTTATTTTAATTTATTTATAACAGTTTAGTTCTTTAACTTTTAATTTACAATTTCAAGAATATTCAAGGCCTTTTTTCTGTCTTTCCTTGAATAAGAATATAACAATTTTATTTCAAACTTGACTTAAATTAGAATGAGTTTATGAATTGATTCTACAATTAAAATACAAAATTACTTTATTTTCTAACATTAATTATTACTTGATTATTCAAATTATTAGCTCCTTTTTAGGATTTTATTATATTTCTTTACCAATTTAGTTTTTTAATTTACATTTAAATTATTATCTTTTTATATAGGTTAGCTCAGTTTTAAATTTATTTAACAAACACAATCTCTTATCTCGGGTCAATAGGTCTTTTAATGGCTCAATTGAAAGTGAAATAAATTTTATGATGAATTTAATAATTAACCAAATTGTTGGTACTTACCAATGATGGTCCTTTTGATCGGTCGATTTGCACTTTTTTCACTACACATAAAACTATAATTGACTCTTTTATTTTTAAAAAACACCACACTGCTCAAAACACTTTATTCCTTGATTAACGCTTTCTCTCGCTCTCTGGGTTGATCCAATTTCCAGCTCCTCACTGCGATGACGGTAATCCCTTGGCACTGATCAATCGAACTCCTTTCTTTATCTGATTTAAAAAAAAACTCCACAAGCTTTCTAATCTGCAATTCTTACTGTTACTTATTTCTTCCTTTCTTTCACTCTACTTTAAATTAAACTTATTAAACTTTTTAATTAACTCAGAGACTTCTTGTCTCTTTCTTTACTGTTGATCAACTTTATGGACCTTAGAGCAGACTCTCTGTGCCCATAACCTTCCTTCAAAGACTTCCCTTCTAAGACTCCTTACTTTTCCGAAACCCTGGTCCCTGTACAACTTTCTCCCTTCTCTCGAACACGAGTTTCGCGCCCTGTCCGCTGATTCGTTGATTTTCCCTAACTTTCTCAACATGTATCCTTCTTCGCTTCTTAGTGGTTGTTTTTAAATCTGTCCGTTGTTTTTTTAAGCGTGAGATCGTCTTCGATTGGTCGACCTACTTTCTCCTTTCCGTTTTTGTGTTTTTTGAAGCACCGTTAGACTTTCTACTTGTGTACCGTTAGGACGCTGGCTTTCCCTTCGATTTTTCTCCCTTCATTTATTTAATATTGTTCCATTTTTTCATATTTATTATTTTATAAGTTATATTTTAATTATTTTATTATTAGATGTCATGATATCAATTGTTTATCTAGGTGAGATTATGATATCGTTACAAAGGATTAAACATTTCTTAATTACAAGAGATACAGAGTGTCTAAAGAGGGGAGAGAGACAAGAATAGTAGGTTTTTATAAAAGTTAGAAACAATGGTAATTTTGTGAAATACTATTATAGCCCTACTAACTGACTTTTATGAGTGTCTAAAGAGGGGAGTGGAAAGAGAATAGTAGGCTTCTATAAGAGTTAAAAACAATGATGATTTTGTGAAATACTATTATATCCCTACTAACAGTTATATACAAATAAAAAATTAACGGGTATTTGGATTGTATAGTGTCTTTCCCCTTTACATGATGGATAATTGTACCAATAAATGAATGTTTATTTCCAATCTAGAGAGAAGAGACTATTGTTATTTAGTCTTCATCTAATACCATGAGGTTTTAAAACAAAGTCATGGATATCAGTACGCTATCTATTTTTAGAATTAAATAAAATTTGTACAAAAGAAATATGACTATAATTTTCTTCATCTCAAAACCTCGTGAGTTTTAGAGTCTTTATTCATTATAAATCACCCTCGAAATATTCCACAGGAATTTTTCTCTATTAATTAGTAAAGATTAGAAATTTCTTCAAGAGGTAGGTGATATGAAAATTGCTCGTAAGAAATGAGTACTCCATTTCTTTTAGAATTTTCAATATAAAATGGAAACTGTGACATATGAGACTATCAACGCCAACCGATCCCATCGTAGAAGTATTGGGCCACGACTCCTTCTCAATGGATAGATTTTTACATAAATCGTAATTAAATGAATTGTATTAAACTTAGGTTCCATTTTTATTTATTTTAAGACAAAAATAACTTAAAACCAAATTTTACATAAAACAAACTTTATTTGTGATAAGCTGCTTCGCCGTTAAGCATATTCAAACAACTAATAACAAAATTACCAAATCTTAGTTATATCCTAACAACAAGACTTAGGAAGAGTGGGGTGGTTACAATAAGACAATGACCTGGGAGAAACCTGAGGAAGGAAATCCTAGCAGGGGTTACAGTGAATAATAGGTTTATTATTATACTTTTGAGGAGTTGTAAAAATCACTTGTTCATTAAAATTAGGAGCATATTTTCTTTAATAGATATATTACATTCCAAAAAAATGTATGTAAAGTTTAGTTTTAAGTTATTTTGGCCTTAATTTGAAATTTTGCCAAATACCAACTACATTTATACTTAATATTATTTATTTTGTTGTTATTCAAAGTAACTGATACAAAATTTCAAAATGGATGTAATTTCAAAGCATTTATTAGATTTGTCCTAAATATTTTAAATATATCTGCTCTGGTGAGTGGCCACTACGCTCTTATCAATTGCATACCACTGGCGTTTCTCATAATTACACCGAAATTTATTGTACCGCTCTGTATTAAAAATTTACATTTTCTTAATAGCGTTGTAATTACTTATCATTGTAGAGAATTGGTGTTTAGTGTAGCCTATTAAAAATGAACAGTACTATAATAAATATATACGATTTAAAATAGTATCCAATTTTTTTTAATTCACTTCTATTATTTATTGGTACTTAAGAATCTCTTCCACCAAATTTAAGTTTTTTATGTTAATTTTGCATCGTTATCTTGCAGAGAACAACAACAGTCAGAGAGCAGTCGACAATTACTTGTTTGGATTCCTAAGGTTTTGAAAAGAAATTCCATAGGTGCAGAAATTAGAGTTTTGTCGGATACTACAAATTCAGTATAAGTAACATGCAAAGCATACATTATCACAACATATGATTAGCCACACCATGCAGCAAATTGAGGAAACTGTTATTGACATTCCAATCCCATTAGCTTACACACTGCTCATCCCTTAAGTGGGTATTTAAACAGTTTGTGTCACAACCAATTTAAAATAAATAATGTAGCTAAGACCCTGAAAAACATTTGTTTGATCTTTGCTGATGAAATGTTTATTTTTTATTGCTATTTAATAAACTATGTGAGAAATGTTTTCAGTTTAATTATTAGAGAAACTGCTCTAGAATGTGATCCGAGTGTTTTTTAAATAAACGCTTATCAAGTTTCCCTTGCTTAACGCTATATTTCATGGGCGTCATCACCAGTTCATTATTGGGGGACTTATGCCGGGGTCTGGGGGTATGGAATTTTTTTTTTTTTTAATTAAACTTCTCAAAACATCGTTATATTTTAATATTTTGTCAGCAAATGAAGTACACTAAAAAAATTAATCTAATTATTATAACTTTAAAGTCACCTAAATAGTATCAAATGTTACTTTTCTTGAGTCATTTTTGTGTATAAATATTTATCAATTTTTTTATCGTCTAAATTGTCTAGAATGGACTTGTGGACATAAGACACAGCTACATGGTTCAGTCTCTGCTGAGTCATAGTAGAACGGAGATAGTTTTTGAGCTACCGAAGAGCACTGAAACATCGTTCTGTCTCACAACTTGAAGATGGTGACACAAGCAAAAGTGTTACTAGGTGCTCAACGTTTTTTAACATAGCCCTCACTTCACCAGGCATTGCTACTAATGCGTCCTTTGCATCTTTAGTGCTTTCTAGTAAAGACAAAGCACGATCTCTACTTTTTAAGGTTTTAAGTAAATCATTCGTTTTTAGTAAAAATATTCTTACATCTCAAATTTGGGGGGCGTTCCCCCCCCCCCCCCCGGCGATGACGGCCATGCTATATTTAACCATTAAATTGTAGGATTTCAGTTAGAGGGTCGTAAATGTTTCTTCCATTTTTTAGAATGTACAAAATAGTCATTACTACAAGCTATTGTTTATGCTATAGATGATATATATATATATATAAACTAACTAAATCTCACTAATTACATATATCAAAATAAGAAAAACACGTAATTCACTAATTATTATGTTCTGCTATATTTTTTATCAATTAAATTTTTAAAAAAGAATATTTGGGAAAATGTACCACCAAATATTTTTCAGGTTTCAACTATCATGGATATACAAGAGTTTTATCATAATGTGCAACAAGAAGAAACCAAAACTTCAACTGAATATTTGTTTCCAAAATATGAGGTGCATCTATTATTAATGAGACTGTATTTCTAACTCATTGAGAAAACAGTGAGAATCGATTGTGAGTTCTTTGTGAGACATCGTTTAGTAGTGTTGTTTTTTCTGTTGTGTATCTAAATAATGCTAAGATCTAATGCTATCTTTTCTACTTTTTTTGATAATTCAAAATTTGTGGGTATAAAAAAAAACATAAAATTACAATTTTTCAAAATCAGTTCCTACAATTTTAATTAAATTTTGCTCAGGGTTAATCTCTTAGGATCCGAAACAAAATATTTTTGTTTTCATCTCTTCAAAAATAATTTTGTTTCTAGAGTTTTCGGTAAAAAACAATAAGAAACCTTGAAGTCGTATAAAATACTTTCAAACAATTAGCAACTTGACCTCAAGATTCAAGAATAAAAATAAATCTAGCAAAATCTCATCATATCACTTTTACTTTTACCCGAAAAACTTACACACCAGCATATTTAAATAACACTAATTCCTCAAGACAACAAAGTACGATATTTGGGCCTACATCTTGACAGGAGAATAACAAGGAATCTTAACATAAAAAAAAGAGATTAGTTTTAAATTCAAGGCTCAAACTTCTAAATCGACTTCTAAAATCTAATTCTGTTCTATCTCTACCTCGAAAATGAACAATTTATAAAACTTTACTCAGACCTATTTAAACAGACAAACGATTTAAGCATTCCAATCACAATGTTTACGTTTATTCACCATAGCACTTTCATATTTTAGCAACCTAACTCTACACACAGACCTCAAGATTTCATTCATTGAACATATAGCAAATTTACACTATTGAAAATTTTATAACAAAATACAAAACCACAAGTCAGAAGAAGGGTGTGAAAAGAAAAATATCTAAAATGACCGAGATTAGTGTCAAATCCATAGTTTTTTGGGTTGCTAAACTGATTCGTGACATTTAGGCTTATATTTAGTTGAATAGAATTCTGCAAAAAAACGTTCTTGAAATTTAAAAAAATTAATATAATTCGGTAAAACACTTTAGAAGATTCTGAAATGGAATAAATAAATACCTGGGCAACGGCGGTTAATCAGTTAATATATAAATAAAAGTAAGTTATTTTATTAATCTCGTTATTTAATAGACCCACATCGTGTAAATATAAGGGTGAACGTAGATAGGTCCTCTTTATCTGCAGTGGAGTCAAGGTATTTCCATTTCTATATAGTAAATTCTAAAATCTAGAATATGTAAATTACTGTCTACGTACTTTGAAAGGTGGGAACAATAAAATGACAGCATGTAAATATAAAATTTTCCCAGTGATCTTGAAGATTTTAGTGCTGTGGATTTTTAGGCCTAATAACTAATCCATTTTAAATATTTTTTTATATTTATTTTTTATAGTTCTCATAATTTTCTTAAATAATGAGACCCTTCCTTATTTCTTTGCCCAGAGTGCAGTTAACGTAAATTACTCAATGTCCTTAATATTTTTGTGAGCAGATCCTTAATTCAAATTTCTCTTATGTCGATATATTATTCCTTTCATATTGTTAAATTTAAAAACCTTGCCCACTCTCAGCACACTATGCAATATTTACTAACAAATAGCAGATAAAAATTTTATTCCTTTCAACAAGGATTAAATATCTCTTGTATAACAATTAGAGAGAGATGGTGAATGGGTGAAGAGACAAGAGACAGACGAAAAGAAAAGAAGGGACGAAAGGAAGACAGAGATGGTGAATGGGTGTAGAGACAGACGAAAAGATAGGAAGGACAAAAGGAAGAGAGATTGGTGAATGGGAAAGAGGTGGAATGATTCTGTTACAGCAATGAATTAAACTGTCAACTAATAAATAGTTTTTATTAGGTTTAGAAACAATGATGTTTATGATACCCCTCAGTACTATCGGAAGGGTCATTTCGTGAAATACAATTATAGCCATGCTAACTAACCGTTACGTACAAAGAATAAATAAACTGGGACTGTGGTTTTATAGTCTCTTTCCCCTTTACTTGTTGAATGATTGCACCAATAAATATATGCTCTATTTATAATCTAGCAAAAAGTTATTATTGTTGTTTAGTCTACCATGTTATTAAAAAACAAACTCAGGAAAACATTGCCTATTTAAACAAAAATAAATAAGAATACGTTGATATAATTTTTCTCCTCGCAAATCGTTGATAGTCTTAGCTTTTTTAATCATTTCTAAATTACCTTGCACCTAGAAAGTAAAAATAAAATAAAATTATGCACTGCAGTTTTCAATCATACATATCCCCAGAAAAGCACACAAAATAACTGAATATCCACCCACTATGCTTATATCGGCCACCCCGCCTTTTAATTCATGTGCAAATAAAAAATTTTGTTGGTATCGATGAAGCCTTGATTTAAAAAACTCTACTAAACGAGTAATAAATTTATACAGAGTCTCCATAAAGTCATGGTAGAGTATATAAGCAACACATTTACAAACTAATATATTTAAAAAAACTTAAACATATATGAACAAATAAAAACTTTTTTTTATCCAAATCCTATGTGAGCCCTTTAGGTAGCTCTGCAAAAGACAAGCGACGTTCCAACTTTCCCCACATTCGGCCTAGAATATCTAAAGTTATTAAATGTATAAATTCGTTGTTTAAAATGTTTTACATTTCTAATCATTTCACTGGGAAGATTTTGTTTTACATACCCTCCATTAATAAACCTTCATGGGTAATAGTCGGGTAAGAGAGGTTGCAACACCATCCATCCACCTCTTCCAATCCAACGTTGAGAAAATTTCTCATCTAGTTAATCACAAACGACATTGGCATAGTGAAGCGATCCATAAAAATAAAGTTATTCTTCCTTGATTTGGCGAAGAACATATAGCTCTAATGTGTGAAGGTAGACAATTCCACTTGCAGTACTTTCATCAAATACATTGCAAGTGGCAATAATGTGTTGGGTTGTCATACCCATGTTAATTTACACAAATTCAAACATTATGAAGATGTAGATGACCTGAAATAAAAAAAATAATAACCTCTTCACTAAACACATTTCGGTTCAGAAAATTTGCTCCAGCTTCAATTTTATGAAGAAAGTCTATAGAAAAGTCATACCTTTGAAAGTTATGCTCTTGCCACAAAACGTGGGATAACATAACACTTAGTTCTAGAGCACATTTTCGAACAGACTTTTTGCACTTCGTAACAAGCTTTTCCGTATATTTTTGATAGTTTCAACGTTGACTGACGAGCTACCTAATAGTTTTTGTGTAATAACCTAGCAGTTTCTTTTAACTGTTTGTCCCACTACGAATAATATTTTCTTGAGGAGGTTCTTCATGAAAAACACACGTAGCGCCATTGCACCAGAATAACAGAATTTAATTTTACAAGTCACAAAGTACACTGAACGACTTTGTCATGTTTATTTCATTAGATAAACCGAACGATATAATTAAATAACGTAACAATAGTTACCTAATTATGAATAAACCCAAATAACGGCTCTTTCATTAGTAACAACTATTTCATGTACCTACAATGTTTCCTTAGATAGTATTACACTTTAAAACCGCACTATGAACAGACTTGTATCGCTCGTGTCTAAACGTAACGCTTAGTTAATCGAAATCGAGTTTTTTAATGGAAACTGTCAAGGGCCATTTCAACTATTCGCCAATGTTCTTGAACGGTAATTTTATTTTGTTTGCGATTTGTTAGTTGGGTTGTAAAATACTTCTTTTTTTTCCAAACCTAGACAGTTACGTAAATAACTAATGTTTACTAACTGTTGCACTCAACATAATCTAAAGGAATGCAGACTTAAAGTTAATTTTCTAGAAATATATGATATAACAAGAAAAAAAATCACAACGCTTTCCTGTCTGAAAAAAAAAATCGTACACACACTTTCTAGAAACAAATAATGCTGAATTTAAAGGTTGAGGATCTAATTACACAGTGGTCAAAAATAAATGACACATTCATCAATAACTTTTAAGTAATTGATATTTATTTTATTTTAACAATAATAATATTGGAAAAAGTAGTTAACAATTGGATTTTTTGTTTTCAATAAGGAAATATCTACAAGCTATTTAAAATTGCATATAGAGAAATTACTTAAAGACGTCCAAAAAATATATTTTAGGGAAAGACCACTATTTTAGTTTTAGCTGTCATTTATTATAACTCACGAGCAAAAATAGTCAGACAGTGTCGCTGGTGGCGGGGGGAGGAAGGGAGTTATACTCGTATATTCAAACTTTTCACCCAGCATGAACTCCACATGTACATATACACATAATATAAGTCTCACAGTGTAGCTGGGAGGAGGAAGGAAGTTATATATTCAAACCTTTCACCCAGCATGAACTCCACATGTACATATACACATAAGATAAGTCTGACAGTGTCGCTGGGAGGAGGAAGGAAGTTGTATATTCAAACTTTTCACCGAGCATGAACTCCACATGTACATATACACATAAGATAAGTCTGACAGTGTAGGTGGGAGAAGGAAGGAAGTTATATATTCAAACTTTTCACCCTGCATGAACTCCATATGTACATATACACATACGATAAGTCTGACAGTGTCGCTGGGAGGAGGAAGGAAGTTGTATATTCAAACTTTTCACCGAGCATGAACTCCACATGTACATATACACATAAGATAAGTGTGACAGTGTGGCTGGGAGGAGGAAGGAAGTTATATATTCAAACTTTTCACCCAGCATGAACTCCATATGTACATATACACATAAGATATGTCTCACAGTATCGCTGGGAGGAGGAAGGAAGTTATATATTCAAACTTTTCACCCAGCATGAACTCCATATGTACATATACACATAAGATAAGTGTGACAGTGTGGCTGGGAGGAGGAAGGAAGTTATATATTCAAACTTTTCACCCAGCATGAACTCCATATGTACATATACACATAAGATATGTCTCACAGTATCGCTGGGAGGAGGAAGGAAGTTATATATTCAAACTTTTCACCCAGCATGAACTCCATATGTACATATACACATAAGATATGTCTCACAGTATCGCTGGGAGGAGGAAGGAAGTTATATATTCAAACTTTTCACCCAGCATGAACTCCATATGTACATATACACATAAGATAAGTCTCACAGTGTAACTGGGAGGAGGAAGGAAGTTATATATTCAAACTTTTCACCGAGCATGAACTCCACATGTACATATACACATAAGATAAGTCTGACAGTGTGGCTGGGAGGAGGAAGGAAGTTGTATATTCAAACTTTTCACCCAGCATGAACTCCATATGTACATATACACATAAGATATGTCTCACAGTGTAACTGGGAGGAGGAAGGAAGTTATATATTCAAACTTTTCACCGAGCATGAACTCCACATGTACATATACACATAAGATAAGTCTGACAGTGTGGCTGGGAGGAGGAAGGAAGTTATATATTCAAACTTTTCACCCAGCATGAACTCCATATGTACATATACACATAAGATATGTCTCACAGTATCGCTGGGAGGAGGAAGGAAGTTATATATTCAAACTTTTCACCGAGCATGAACTCCACATGTACATATACACATAAGATAAGTCTGACAGTGTCGCTGGGAGGAGGAAGGAAGTTGTATATTCAAACTTTTCACCGAGCATGAACTCCACATGTACATATACACATAAGATAAGTGTGACAGTGTGGCTGGGAGGAGGAAGGAAGTTATATATTCAAACTTTTCACCCAGCATGAACTCCATATGTACATATACACATAAGATAAGTCTGACAGTATCGCTGGGAGGAGGAAGGAAGTTATATATTCAAACTTTTCACCCAGCATGAACTCCATATGTACATATACACATAAGATAAGTCTGACAGTGTAACTGGGAGGAGGAAGGAAGTTATATATTCAAACTTTTCACCCAGCATGAACTCCATATGTACATATACACATAAGATAAGTCTGACAGTATCGCTGGGAGGAGGAAGGAAGTTATATATTCAAACTTTTCACCCAGCATGAACTCCATATGTACATATACACATAAGATATGTCTGACAGTGTAACTGGGAGGAGGAAGGAAGTTATATATTCAAACTTTTCACCCAGCATGAACTCCATATGTACATATACACATAAGATAAGTCTGACAGTATCGCTGGGAGGAGGAAGGAAGTTATATATTCAAACTTTTCACCCAGCATGAACTCCATATGTACATATACACATAAGATAAGTCTGACAGTGTAACTGGGAGGAGGAAGGAAGTTATATATTCAAACTTTTCACCCAGCATGAACTCCATATGTACATATACACATAAGATAAGTCTGACAGTATCGCTGGGAGGAGGAAGGAAGTTATATATTCAAACTTTTCACCCAGCATGAACTCCATATGTACATATACACATAAGATAAGTGTGACAGTGTGGCTGGGAGGAGGAAGGAAGTTATATATTCAAACTTTTCACCCAGCATGAACTCCATATGTACATATACACATAAGATATGTCTGACAGTGTAACTGGGAGGAGGAAGGAAGTTATATATTCAAACTTTTCACCCAGCATGAACTCCATATGTACATATACACATAAGATAAGTGTGACAGTGTGGCTGGGAGGAGGAAGGAAGTTATATATTCAAACTTTTCACCCAGCATGAACTCCATATGTACATATACACATAAGATAAGTCTGACAGTGTAACTGGGAGGAGGAAGGAAGTTATATATTCAAACTTTTCACCCAGCATGAACTCCATATGTACATATACACATACGATAAGTCTGACAGTATCGCTGGGAGGAGGAAGGAAGTTATATATTCAAACTTTTCACCCAGCATTAACTCCATATGTACATATACACATAAGATAAGTGTGACAGTGTGGCTGGGAGGAGGAAGGAAGTTATATATTCAAACTTTTCACCGAGCATGAACTCCATATGTACATATACACATAAGATAAGTCTGACAGTATCGCTGGGAGGAGGAAGGAAGTTATATATTCAAACTTTTCACCCAGCATGAACTCCATATGTACATATACACATAAGATAAGTCTGACAGTGTAACTGGGAGGAGGAAGGAAGTTATATATTCAAACTTTTCACCCAGCATGAACTCCATATGTACATATACACATACGATAAGTCTGACAGTATCGCTGGGAGGAGGAAGGAAGTTATATATTCAAACTTTTCACCCAGCATGAACTCCATATGTACATATACACATAAGATAAGTGTGACAGTGTGGCTGGGAGGAGGAAGGAAGTTATATATTCAAACTTTTCACCCAGCATGAACTCCATATGTACATATACACATAAGATATGTCTCACAGTATCGCTGGGAGGAGGAAGGAAGTTATATATTCAAACTTTTCACCCAGCATGAACTCCATATGTACATATACACATAAGATATGTCTCACAGTATCGCTGGGAGGAGGAAGGAAGTTATATATTCAAACTTTTCACCCAGCATGAACTCCATATGTACATATACACATAAGATAAGTGTGACAGTGTGGCTGGGAGGAGGAAGGAAGTTATATATTCAAACTTTTCACCCAGCATGAACTCCATATGTACATATACACATAAGATAAGTCTGACAGTGTAACTGGGAGGAGGAAGGAAGTTATATATTCAAACTTTTCACCCAGCATGAACTCCATATGTACATATACACATAAGATAAGTCTGACAGTATCGCTGGGAGGAGGAAGGAAGTTATATATTCAAACTTTTCACCCAGCATGAACTCCATATGTACATATACACATAAGATAAGTGTGACAGTGTGGCTGGGAGGAGGAAGGAAGTTATATATTAAAACTTTTCACCCAGCATGAACTCCATATGTACATATACACATAAGATAAGTCTGACAGTGTCGCTGGGAGGAGGAAGGAAGTTATATATTCAAACTTTTCACCCAGCATGAACTCCATATGTACATATACACATAAGATAAGTCTGACAGTATCGCTGGGAGGAGGAAGGAAGTTATATATTCAAACTTTTCACCCAGCATGAACTCCATATGTACATATACACATAAGATAAGTCTGACAGTGTCGCTGGGAGGAGGAAGGAAGTTATATATTCAAACTTTTCACCCAGCATGAACTCCATATGTACATATACACATAAGATAAGTCTGACAGTATCGCTGGGAGGAGGAAGGAAGTTATATATTCAAACTTTTCACCCAGCATGAACTCCATATGTACATATACACATAAGATAAGTGTGACAGTGTGGCTGGGAGGAGGAAGGAAGTTATATATTCAAACTTTTCACCCAGCATGAACTCCATATGTACATATACACATAAGATATGTCTCACAGTATCGCTGGGAGGAGGAAGGAAGTTATATATTCAAACTTTTCACCCAGCATGAACTCCATATGTACATATACACATAAGATAAGTCTGACAGTGTAACTGGGAGGAGGAAGGAAGTTATATATTCAAACTTTTCACCCAGCATGAACTCCATATGTACATATACACATAAGATAAGTCTGACAGTATCGCTGGGAGGAGGAAGGAAGTTATATATTCAAACTTTTCACCCAGCATGAACTCCATATGTACATATACACATAAGATAAGTGTGACAGTGTGGCTGGGAGGAGGAAGGAAGTTATATATTCAAACTTTTCACCCAGCATGAACTCCATATGTACATATACACATAAGATATGTCTCACAGTATCGCTGGGAGGAGGAAGGAAGTTATATATTCAAACTTTTCACCCAGCATGAACTCCATATGTACATATACACATAAGATAAGTCTGACAGTGTAACTGGGAGGAGGAAGGAAGTTATATATTCAAACTTTTCACCCAGCATGAACTCCATATGTACATATACACATAAGATAAGTCTGACAGTATCGCTGGGAGGAGGAAGGAAGTTATATATTCAAACTTTTCACCCAGCATGAACTCCATATGTACATATACACATAAGATAAGTGTGACAGTGTGGCTGGGAGGAGGAAGGAAGTTATATATTCAAACTTTTCACCCAGCATGAACTCCATATGTACATATACACATAAGATATGTCTCACAGTATCGCTGGGAGGAGGAAGGAAGTTATATATTCAAACTTTTCACCCAGCATGAACTCCATATGTACATATACACATAAGATAAGTGTGACAGTGTGGCTGGGAGGAGGAAGGAAGTTATATATTCAAACTTTTCACCCAGCATGAACTCCATATGTACATATACACATAAGATAAGTCTGACAGTGTAACTGGGAGGAGGAAGGAAGTTATATATTCAAACTTTTCACCCAGCATGAACTCCATATGTACATATACACATAAGATAAGTCTGACAGTATCGCTGGGAGGAGGAAGGAAGTTATATATTCAAACTTTTCACCCAGCATGAACTCCATATGTACATATACACATAAGATAAGTGTGACAGTGTGGCTGGGAGGAGGAAGGAAGTTATATATTTAAACTTTTCACCCAGCATGAACTCCATATGTACATATACACATAAGATATGTCTCACAGTATCGCTGGGAGGAGGAAGGAAGTTATATATTCAAACTTTTCACCGAGCATGAACTCCACATGTACATATACACATAAGATAAGTGTGACAGTGTGGCTGGGAGGAGGAAGGAAGTTATATATTCAAACTTTTCACCCAGCATGAACTCCATATGTACATATACACATAAGATATGTCTCACAGTATCGCTGGGAGGAGGAAGGAAGTTATATATTCAAACTTTTCACCCAGCATGAACTCCACATGTACATATACACATAAGATAAGTGTGACAGTGTCGCTGGGAGGAGGAAGGAAGTTATATATTCAAACCTTTCACCGAGCATGAACTCCACATGTACTTATACACATAAGATAAGTGTGACAGTGTGGCTGGGAGGAGGAAGGAAGTTATATATTCAAACTTTTCACCCAGCATGAACTCCATATGTACATATACACATAAGATATGTCTCACAGTATCGCTGGGAGGAGGAAGGAAGTTATATATTCAAACTTTTCACCCAGCATGAACTCCATATGTACATATACACATAAGATAAGTCTGACAGTGTAACTGGGAGGAGGAAGGAAGTTATATATATTCAAACTCTTTACCCAGCATGAACTCTACATGTACATATACACATAAGATATGTCTCACAGTATCGCTGGGAGGAGGAAGGAAGTTATATATTCAAACTTTTCACCGAGCATGAACTCTACATGTACATATACACATAAGATATGTCTCACAGTATCGCTGGGAGGAGGAAGGAAGTTATATATTCAAACTTTTCACCCAGCATGAACTCTACATGTACATATACACATAAGATATGTCTCACAGTATCGCTGGGAGGAGGAAGGAAGTTATATATTCAAACTTTTCACCCAGCATGAACTCCATATGTACATATACACATAAGATAAGTGTGACAGTGTGGCTGGGAGGAGGAAGGAAGTTATATATTCAAACTTTTCACCCAGCATGAACTCCATATGTACATATACACATAAGATATGTCTCACAGTATCGCTGGGAGGAGGAAGGAAGTTATATATTCAAACTTTTCACCCAGCATGAACTCTACATGTACATATACACATAAGATATGTCTCACAGTATCGCTGGGAGGAGGAAGGAAGTTATATATTCAAACTTTTCACCGAGCATGAACTCCATATGTACATATACACATAAGATAAGTGTGACAGTGTGGCTGGGAGGAGGAAGGAAGTTATATATTCAAACTTTTCACCCAGCATGAACTCCATATGTACATATACACATAAGATAAGTCTCACAGTGTAACTGGGAGGAGGAAGGAAGTTATATATTCAAACTTTTCACCCAGCATGAACTCCATATGTACATATACACATAAGATAAGTGTGACAGTGTGGCTGGGAGGAGGAAGGAAGTTATATATTCAAACTTTTCACCCAGCATGAACTCCATATGTACATATACACATAAGATATGTCTCACAGTATCGCTGGGAGGAGGAAGGAAGTTATATATTCAAACTTTTCACCCAGCATGAACTCCATATGTACATATACACATAAGATAAGTCTGACAGTGTAACTGGGAGGAGGAAGGAAGTTATATATTCAAACTTTTCACCCAGCATGAACTCCATATGTACATATACACATAAGATAAGTCTGACAGTATCGCTGGGAGGAGGAAGGAAGTTATATATTCAAACTTTTCACCCAGCATGAACTCCATATGTACATATACACATAAGATAAGTGTGACAGTGTGGCTGGGAGGAGGAAGGAAGTTATATATTCAAACTTTTCACCCAGCATGAACTCCATATGTACATATACACATAAGATATGTCTCACAGTATCGCTGGGAGGAGGAAGGAAGTTATATATTCAAACTTTTCACCCAGCATGAACTCCATATGTACATATACACATAAGATAAGTCTGACAGTGTAACTGGGAGGAGGAAGGAAGTTATATATTCAAACTTTTCACCCAGCATGAACTCCATATGTACATATACACATAAGATAAGTCTGACAGTATCGCTGGGAGGAGGAAGGAAGTTATATATTCAAACTTTTCACCCAGCATGAACTCCATATGTACATATACACATAAGATAAGTGTGACAGTGTGGCTGGGAGGAGGAAGGAAGTTATATATTCAAACTTTTCACCCAGCATGAACTCCATATGTACATATACACATAAGATATGTCTCACAGTATCGCTGGGAGGAGGAAGGAAGTTATATATTCAAACTTTTCACCCAGCATGAACTCCATATGTACATATACACATAAGATAAGTGTGACAGTGTGGCTGGGAGGAGGAAGGAAGTTATATATTCAAACTTTTCACCCAGCATGAACTCCATATGTACATATACACATAAGATAAGTCTGACAGTGTAACTGGGAGGAGGAAGGAAGTTATATATTCAAACTTTTCACCCAGCATGAACTCCATATGTACATATACACATAAGATAAGTCTGACAGTATCGCTGGGAGGAGGAAGGAAGTTATATATTCAAACTTTTCACCCAGCATGAACTCCATATGTACATATACACATAAGATAAGTGTGACAGTGTGGCTGGGAGGAGGAAGGAAGTTATATATTTAAACTTTTCACCCAGCATGAACTCCATATGTACATATACACATAAGATATGTCTCACAGTATCGCTGGGAGGAGGAAGGAAGTTATATATTCAAACTTTTCACCGAGCATGAACTCCACATGTACATATACACATAAGATAAGTGTGACAGTGTGGCTGGGAGGAGGAAGGAAGTTATATATTCAAACTTTTCACCCAGCATGAACTCCATATGTACATATACACATAAGATATGTCTCACAGTATCGCTGGGAGGAGGAAGGAAGTTATATATTCAAACTTTTCACCCAGCATGAACTCCACATGTACATATACACATAAGATAAGTGTGACAGTGTCGCTGGGAGGAGGAAGGAAGTTATATATTCAAACTTTTCACCGAGCATGAACTCCACATGTACATATACACATAAGATAAGTGTGACAGTGTGGCTGGGAGGAGGAAGGAAGTTATATATTCAAACTTTTCACCCAGCATGAACTCCATATGTACATATACACATAAGATATGTCTCACAGTATCGCTGGGAGGAGGAAGGAAGTTATATATTCAAACTTTTCACCCAGCATGAACTCCATATGTACATATACACATAAGATAAGTCTGACAGTGTAACTGGGAGGAGGAAGGAAGTTATATATATTCAAACTCTTTACCCAGCATGAACTCTACATGTACATATACACATAAGATATGTCTCACAGTATCGCTGGGAGGAGGAAGGAAGTTATATATTCAAACTTTTCACCGAGCATGAACTCTACATGTACATATACACATAAGATATGTCTCACAGTATCGCTGGGAGGAGGAAGGAAGTTATATATTCAAACTTTTCACCCAGCATGAACTCTACATGTACATATACACATAAGATATGTCTCACAGTATCGCTGGGAGGAGGAAGGAAGTTATATATTCAAACTTTTCACCCAGCATGAACTCCATATGTACATATACACATAAGATAAGTGTGACAGTGTGGCTGGGAGGAGGAAGGAAGTTATATATTCAAACTTTTCACCCAGCATGAACTCCATATGTACATATACACATAAGATATGTCTCACAGTATCGCTGGGAGGAGGAAGGAAGTTATATATTCAAACTTTTCACCCAGCATGAACTCTACATGTACATATACACATAAGATATGTCTCACAGTATCGCTGGGAGGAGGAAGGAAGTTATATATTCAAACTTTTCACCGAGCATGAACTCCATATGTACATATACACATAAGATAAGTGTGACAGTGTGGCTGGGAGGAGGAAGGAAGTTATATATTCAAACTTTTCACCCAGCATGAACTCCATATGTACATATACACATAAGATAAGTCTCACAGTGTAACTGGGAGGAGGAAGGAAGTTATATATTCAAACTTTTCACCCAGCATGAACTCTACATGTACATATACACATAAGATATGTCTGACAAACGAAGGGACCACAACACTATTGTACAAATACATGATTTACAACTCTAGTTTCCTATCGCTGAACTTTAGACCGTAATGAAAAATAATTTCATAATCGTTGGAACCATGTCTGTTACAAAATTAGTTACTACGTAAAGGTGCCACACTATCATCCAGCCCAACTGATAGGAAGTAGATGTTCACCAAACAAAACATTAAATTTATATTTTCAAACAGACGTAAACAAACGTCATCTTACACTCATCAGGTTATAAACAAATAAACAAACAAAGAGCAGCTGGTGGAATATTAGTTCAGGTAATTGCTCACGATGTTTAGAGTTCCAGTGCCAGATATGTGATCACAAAATCAACAATTCCTGTGTTTATTAACCCAGCTGTGGACTATTCCATTCAACGAAATACAAAATCAAAATAGTTCTTCATATTCGACCATTAGACTACCCAAGTATGAGAGTAGTACAAATTCCATCAGTCATCCGAATTCTACCTAAAAAAAAAAAGAACCACGTGTTTCACCCACAACAACACTAAAAAGGTAGTAAACGACAGTTTATCTATCAATACAACCATTTTTATGTTCAGTTTCAAAAATAAAATTACTCAATACTATGAACAAAGAAGAAAATGGAAGAGCATAAACTGCATTAAAAACTATAAAACTTATTGGATATGCAGCTGACCACAAAGTCGTAAGTAAAGTTTAGAACCCGGACACCATATTTTTTTCTTATTGAATTGCGATTGGTATTAGAGTGGTTTGAAGAGTAACACGTATGAAGGTTGTTGTCAAATTTTTGTCCATGGTTATAATAATCATAAAAATAAAGATAACTAATTTTTGTCTTTTTAAACGATGAAACTAACTGTTTTTTCATTCGAGGTAAACTTTATATTGGTATCACCGAAAAGTTAAAAATTTTATTACAGATAAATGTTTAGAAAAATTTTAATTGAAAAGTTTTTAAGTTTTGTCCCGTAATTTCAGTATGGTCTTCAAAAATCTGAAGGAATAGATGCGTGTAATAACTTTTATTTGAAAGTTAAACTACGCTTCAAATTATACAATAACATTTAGCCGTTTTGAATAAATGACAGCGTAAGAAAACTATGTTAATTTTAAATTATCTAGTAACTATAGTATGAATAAAACATACAGCAATAACTAAAACCGATTTTTTTATTTGATAACTGGGTTAAACTTTTTATACAGCTAAATATATTTAAATTAATTTAATATTTCCATAATAGATAGTCATAAAAAATGCAGATTATTAATAATTTGTGAGAAAAATACATTTATCATTAATTATTTAACTGCAAACTAGTTCTCTATAAATAAATTTAATTTTAGATTTTTTGAATATACTTTCCATTCAAACACATTGAAAAGAAAATTTTCTCTGTCAGTAAATGTATTCCTTTTAATCCGATTCCGATGTTATTCGTCTGCATTACAATGCATTCGAGTACAGCAGCTGATATTGGTGGAATAGTTGATCTAGTATAACGATCTCAAACGATCACAATGGATAAATAATTAATTAGGCCTAGTATCAAATATTAAAATAATAATAATAATCAATCAAAAAGTTAACATTAATAAATAATTGTATGAATGTGTAAAATGAGACAAAAACACATGTGAACAAGCAACCTTACCGAAAGAGCAGCTGCAAGGTTAAGTTTGGAAGATAACTGTACAAATTGACAAACGTGACAAGAACAAGGGAAAGAAGACATTCTGTTTTACTTAAGAGAAGAAAGTTCGCCGACATAAACAAAAAATAAGTAGAAAACATAACGGAGTTTTGCTATTCAACGCAGCTGCGTGTCATAAAACTGGGAACCAAGAAAAAAGTGAGAAAGCGAATACCTAACGGTATCTCCGAGGGCGAAGTCAGCGCGCGTAAGAAAAAATTAACGATTTTAGAAAGTTAGAGGTCCAATCAGAAGAGGCCTGAGTTTTAAAAAATGAGATTTTGACCAATAAGCGAAGAGGACGCTACACTTGAAATTCGAGAGAGGTTAAATCCAACGAAGAGGAGAGTCAGTCTAGAACTGGGGTTGAGAGCGTGTAGGCTTGGCTTACAGCTAGGAATCAGAGTAGGAGGTGTTAAGTGTTAAGAATTAACCTGAGGGTTTAATTCAAAGTCATCGAGTAATTTAAAGGCAGAGTCGCCACAAAATTTAGTAGTTCTTTTGAAGTTTGTTAGTAATCATAATTAAAATAGAGTCAAAGAGTATAAAATTTATAAAAGAAGAGGAGAGAATCATCGCGTCGAAATCAATAGTTAGTCGAGAACGAGTAAGGAGACCAAACAGAGTTTAGCGGACGTATCACCAGAGATTCACCATCCGTAAATGAACCAGTGATTGCAGCATCCGACCTCCCAGGATAAGGATACGTCTTGTGTTAGTGCATCGTTAGTGATTGTGTTGTGTACAAGTGCCAAAATATATAGCGGACGAGGAGAATTGTTTGATAAGTACAAAATTTCATAATTAATAATCATTAGAGTTAGTATTTCATTTTGATGAGTCATAAAAGTTCCCATGCCCGAGATAAGAGTCAAGTTTTTTTTATAATTTAAATTAAAAGTAAAGTAATTGAGCTAGCCGGCAAAATAAAAGTAAATTTGGAAATATAAGATAATTAAAGAAAATTGTTTTGTTTTTTTGTAATAAAATTGATATAAATTTAATAAGAACATTTGGACAAGATCTGTAGAAACATTTGTAGAGTTTTGTTTTTATGTAAATTGAATAATCAATTTAGATTTTAAATTTGTCATCCATAATATTGTGTATTAGAGTAAATTAGTTTTAAAGAATACAAGTGTGAGAGAATGAAGTAGTCTTAAGATATTCAATGAATAGTTAATTGAATTGATACTTGTTTGTTATAAATAATTGTTTGATAATAAATCCTGAAGATAGTAAAAGGGTAAAAACTTGTTTTGTGGAACTAATTTAACTAAACAATCCTAGTTTTTTTTCAAAATAATTAAACAAAATTAATTTAAAAGTAAATAAATAATAAAAAATATTATATAATAGCTTGAATGTTATACTAGTTAGCCTTAAAATATATATAGAAGCTAATATATCCACTTTGAGGTTATGAAGTTGTATTTTTGCATAAAAATATGTTAGAATATGGAATGAAGTTAAAGAAACGCAACTCCTCCGTATTACTTCTCCCTTTTAAAATCGATTATCAACATGTTCATTATCGTAGTGAAAGGCGAACCACATAATTTTAAACCCAATAATAGTAAACAATTACCAAAGTTTAATTGCGCAAAAAATCAATATTCAAGTTAAGATACTAATAAATTTAATCAATTTCTGTGTGTTAATGTTACATTAGTTTTTTTTAATATGAAATTTATAACAACTAAACTCACCCTGTTGAATACACTAACATTTTGATCTATAGGTTAACACTTGATTATTAATTGATTACAAATTTATCAGTACTACATATATAGGAAAAATAAATAAGAAACAGAAGTGGCTCATTTGTTTGACATTGGACAACAAAAGTTAATTAATTGTACTTGACACTTCATGAATCTTATGTTTTGCAATGTTTTTGTAAACAGGAATATTTGAAAACACAGTAAAAAGTTTAGCTTTGTTTTATAGGTGAGAGACTACCGTGCATAAAAAGAATTGAAAACGTTTTATGAAATTCATTTTTAGTGCAAACTTTACTTTCAAAAGGAAAAATAGTAATTTAGCGTGTTGTTCACTTTTTCATAGTAAAAACTAAAATTGAAAAGTACCAAATATATATAGTTTTTTGTACGATTTGCGAAGGAATTTTAAAGTTCCATATTCACTTCTAACATGGTCACTGTTAGGTATTTCTTAAAGACGCAATATTTTTCACGCAGCAAATAATGTTGAGAAGAATTATATGTTTGAAGTGAATAAAGTTTGTAATAATTCTAAGAATCTATTTGATGATCAAAAGTTCCTAAACAATAAAGTATGTTCGCGGTCCTTTGGTATACTTGTACAGAGAAAGACTTTCAAATCAACAAAACGTGTATCCAGTAATTGGAGAAAGTGCGCCTGCACAAGATTTCCCTAGACAGTCAGAGATATTCAGACTATAAAATGGCTTCTAGTTCAGAGTCTATTAAATTAGCCTCTTTCTTACTTTGTACGAACTTTGTAGTTTTCCCTTAATTAATGTATATATGTTTAATGAAATGTTATGGATATATAGATTGTTTTATTGAGTACATCTAACTGCTTTTTCACATATATCATTCAGAAATGTTTGCATTTTGAACATGAGGTAAGTTCTATATCCATATTATTTTTAATATTACTTGCTAAAAATAGTTTATAAACTACGTTTTGGTAACAAGCAACCTGTCCTACTAAATAGGAGATGTATAATTGTACATCCCTTAAATAAAAATCTTCCCTTTCTGATTATAGACCCTATTAGTATTTTACCTGCTCTTTCTAAATGGCTCGAAAAAATTACCAACATCTTCATGATTACTTTACAATAAATAATCTGTAGTTTTCCATCTGGCTTTGGTGAGAACCATACCTCGAAATCGGCTCTTCTTACTTTAATGGCGGATATTCGTTCTGATATGGTTCAAAGTAAAGAAACCTTCCTAATTTTGTTTGATTTTTCTAACGCTTTTGGATTGTGTATACCATGCGGCAAAATTAATAAACTTTGATTTTCAAGGACTAGTATCACTTGGGTTGAGTACTATTTTGACTGGAAGACATCAGTGAGTGAGGGCTGGAAATAAGTTGTCTTCCTGGGACTGTATCAGTTCTGGTGTTCCACAAAGTTCCGTACTGGGACCTCTTTTATTTAGTATTTAATTAAATGATGTATCTAACGTGTTACATCATTCAAAGTTTCATTTATCTGCTGTTTATTTAGGGTTTTGATTCATTTCAACGTTTCAGGTTAGGTTGACGCTATTAAACATTGATATTAGTTCTATTGAAGCTGGGGGTTTCAATAAGTTCTATTAGCTCTTCATAAATGGGCCTACATCCAATCATAATAAAATCAAATCTATATATATATATATATATATATATATATTTGTTATTCGAGACTTATTAATAAAATAGATCTTAGTACAGGACTTAAGCTAATGCTGAACAAAACCTAACTACTTTATTATGATAAGGTAACAACAAAATCTTGGTTTAAGTATAAATAAGACTCTAAGCTGAACAGAACATGTAAATAACAAGTGTAACAAGTCTTTGCTGGTATGCATACTCTAAATAAAGTTCAAGATGTTCTGCTGTTTAATGTCAGCTTTCATTTGTCCATACTTTAATTATTGCGATACAGTAATTAATAATATGTCAACAACCTTTTAAACTAGGTACAGCGTGCTCAAAATTATTGTTTACGTTTTGGTTTTTTTTTTTTTTTGAATCGCGAGGACTATATTTCACAGTAAAATAATAAGTTTCAGTTCTTAAACCTAACGACCTTAAACATTTTCATATTTTGATATTGCTGCACGCTATTCTCATTGCTTCGCTATTTGGCAGATAGGTTTGGTTTTAGTTATAATATTAACTACATTAACACGCAACTAGGGTTGACTTTATTAGTTCCAAGGCACAGGACTAGCATATTCAATCAATCGTTTTTTGTGACAGTTTGTAGGCTTTTGAATTCGTCGTTCAAAACTATTAAAACATCTATGATAGTACACTACGTTCAAGAAGGCATTGGTTTTTTAATTGTTTGGGGTAGTCTGGGTGATTTGAAGGGTTGGCTTGTATGAATGGGAGTAAAATTTAGGTGTTATTTTTCTTTTTTTTTTTTAATTAATATAATTATGTTTATTTTAAATCAAAATTATTGTAATATTGTTTCATTCTAAACTATGTATTTAGTATCAATGGTTTCGTTTCATTTTGTCTATTATAGTGAAATTTTGTTCAGTTATTTATTTATATAAAATTGTTAATTTTCTGGTTTTCTATATTGTAACGAAATAGAGGGCTCCCAAAAGGTCAGTGCTCGGTAAGCCATACATTGTGAAGAGTTGAAAGGGTTGACAGCTAGAAAAACGATTCTAACGTCAGTCACGGACCTCAAGGAGTCAAATAAACCATTCAAAAGTCAATGCCTTCAACCAAAATTATTTGAAAAAGACCAATGAAAGGAATTGCGTCAGTTCTGAAGTAACGTAAAATATTTAAAATAAGCCAATGAAGGAAAAGGATCGGAATAAAGCATTTAAAAATAAAATTTATAAATAAGGGTGGAAGAGAAGCGCAAAGGGTCTTTTTGGTTGTTAACTTATTGAAGAAGGGAGTTCCGGAGAAAATGTTTCTTTAGTAGCAAAAAGAAAAATGTTGTGGAAGATTTAGCCGAAATCAACCGTCGAAATTAAATAGTAACTGCGTCGTTTTGTACAAGTATTTAATAATCTTCAAAGTATAGTTAAAAGATAATCGCCGTTTATAAGTTTAAAAGAGTCGTCGTCATAAAAGTGTGTGAGTAATAGCGTCGTTCTACAAATGTTTGAACAGGAATAATCATCGGATAAATTAAAAAGTAATCTTCGTCACAAAAGTGTGTGAAAATAAAAGTGTACGAAGAAAAGAAGATTCGTTGGAAAGATTAAGGCAAATCAATCCTGGCAGTCTACGCGGGAACCACGGTCAAAGAACCAGGAACATTGGAGCTGTAATAAAACTTCAGAGTCGATAAGTTTATTAATGGACAATCTCAATTAAACAAACTATCACCAAATTCTATTTTATATTAAGTAAATTATAGTCACCAAAGAACCTAACGAACCCGTAAAGAGAAAGTAAATTAAATTAATAAATAATAAATTTCAGTTAGCCGGAGCATTTTATCAAAATAATTAAAAGTAAAAATTTCTGATGCACTCTTATTTCTTTATTATAGATTAAGGCATTGTAGAATAAGTAACTTGTATTTAACTATGTACTTAGAAAAAGTAGTAGATTAAGATGTTAATTTATAATTGTATAATTGTATAATTATTGTTAATTGTATAATTAAGTGCATCAAATTTGAACGATAATTTTTCAATTAAAGAAAGAGTTAGAACCTACAGGTGTCAAAGTTATTTATTTTATTAATATTGGCATGAATATGTGCGTAAAAACAAATATTAAAGATTTGTTATAATCTATATATATTTGTTATAATCTAGAAACCTATATAAATTTTTATATTTTTTTATTGTTTTCTTTTGTTTTATAAATTTCTTTTGTTTTTCGTTTCATACTTTCATGAGGTTAAGCACAAGAGAGGACTTTTGTGCTCCTAACTCGCCCTCTAAAAAACAATAAATAAGTAGATTCATCCACCTCAAAACCGAATTTTTTATGGTATTAAAATGAAACGTTTTACTCTCTAAAAATGGCGATGTCAGGACCATTTACACTTATGGAGTATCACTTTACTCAAGCCTCAAAAAAACTATTGCGCTGATAATGCCAATCATAGTAAACTAGAATAAGAACCTATTTATATTAAAATAAAGAGTACAAAAACATTGCAAAAAATGTTCGTGTTCTATAACAGTACAGATTGTGTAAATACTTTACACTTGATAGAACAGAACGCATCTCTATACTATATTGAAACTAAGTTTGGGTTGACCACTTTTTTGGAGATTTTTTTTTTTTTTTTTTTTTTTTTTTTTTTTTTTTTTTTTTACCTCTTTTGACCATTGAATGCAGGTTTTTTTTGAAAAATCACAAATTAAGCTACTGTTGAATGCTGTAGTAAAGATTTAGCCTACTATCAGAAAAGTTTCAAAAGTTTAAATTTTACAGATTATCACAGCCCAAAATAAATAATAAAAAAAAGGTGGTACTACAAAACGTCCTCACTAGATTAGATCAACATGGCCAGTTTTCCCCACACTCTGTCCGACTACGCCATATTGTGAGATTACGGTCTATTTAGGAGCAAAAACACTCAACTATATAGTAGATTGTTATACTTAAAGTGTAAAAGTGTTAGTGTGTAAACTAATGTGTAATAATAACCCTTTAAAACCCGAGGTTGCTATTACTAGAATTTATAATCATCCACACCTGAGTCGTTCTATGTCTAACTGTGCTAGGGTAGTCTTGAACGTAGGGTGCATTACTTCTTTTAATCCTTTGTATCTATTCTATTTTTTAAGTTAAGTAGTGAGACATAATTTATTTCGATGGGTAATAAAACATTAAATGATCCATTTATTAATTGTGTTTTAAAGATAACATTGACTCACAAAAATATACACAAAACAGGACTATGCCTTCTAATTCAACAGCCAGCAAACATGTCTTTGAGCTTTAAAAGCTTTTCGTAGGTTAAAACTGTAACTCTATCTTACTAAAAATTATACTCATTTCTTTTTCTTTTCCTATGTCATCAATTTGTGAGAAAACATCAACTTAGAGTATCTCCAATACATATCTCTCTTCTCAGTATCATGAATGCACGTACGACACATTATTCCACACCACACACTTATTTATCTTAGTAGAATCACTAACATGCTGTAAGATATCATTTGGTAGCTGGACCCTAATTTTTTTAGAAGTTAACACAGCCATTTAGGTGGAAAATTGCTTCATCACTGAACCAAAATCCAAAAAGTTTACTTTCATCATCGCCTAATGCATTCAGAATTATCACAACAATTCAACACGTCTAGGACGATTTTCTTAAATAATTTTCCAGCTGAATTTTTTAATCAAGCAAATTGAAATGTTTATGAAACACGTTCCAAACCGTTGTTTTAGGAGCGCCAAGTTCCAAACTGTGTCGAATGATAGACATTTACTACTTTCAAACGCTCAACAATGTTGTACGGTGTGGGAGATTTCTTGATGTGCATATACTATAACGAAATAGAGGGCTCCCAAAAGGTCAGTGCTCGGCAGGCCATAAATTGTAAAGAGTTGAAAGGGTTGACAGCTAGAAAAACTATTCTAACATTAGTCACAGATCTCAAGAAGTCAAATAAACCATTCCAAAAGTCAATGCCTTCAACCGAAAACGTTTGAAATGGACCAATGAAATAAATTGCTTCACTCCAGAATAACGTAAAAGATTTAAAATAAGCCAATGAAGGAAGAGGATCGGAAGAAAGCATTTTGAAATTAGAACTTATAAATAAGGATGGAAAAGAAGCGCAGGAGGTTCATTCTTTATGGTTGTTACTGTTTGAAGGAGGGAGTTCCGGAGCAAGTGTTTCTTTAGAAGATCGTTGTGAAAGATTTAGCCGAGATTAAAAGTCAAAATAAAACTTATCTGCGTCGTTTTGTTTTATATATATATATATATATATATATATATATATAAGTATTAATAGTAATCTCCGAAGAATAGTTTAAAGGATAATCGTCGTTATAAGTTTAAAAGATAATCGTCGTTATAAGTTTAAAAGTAATCATCGTCATAGAAGTGTGTGATAAATTTGCGTCGTTATAGAAGTGTTTGAACAGGAATATTAATACAATAAATTAAAGTAATCGTCGTCACGAAAGTGAGTGAGAAATAAGTGTAAGAAGAAAAGAAGATTCGTCGAAAAGATCAAGGTAAATCGATCCATCTACTGGCAGTCTACACGGGAACCACGTGCACGGAACCAGGAACATCGGAGCAGTGAAAAACTTCCAAGCGATAAGTAAGAAATTAATGGACAATCTCAATCAAATAAACTACCACCAAATTCTATTTTTTAGGTAAATTATAGTCACCAAAGAACCTCACGAACCAGTAAAGGGAAATTAAATAAAATTAAATTAATAGTACATTTCAGTTACCCTGAGTATTTTATAATAATAAATTAAAAGTAAAAATTTAAAAGTAAAAATATGATGCACTCTTATTTCTTTATTTAGGTTAAGTAAGACATGGTAGAATTAGAATTTTATTTAACTATGTACTTAGAATAAGTAGTAGGTTAAGACGTTAGTGTATAAGTATAAAGTACATCAGATTTGGACAGTAATTGATTTTATATTGTAAAAGATTTTAAAACTTAATGTTATGAATAATTAAAGAAAGTTAAATTCTATAAATATGTTCAAGTGTAATTTGTTATAATACGGTATCCAAACTGATTATGCCAAGAAGTAAATGGTCTTGTCCAAGTACGCTTGAAATGACGTTGCACTGAATTAAACTTAACAAACCATTACATATTGAGCTTTCTGTTGAAAAGTCGCCATTACTAAAGTGACTGCTATAAGTTTCGAACGCAAAGATACGCGGAGTATTGTCATCTGTGCATGCGCTCAGCGCATTCAAGGTTATCCCAATAACGAATAACAAAACTTTTAATCTTTATAAACCGTTTGTCATTAAAATCAAGAATATGTTTTGATTATTTCTCATGCTATTTACAATTAAAACCTTTTTTCACGGGGCCAAATTACTTGCTTAAAAGTCAACTTCATTGCTGTTGGCTTGAATTTAAATGAAATTATAAATGTTAAATTAAATATAATAGTAATTTTGTAGGCCTAATAAATTAAGAACTCAGTGAGATACGGTTTAGACAACTCCCTTCCCCTGTGCAATGTATCAACATGTTCAGAAAAATACACCGTACTAACATTCTTGCCATTAACTGTAAGTAAACATCACGAATCATTCTTTGTATTTCAGTTGGCTATCTGTAAATATTCTCTTGACGGTGGTTTAGTACACAGTAATGAATAAAACCTCCGCTGGGGTCGGCAAATCAATCTATTTTATTATATTTAAACTATCATCCAAACTATACCTCGTACTTGATTCAAGTAGAGTTTTTAATGGTAGGTGTCAAACTTCGTTTTTAGTTATTTACAATATTCTTGAAAAGTAATTTATTTACAGTAGGAATCAATATTCAACAGCTGTAAAGTGCATATCCTTTAATTCAAGCTACGACAAATCAATGGTACCTATCCAGTCCTATTGTGCAAACAAAACCATTCAATTTTACGACTTGCTAGCTTACTATAACAACAAAATCCCAGTTTACTTTGTAGAAATTACTACGGAGCCCTTGTGTGTTTTTAGAATTTTACTGTGCCGTTTGAAAGGGAGCAGATTACCTTTAGGGATGGAAGAGAATCCGAGGGGAGGGGATAAAACTTTTTAAACATTGTCTAGCCCAATATGTCGGGGCAAGATGGCAGTGTGGGGTCTCAGACAAGCAACAGTGACTTGATAAATGAATCACTTGATACATATTTTATGCATACTAAATTTCAAGTCACTACGGTACAGATACCCGAGATAAATCTTGAGCTTTATTATACATAGAAGGGTTTTTTACCCTCTAGACACATTTTTACCCCCTAATTTATAAGATTTTTTGTGTACATCTTGAACCTACTGTTGGTAAACTTAGAAATCGAAAAAAAGCTTAATAATCTCATAAAATTACTATGCATGGAATGGCTTACACAAACCATTAAAGACTGCACATGTAATATCATTTGGCCGCATCTGATAAACAATGATGGTGGCAAAACGTTTTAGTTTTAAATTATTTACTAACTGCAGTATGAATAAAACATACAATGGTAACTAGAAACCGATTTTGTTTTCCGATAATTTGACTAATCTCTGACTATTTATACAAACATCTAAATACATTTGCATAAACAGACATTCGTACAAAATACAGTTTATGAATAATGTATAAAATAATACAACTTAATGTTATTGATTTAGCTTCTCACAAGTTCTTTATAATGTAAATTTATTTCTACTTACTCTAAATATATTTTCCATTGAAAAGCAAACATATTCTGTAAGGAAATTGCAACTAAAAATGATAGTCTGTTGTTATGTTTTTGTTTTTTTTAAATTCTCTTTATGAAACATTTTACCTATCAAAGAAACTAAATGTCATCAAAATCGATAGTTTTAATTATTCTGGATATTGGAATAGAAAACTAAATCTCCTAAATAAACTAATTAAGTAAATCTCTTCCATAAATTATAACGCGTTGTGACAGTGGGCCTACTACATCATGTTTTAAATGTTTTAAATGTTTAAAGAACTTGTGTGTTTGTTATGTGTCGTGTGTTCGTAATTTCTATTTTAAACTAAGACAACGGTAATACCCGCAAAACACTTGAAAATGGCTGAATAGCCGAAACGGCCGTAGTGAGATAACTACAGACAAACTAGACTATTGTGACAGTAAGTCTTATAATATATTTAATTATTAATCAGTAGTCGGAATGGCGAAAACAAATATGTATGAAAAATATATTATATATTTAAATTATAAATATGGCTATTGATTATTCGTAATTCCAATTATTGGGGAAGGGTGTTGTCATATTTGTTACATGATTGTATTACATGTAATAGAAAACTGGGATAGATTTTCTGCGTTTTCTGAAAATAATAACGGTGATAATTATTCCGACTCCAATAGTTATTTACACTGACATGTCTCGGCATTCAACTTATAATTATTAGGTCCATCAGGTTAGTGTAATTAGTTCAACACAAAGATATGTTAGACCTAGCCTAGACCAGTGTGACACATAGCAACCAGTATAATAATACACACTTAAAACAGCTGATTAGATGATAAGATTTAATAGTTCAACACAAAGCTAGGTTAGGCCTAGCCTAGATCAACGGGTAACATTTTCACTTCTATCGGCAGTCCCTATAACTGCCAATTTTTTTTTAATGAAGGTCAATGTATATATATTTCCGGAACGGTTTAACCGATTTCATTGGGGTTGGTTTCATTTGAAAGGGTATGCTCTCGAGATGGTCTCTTTTCATTAATGACTTGATTGAGCAAGTACTTGGCCAGTAGTTGTAAAACAAATTCAAAACGGCGCCTGATTGACACAGGCTAGTTGAAAATATTTTTATTTAATATTGGTAAAATTACATTTGAATAAAATGCATTCATATAGTATCTGTTTACGTTAACCAGCCAGTACTTGTATGACAGTTTTGCCAGTACTGGGGGGGGGGAATGTGTTGTTTTATTGAGCGAAGCTAATTAAATATTCACATATAAGATTATGTCTGGTTTTCTGTGAAAAATTATGAGCGAAATTTTTTCTATATACATATTATTTCCAAAAAATAATGAGAAAGTATAGTACTTTACTGACATTGTAATATAGCGGAAGACCACTTACCCGCTTCAAAAAGCGATTTTTCTATTATTACGAAAATGAAAAAATATTATGTTTGAATACTTTTTTTAAATCAAAGTAGTCATAGGAACTATTTTTGCTTTCAATTATTAATTTATTTAGCCGGTTTCCTTTTTTAAATTTTTAATGGAATAAGTAGGTTATTTAAAAACAAGAACAGAATTAAAAAATTTCCTCAACTTTTCCAAACAAATATTAGTTTTTGTATTATATAGTGACTTGGATACCTTTAAAATTAATTTAAAAAAAAGGATTTGTTTTTAGGAAAAGACGGAAGAAAAATATCCTTAACATAACAAACTGTACTACATTAACACAGTATGCGCCAAAATAAACAGTACTGAAATTGTAAGATTTTATTTACATAGTTTTACCAAAATATACAAGTAAAAGGAAGCAAAATCTGTTAGACTTGTATAATAATAATATGTTCAATATGACCTCCGTTCAGTTTTAGGCAACACTCGTACCGTTTTTGAATGTTTTGCATCACTGTGGTGAAGAGGGGTGGTTTCATGCTCCTTATACACATGGTTATTTTTTCCTGGAGTTGGACGATGATAGTTGGTGTGTCTTCCCGGAAAATCTTCTCCTTCAACATTCCCCAGATGTAGGGGTCAGGTGGTGTAATATCGGGGGAGTGGACTGAGTAAGGTAAGTTTTTTCTAAGAAAGATGAGGTGGTTGCCAAAAGTTTCTTGAAAGAAAGCAATGTTGGTTAAGAAAGTGTGGCTGGTTGCGCCATCTTGCTGGAACCATTGTGAACGAAAATACAGGTTTCGGTCACGACAAAATCTCCTGAGATCTTCAATAAAACTATCAATAATGGGCCTATATCCGTCCTGATTTACAGTAAGAGGATTTCCATTATAGTCTTCAACAAAGTATGTACCAATTATGCCTCTCCCTGACACAGCGCACTAAATGGTTACAAGCTTACGATACTGTGGCCTCTCTACAACACTGTCAGGACGTTCAACCCCAAGAATAGGTGTTGTCTGCTTGTTTATAAAACCATGTTAACCATGACATTCATCTGAAAACCATACATCACTTAGAAACTCAGGTTCTCAATAGCACAATTCTAACATTGAAGCGCAGTACTGAACTCTGGCTGTTTTGTTTATAGCCTACTGTTCAAAGATTGCTCAGTTTGTATCTTGTAGGGAAAACCACCATTGTTATTAAACATTCTTCTCAACGACGTATTGCTTATATTTAGTTTCAAAGATGTTCGGTTTAGGCTTCTTTTCGGTGACTGTAACACTTTCTGCAACACTCTTCCGTGATTTTCATTTGTACAGAGAGTAGTTGGGCGACCTGACTACTACCTGTTCTTCAAAATTCTTGAACAACACTAATAATCACAGCATTACTAGGCGGGTTTTTGTGAAAATGTTCCTGAAAACGTAATGCAGTGTGTAACACACTTGGCCCACCCACACGTCCAATTCCGTATGGGCGAAAATAATGCTCTACGATAAAAGCTTTTTCTGCATTAATTAGCACCATGTCAGCAAAAACTATCCTTAAATAAGAAAGAAATAATAATCATGAAGACGTGGCAATAATCAAAAGTTGACACAGCTGATCGAGAAGGCAGCTACAGCTGATTCAGTTTCAGTACTGTTCATTTTGGCGCATTCCGTATTATAAGGTCTTGTTTATTTATTTTTTTTTGTTTAATAGTTTTTAATACTGATTCTGAATACTATTTTTATTTTTCTCACCCCCAAATCGCTCAAATAGGAAGAAAATAATTAGTGTCTATCATGATTGATCAATAGAAATAGTATTCTTTTTAACATAAAAATAAAAGGTATACAAATATTTCATAAACTTTCACTCTCGTGTATTTTGTTTCCAAAAAATAAAATGTGAGTACTTTAACATTTGCTAGAGCGGAACGCTCATATTCCATAATTAAAACCAATTATTTTTTTTAGACTATATCTAAATTCAGATTTCTTAAATGAATAATGTGTGCTATTCAGGAATTTAAACATACAGGAAAAAGTTACCTCACACATGTTTTGAAATTCAGCCAGGTTACTAGTGAGACCGCTGACCGATGATAGAAGGATGTATTAGGGAAAAAACCTTTTACTCCAAAAGGAAATTGAGGGAGTATATGAGAACATTTATTCTATCATTAGAACGAGACTAATTTGTAGAATGTCTTATATGAGTCCAAATGAATACTCGCAGGCAACCATCAGGGTAAAGCAACATCTACAAATTCAGCCCTTTTTGCGAGCTAAACAAGCTTTTATACGAACATTACAAGACTGGAGTTGACATGTAAATTTCACAAACCCCTCATCCAGTACTGTACCATAATATACAATCAAATTAAATTTCAATTCTATTTCATAATTGCAAGATAAAATATTCAATTATTTACGTATGAAATTATTCGTTTGCAATTTACCTCTGGTTATGCTTTCCAATCATGAATATTTGTTTCTTTAATTCAATTTATTCATGAACATAAATAAGGTTGGGGCCTTTTGGATGTAACTATTTGCAATTCTAATAGAGATAGTTGATTAATCGTGTTGAAATAGGGAGTATTGCAAACTGGAGGGTTCACCAAGTAATAACTTAAGGTGCGAATGCTCTCAGTTATAATACCTACAAATGGATTTTATAGAGATATAATTAGTCATATCGTCACAAGGAATTTGAAACAACAGCGCAGATAACAATTTAAATAAACAAGTTGCTGTTTGTTTGAAATAATGCTTCAATACAATCAAATATAAATTTCAACCCCCAACGTTTTAGTCTCTTTCTCACTCAATCACGCTCTCTCTTCACCTCTTTCTCTCCTTAAATCCATTAATCATTTTAAAGACATCACTTTAACATAAAATCAATAACTACCGGCGCCTAAGTTAATTTACAGACAACAGATTGCCTACTTTACAGTCATCAGGCATCGAATGATAAAGCTATAGTTTATTTTGAAGGCAAAGGGTGCATTTATGTCTAGCAAAATATGGAGTTAAGAAAAAGACGAACGAACGAAATTTTTACTTTCTTTAGAAGTTGTTGAATAAAATTGGCGGATTCTTTTCCAAGGTTTTATTTATTTTTTATTTTTTAATATTTCCATTTTATTTCCTCAACATTACTTTACTATTACATTATGAGATGTTTAGATTTCGTTTATAATTTATGTAATTATACTAGCTGATTAACGTGTTACCCGAGTATTTATTTATCCCAATCGTCTATTAGTCAAAAGAGAAAAATTAATTCTATCTATAGTTTAAAATCGAAGTAACTAAACTTGGGCTAAAATGTGATCGGAACTCACATCAATCAGCTTAGCGACCCCAAAACTATGAATTCGACAATTAAATTGGTAGTATTCGATTACTTTGTATATGTCACCTCTTCCAATTCCTCCCCTAGGAGTGCTAAAAGTGTCTTAACCAAAAGTGTTTTGTTTCCAAATTTTAAATCTTATCTGTGACAAGTTTGATTAAAATTACTAAAGAAGTTCTAGAGTTATACTGGAAAACAAACATACACACACAAACACCCACACTCGTACATACATAAAGACAAACAGAAAATTATGATATAAGTAGATATTTAAAAGATGAAAGTAAAAAATAAGACACTAGGTAGTAAATATAAATAAGTGTTGTATGTACTTAGATTTTGTTCACAAAAACAAACAAATATTATGTATACACATCATTAGAGTTTACTTACTTTTATTAGTTTTAGAATTGATTAATTGCTGAAGGTTTTTAACAGATTACGTACCAATTATATATATAAGAACGCGCATTCACCTTGGAAAGAGAATTTTAAGGATATTTCTTTCTTTTTCTCACATAAAGTATACAGAACATCGCAGAAGCATAGTTACTATTTTGTCCTTGCATAATAACAAACAATCATAGAGATGGTAGAGTTACGTACTGTACAAATCCTTCCTCGTTTTGTAATGGCCGCTAATTGGTATGAGAGAATCCTTGATAACATCAACCCATACGGTGATCAAAATGTAGGCACATTACTCAAAAATATTCTCTAATTTGTATAAAATAAACCTTTTTAATGCGATCAGTATTTAAGATAAGACGACTTATATATTCTGTAGGCCTACATCCGATTTAGGAGAGGTAGGGAAAGAGACAAACTCAAACTGTTTAAAACTTAAACTCCAGTCCAGTTATACCTCATTTTAAAGGTCTATTAAAAACAAACACAATGTTTCAATCCTAATTTAATTCATGTCCCCAACTTAAGATGATGATAAAAAATGCGATGATGAATACATTCAAATAAATATTTTCTAATTTGAGATATACAAATACTATTTCATTATATAGTTTCTCCTAATTGTCATTTGTTGAGTTTGAAAATGGAATTTTAGTGGAGCGTGGATAAATTTTCTTTTCTTACACCAGCTATGCAAATTGACCTATTGTTTCATCCAAAATTGTACCCAAAATAAATAATTTTCAAACTGTCTTAACTTTACGTACTTTTGCGCACGGCAATGTTGATAGACAAATTTCTTGAATTTTATTGTGCGCCAAATTTATAAATACATATTGAGCTTGACTTTATATTAGATAGAAAAAAACTCAATATAACTAAGTTAGATATAGTTTAGTTATTGTAGCTCATGTATCACTGAGGATGTCGATTTTGTCGTTGAAACGCATTTGATTAAGTAAACGTAATTTTTGTGAGATTTTGCGCCAAATTTAGTTTTATCTTAATAGGTATTTTTGTTTTGTATAAATACTAAACTCTCTTCAATAGGCTATCAATATTTTAGTGACAGCTGTTGCCATAACAGTTAAGGGTATAAAGTATACTTAGTCGCACGAGAGAACAAGTGATGCCTGAGGCGCAACCAAAGGCGGCAATTTCTCGATGGCGACAAAGATACTTTAAACACGTGATACACACAAAATTGTTCCTAATGTAACAGTTTTAATAAGAGTCCCACAATTTTATTTTGAACAATATTACTACGGTTAATTTTATTTTGAGTTTATCCAACGATTACGTTTTTCAAAAGATGAAATAGGTCATATTTGTTTAGGACCAAAGTAAATAAGTCAGCTGATTGTTTTAACTTTCCTCCCCCGCCATGGATAGAAAAGTATTTTTCCTTGCACCGTGAGTTAAGAAAAGTGAAATGTATTAATAATTACATGACGCTGAATTTAAGGAGTCGCGTTTCAAACCGATGTCACTGTAAAAGTAACTTTACGTAAATAGAAAATAACTACAGTTGCTTTTCGAGTTCACTTTTTTAAACAATAAATAATTCGCGATACAACTGTTTCCTACAGCCGTTTTTCCCACGCTTTGAACTTTGCTGTTTTCTCAAACTGCATATTGGCATGGTAACAATAGTAATAAAAAAGTGTTCAAATCTCAATCATTGTTTCTAGGCCACACAAACTTTGTAAAATAAAATTTAATGTAAAATAAATAAATACCATAGTAGCATACTATTTCTTATATATAACTTGTTTTGATATTCCACCTTAACAAACTGCAGGTGTAGGAAAAACTTTGTGTATAAGTCATACAGAAATGTCATTTCCAAACTTGAGAAATGCCGCACTCCGCTAGGTGTGCAGCAAACCTTTTATGTCGTTTGGAATGTCACTTTGTGCACTCTCACACAAAACACTATTTTCTCACATATTTTCGACCGCTACCATTGATTAGGATTACGTATTGAAATTCAGTTTTCCCCATTATTTTTTTTCTTTTTAATATCACTCAAACATTTCTATACTTACTCTGTTGTAATGTGTGTTTATATGTAATAGTGTGTTTTTAAAAAATGAATAATTGTGTAATGTATGATGAAGAATAATATTCATCCAAAAAAAAACTCGAAAATGAGGAACACCCGAAACAGGTGTCGTAAAAACACTCGAAACAGGACTATTGGACGGTGGTTTTGATACAATTGTATAAACCCCCATAAAAGTCGTTTTATTGTCTGGGATATGAAGACGAATAAATTTCACTAAATTCCATTTATTTAAAAAATAAATAAATAAATAAATAAATTTAAAAAAATTTAAAAAATTTTAAAAAAATAAAACAATAGTGCTAGCAGACGGAATTTTAATTTACTTGTAGTCAAACTTAACTCATGTGCTATGTTTTATTAGTATTCATTTCATAGTAACTCAAAGCATGGTAGTAAAATTCCAAAAAGGAGGTGTGGTTAATGTCAGTATAATTTTAAAATAGTTTCCATTTGAAATAGTATTTGGGATTCCCATTTTACAAGACCTGCACGTGGTTACAACAATTTCAATTGTGCAACTTTGTGATCTGCATAAATTTCACAATCATTAAACGATTGCCTTGAAATTTCAGTTAAGTGAAAGCTACTGGTGATCTACAAATCACGGGAAACCTAAGACAAATTTAAATTGATCTTTACATTCCTCTTTGTCCTAATTATTTTGCCCTAAACATTGTATTTGACGAGTTTGTATAAATGACACCTTTTTTTAACATTTTATTTAGAGTTTTAAAATTTACAAAACAGTCTAAAACAGTTTTCGGCACTTCTTTATTATCTAGATCTACTTCAATTATACTACTTTTTGGTCATAGTGATTCACTGAAACAATTACCTTGAAATTTCAGTGAAATGAAACTCATTGCAGTATAATGGGTATTGTAATTTCCATACAAAATATAAAATGAAGTCTTATTTTAATTGGATTTTTTTTTTATTTTCTCTCGGAAACATTATTAATATTTCTCTTAACAAATGATTTTATCTTAAAAGATTGTAATTGACGAGGTTGTATAAATAATCCCATACATCTGAAGGATAGTATAATTAACCAAAGTAAATTGAGACTCATAGCAAAAATGAACTCGTACGAAACCAAGGCTAAGACAAAAATAAGAATATAACTAATGAAGGCTTTATTTCAAGATGAAAATTTATTAGGACCATTATTATTTCGCTAAGATTATGACGTAAAACAATAGCAAAAGTTAAACTACCAACACGATTACAATGAGCAACACTTATGAAGTAACTTTATAATTATTTTGTGTAAATAAGTATTACCATTATAAAAATGTGAACCCACGGATAGTATGTCAGCTAATAATAATAATATGTACATATAGTTGTTTTATTTTCTGATGGTAGGTTTCAGAAACAAACTAAATGCAACAAATGATGTATAGATAAATTCTATCACCTTTTTAAGAAAAATTATATGTAACAAGTTGTGTTTTGCATAATATTACTATGTTTACCATGATTTTTTTTTTAATTATCCTAATTTTTCAAATTTTTTTTTTTTTATCATAGAAATTGATTTATCAACATGTAATTTTATAAGTTGATTAATTTTGTTATTAACATTTATTCACAACTACTTTAAAAAACTTTTCTAGAACTTGAATTTTTTTTGTTATATGATATAAAGGGCTTTTCTGTAGCGTTTTCACTTCATTTTTGTTTTTTATTCCTAACATATTTACATATAAAACCTTTACATCCAACACTTTCTTCATTACATAAATAAATTCTACTCACCATTCTGAGAAAAATTAGTAAAATGGAGCGTTTTTATAGTAGGCGGTTTTAGGATTAATAAAATGGATTATTGATGAAAAAGTTGTACGAAGATGAAAAACTATCGTCAATTCGAAAATTGGCCGCTACTTTGAACTTTAATGAGCGACATTTTGGTCAATGGAATCGTTAAATGTTTTGAAAAATCCGAGCCCATAGGGTAAAATTGCACTAAATTATATACATAAAGTGAGTCAGAAATGTTTCCTATCGAAGGATGATCGGTGGGCGTTTCCTTGACAGATCGCAATGGATTAAATATTATAAATTGGCTACTAAAGGTGTAATAATTGTGTTCTAAGTCTAGAAACCGGTATTAGCGTAATAATACAACGTTATATCGCTTAAACATACACTGCAGAAAGCACTCCAGCTGTTTTGTCAAGGAGGGTGGTCATATCATTGTGTTGTGTAAACACCTTCAGACTATGCGCCACTTGAACCATCGCCCCCCCCCCACCTCTGTTAGACTTCAGTGTTAATTATTGAGTTCCGAAAAAAGTGCTTCAGTGTGTTTTAATGAAATGGACAAATTTTACTACCACCCTCCTCGCAATATGTACAAAGTGTAGGGTGATTATAATTAGAATGAGTGGCCTGTTGCAAGAAAAACCTGCATATAATTCTGTGGTGTCCACAATAGCTTCATCTGCTGTACCTCTTTCATAATCAATGTCGTCCACTTGCTACACTCGTCTCGTAATGAATCGTAGCTTATTTACCTGAATGTGGACAGTACAGTAGTATTATTTTTCACAACCAGAATTAGTACTCAGATTCCGTACAGTAGTATTAGTTTCCGTTACTAATCATAGCTCTAACTTGTGTTGGGTTGACACTATAACTTTATGAGCACCACTAGAATCAAACATCAAACTTCTCGTTCAGAAAGCGAAAGTACCAACCGAAATAGAGATGTAAAATACTTAATCATAAAAAAGAAATGTTGGAATATTTTTCATTTTAAAATCAAAAATATATTCCTTATAGGCCTACGTTCAATTTTAATTAGAAATTTCTTCTAAATGATAAAAGAGATAATTCCAAATTCTGACTATTACTTGAGAATCTATAATTTTCAACGAACAATACTTGGTATCCTAAACAACTCCTTTTCAGAAATAACTCACAAAATTAATCCTAATAAATAAGTTAAAGATTTATGGAATGTACAATAACAAACAATATAAAGTTTTGTTTAGTAATTAATAAAAACTGAAATATGCATACTATTTTTAAACCAAATTTCAAGTCGCTATCAAATTTACTACAATTTCAGCCGGACATATACAAACACTATTTAAAAAAAATAATACTATATAGGAAAGGCAATAAATAATAAATAAATGCATTATGATCATAGATGAATACTATGGCCAACCAAACACAAAGTATTGAGATAGACTATTAGGGAGTGAGATTTTTGTTTTTTGGTTTTTTGTTTGTCGCATGATATGTTTACCGAGTTGTTTGTTCTTTTTATATGTTTGTGTTTTAATGGGTTAATTTTTACACACATTGGCTACAATGATAGAAAACTTCAATATTTTGAAACATTTTAATTCTGGCAGCCACAAAACCCATTTTAACGGCGTAATGTATGCCATATTTGTAGTGCGCAAATAAAGACCTATAATTTGGTATTATGACAACTTTTAAAATTTGAAATTTTTAATGAAACTTTTTCAAATGTCGGTGGATCATTACAAATATATATATATATCAACTTTCAAGTTCCTATGTTTTCTATTGTTTATGTCGTAACATAATGTTGACAAATCAAGTTTTTCATCAAAAAACAAAGTGTCTCTCGTTTATTCTAAATAGAATTTACATTTTTTTCTTTTGCGATTTAATAATACAGAAAGATGATTTGTATACTAAAACAAATAGGTTTTCCTTTCTATCACATCCTCTTACCTAAATTTTTTATTCTCGAGTTTTTCCATATCGCGACATAGTTAGACCGGAAAATGCGAAATGTGCATCAGAGTCTCAGGGATGGCCCTCAAAACTAGAGACTGAGGATAAAAATCCTCCATTAACAAAACCTTACTATCAATTCAAAATATGAGAAATAAGAAGATTTGGCTAAAAAGAGGAAATGAACGATAGATACTTGATTTAGAACCTAGGGTTCCGCTGATATTTATTTTAGTATTTCATAAATTACTTACCAAATCCATTTGATTGTGATTTGTATGTTGGTTTCAGTCACCTTCACCCTTAACCAAAATTTGATCGATGGCCTAATAACGAGGGGTGTACAAACTTCTATCAGTCACTAAATGTTTTACTTTAAAGCCCGACTTTTATCTAAGATAGCTACCGATAACTTATGTATCGTTTCGTTTGGAAATAAAAAAGTTTGCGCAATTTTTATTTTGTCTTACACTAATGTAGGATCCGTATGATTTTATAAATACAATATATTTTGTATTTATATTCGTTATATCAACAATTAGATTGTTAGAACTGAGGAGCTACGATGCTCAGTTGATAAGGGTTGAGTCTAACTCGCTTTAATTCGGTCTTATGAAAAGGTTTGGTTGCGAAAAATTGAGCCTAATTACAGGTGTTGTATTTATCCTTATTACAAGCATAAAATAAAAAGTAAACAAAATTTATTATAATGTCAAATGAACATCAATCTTCAGTTAGTTAAAAACTTGGCACCTCACGTAACACTAAACTTCTCACATTATTCTCTCCTAATGACACAAGATATTACAGAAAGATGAGTGATACTCAGATAATCTATATCTTTCTCTCTCACGCCATTTATTTAATATTTTCACTTGAACGAAGCTAAAGTACCTGCCATGGATTACTTGACTTAACTTTATAGAGAGTGTCTCTGAAGAGTCTTGAAAACTACAATTTGCCTGAATTTAAGATTTAAAATCGTTTATATTTTGTTATGGATTTATTGATTATTAAAGTAGTTTTTAATTATTATTATATTGTTTAAACGTACGTTTCCAATCATTGTACAGTATATACATTATAATAATTACATTAAAAACACGGTACTTAGACATACCCTGATGTGATATTGTTTTGGAATTTTTAAGAAAATAATTAGTGTGGGCCTTCTTATCAGTAGGTGCAGAGAGCCAAGCTGTACGGAATGAGCTATTTAAATATTGTTGTTGAATCTGCAAGTAGAATAAAACTTACAAACCTTTTTAACGGCTGTCATTTCCTTTAAAAAATTTAACAACCTTTCCTAGTGGTTAGCGTTCTTCTTTTCTGTGTGAGATTTTTGGATTTTATCCTCGCGCGTGGTGTTCAAAATGTTCAGTGTTGATACGAAATCATGAGCCCAGTAGGGAGTTATTGGTAGCGCATTCTGGCTTCGAAGGCTAGAACTAGAGCGACGGGACTCTCGATATATTAACTACACATTACCGAAATGAAAAGTCTCTAGTAATATTGTTTAATTAATTAATTATTTCCTAGTAGCAAAGTTATTAATCAAAAGTACACCCTACGAAGAGCCAAATTTGACTGAAATTATTTAACAACAAATTTACTGATATTTAACTATAACCGGCTGCTAGTTTTTTTGTTTTTTTTAAGAAGTCTTTTTTGTCTCATATAGTAGTCTACGAAATATGAATATCACAGAATTCATGTTTATAAGCTTTTACGACAATTCTTTAGTTTAAATGCGAAAAACCTTTCGGTTATCATCGCCTTATAAAAAAAGAAGAAAAGAACATAAAATAAAGACGCTCGACGCTATTTCAACAAAAACTATTTAAAACATCTATCACTTTGAAATTTACCAAACCGATTTATTTGGCAAACACATTTGTAAGAAATATGTTTATGCAAAATTTGCAGAAAATGTGACAAAAAATTCCAAACACGAGCTCTCAAAATAAGTTGTTTTAGAGGTTCAAGTTACAAAAAAATGTAAAATTGCAGTTTATACATTAAATATACACACAAATGCTCTTTTAAAAGTGGAAAATGTCTGTGCTACATTCAATGAAGACTTGTATATTCAAAATATACATGACATCTTCTTTTGTAATACACAAAATGGAAAGTTTATGGCGAAACAACAAAGTTTGTAAGATTTTCTTATGTCAATGGTTTAAATCCATCCCACTTTATTTCTTAAAAGGGAGGAAATTCCAAGCATGAGTCTTTATGCTTCTTACTTTTCTCACTTAGTATCAAGTTTTGTGATAAGCAATGTAATCAATGTTGTAATTTTTATGGAAATATCCTTTTAGAGGACCCTGAGTTCAAAAATACGTGTGTTTTTTTTAATTATGGGTGTCTGTAGCCTGTAGGCCAAATGATGGACAAATTGTTATTAAATTTGATATATGGGCATAACTATATTGAAATATCTCGAGAAGCATTTAAGAAAAATTATCAAGTCAAAATTTGGAGTACTGTAAAATCAAAACACAAGTTTTAATTTTCTATGATTTTAACCAGTTTGATCCATGTAAACAAATTGTATTATTATTAAATGTAGCTTCCTAAAGACCCAAATCTCCTCAAATAAATCTCCCTAAACATTTCGAGAGTTACATATAAAAAAAGCAAAGGAACTGTTATAATATGTATATTTTTCAATACTCTGCTCTACCTGTTCTAATTTTGATTAAATGTAAATATCAATAACAAAGTTCAGAATCTCACCTACTGAACTAACCATTTTGGGGAGATGGTGGCAAATACATTATGTCTGGATAGTATTTAGTTTCGACAAGCGTTTAAAAAATCTGAGAAATGTTTTTACTATTTATTTATGCTTTTACAAGGTAAAATAAACATCAAAAATTATATTTCTAACAATATTTAATTATCATATTTAATCAAATTATATTTTACATGGTATGAATGCATAGTTAATAATGATAAAATCAGAATACATTCTTAATTACAATTTCTTTAACCTATAGATAAAGACTGCAATCTATACTGTGTATTTTGTTCAACTACCGGTACGAAGATTCAAGAATAGATAGAGAAAGTCTGTGTTGGGACAAAGTTTTGTCTGTACGCTTACCCTGTTTTCCTTCTTATCTCTTTGCTTCCTGCCCAAAACTGTCAATATCAATGAAAGTTATTTACAAATAGAGATTTCAAAATCAGTTAATTTTATATAATACTATCATTTAATTTTCAGTCATCGATTGTGTTTAGCTTATTTTTAGACTCATTGTTGGATTGAATGAGTCTAACCTTAAGCGTTTTACACCAACTTCACTTTACAACCCACTTTCCTTCACTTTATCTCTACTCTGTTACTCTATTAAATCAAATAATCGACTGGTTACTTCCTTACAAATTAACATCATAGACTGATTAACTGTATACATTTTTTAATATAACTAACTTACGTTAGCTGCCATATTCTAATGATATTTACAAATCTGTTATTCATACTACGATACATTCTTTATAAGATACACATTATTCTGAACATATGAAGGATTTCTTACTGACACTATCTCTAATTTCACAATGGTATGTTAAATATTAATAAATTGCTTTAGGAATATCTACTAGATTATAAAATGTATCTCTTAGATGACACTGTATTATGTGATTTATTTATTAGTTTTTAATTTTTTATTTTACAATTAATTTACAATGTAATATATATTTAACACGTTTAGATGGTTTATAGGGGTCTAATAAAACACATTAATAATTTAAACATTATTACATTTATGTAATTATTTAGTGTCATTATTTTACTTGTTGGTTATATATTTGGGGCTTTTCTTAGGTTTATGTGTATTATATATAAGTATGATGGTGTATTTGTGTGTAGTGTACATGTAACGGTATATCTATATGTAAATTAAATTAGTTTTTCGACACAATATAAAAGTAATTATAACACGATTCTGGTTTTTAAATATATAAAATTTATATTATTCTTGATTTAAATATTTCTTGGTGTTTCTTTATACAATTATACCACGGATCTAACTGTAATTTTAATTATAAAATTACACTTTTCCTTTATTAAAAACAAAATAGTTCTTTAATAAATCATGCACAAACTATATTTTAAAATTAAATATGATACCAATTGCATTTATTATCATTATGAACTTCAATATTAATTATTTTCAGTTTCTAAATTAATTTAATACCTTCGATTCTTAAAAATTCTAGTATATATTTATTTATTTTGTATTTTATATGACTGTATATTACATTCATAATTTTTAAAGTTCAAATTGGAAATTACAAACATATTTACTTAAAATAAACTATGATTTGTTTTTGAACACGTTATAAGACAAGTTCGTAGGAAAACATTCTTTTAAGTTCATTAGAACTGGGTTTAAAGTGTCTACCCACTTATCATACATGTTTTATAGAAAAAAATATTATATTAACTTGATCTTTTTCTTTTTTTTTTAACTTGTAAGTATAAACATACAGTTATTGAATATTAAAAAACTGTTTATATGTTTGATAATAAATATTACATATTAATATTATATAATATAAATATTAATTGAAGATGTTTATATTCATATTAAAAACGAAGAAGCAAGTAGAATTATTTATTTTCATTTTATTTTAAGTGTTAATTTTTGTTTCTATTTTCAACTGCCTATATATTAATTTAGAGTTTAAAGCCAAAGCCATATGACTATAGCTTACGTCAGTTGGCAATGATTTCTCTCAAAGCAACGGACAAACTGTTTGTTGTTTGTAACTAAAGAGCGGCCTGGAGCAGAATCATTTCTTATATCAACAGAACTGCCTACAACGCTTGATCCCTTTTAAAATACAAACAAACCGTCTAAAATTTAAACTGACAAAGTTCATAAAGCTTGAGTATTCAAACTTAAATTGAAAACAATTGAGTAAATAATTTATTCAGAAACCAAGCCAATAGAAACACTTCAAGCCCTTTAATTAAAACCAATAGAAATGTGAGACAAATATTGGGAAACCTTTTTCACGGATTAAAAACTGAAATTAAAAACAAAACAAAAGGACTTCCAAATCTGGAGTTATTGTTTGAAAAATAAGAATAAACAATCGCAGGCAAATAAATCAATATAACCCAAAAAGTATCTATATAAATTTAAAATAAATGTGTATTTTAAAATCCAGAACAAATGTAAAATACAGCAAGGAAAAAAAATATTGGATCATATATTTGAAAACACTATAACGATTTTTTACCGCATTTCATCGTAGCAATTTTTTTTCCTTTGTACATACAAGAAATTCAAACGAATTGAACCTGTTTAATTAATAAATGAAACAGTCATTAAGCTTAACAATATATATATTCTAATTTACTTTATCATTAAAAATTATTTGTATATGTTAAAATATAATTGTTACTCAACTTTTTACTAAAAAACAAAATATAGAGTTATTTATAACAGATGATGTTGATTTATATTTTATTACTCAAGTAAAGAAGTTGAAGATATTTCAATACATTTAAGATGACTAATGTGTAACAATAAAAAGTTGTTTTTTCTTACAAAAATACCTTTTGTTATGTTTATCAAAGCCGTTAAAAAAGTTTATTTATCTTTATTTACAATTACTTATTACGAACCCTGACCTAAATATTTAATCATGATATTTTTAAAAACAAAGGTAGGTTAGTAAATAATATTTCAGCGCTAAAAATATAAAAAATTAAAAAACTTTCAACCTCACCACCGATGTCGTCTGGTAAACATTAAATTTGGGATATTTTAAACAATTACTAGAAATGTATTAATGTTCTCATAAATACATATCTAGTGGGCAATCATAGCTCTCTAAATCAGCACATTTAGCAGTTTTTATATCACTGTAGTAGCAAAGAAAGATCAAATTAAATATTTTTTTACTTCGTTTAATAAAGTTAGTAATGTTAAAATATTATTTATTATTACTTTTATTGAATATTACAAAACAATATGTAATAATAAGCTAATTTAATGCGCCATACTGTAAAATGTTACTTTAGCTCCGTAATAAAGTTATATTTTTTATATTTCCAAAATAATTTCATAAAGATAAGTAAACTTTTAATATTGTTACAAAATTTGTCTCAACATTTCTAAATACAATAAATATGTATTTTTGTTAAATAACATTGTTGTATATGTTTATTAAAACTTTTATTAGTTTATATTTCACATATTAGTTCATTAATATTAGTTTGTAAAGTAGACTATTTCTATAATCAAATATAAGGTTGACATTCGAAGGTGTTTTCAATTGTGACTACATTAATTTCTTGTGTAAAATTTTACTTTAAAGGACATCTAAACGTTTTAGTTTCATTATAGAAAATTCATTTATTTTTATTTAATTTAAAAATAATATATTTTGGTTATTTTATTCCGATTTTAAATATTTCTTAACTAAAAGATGAATATGAATAGCAAAGGAATGTTAAAACCAGTATACATAGTTTGGTCGTAAAGTTTTAATGAAAGTACGAAACTGCGGATAATAAATACTATAAAATTTATAAATCGACCATAACGTTCTCATTTGTTGGCGTTCTAAAGAAGAAATTTATTTATTTTACTCATTCAACAAACGTTGCATAAGATAAATAAGGTAATCGTGGGGAAAAATCGAAGTCTTGTTTTAACTTACCTTTACTTTTCATAATCATAGGTTGCTTTCATCGCGTCAGTTCATCTCACTTAAAACTGTAAAAATTAACATAAAAATTCGGCAAGATGAACTCTTACGTGTACATATAGGAACCTAATGAAATTTTGAAAAACTCAATACTGAATTACAAAATGACAGCCCCAGATCTGTACAACAACATATTAGAAAGTTTTACAGCAATCGTAGTGAGTGGAAACTGAGACATAATATTTGCAGTTTCTATAAAATTAAGCTTTGATAAATACCTTGATGGTCCCTATTAAATTGTTTTATTTTGACACTTCCACACATTGCAGTAATAACATACATAAACACACCCTTATGGTTGTAATCTATATAAACGTTCATTTACGACTTTGCAGCCACCTGTATCTACAGTTGTTAATAATATGAACGAATCAACCTGTATCATATTATAGTGTTTATAAGTTTCATTTTATTTGAACCTAGTTAACTATATCTAATAGTGTTATTTTTGTAATTAAATTAAAATATTTATTTATTTTTATGTGGATAATTCATAACGTGAGTCAAACACGTTGTTTATAGAGTAGCACCCCTAAAGATTATACCTACAGTATCTAACGTGCTTTATTTATATACTTCAGTTAAAACTTGTTCATTTTGACTTCAATTATTTAATTTTTATTTTATCAGTTCTCTTTTTTAGAACTGTGCAGAAAATGGCAATCTGTGTAAATGTGAAAACCTAAGGATTAGTGGTGAAAATAGAGATTTGATCTAAACTATTATTGTTTTATATTATTATTTAAAGGTTCCACCATTTAAATTAAATTACTTCGTTGCATTTATTAAAACCACAACAGTAATTTAAAAGGACAGATTAAAATTTTTCAGCTAAATGCTATATGTCTACGTTACTTGTGATATTATCTATTTTAATCTCTAACTCACTAAAATTTTCCATGATATGATTATTTAAGCCCCTCTTACATACAGGAAAAATATTTTCTTTTAGAATATTCGCCACATTTTTCTACATTTATCGGCGTGTAAATTTGTCTACATGAGTCTATTTAGATATGCCTAATAATTTATGTTCCCCCTTTTCATTGGTAGAAATAAATTCGATAAATTGTGAGTTTCTTTTATATTGAATAACAAGAAATTTCGTCATTGTTAATATATAGAGAACAGTGTTTTCCAATTTAAATGAATGCAGCATGTTATACATTTAAATTATGAAAAACTTATGTTTATATAATATCAAGATTCTACCAGTTATTTATTTCATGATCATGTTATATTTATATAAATTTTATTATTTCAGGTTTCTCAGTGCTGTTGTTTGTGGTGTTTGTTAAAGATTGTTTCATGTAATACATCAACAACAACGCTGGGGATTTATAACCTTAAAACATAACAAAAGAAACAGAAAAATAGTTCTCGACCTTATCAAGTAACTATATGTAATGATTTTATTCACTTTGTCAGTTATTCTGATTATTTTCACTTTTGGAGACTTTGAAGATGAACTAAGGGTTGGACCACTAACACTCGCAGCACTAAGTTGGATTACCTGTACTTATTCACGTACAAATACAAACTCATTGTAATGGTTCCAACGACTTTCTTCGGCATCCATTCCTGGCTTCAGATCAGCGGCAGTACCTCCTGCGGTTCCTGAACCGCAACTACCCGCCATGTGGAAGCCCTGTTCCTGTAACATATCAAAAGCTTGTTCGATAGATGAATGTTTCAAGAAGAATCGAGCCGTGTATCGATCGGACAGACCATGATCAGGATCACGACTTTCATTCAAAGTTTCGCCAAAAACATCCCGGCACAGGGTCACACGACCGCACACCAGAATTCGTGTAATCTTCCGGAATTTAACGTCAGCCAGACCGTCTCGACCGAACGCGAAACTTCCTCGATACCCCACCGTTATATATCCGGGTTGTTTCCCTGAAGGAACGGAAGGACTGTATTCCATTATAGCATCTACCATCCCCGGAAGTCCGTAATAAATCGCTTCTTGGCGCAGACGTTCTTTCTCGCGGAAACATTCCGGTAATATCAATGTTTGATTTCTGAGATAATCCAAAACGTAACGGAATAAAACCCCGTCTCGGTCTATGAAGAACTTGCCCTTAGCGTCCTTCGTCGGAGTAGACTCTTTGAAAGTTTGTGCGAGAAGTGACTCCGATACTTTATTAAGAGTTGTAAGAGCCGTTGTATAAAAAACTCCGCCTACATTCAGTTCAACGACGGCCGGCAACTCCATGGCCGCCTTGTGATTGCTACTCTTGGTAGCTATTCAGTGAGGAGCCATGTGTGTCACACTCTACTGCCACAAGTACTGTGTGTTGTGTTCCTTGATCAATATTACCCAGCTTGCGCGGACCACGGACTTGCGCAACGCGCGCTCTCCCCCATATTAATAGCTCACAGTATAATACAACTTCTACACGTGTTGTACATGATTGCTGAACAATTTTATAAAATTAATGGTTCAAATTCTAAATAAAACTTTAAAAGATATTTATTCTAAACACATTTGTAAACATTTTAAGTATACATACTGTATTTTAATGAAACAGATTGCGTTTATGTCATACATACAAACTCAAATGTATGAAAACTAAAAAATCTGTGTAAATCGTTGACTTTGAAATGTGAAATTTAAATTAGTAAAATGTTCTTTCTAATTTTATTAGAAAAAGATATTACTTGAGTAATATATCGATTGCTTCATATTAATACAGACAAGACACTAAAGTATTTAAAACATTTCATTGTTTAAAATATTAAATCAAGAACAAAGTTTTATAATTAATGAAAAGTAATTTGATTTTATATTTCTAAACAGTTTTCATTCAGGCTTAGATAACTTCATCTGCATATTGTTGTTGTTTAATTATTCTATCGATACTTACTTAGATGTAAATATTGTAAAAGTAGCCTAAATATCACACTCATTCAAATACAATGGATCTCTCGAAATAACTATCTGCTGGTTTAAAACAAGCATTAACATAAATCTAATTTTATAGTTGTAGTATTTATTTAATTTTTTTTAATTTAAAATTTCAACCAGCTGAAATTAAAAGAATATATTACTTCGCAAAGAATTTTGTTGTCAGACCAACATCATTATTTTGTTTTCTTATTCTAACATTTAAGTTGTATTTTTACCTCCTCATGTACACTTCATTTTTTAAATTTTGATAGTCTGCCCAAGAAGTTGTAATAGTTATACATTTAACTTTCTCATATATACAAAAATATATATACTTTCAAAGTTATGTGGTGGGTCAAAAAATTACTTTTAAGTGTAAGAAAAGGTCATTTTTGGAATGATGCCTGTACATGTCCTTTCTATGTATCTATGTATGTCCAACGCTCTACAACTCAAACCAGTGAGCCGATATTGATCAAATTTGGTATTAACCATTTCTTGAAGTGTTTTTATTATTTTTTTCTACAACTTAAAATTTAGTTATAACCAATTTTCAAAATTGGCTCTAATGATTTGAATCAAATTTTGCTAAAGGGATCACTTTTCTCAGGTATAAGAAACTATGATCAGCAATTACGGTGCCAAAAAATTTAAATGAACATTAATGACTGTCATTAAAAAGTTAATTTCAATGAAATACGATGTGCACTTAAGAATAGTTTATGCTGCAACTGAAGCATGCTGAGGCTCTATTTCAATAATTTTTTTTTTTTTTTTAATGTGTAAAAGTTAATAAAAGGAGGAACATTTCAATCCATTTATCTCTCATAAGAACAGCAAATGAAAAACTCATTAATAATGAATATTACATATTATTTTCTCAGATAAAATATAAAGGAATATCTTTTCTATATCACATCGTTATTACATTAACTTAAACTAATTATATATATATATATATATATATATATATATATATATATATATAATATATATATATATATTATAGCGTTTAATTTTTATTTATTTTATAATAACTAATTTTCCATAGTTTTTATTTTCTTTACGTATATATTCTGTAAAGAAAGTTATTGGAACGGTTGTTCCTAATTATTGTTATTACTAGAAAGACTGAAATTATGTACGTTTGTTTAAGGAATACGCAAAATTTTGAAGTATTATATACAAAGTTTTGAATACAAAAAGCAAAATGTATAATTTTTTTATAATAATAAAAATAGAGTTGTTTTTGTTCATAATTCCTACAGCGTTATTTATGGACAATATAAACAGGCCATAAACTTTAAATAATTATCTTCACAGCCTGACAAAAAGGCATATCCTTCTCGTCCTTATTACGTCATTATGGTACATGATACAATTAACTTCAAATGACAGTAGAAAAGTGACGTCTTTCAGTAACAAAAATCAACTGTCAATGAAACACTATATTTAAAGCAAGATCTGGACAAATGTGTAAAGCAACTACACTTTTCTTATTTCAGTCGCCCAGTAAATTCTTCCTTGTGATGCATACGCCCCTTAGTCATGAGAACGACGATATATTATGAGCAAACAATCGATGTTGAATTTTACTGATAGAGGCCGTCTCAATTTAAAAAAGTAGTTATGTCTGTCGTCTGTGTTTTACGACTCAAACCTATGTATCGCTTTTAATCAAATTTGCTTATTTTGACCATATTTCAGAACATGTTTTTATTTTTTCGATGACGTAAAATTTGGAGGTAGCTCTCGTAAGAAAAAATCTATAATAATTTTGGTCAAATTTTGCTCAAGTTGTTAGAAACTCAAACGAAACTTATTGTATGTATCTCCAAAACGTTCTGTTAAAAATCTAAAATCGGCCATGAAGCTGTTATAAATAACGTAATTTCTCAAAATCACCTCCACTGATTATATTCAAATTTTAAAAATTCGAAAATTAATAACTCGAATCCGTGTGCAAAATCGCAAGTAAAAAACATTTTACGGTTTCAGGAATAATTTGTAAAAAAATAATAATGAACCTTGAGAACTATCAACAAAGGCTTAATTTTAATCAAGTACTATTTAGGCTGAGGTTCATTTATGGCACAAACAAATTAAACCTAAACCTTATATAAATATATGGTTCATTTTTACTTTTTGACTGACAACTGCCAAATTAACATTTCTAACGTCAAATAGTTTTGGTTAGTTTTTATTTGGTTTTGGAGATACGTTAGTTAGGGCGTTTATACAATGTATTTACAACGTTTATTTTTTAAGATTTAAGTAAGAAAACTATGTTTAATTGTTTTAATTTTTATCATGGGAAGTTTTATAGATGTTATAATCATAATACTGAAAACGACGTAATGGTTATTACCTGAAACGTCTAGCTCCTATGCTTTTATCAATGCAATTACATATAAATGCAGTTTGTTAAACTATTTGAGAAAATCTAGTTTATTATTAAAAACTCTAGTCTTATAAACTTTTAATTTAACAAAAAATATTAGTCTTCTAAAAACAATTATTTCAATGAAAACTATATTGGCTATCAACAAAGTTGAGTTCAAATTTGTTTGTTCAAAATCTAAACCTAAATAAATTGTACTTAATCTGCAGGGCTTTGGTTGTAGTAGTAGTTTCTAGCTCAGAAGTCAAGGATTTAATTGCTATAAGTTTCATCAATAACCGTGACTACATTGGTTTCATTTTTCAATTATTAAGATATTAAATTGTATATAATTTAACAATACAATGTTCAATGATTTATTTTCTAAGAAATAACGTAAATTATAATGAATAATATAAACATTAAAGTTAAATACTGATTGAGTAAGAAGAAACTACTCTTCTCCACAGTTCGATAGACAGGAAATGAATACGACTGTAGGGATTAGGAGCCTGAAGCGATCCGCAAAGCTGGCGATAAAAATAATTGCTTTCGTATTTCGTTTAACCCTCAACACGCTCTGCGGAGAAATATGGAAATCCTAGACATCGAATTTGCATTGAGTTTAGTTCACGATTTGCATATTAGTGGTTATATTTCAAATACATTATTTACACATCCATCCAAAAATAACCGTATTTCATGTTAGAAAGAAATTAAAGAATGAATAATGTATTCCAGTTTGAACACGGGCTTGAATTTTCTCATTGTTATCTATTCGATTTTGTTATTTTCTAAAGAAACGACTTTCCAATTATCATCAACATGATTTTTCATTCTCCATTAATACAATTTTCATGTTTTCATCAGTTAGATTATCGCAATTATCAACAAATTATTTTTCTTATTATCATTTTTGTTTTCAATCAACCTAAAATGAGATCCTTCCATTAAAAGTTAAATTCTTCATCATTAAATTTTATTTCACATTTAATTGTAAAAAAATTATTAATATAAATTTATTACCCAGAAAAAGAACACATCTGCCATTTTTACGACTTGTTTGGTATTAACTCATCCAAGAAACTCTACAGAACATACATTTAAATCAAATTTAATTTCGAACATAAAATGAGCTGAGGTTTTATTTTGTGTCTGAGCATTTTCACAAAGACTGCAATAATTATCTATTACGTACAAGTTAATCAGCAAATTACCTTTTACATGATATCATTAATATTTTCCTCACATTTCAGAAAAGCTTTACATTAAAATATAATATTCAAATATAACATATAGAGTATACCATGTGTCCAAAAAGTCCCACCCCCTCTTATTTTTTTTATTAATGGAAATAGACAGATTTGCTTTGAGGAAAGTTTAGATAACCAAAGGAGGAGTTTTTTGAAGTATCAAAATTTTCAACCCTTAACCCCAAAATGGGGTATTTTGGGGGTATGTCAAGAATTTTAAATAGCAACCCCTATTGAGTGATACCTCATTTTAAAGGTATTTTCAAAATAAGAATAACGGTGCAAACCAGAGGTCTCTAAGGTCATCCTACCCAACATAGCAACCAATCGAATTGTGAATTTTACGTTAATAATTACACCGGAAATGTTACGAAATGTACAACCTTTTGAGTCCAGAATCTATTTCTGCCAAAACGTAAATGGTAGACATTGCAAGAACTTAATATGAGCTAAAAAAAACAAGGTTACCATCATTTTACCAACATAGAGCAGTTTGTAATGTAATAAAAACAACCGGAGTATGTAGGTTAACATTCACAATTCGATTAGTTGCTATGTTGGGTAAGATAAACTTAGAGACCTCTGGTTTGCGCCATTATTCCTATTTTGAAAAGACCTTTAAAATGAGGTATCACTCAATAGGGGTTGCTATTTAAAATTCTTGACTTACCCCTTAACTACCCCATTTTGGGGGTAAGGATTGAAAATTTTGACACTTCAAAAAACTCCTCCTTTGGTTATCTAAACTTTCCTCAAAGCAAATCTGTCTATTTCCCTTAATTAAAAAAATAAGAGGGGGTGGGACTTTTTGGACACATGGTATAATAACATAAACATAAAACTTGTACATACACATGTAAACTCCGTTTATGTAGTTTCAGGAGTTTTAAATAAACACTTTGTAATAATTTAATAACCAAATAAATTATGCATAAAAATCGTTCAAACTTCTTTTTACACTCATCTTTCCGAAAATTCTAAGCGATGAGTCAAACGTCAGAAAAATTAAAACAAGTGACTTAAAATAATCGAATATCTTAAAAACAAGCATTTAACTTTGACAGAATATGAAGCTGAATAACATAAACCAAAAATAAAATTATTGTTCACATAAACAACAACACATACACACACACCAAAATTATCAGTTACCTTAATTTAAATATAGTTTTGTACAAGTTACTCCGAATATTAAATTTAACCCTCAAGAACTCACTTATATAGGATCTGTACCTTTTTTTCTATTTAATGTTTCATCTTTCGTATCAGGTCTCTCTTGATCAACTCTTCTTCTCTTCCTATCCCGACGTTATTAGAGTATTCAAAAGCTAGAGACCTATATGTAGTATAGGGTACGTTGGTAATCACAAACACTTTCTACCTTCGTGATTTGTCTAATCTTCATACAGACTGTCGTCTTTACAGAAGCACAATATTGGTCATAAATATTTAGGGGGCTTTACTTTAAACACGATTGGAAATCAATTTAGATTTTAAATCACAAATTTAGATTTACGACATTATCTACGTGAGACATGATATTCTAGATCAAAACTTGTACTTACAGATTGACCGATTGCATCGACCTATGGGCCTTTTATAACAGTTCCATATACGATTTTTGTTCTTTAACACCAATTTCTGAACCACATTTCTGGAGAGATGGCAACTGTTACGTTTTGTTTGGTTCCCTAAGAAAAAATTATTAATCTAAATTTTCATAGTTGAAATTTTCATTTTAGTATTGTGGCAGAATCTCTAAAATTTAAAAAAAAATCTCTAAACTACTAAAAAGAACATTAAAAACACCTATCGCCACATATCAAATTTGACTAAAACTTGCCCACTCCTTTGAATTATAGACCACTTCATGGATAACAAACAAGCCTCTATACACTATTACAAAAACTACTTCTATATAAGCTCCGTTTTTACTAAAAACCAATATTTCCACCAAAAACGAAACGTGGATCACCCCTTACTTCTCTCTAAGTACATAAGTGTAAAAGGTAAAATTTATCGGCTATTAATGTTAGTAATTAATCTCAACATCCAATGTTCTCAGCAAATTCCCTTGAAAATAAAGCTTTTTCAGTAATATTTCATGACAATGCTTAAACAATTAAATGAGCACAACTGGTCTATCCTAAAACAAGTTTTAAGTGTTCGTTACGGTCAGTACTTAATCTAATGGTATAATTGCGACATTTTTCAACTTATTTCCTTCAAATTTAACCAAGGAAATTCATACAATGCTACACATTACCTCGTTATCAATAAAGTTGATAAACCTAAAAGTTATACAAGGCCTTACGATTCAATTAACAAATTTACATAAAACTATATAAAGGCTTGTTTTCTACTATACAAAACAAAATAATTACTACTCAAAAAAAAAAAAAAAAAAAAAAAAAAAAAAAAAAAAAAGTAATTTTAACTGGATAAGATAAAAATTAAAAGAACAATGTCTTTATAATAGGTGGAAGATAAATTGAATTTTAGTCAAAATTGATATCTATTTAGGTTTTATTATTCGTTATGTAGGTTTATCATTTTAAAATAAATGTGGCCTTTTAAAATGAAATGTATCTTCTTATTTGTAGATAAGATTTTTATGTTATATATTATTTAAATTTGTGGACATTATTAAACCATATGGCTCGTATTAAGAATTTTTTGTCGATCCATGTATATTTTAACAACACAAAAAAATATTTTTTAGATACTTTAACACTTGGTAGGGAGAAACGTTTTTGCATAGTGTAAGAGGCAGCATAGTTGGCGAAGCGCGCTACTATTCATTTCACCTGTTTACTGCGTACTATCCTGCATAAAGATATTATTTTACAACCATTGACTCATAAATGTCTGTGAATGTGCTTGATCTATAGTTGATATTTATCACTGAATAATTTTTTTACATTACAATCATGTTTATATCAACAACCAAATCAAGAGTAAATTTCAATATTCATATTGTGTTTAGTTTCATATTAAAGTAAGTTGTTGTTAAATCTAATTATCTCAATCACTTACTTAACAACAAGCATTAATATAGCCTATAGATTATAAGGTATAATATAATCACTGTGAAATTATGTCACTTTATTTTGAACTCTCATTAAAAACACCGATTCTTGTACATTACTTGTATACGTAATATTTAAACATTTGAAATATTCGATTTCAAATTTAAGAGCTCATTGAATAGAATTTGTTTAATACATTTAAAAATTCAACATAGAAAGTTAATTTGATTTTAGTAATAGCTGTGGGGTATTGTCCGCAGAAGGGTAGTAGTGGACTACCTGCTGCTACTCCAACTCAACTGCTACTCTACCTAAGTAAAACCACAAACTCGGCCTTAAGATATCTTGAAATTTATGGGAATTTTGGAAAGGCTATAACGACCTAAATTGAATCAATTGCTACAGCCTGTTTAAATAAATCAATATTTTGTGTTTAAAAAATTTATTTTATATTCTTTGTATTAGTTTTCATTATATTTAAGAGGTACTCTGACTTAAACAGCCTCTATCGATTGAGATTCTACTGATTTCGTTTGAGAAAATTTATATTAAATAGTTTTTTAACTAATTTTGAAAAAATCTAAATTTTGAATTCTTGACTTACGATAAGTGCACCTAATCATTCTTTAAAAATATTTTTGCACGTTTAAAAAATCTCCCAAATTATATACCAAATTAAAAATAAATATTTACAGCCAGCTTGAGAAGTCCATGTCTCTCCCAACGGAAGGTTTGGAAAGATACGTAGTAAAAACGTTTAGTTTGAAGTCTTTCAAATTGCGTTTTAGTGCAATTTAAACTCTTTTTTTTGCTTTTACCCATAATTTTGACTTAATTCACCCACGTGTTAAGAGTATTTTTTGACTACTCTAATGGATGATGTTTAGTTTTTCGTGAATTTTTTTATACTCCAAATTCTTGTTTAAGTAAATGTAATCGAAAGTGTTCCCGTCTTTTTGGACAAAATAGCTTATTTTGTGTTCCTTTTATTTATAGATACCCCTTATTAGTACCAGTATAATTGTCTGTCATGTTTAAAAATATCTCAGGCTTAAAATCCCCTTCAGACCACATTGGAACAAAATCTTACGAAAAGATTGGTCCTCAATGACGTATAAACAACCAAAGACTTATGGAAAAACAACATTTTACGATTTTAGATCATGAATTATATATGGACTTGTATAATTATATAATTCGTAGACTTATGTCGACTACACAGTTCCAAGAAAACCAAGAGCTGTTCACCATAGCTGAGGAGAAATACCATTTTAAAGAGAAGAATTTAAAATATTGCATATTATGAAGTAAAAAGTAGTTTCTTAACATTACATGATCATACGAAGGCGGCAACTAAGGGAAGAGAGAGAGAGAGAGAGAGAGAGAGAGAGAGAGAGAGAGAGAGAGAGAGAGAGAGAGAGAGAGAGAGAGAGAGAGAGAGAGAGAGAGAGAGAGAGAGAGAGAGAGAGAGAGAGAGAGAGAGAGAGAGAGAGAGAGAGAGAGAGAGAGAGAGAGAGAGAGAGAGTGAGAGAGAGAGAGAGAGATCACAGCTACCTTTCCGGGCATATTCACTCGTCCTGTAAAGTACTTCTGGGAAAGTTGTCCCTTGTGGGGAGTATTGTGTTCACCAGGGCTGCGCTGAACGCAATACTCTCTCCTATAGAAGAGATTCGGGCTTTTGCCCTAAAGGTGACTTATGGGGCTTTTGAGTATGATTGGTCCATTCAAATTTTCGAAAGAAAAGAGCAAGTTGGTTAATGCCTTTTTGAGGATACCAAAATATTTGTATGTAGACTGCAACATAAACGTCACTATGCCTTTGGGGACATTGTTGCCAGATGGAACAGATCCAGTGTTGCCGTCAATTGCACCTTTCATAAACTTAGAGTTCAGTCCGTTTGTCTATTTCAATTTCTTAGATGTGGTTGTATACTTGTTGCTTCTTTGCGTTATTTGAATGTGTGCAATATATTATAAATTACATAAGTTATTCGCCATTCTAAATAATTACTCCATTTAAAGAGTTCTACCTTTTAAATGAAATGGAAAAACTATTTATCTGTTTTGACTACGTCGAAAAGTGTTTGTATGTCAGATATAAATTTGTGTCATATTGTTAAATAATATATATCACTAGTTTTAAAGAAGAAAATTATCTTTATTAAAAGTTTTGTTACATATTTTATGTATAAATTAATCAATTAAGAATGGTTACGTAGTAATTTATCTAGGAGACCAATTTATATTGGAAACTTTGGTTACCAACTGAAATGAAATAAAAAGACGTATTACAATTCCATAATATGGAATAGTTTTGGGTTTTTGGAATAGTAATACATTACTGTTCATATTCTTCCCAGAAATAATGTACAGTTTATTAAAAATAAATATTGTTTTAGAGTAAATTCAACAATCATTACATTTTACTTATTTTACTCCTTATTTCTAAACATCCAATGAAAATGAAAATGTATTTCATTTATATTTTTAAATGATATTCCCAGTTATTCTTCACAAGTGGTAATAGAAAGTACAAATTCTCTTATTCAAAAAATGTCATGTCTTGGAAGGAAATGTTGTGATGTGATTTTAACTTTATACAATTAAATATTATACAGTTCAATTGACAATGACAATAGAAGGTTGAGATGTTATTTCAAGGTTAAGACTGGAAAATTTTATAAATACGTTACACAATATGTTAAACATATATCATGTTTATATATGATTATTTATACAAATAAATATAGCCTATACTTCAATAATATACTGGATTCTTTTTATGTATGTTTTTAGTTATTATGGGGTTGTTATGCAACAAGGCATGGTTAATCATGTATAACTTGTGTTAACAACTGTTGATGGAATTTAATTTTGAATTCAAAAATGTTTTGATATTTCAAATCTGTTCAGTGGTTTTCGAGATACAAATGATTTAATAAAGGAGTGTCATCGCATTTTATTAAAATGCTAACGCCAATGTACACGGGTTTATTAAAATTGTGTATATTTTGGGAACCGTTGAACGGATGTTAACTATCTAAAGAAAATTGAATTCACAATTACATTTTCTATAAATTGGTATATCAGAATATTACTACAGTGATTAATAAAAGTGTGTAATAAACCAATAAAAATAGCAGTATTTAGAAATCGTTTATAATTTGGAGCAATTACTATTAACGTTAATAAATCAAAAAAATATGTATATATCATTTTCAAATTTTTGTAGGTTTTTATATAGTCATATAGAATATTTCCTTAAAATTTTAACAAAATCTATAAATAAATAGACTAGGCCTATACAAGATATAATTTGACGCAATTTTCAACCAAACCGATAGCTGTAAACGGTTGTAAATTGTTTAATTATAGTTATACTATTAACATAGATCTGATAGTTTATAGAAAATTTAATTGTGAGTTCAAAAATGTTTTGATATTTCAAATCCGTTTTGTGGTTTTCGAGATACAAATGATTTAATAAAGGCGTATCGTCGCATTTCAATAAAGTTCACAAAAAGTTTAGGTTTCTTGTTAAAATTTATTTCAATATTGATTTGAAGAATTTAGTTTTTTCGTTGTAAAGTAATTAAATTTTATTGTATCTTGATGAAATTTTTACATGTACATATTTATATATTTTGTTGTCGTAATTATTAATTTTTATTTAATTTTGTTAATTAGTTTCAGAGAAAGTATGTTTTTTTGTTGTAAATCAATTAAATTTTATTATATCTTGATGATTTTTTCACAAAATGTGTATAAATAAATTAGTAAGAAGTGTGTTAAATTTTGTTTAAATCTGTTAATTCGTTTAAAAAATATATATCAAAATAGACGATGAATTGTATCGTCTCGTAACGTCGAAAATATATTTTCTATTGAAGTAATTAATAGATTTTGAATAAAATTAAACAAATATGATAACAGAATATATATGTTTTGAAAATTTCATCAATATACAATAAAATTAAATTACTTTACAATGAAAAAATTTAACTAATTGTATTTTCGACGCTATGAGACGATACCCGTGTATTTTTAGATATATATATATATATATATATATATATATATATATATATATATATATATATATATTAATTTTAAGAAATTATTTACGATACTGGTAGTTATTCAATTTATAAACGAGTGTAAAACAATAATAAGCTGAAAATATTGTTATTGACGTTAAAATAATATAATAATTGTAAAAAAATCATTGCCTTTGTCATCTCACATCCCCAAAACCAAATAAAATAAAATATAAACTAATCGTCACTTAAAATTTTAATTAGTTGTCAATTAAAAAAAAAATAATAAGAACCATGGACGACGGCCATAAAAAATAGTTTTAAATTTCAATAAGGGTTAAAACTTGCTTCGCTTGTACCATAAACACGTCCTCAACGTAAACCATATTTGTTAACATCATCACGGCGGTCAAGGTCAACTTTTGATTTTTGCCAAAATGTTTTAACATAAAAAACATAAATTTAATTCTATTAGGTAATATTGATAATATAAAATTGAATTGCAACAATTAAAAATCTCATATTGTTAACCATTACTATAACTACAGAATTTACTTAATCACAATTTTCTATTGTTAGAGCTCATTCTACATCCAACACTCACACCCTTTACATCCTCCTCAGGAGGCTGGCTGAAAGACTTACATTTGCAACATTATGGGTTGTGAACAAACACTTGATGTTAGTGAGGGTAAGTGGATGCCTACATATATCGTCGGATGCCCGCGTATAAGGATACAAATACCAGGATATTTGTAGCCGCTTTCAGTCTTTATATAGGGCATATTTTTATCGAAAAGATAGGTTTTTTTTTACATTTAAATCCAGATTCCTATTTTTAAACAGGAACTGGTGTGCATCGCATCTCTTTATTCCGTGTTATTTCTAATCTTAGTTGTTTTTTTTTTATAACCGTTTATCTTCCGATACATTAGATGGAAAATGATGCACACGCGATTAGTTTCTACCGCGTTAATTCATTTTAAATTAGGTTCTTTAGTTTTTTTTTTTTTTACAGGCGTTTATATTCCGATGCACAAATCATGCAACCAGAGTTGCATCCGCGATTAGGGTCTACCGCGGTAATTATTTTTTAATATATTTTTTTTAATGTTATGACCGGCCGCGATAATCAAAATGTTTATACTATAGGTCGATATGTCAGGTCGGACAACCACGGGGGTTGACAACCGCGTAATATATGGTGGCATCCACATTCCGGTAGCTAACTAACGGTGGGACCCACCTATACACATACACACACACAACACACAACACACACTCTAATAAGAGTGGGTCTTTCAGTTGGTACACACAAGACTGAAATAAAACAACTTTCACAATTTGATCTTTGTGTTTTATTTATTAGACTTAAGTTAGACGTAAGATAAATTTATATATTTAAATGAATGTACTGCAGTGATAGATAAATTGTATAATATTTATAATGTTGTAATTTCCAAATATTGTAAATGCAATTGAAATATAAATGTCTTTTTAAAATGTAACCAGACTTATTTCTGAAAATTTTACTCTGACATTTCATGCCAAAGTATTAACTTGATAAGTATCTAAGGTGTTGCTTGTATGAAAAAAGATATTTATAATTTACAAAATTAATATTCAACGTAACAAATTATATATTACAGAAATAGACAAATCATTACGAGGTAAATCTTATACCAATAAAATTGCAGACTTTACAATATTTTTGTGTAAAAGCGAATACAGCTGTCTTGGTTTTCTACTCTGACGTGCAATTTGTTGCGTCCAGTTGGTATGCACTGTTTTGTCTGCAAAATAAACTTTCCCTATAATAGAATTCGTTTAAATTGGTAATTGTGTAAGACATCCTTAGACCTTGAATACTACGGTTGGGGAAAAAAAGTTGAACACTACACAAACAAAAAGTGTAGATCCAGTTAGAATGCCTCGGGATTGCCACACCCCGTACTCTCTATGAGTCTTTGAGAAGGGAAGTATTAATTTCAAACATGCTTAAAAGGGACCGATCCTTCTAAATCCTGCACAAGACGAGTTTTCATTCGGATAATGTGTGGTCAATAAAGCACTCAATTTTGTTTTCCTTGGAAAAACTTTTGATCACCGCCTTATAAAAAGGGATGAAAAATTTAGACCCCCCCCCCCCCCTAGCCTTCGATCACTCGTAGCGTTAGGCTTAACATGGTTAGAGACCTCTGAAGGATAGAAAGATCCAACCCGACATGAAAAAAGTGAACACCAAGCAGGGCTCTTTCGGGATTGCCACGTACACACACATACATATCTGGCAATAATAATGAGGCCTCAGCATTTGACACAATTGTGGGGACATGTAAAGTACATAGCCTAATACCACTGTACATTAATAGTTTTATGTACCACTTTTTAGGATTTGTACACTCCAAATTTTTTAAACATCCATGTAGGAAAATAAATTATTACGCCTATTTACAGGACATTGTAGTCACTATAGCTCTCAGATATCAGTGAGTATATCACAGCTCAAATTTATATTCCATTGAATTTGTCCTACTAAAATTATATACTTTGACATCCCTCACGCCGATTTTTTACCCAAACGGCAACGTTTAGAGATATTAGCGCTGTTTTGGATTAGTATTACGAAGCTGGCATCCTCTCCTTCTCTCACAGTTTCTCTTAATCTCCTCACCTCTCCATACTCTATAGCCCTTCTACTCCTATACTATAAGTCGTTATGTATATTGTCTTTATTAGCCCACTCCAAAACGTTAAAATTTTTTGTGGGTCAGTTTCGTGTCGGCCTTGAATAACCCTCAACGCCTCCAAAGTCATTTTTAATAAATCTTTTGAATGTTTTTTATTTATTTAATATTTATTTTGATTAATTGAACATTACAATCTTAAGCTACTGCTTAAATAAGTAACACATGTACAAATGTGTAAAGAAGCATGTGTTAGAAGTGTGAAGCCTAAATCATAATCTAGGTTCTAGCTATGTAATGATTTTATCTAAAACTTTAAAAGTATATACATGTGTTTAGTATTGGGACAGATCTTGTGGTTCTGCCGGCAAAGTCATCTTACACCCAGTTCCTGTCCAGTAGCTGTAAAGCTTCCACGTTAACATGTTTAAGAAGTCTCTTCTCAGGCCGAATTGCATAATCCTTTAATACCTCTGCCAATAGTTTTAGATTTACGTCCGAATGTAACTCATCGTTACGCTGATACCATCTTGCGTATACTGTTTTGAATACGTTGCACCAACAGTCTACGTTGTATATCCCCAAAGTTCTACTCCATACGTCCAAATAGGTCTGATAATTGTTATATAAAGTAGTCGCGATAAAGTTCAATTGCGATTTTCTACCATTTAAAAGTATTGACATTTAACGTACTTTAAGGTGAATCTGTTATATATTTTTTTCACGTGGAGTTTCCATGTAAGGCGTTTATCAAGCTGCAGTCCTAGATATTGAACAGTATGACGTTGTGGTATTTGTTTATTAGACTACTTATATAAACCCAATGGCTAGAATCTACACGTCGCAAAACAAATATAATATGGGTTGATTTTAGTTCATTGAGTTTAATTTTCCAGTCACGCGTCCATTACGATACCTGATTAAGAGATCTTTGAAGATTTTCAGTTACCTGCGCTTGAGTATTACCAAAAATCTTTAGAATGATCGACATTTTGATAACTTCTCTTACACGATTGTACGTTCATTGCCTTTGACTTATTCGTAGTTTTTTGAAATTTATTTTGTCAATTTCTTAAAACACACTAAATAAATAATTAAAACAAACGGAATAATATAAACATTGGTATTAGCATAATTATACTAAAAAACAGCAGAAAATTCTTTATATAATTGTATAGAGACCTAGGGGACACCATTGCTATCTATAAACGTACAGGAGATTCTTCAAGTTATAATACGTACAACTTGTGGGTTGAAAAAATGTGAAAACAACATGTCTAAAAACCCTCATTTCCCAAAATGGACGCTAAATATTGTTTTTACCAAACATTTTTTATTTTTATGTTATTTCGGTTAGAAAAAGTAATGTAAAGATTTTTTATGTCTTAGACCATGTCTCCCAAACTCATCTGTTTAGGAACTTGACAATTAAAAATGCTGTTGATCATAAACAGATTTTAAAGAGATGTTACAATTAAAAAACGATATCTTACACATAGCCAAGTACTACCTTTTCGCTGACAAAATATGTTTTTTATATCCCATAGTCTGTTGTATAAAGAACTGTTTACTACAAAAAATTATGTTAGTTGAACTAGGCATATATAAAAATTGCATAGAAACCATGATTCCAACAAAAATACATATTTTTTTGAAAAGATGTGTTAACCTTTCATATAACTTAATATTTAATAACTAAATTTGTAATTTTAACCCTTACAACCCTAAGAACATATTGCAGCTCTGGTTAACACTTCGCTGTATTAAAATAGTCTATCATTTTATGATTTGTTCTAGCTTTTGGTAGATAAAAATCATGTTTACATTACTTAATTTATTACTTTCCTTGTTTAATGCATTATTTTCTTCTTTTCAGCTTATGTTATGTGTGAGTCATTTAGAATTTCACAATATATGAACGAAAATTGTAAAACTAGACAATATAATTATACCTAGTTAGTAAATCAGAATAAAAGCAATATTCTAAGAAATTTTTATGTTATTCTGATAATGGAAAAATTGAGTAAAAACATCCAAACTCACTAACCAAAAAAATCATTATATAAATTTCAAATTGACAGAAAATATAAAAAAAAAAATTATTAAATTTAGTATTTAAAATCACATTCATTAAAATCTCCTCCGTTCTCGGCTTCTTGTTGCATAAAACAACACACATTTGACGTGATTTAGTAAGATTAACTATGGAGGACTTTAATCTCCAATTTTCTTCCTGACGTTTTCACCTTCCTTCACAACACAACAAACCAATGTTTTTGAAATGCACGTATAACTACGAAACGCACAGTACTAAACTCACTGCAAGACTGAGCTCAGTGTTTCCTCCACTTTGTTTCATTTTTTAAAATTATTGCTGAACCGTAATATTTAAGTTTTACGATTTTGTACAATTCGGGGTCATTAAGTTTCACAAATTTCAAAGAAATCGATAGAACCAATTTTGAGAATTATTTATAACAGCCAAATTGGCTGATTTGTTTCTTTTTGACCGATAATTCACGAACCGACATATTTAAAGAGATGACGGTCGTGATAAACCCAAAAGACGAAATTATAATGTTCTTAAAATTACTTTAATATTTTTCTCAGAGTGGGCCATACTTTGCTGAAATCTAGACCTTATGGTAAAAAATAACTATAAAACGTGAAAACAAACCACGGTCATTGCAAATAATGTCACACCATCAACTTAAGTCGATATCTCAAAAACAATTTAATCCGATTTGATGATTTTTTTTTTTAATATGTACGATTTTTACCAAAACAAATGAGCCAAATCGCATGCAAGTCGATATTACTGTAAGTTTGTTACTGAAACTACAAAAAACAAAACAGTCCCTGAAAACCCTGAATAAAAAAAAAAAAGATTCTTTAGGCGCTTTACGTTTGGGTCGTAACACATTACATTTAATCGTTATCATTTTGGGAAAACTGAGTTATACGTAACTCTACAACGCCATACTTCGTTTTTAATATTTTCAGAGATAAGTTAATTCACGAAAATAAATATATTTCTTCTTGTCGTTTTAGGCCAAAAATTACCAATAGCAAAATGGAAAAAGAACTTAAAATATAGAACCTTAGCATTCGAGTAATCTAATAGCGTCAGGATCGGAAGAGAACAAGAGTTGGTTAAGTGAGACTAGATAGGAATGGTGAAGGAGCGAGATCTAACCCAAGACCAAATGGAAAAACTGTAGATCCAACTAGGTTACTTGCTGATTATATTAGTGAGCCTCTTATGACGAAAAATATCTCAGTTTATCGAAAAATATCTTGGTTATAAAAGGGAAAATGCCAATAAAATTAAGACCTTTAGCACTTGAATATTCTATCGTTAGGAACGGAAAAGAACAAGAGTTGGTTAAGAGAGACCTGATACGATAGATGAGAGGGATTTAAGCCTAGTCTACATGGATAAAGTGTGAATCTAGCTATGTCCCTCGGGATTGTCAGGCCCGTACATTGAGCTCCTGAGAGCCACTTTCTTAGAGGTTAACATACAATTTTGTTTGAGCTATCCTCCCCCAAAAACAACCCATTTTTGTAGGCGGGGAACAATATCCACATTTATATCCGAATTTTCTTGGATAGTCAAGGATTCATTGTGATAATACAATAAGAGTTTTGAGGCGAATTTAATTCACATAAAACTGCTCAATGGCAACTTTAATAGAACTCGTTAGGAATGTAGTTAAACCAATATTACAAGTCCTTTTAACGTGTTGAATATTGTAAGAGTCTGAATGAACCAAAACTAGTTTGCAGACTTTTGTAATAACAAGAAAGGTTAAGAATAATGGGTTCTTAAATTTTAATTAAAAGTTGTTTTTTGTTTGTGAAAATGTAGAGCATGTATGTGTGATTAATAATATAAAATAAAATTTTTGTTAATTATGAATAAGTAAAAAGATATAGTACAAAAGATGAGACGTAATAAAAAAAATCAAAATTTGATATCTCAAAATTTTCAAAATTTTAATTATGGTTAATTGTAGGCAAAAGGGGCAGTAATGAAATATTATAGTAATAACTTGTAGAAAATAACAAATAATACGGAAATTTGACCAAATAAAGTCATCCTTGTAGAGTTTTATCAGGATTTAAGTAGTTAAATGAAATAAATTTTTAAAAGTAAATAGTAAAGTTTAAAAAGCTCTTAAAGCTAGATAAAGTGACAAAATTTCAAAAAAATGGATGAATTGCTTATGCTAATTCAAAAAGCCTAATATTTAAAATGTCAATAAAACTTAAAATTGTTAGAAATTTAAGACATAAATACGTAAATGACATCAAATTGTAAGATCATATGAGAAATAACGGAAAACTCTTAAAAACCAAAATAAAATAATAAACTAAAATAGTTAAAATCGGCGAACTAAAAAAACTCATAACTTCGTCAAAAATAATAATATTATGAAACTCTAAACAGAATAGTACGTTTTATAGCGAAGCTAACAAGATTCAAGAAGAAAAAGTGTCGAAAATAGTAATTCGAAGACATTGATACGGAAAATCTATCAAAAGTTTAGGCCCACCTAACTTCTGAACGGGGAGTCAAGTGACACCATTCTAGATGCATTTATATCTAGGGATCAAGAAGAATACAAAGAGCTTTTCAGAAGGAAAATCCATCCAGGGGAAATGAATATATAAAGATCCAAGAAAAAAAGTTTAATAATTAATTATATATTTTCATTGTCTTACATGTTGGAGTAGCCTGAGGCGGTCACAAGGTTTCTGGGCAGATAAAATTAAATAACTAGCAAAGAATAGCAGCACTGACTTAGCTAATTAAATGAAAAATAATTAATTGTAATGAATATAAATTACAAGAAAATTCAACTAGGAATCTGAGGTAAATAGTAAAAATTTCAGGATAAAAAATAATCGAGTAATTGATAAAAAATAAAATGGAATCTGCAGGAAATTAAAAAGGGAAATTGGCAGAACTTTTGGAGCAAATCACGGAGCTACTAAATCCAATTCAAAAAGATAGTATTACCATGATACAGTAAAGTCGCAAATACTTTCTCATGATGAACACGATTGAGAAAAGACATAAAATACATTCTTAGAAGATTCAGATCATAGGTTTTATAATAACTAGTATTATTGAAATGATTTAAAAGAGACGCAAAATTAATAATTTAACGAATGTTGAAATAATGTCGAGAAACTTATAAATACTTCGTATACTTGCAGAGTGATTAAATGTAAAATTGAAAAACTACAACTAGCACGCGTCCTCTTATATCGGCAGAAAACTAGGACTGAATGCAAGTATAAGACAAATTTTAGAACTTCAAAAATTAACTAAAGAAGAGAGAGAGAGAGAGAGAGAGAGAGAGAGAGAGAGAGAGAGAGAAAATATTCTATAACAAAATTGTTATTCAAGTTGCTTTAGATCAAATTTCATTAGTTTTCTAATTTCCTTCATCCCAAACAATTTTCTACAAAAATTCAACTAGCCTAATAAATACATTTTGTAGTTGAAGAATATTAATTGACTTAAACAGTGGAGTTGTATTTTTATTTTTTTCTTATTCAGCTTTCAAACTAACTTTTGTGAAATTATATTATTGGTTTAAAAGTTGTATCTTTCCCGAGATTATTGATATCCAATCTAGAAGTAATTACCAAGCAGTGTACAATTCTTAATGAATGTAGTTAGCATTTTCTCTCAACTCACAAAAAGCTTTAATAACTTTTTTAACACTTTAATAAGTTATTTAACTTGGATTGTAGTCTTAGTAATTAACTGGGTTTTTACAGCTTAGTTTATAACGAAGAAAAGCGATAAATAGTTAATCTTAGTGAATGTTTAAAATAGAAATTCTAAGTATTGCAAATTTCTCATGAATGAGGCAATTAAATTTCTATCGATTTTACTTATTTGAGTAGCTTAACACTATTTTTGAATAAGAAACATCGTAAGGGCAAATTTATGACACTAACAACTTATGATTTTAGTATTTATGATATACCATAAGGTAATTAAGAACATATGTTACAATTAAGAGACGCCTTGACAAGACTCAAACGCCATTCAATTGTGGTTAAATAGTTGCAACACACTGAAAATGAAGGAGCAACCCTACAGTCGCCACGATGTCACTTAAAACTTGATTTCCACAAATATTAATTGTATGAATTGATCTAATTGGGATAATATTTAAGGATTTAAATATCTATTGTATGTTGGTTTCATAATTGATATTTCTTGATGCAAATCTAGGATATTATTTTTTGTTTACACTACTACCCTCATAATATGTTAAATTTGTTCATTGACAAATTCATAATCTTTTTCAGAACTTTTAATTGTGTATTTTATAAATATGACAAATGATTCTGTCAACTGACCAACCAATTGTTTTGTACTCAAACACGGTGAGATCAAGGCACCGATACGACGATAGCGAAAAGATTACTTTTTTTTAACACGAACACCTTTATTAACATGAATATCTAAACAAGATGAATATCACGAATTGAAAGAAAACACAATTTTCCACAACACATTATTTAAAGACGATCTTTATGACAGTCGGTTGTTATATGTACACAGACCTTCTGGTACTTTCCTAGAAGCTTTGTGTACACATAACAACTGTCGACGATGGTTTCATAATTCAGAATTCAAAATTTATAATTTTATTGTATAAAATGAAGTTTTCTTTCATTTGAAATGGAAGTTTCCACATGCTCTTTTCAAGTGAATAAGTTGTATATTTAAACTAGATTAACATTGAATATCTAAACGAGATAAACATATAATTTAGATAAACATATAGACAAGTAGAAAATATAAGAAGATGTATTGAATAGCAATTATTTGATTAAAATGAAAGCTGCACTGTTAAAACTATTGTATCAATAATTGATAACCCTAATAATATGTTATGAGTTTCATGTTCACTTAAATTTAGCCCACTTAGTATAGGCTGGGCGGATATGAATGACATGTATAAATAATTTCGTAATTCCGCTAAATGTAGCTATAGGTTCACCATTTATTGCCAAGTATGTACATATTCATATCCCATAATGCCACTAAAGCGCCACTGGTTGAATGACTGTTTAAATATGATAATTGCATTGGTTGCAAGCTGTACTGAATTAATTCGTACTGCCCAAGGTGGAACGCCACAGAAGCCAGAGAGAATATTTTATTATGTCTGGGATTTTATAAAATAGCTAAAATTGTGAAGAATGTCGGAAGTAATATTGTTCTAATTTTACATGTCCGCCTATTTTTTTCTACCAGTAAAACATACAGAGTGGTTCAGAACTTTCCTTACAAACTTCGGGCTATTGTTCCTTGTGTAAAAAGAAGCCAAAAACCTACTACAACCAGTGGTCTATCTCTTTTCGTCGTCCGTCTGTCCGTCCTTACGTATTTTTTTACTAAACGGCTTTACAGAATTGAACCAAATTTGGGGGCATTGTTAATATTGTTAGTTTCAGTTAATAAGTTTCATTGTGGTGACCCAACTCCTTTCAAAATAGCGGCCGTTCAAAAAATTGAAGTATGGCTATTAATTAGAGTGTTCTTCACATTTCCCTATTAACAGTAACTGTTTATTAATTGAAATTTTAGTAATTATTGTACAAAAATATGTTTTATTAAATTAAATAAGTATGAGAATCTATGTATTTACTTATTAATTAATAGACGAGTAGAAAGTAGGAGTTCAACAAATCAGCTGTTATTGTTTTAAATATATCAACTGACCAATCTGCTATTATTGATCAACAATGAAACCAGCTGTTTTTGCAGTACAACATGAGTACAATATTATCTCAAAGTCAAGTTTAATATTTATTTATGAAAATGTAAGTTTTATTGTACCTGATTACTTCATGCATTTATTAATACAATGTTTTTAAAACCAATTTAAAAACTAATGTTTCTCTCCATGGATTTAATAACAGTATTTTAAGATGTAAATTCTCTAGTTAATAAACAGTTACTGTTAATAGATAAATGTGAACAACACTCCATTTTTTTTAATATCTTTACCTAAACAACAACTTCTTTTATTCATTCCATTGTTGTTCCATCAGCCTATTCTTAAGAAGACAAGAACATGGCCTCAAAACCTGACAAAAAATCTAAATCTCGTTTATTTTTTACCCAATTTTTAAAACAAACGCGATTTGGATTTGTCATAAAATTTACTAACAAAAGTTGTTCTTTCAATTGTTTTGTATAAAATAGGTAGTCTTAGAATTATTTCAATTTAAAATTTTTGAATGGCTGGCATTTTGGAACGAGTTAGGTTACAATAATAAAACTTAACATACTAACTGAAACTAACAATAGAAATATTGCATCCATATTTCCTTCAATTCTGAAGAGCCTTTTTTAAAAAAATTAAGTATTTTTAGTAAACAACACATACGGACAGAGAGACGGACAACAAAACGAGACAAACCCCTGGTTGTATTGGGTTTTTGGCTTCTTTTTACTTAAGGAACAATACCCCCAAAGTTTGTAAGGAGAGTTCTGAAACAACCTGTATATTCCAATAAAAAGTAATATTTCTAACATTTTTTATAAATAGTCTTATTTCTAATTTTGAATGTATGCTCATAATTAAAATGTTGTTATCATTATACATTTTTGTATACGTAGTATAGAGAATGTTACATATAAAATAGATGATCATTTTTCATGAAAATAACCGTTCATACGCCCCCTGAAAACCAAAATAGTTTTTAAAATGATATCCGTTTTTAGTGTCTGCCGTGAGTGCACTTTTCTACAGGCCAAACGAATGAACTTATTTAAACAAATTTGATATGTGGGCCTATTTTTACCGTATCACCAGGTATTATTTTTGTTTTTATTCATAAACAAAAAACTCATATTGTCAAATTTTGTTTAAGTGTACTCAAAAAGACCCAAACAAAATAAATAGCACTTTTAAATGTTATGAGTTCGGAAGTTATCAGTAAAAATAAAAACAAAATACCGCCCTAGGAGTTGTTATAAACGGGATTATTTATGAAAATTGGATATAATGTGTTTGGTAAACATTTTGAAGGAATATAAAAAATAATAACTTGTGGAAGAAAACTTAATTAAAAGAATATAAAAGTTTTCCAAAATGTAAAACAAGTTGATGGATGACATCATGGTACTTATTCAGTACGATCAATACAATGAAGCAAATCCTTTAAATTAAAATGCGTTAAATTTGGTTTCTTTGCTTTAAATTGTATTTTTTTGAACTTCCTAATCATGAATATCACAACTCTCTTGACCTCTCCTTCGGCTAGGCCCTAAAGCGCCTCGTATACCGGGTGTCAAAAAACTGACGGGATGGTTAAATAACCTTGAAACTTGAAAAGTTAGAAATCTGATAATTTATAAATGTTTTTGGATTAAAAAACAATGTTTTTATTATTATGAGAAAAACTCAACCCCACTCTAAAATGGCAGGTTTTGAAGGGGGGGGGAAGCAATTCAAAATTTTTTAATGTTACTCCATCGAGTAATACCTTATTTTGAAAGTTTTGTTTGATAGAATATAATTAGACAAACTAGAGATCACTATATTGCTCCATTCTAAAACAGTGGCTGGTCCAATATTCAAAAACCAATGTAGGCCTACTTTTGAATCTACTGTATGGAAAATAATAATGATCCACAGAATTATTGCAGTAAAAACTGTAGTCTACTTTTTTTTGTTCAACTTTGAAAGGTTGTCCGACATTCGACCAACAATACGCTGGTTAACTTTATTTATTGAATTTTAAACCTTTTTTGTTGTTGTTACTTTATTGTAGCTCTGAAAAATAAATGTTGAAATTAAAATTAAAATTTTAGGTTATATAACTTAATCGTCAATCTTAAATAAAATAACAATGAAGTTTTTGCTGTAATAATTTTGCCTCCTTATTACTTTCCGTAGTGTGGATTCTAAAGTAAATTAGATTTTTTTAATATTTGACTAACCCCCATTTTGAATTGATTTCTACTAAACCAGAAATTAAAAATAATGTTTACTCTGTGATGCTTTACATTTGAAAATTTTTAGTTGCACTCTCCCTTCGAACCATAAATTGAATTGGGGTTGAATTTACCTCATAAAGACAAAAAATTAGTTTTCTAAGCCAAAAACATTTTTTAAGTTTCAGCTTTCTACCTCTTCATGTTTGAAAGAAAATATTAGTTCCCAAAACTAATTAACAAGTGAATTAGAAAATCAAAATTTTAAAATATTGTTTTATTGTCAATTTTGTTCTATTCGGAACATAATTTAACTGCAAATTTTAATTCAATTTTTAACATTTTTTGAAATTTGAAAGTGTAATGATCATTTTGTTACGACACTCCACTCCCTGAATTGATTGTAGCAGTTAAGCGAGTTTACAGGTGGTCACCATATTGAAACTCATCCAAGCAATCTATTTAACCATGAATGTGATATTTATACCAAAATTAATTCAAAGTTTTCTTTAAAAACATGAACATTAATTATCTGTGTGTATTCACAGTGTTGATTCTATTAGCCATAGAAATAATTACCAAACAATAAATAACTCAAATAAAATATTTTTGAATATTGACTTTCTTGTCAGTACTGAATAAGGAAATAAAATGCGTATACTATAGGAAAGAAAATAAATGAATGAAAATAGTGGAACTGAAGACCTCAACTCGTTAAAAATTCACCTTTCATTCAGTTAAGGATGGAACAGATTCTTTTGCAATCCCAAGACTATGGGTCGAAGGACAATCCATGAATTAGAAAATAGCAGTCACGAACACAGCTACATAAATAGTTTCTTAGGTTTACACAGCTCCCAATGAAACTGACTTAATGCTTCCTCGTTCATTGCCATTTTATAAAGTGGAATATGATAAAGAAACTGAACTAAAACTGCATAGCTATAAAGACAAACAACAGTTATTGAATTTAATTTATTAATTTTTCCGCTTATACGATTTTTTACTTAGCAGGTATTGAAAATACAATAAAATTTCAAGTGAAAAATATACGACCTAGACTGGGAAGGTCGTATTCCCAGTCTAGGTCGTATATTTTTCACTTGAAATTTTATTGTATTTTCAATAACAGTTATTGATCTAGTTGTATTTTATCTAGAAATAGAGTTCAATATCTAGAAGTATTTGTTACATTGTTTGTTATCGTAGATAAAAAGATCGACTAAAACTATCAAAGCAGGTGATTATAAGTTGTCCTGCAAAACAAAGTTATTATAAAAAACTTTAAAAGGCTAACTTTTTAACCATGTTAAAGATTTTCATTGTTGAACTCTTTCCAATCACAAACCATACAAATATTTGAGACATGATTGATTGATACTTGTAATTGTTTCAGTGAAAAATTACCATTTGAGCAACGTCAAGCGTTCTTTAATTTAGTTTCCAAAATGGAGGCAATTTTTAATTATTAAATTTAATATGTAAATTTATATATATATTAAATTTTATATATAACAATTAAATATCTAATTCATCTAGACGCAATGATTATGATTGTGGGGTGTATAAATATATCCTCCAATAAAACTGCTAGGTAACATCGCAGTTGGCAAACAACTCATGTTGGCCCGTTTATGATCCCAATTCAAGTTCGGTTGACTTGTAGTTTTTCCTGATTACAGTTCTGTTGGTATATGGTCGTAGTTATGTTGACTGCTCTGGCCTAGCTCATAGATTACTAGTTTTAATATAGTTTACAATATGGCCTTAGGCTCTTTTCGTATTTACCATGATCTAGCTTTATCACTTGATAACTGAAGTTGAACCATACTCTCGAAACGTCGTTAATTTTTTATATTGATTATGACAAAACTCTGCATAAACTGTAACAATAATGTGAACAATCCATCTTATTCAATAACTTTAAATGATTATTCAATAAACCAGAATGTTTGGTAAATCTATATATATAAATTTCTTCTAAGGTAATACCAACAGGTTATAAATATTTATTCATGTATAGGCCTATTTAAATTTATAACAAAAAGTAAACAATAGAGTATAGAGAATGTTTTTAGCTAATATTTCGTTTATTAAAAACTTATTCAATAGCACAATAGAGGATATCAATGTATGGCAATAATATAAATAAACAGTAAAACAATGTTATCAGCTGATGTTAGTAAATCAATAGTAATTTACCAAATAGAGGTTAAAGAAAAGCTTATTTATCTATACTTTTGACCAAAAGGGAATTTAGATTATCAAATTAGTTGAAGTGCTAGTTCACATATTCTAAAATTAAATTTATTATATTCTTTGTTTTCGAAATTATGAATTTTTTGTATGCCTGTTAAACTAAAACAATTTCCGAAATTTTGATCATGTTCCATTGCATATAAAGATATTCTAACAACTCTATCGTTAGTCATATAATCATTTTAATTCGTAAGGGATTCGATGTTTACCAATATAACTTAGTCAAACGGGCAGTGCTTACACGAAAATTGATGTAATAAATTGTGTGAATTACAGTTAATTTTTGCCTTTTTATAACTTTTTAAATTATGTTATATAAATAATAGAAAAGTAAACAAGAATATAAGTATAGAGAATGTTTTAGCTAATATTTCGTTTATCACAAACTTATTCAAGTTTATTAAGACAAAATTCAATGTATTTCACACAATGTAATTACCAAAGTTCGTGTAAACACTGCCAGTTAGACTATATTGGAGAAACATCCAAGTACCATAGTTCAGGCAGTAGTTAAGTTGGACTAGTCACACATTTTAATATTTCAAAACATTATTATAATAACGTCTACAACAACTTGCGCTTTCCTTTTAAGAAATGATGCAAACAGAACCTTAAAATCTGTAGGAACTATTTAGCGAAAACATGTAATAGAATCTATATTGGCCTAAATGTACAATAGTAAAAATATTGTTTGAATTATACAATTAATTGCAAAGTTGTCTATGGTTGGCTATGGAATATTCGTTAATGGAGATAAACTTTAAAATTAAATAAACTTCCTACGTCGATGGATAGTTTTCACAAAGTCTATGGAAGTCTGGACGTAAGACTAATGTTTGCAACATTAATTTTTATTCCTCGTGGCATAATTTAGTAATTAGGTTATTGATCGTTTCTATAAAGAGATTAGTCAAATTTGAAACAAGATATCATGATAACATTGACTTCATTAATTTGTTGAAACAAACTTCCAATCAAGCAAGTGCGTGATCAAACTGTAGATTGTGACTTGTCAGTCACTATTCATTCCATTACATCCTTACCAAAAATGTAAACAGTGGTAAAATATTCCGTTCTTTTTATTTATGATGTTTGTTATAAATAGGAGTTCCCATGTCTAAAAATGATTTTAACTTTTAAATTATCTTTAAAAATATGGTCCCAAGGCCAAGACGAATGTTAGCATCAAATGTTTCTTTTTATGCCCTCCAACTTTTGAATCAAACTTTTTTATATAAAACAATTTTTGTTATATCATTCTGTTTGACATAAGCTAGAGTCTTAAGCGTCTAAAAATAGATCTTACTTTTTCCTAGCAATTATTTGAATAAAGACCTACAGCTATTTATAGCCCTACTTTGTTAGTTCTCTCATGTGGAAGTTCATGTAACACATGTGGAAGACTTTTTCAATGGCTGTAACAGCACAGTCCTCACTGTCCATTTCTCCCGATGAATTTTCGAAGGATTCCCAATTAGCTTTCTTGGCATTATACTTGCTGTGTATGACAGAAGGATTCAGACTTGATTTTCTCAATAGCTCAAGTTGCTTTAACTGGGAAATTGTTGCTTGCTAAATCCTTCCCAATGTTTCAACGTTTTATTGATTTGTCAAAATGTGGCATAACAGAATCAGGAGTGATTAATGATTAAAGTTGGTTCAGGAGGATGATGATTCCTGTACATCTGAATCAACTTTAAAAATGAACCATTTCAATTCTTGGGCTCAACTCAAGTGTCACCTATCAACATGAAATTCTTTCAGTCTAGTTTCAGTGGGTGCATGTCTCTTTCCCATATGTCTTGTGATGGTTTATACACATTAACCAGTGTGAAAACATAGTCGTTGATAGCTCTGATTTTCATTTTCATGTATTCAAATTGTTCTAGTTCTAGTTTAAATTTGTGATGAATGTTTAAACATGTTAAACAGACAAATTTAAAAAGGACTTATTGACCTATATACTGTGATTGTAGAAAAATCTACCTCTGGTTTAAAAAAATATAATAAACATGTGTTTGCATGAGGGAGAAAAGAACAAACTTAAACATTAATAATTTCATATTATCAATTCCTTATCAGATAATTTTTTCAAGACTATATACAAGATTAAGTCATATTCTGGAGTTTTTTAATGTTAGTATTTTACTGTATATCAGATTTTGAAGTAAATTTTATAGATTTTTTAACAGTTATAATATAATAAGTCCACTTGCAAAGATTTATGGACTACTGTAAGCAATCCATATCCAGAGGTATTTTTACATGATTAATTGAACATTTTATAGTTTTCAAATGTAGAATTTTAGGCTTTGATTGCTGGTAATGAGGACTCCTGTATTTAGATGAACTTTGCATTTTTTTTAAAATTATTAGCCACTTTTTTCAATTCTTCTGTCTTCCTATTTAGGATCTGGCGTTCCATGCAACGAAAGTATGCTGTCCTTGACATTTTTGTTCTGAGTTTGTCCTTGGAGACAAAAGCAGTTTCACTATTTTTGCACCTCTCTTTTTCCTTCTCTCATTATAGGACAGTCCCAAAGAGATGTGCTCATCTCTTGGATACTTTCTTCTTTAATTCTGATGAAGAGCTCTTTCTAAAGTCCTAGTGGGCGAAATATCTATATTATTTATTTGTTTATTTTAATTTTAATATTCTCCACAATGTATCTGTACTTGTCAATCATTAACTTTTTTTGAATAGATTTTATTTTAGTCCCTCTTTAGCCCATATATGAATCTTGAGTTTGGCTTGGTGTTTCATTTCAATTTTTAAATTCATTGCAAGCCCTGATATGGGATGTAATTAAGTTCTGTGACAGGTTTCGGAGCTTTCTCTAGGAAAGCGACTGCTAACATTCAGTTCACTGTGAGAGCTATCCCCTATGTTATCACTAATCACAATGATTCAGAGATAGGAACGAAAACCAACAAGCTCACCCCTAGTTAGTTTCTTAGCCCCAAAATTGTTAACTTAACACAAAATGTACAACATAACAATTTGTTCTTATTTTAAAGTTATTTGATAATAGTTCATACAATTAATAAGGTTTAAGGAACATAACATTGAACATCATTTGTGTACATGAAAACTAATACACGGTTTTTCAAGAGTATAAAATAAATCACATTGTAAAGTGATAAGATTAGAGTAAACTAAAAATGCTTTTAAGATTGAATGAATCCGTATTCATATACTTTTCTTTCATCATTTGTAAACGATATTGCTCTTCTTTTAGCCTCAAGCCTCACCATTCCAAGATGATAAGCTTAGCAGTGTCATCACATTGTTTGCGTAGCTTACAAACAGTATCATTATTGGTGATCCTGAGTGTTAACAAATGTTTCCTGAAGTGGCCATGTCCAATAAGTGATGCCATAACTAGATTTAACTGGCCTCTACTTAGCCTTTGTAACGAGTTAGTTGATGAGATGTACCTTTGATAAGATTTATAGCAAATTTTTGTCCTGAGTAATCCTGCCAGTATTTATAATGCCTGAGATTTAGATATCCACAAGCTGGTTCTGGAACCAGAAAGGGGATTTATGCATCCATTTTGGCCAGTTCATCCACACATTCATTACCACAAATACCTGCATGGCTCGATACTCAGTTTAAGACTAGAGAGTTAGTGGATGCTACGAGCCTAGTAGCACTCCCACACCAACTTGGAGTAAACCTCCTCCGAGTTAAGAGCTGTAAGGATAGCCTGACTGTCAGAGAGTATAACTATGAGTCTCTTGGTATAACACCTAGTTATACTTAAATTGGTGTATGCCAGAATTTCGGAGATCTCGGCCTGGAAAATTGTACTATATTTCCCCAGACTAGTGCTTATAGCAGTTTTAGAAGACACACTGTCCATATCCATATCCAAATTTTCCCTCAATGACAGAGCTAACTGTGTACCAGACAAGACTGCCTTGATCTAGTGTTACATCTTCCTTCCCTTTCCACTCTACGCAAGAGTGAAAACTTCCCGAGAAGGGTCTCCTGAAGACATACATTACGCCCATGACGTCTGAAGTCATATTGAGCACAAAGCTATCTAAAGTCACCATAGTAATGGTTCTATGACTGATACTTACCAGACACTCATGCCATTGTCCTACAACAGCTAGTCCTATAGGCTGATTTACATGCTTCTGTCTTAATAAATATCTCCAAGGGCAGAAGCCCTAGGGCGACCTGTAGGGTAGCCTTTGGACTAATTGTAAAAACCCCAGTAACCAACATACAGTCAAGTCTCTGTAGGGAAGCCAGCCTGGCCATGGCAGTCAAATAACATTCCACCTTTGGCCACCAGATCAGCCCTCCATGAGTAACTTAAGGTCTTACTACCGCACTATATATTCCAAAGGCAATGTTTGGCCTAATGCTCTAGTTGGAAACTACAAAACACCTGGTATAATAAGTTCCATAGTTCATCAAACTAGTTTCCCCACAAAACACAGCAAACACACACACCAGCCTGCCACATCACGTCTCCGACTTTAAACGGCTTTGCTTCGATCAATCCAACTCAAAAACTCCCACATTAATTAGTGTGTTTTTGATTGGCCGAGAGCTTCATGTTAGATGATGGAGCCCGCTAAAAACCACGAACACACTACAATCGTGCTCCATCAAAACCTTCGGACCAATCACAGCCCACCTCGGCTCTGATTGGTCTGCAAAACCACAATATGAATACAAAGGTCTGCTCATTGTTCTTAAAGAACAATGTGCTAAAATTTGTATAATTAGGGTGCTAAAACATCTAAAAATTACTTCTCTTCATGGAGACCACAACTGAACATCAGATCTCCACACTTCTCTCCGGAGACCACCACCACACTACTTCTCCTCAGGGAACCACCTAGCCAACTTCTCTACATTTCACATTCCTTTTCACTTGCTGACAACAAGGGAGTTGAGGGACTACCATAGAGCATATACATTCACTCCATTTACATTTTGTTTATTTCACCATAAAGACAACTAGACATCTTGCCTTTTCACTTGGAGACTAGTTAAGCCCAGGACGACAGATTACTTTTGATCAGAGAGAGAGAGGCCTCCTGGGAAATGTGCCATATTTCAATTAGGTACTTTAAAAACATGTTCAGTACAAACAATAATGTCAATAATTTTGGCACTATTTCTTATAACAAAAGTAGGGTGATTACCAACATTATAAATATAAAAATTGTATGAAGCTAGATACTGAAGTAGAGGCTCACCTCTATGATTGGAATCCGTACCCCCCCCCCACCCAGCCAATATAAAATGATCTGCTTTGGTGTCACAGTCTAAAAATAGTTACTGATCACCACTTGAAGAATGTTCCACCAGAGACTTCAGTTCGCTTGATGGAAATGGACTCTTGGAGATATATGGATGGTAAACTGAACCTAAAATTAAGTTCCATACTCCAGTTTAAAGTCACAACAGTGATATTTCTAGAACAGAATTGATACAAGAGAAGGCACTCTAAGACACTCATCCTTAAAAGAATACATGTTCTTACATCATTTTAAGAACTAAGGTATATTAACTTACCGTTATCATCACCTAAGCCTACCACTCGTCCCCAATGAAGCCATGGCTCTTGTATCAGCGCCAAGTCAAATCCTCCTCTTCAGAAATACCGACAAAAAGAAGCAGAAGTCGCTTTACCATTTTGTAGATTTATGTGGAGAAACCTTAGCATGGGCTTTAGTTTGATTGACAACAATGGTAACTTGCCACAGTCCCTGTAATTAAAATCTGCCCTGAAATTAGCAGCCTTAATGGCATTGAAACAGACCTCATACGCTAGACAGGTGTAACCGTAGCCTTTGTGGTCGCCCTTAACTGAGAGAATTTTTTATATCCATGCTTTAAGTGTAGGATTGTGCTTAATGAATATTCCCCATACATGATCTGAGAACCTCTTAAGGAACTTAGGGTGTGTCCGGAGGTACTTAGTCATACATAATATCTTTCCTCAATCCGGTGACCAATTTAGTATTATCACCTAACTTATGAAATGTTGGTATAAATTCCTCCAACCAATACTTTGTTCCTTCGTTACTGCAAGTAGAGCTCCTTTCTCCATGAAGCTCCCAGAAAATGATGAAAAGTACCCCATCCTCTAAAAGTTGAAATATATCCATTAGTGCATCCTCAAAGTCTTCGCCTTGTTTATTTATAAGTTTGCCATCAGGATAAAGATTCTAGGCAATAACCATCTTGATGTAAGCAATATCCCTGTAAGTCGGTACTTCCTTTCCAGATGTTTACGTTCATTGAGGATTTATATCAGAAACTTGAGTCTCAACCCTGTCCCTTTTCGAGGTCCCTCTGCAGAAGGTAAAGTACCATTTTGTCTCTATGATGATTGACCACACCCAACTCCTCCTTAGAAACAGAGATGATTTTCAACTCCGATTTCCTCTTCTTCTTGTTTTTACCATTCTGCCATTTGGAAGGATCCCATTCATCACCAATTGCTTGAATTTGAGCCTTGATAGCCTCATTCCTTTTTCTAATGGTGAGATTAGGTCTTCTGACTTTCAGTTCGCCAAGTTGGCTTGTATCGTCATCAATTGAACCAGAGAAGCCTGGTGTCTATCTAAACCTTTAAGGAGTTCCATCTTCTCCCCTTGTAGAAACACTTCATACACTCAAATAGGAAGCTTCCTCTATCCCCAATTCCAATTAAATGATAGATGGTGCCGCAACCTCCAGTGTTACATTTTAAACATTGATGTTTTTTCTTTGTTGATCTATGTAGATCCCACCAAAAAAATACGGAATTAAACTATCAACCCAGGCAGAGCCTGCATGCCAAGTCAAGCCTATTTACTACCAGGAACTCACTTGACTCATGTTGCTCCATTTGCAATGGGGAGACATTCACCCCATTAGCCACAGGTCGCATGACACCATTAGGGTTTATCTGAAATATAAAAATCAAACAAGAGCAAGGGAAGTAGAAAGAAGATCTTCAATAGGAAATAGTAGAGACAGCCAGACAGCATATAGGAATTATGCTGACTATAGTGAGGAAGGCTCCCAGAAGAATAAGAAGAAGAGAGCTGGGATAGGTGGTTTGCGATTGGTAATCCAATCGGGCGTTGGGATCGCCAGCCCCTACGCCGGTTAATACAAAAAAATACCACATGTTATGACAATAATTTGGTTATGTTAACCTTTAAACTATTCATGATTGTTTATTGTCTTCAAATTTTTACTGTTTATAGTGTATCTTTTATGACTAGTGTTTATAGTATACTTCTAAATAGTGTACTAGGATGCGCATAAAAAATCTATAATTACCTTTATTAACAAATTGTTCAAAAAGTAATTGAGAAGAGATCTCTCTAATTATAATATTTCACTTAGTAAAATGTGAGTAATGAAAAAATAACACTTTTTGTTTATGTTGAACAAATATTTGACACCAACTATATCCAATTTAATTCTTCACTTAAATGTAACGTAAACAAACTTATGTGATTGGTCTAAAATCAATAATGAGTTTTTCTAAGAAATATTCATTTTGATAAATCCTGAGCATCAAAAAGGTGTTTTTTTTTTTTTAATTGTGTCTGACAATTTGTCATCAGTGCAGTGCTGTATAACCTAAACAAGTGGTTCTATTTTGGTCAAATTTGGTATGTTGATATATTTTGGCCATATCTCAAGAACTTTTGTCCGATAACTCAAAATGTGTGGGTAGCTGTCATAAAACCAAAACTCAAAATTCTGATTTTGTCAAAATTAGCTTTAACAATTTTATTACTTTTTTTTTATGAAGTGTAGTAATTGTCATTTAAAGGCATAGGCTGCCATCTACAATGAATTATTGAGAGTTTCTGAAATGTATTCATTGCCACTTAGGTGTAATTTGTTAAGATTACATTTTACAATAGTATTTATGAGTAAATTATATAAAATCTATGACTCTGAAACCCTAGGTCAAATGTCCATGTATTTAAAAAAAAATAAGCTGTAGTATTTTCTGGCATATGGTGGAATGATTATAGATCCTTACATACAAAGGATGTCCACATAAATTCTATGTTCAACTCGTCAGTTGCTCTATACAATATTTATACCTACTCAAAATGTATATGTTTCTTGGAATTTACCTTACTTTACTTTTGCAGAATTTTACTGTGTGCACTGAATAACCTTTGTGTGCATAAAGGGAGTTTCCTTGCGATAGATTTCTTCTTTTTTATTAAATTTTCTGTTTATATTATTTATATATATATAAGTTTATAGTGTTTCACTTGTAATATTATTTTTCTATGTAGTTGCACTTTATATTAGCCAATACTATACATTATACATTATATACTTAGTTTCAATGTTGTTATAGTTTATTTTTTGTTTTTATACATTGATGTATAACTACATAATAAATATTATATTTTAATTTTTAGGATCTGGTACTAGTTTGTAAAGGCACCCATATAATTGGGACATTAACCTACTGGGGCAACTTTTACAGCAATTTTTCTTTCACAATTGTAATTTAAATGGATGTGTTATAATTATGTTACATTTTATGTTGCAAAAAATTCTATTCTGTCTCCCCAATTCAGAAGTTCTTGTAATGGATATTTATATATGCTCCAAAAAAGTTTTTTTTTTAAATTTCTCATGAAAATTGGCGCAAGTGCTCGGTGTTATTTAGAAAATAGATAAATGAATTCGGATAACTTTAAAAAAAACTTCTAAGTTGTCATGTTTTGTAAATGGTTGAATCAATTTCAAGATAAACAATGAGAAAGAAAGAAAAGGGAAAAAAAACGCCCATTGTTCTGAGAATAACATGAAAAAGATATTTAAAAAATTGTGTAAGAAATAAAATACTATAACATCGGCCTGTAGGTGCACAGGGGAATAAGTATGTACCATAACTTCATACACATAATTAATTATACACAAAAAATATATTTATAATTTTAAGACTTTAAATATTATTTATTATTATTCATCTTTCTAAAACTATAAGTCAGTTTACAACAATGGCCTACATCATTTAAATTACACAAGCTACAAAGCAAAGCTTTATATGATCACTAACTTACAAAATGTAAAGTTAAATTTGTTTAAAAACTGTTCATCAGAATTAATCAATAATACAAAGAGTCAAAATTTACACACACACACACACACACACACACACACACACACACACACACACACACACAATCCATCACAACAAAAAGGTCAAAAGTACTAGATTTAACAAGTGTTATGAGGTAGTTGTAATATATCGGTTAAGAGATGGCAGTATTGCTGCAATTGGACTGTGCTGCCCTCTACTAAAGTATAACAAGAAATACCGGAAATAAATAAACAAACAAAATGCTGTCAACGTCGTTTTCATGTTTCAAAAAGCCTTTGTGTACTTAATATATAACTCATTTTAGGTTGTGATTTTGTTTTAACAGGTCCTGACCATAGTTAATAGTTCCTAATTTAAATTGTTATAGCAACAATTCGTAGGCTACTAGATATATTGGCTTGATTTAAACGCTGAAAGATTTTAACAAGCAAGTGAGGTTAGTTTTTCTTTGTTTCTATTCATAGGTTAATCTAATATCACTAATTTCTCTGCAATACACATAAAAATTTAATAAGTTTTATTTTAATAAGTTTTATGTTACTTACTAATTTATCATACTGCATTAGAAAGGGATGAATAGGCATTTTGCAGCTCCTTCTTTGAAACTTGGTCTACTAAGCCTTTTAATTATTATTTCAAAAATGTTGGATGCATTATTTTATTATTCTTTCAGAATATAATTATTTAGCAATACCGTGTATTTTCTATGTTTTTATAAAATATTAAAACATTTATTCTAGGATATGCCAAATTTGTAAATCAAATTTATGAAAATAGAGTAGTCTAATAAAAAATTATGTGCAGCCCCCCAAATGAATTTTGGGAGAGTCTAGAACCACCCTAGTTGCAATCAAATAATCACACTCTAAATCTAGGGCACTCAAAATATTAACTGATAGATATTAAAGTTTGTTGAATAAAGGGTAAACATGAATGGGTAATTGTTTACTGTAACTGTAACCAGTATTTTTTTGCGATTAAAAAAAAAAAACATGTTTTACTACCTTATTTATTAATAATAGAACAAGTTTTCAATAGGAGCTTACTTTTTCACGAAAAAAACAACATAATTTCAACTTTTCTAGGTTAAGCTCCATTAAGTGAATTACACATTAAAATAGGTTTGTACACGAATTTTTACCTTAAAAGGTCAAGTAAGGTGGCTGTATTTATATAAAAAACTAAAAATATACATATAGCCACCTTACCTGACCTAAGTATAAATTTGAAAAAAAAAGAAGAAATTGTGCGTCTGTTCACCCATGCTAGTACTAACCGCTCTCATGGTTGTTTGACTTCGGTGATCTATAAATGCATTGAATTCTGTATTTTGGAAATCATGATTTTTCAGTGGAAAAGTTAGCTCTGCATTGAAAACTTATTTATCATTAATAAATAAGGTATGTAGAATTGATAAAAAAAAAAATCTCCAAAAAGACGTGCAGTTTACCACACGAATTATCTAGGCTAATGGTTTAAGTTTTAATTCATATATAAGAATTTTAAAACATAACCTACAAGATTAATAATATTTCTTTAATTATAATATAGCTAATATATCTTATGAAGCTTCAGAAAGAATAGAAATATATATATATATATATATATATTATGCTACATGCGTAGATCTTTGACTTAGATGCTTAAATATTAGGCTACAAAAAATTTAGCATGAATTCTAAAGAAGTCTATGGTCACACAACTTGTGTGAATTTATACACTTTTAAATTTATCTAAATAAATAGGACGTAAAATGTTCTAAATTTGTTTAAATTTTGATAGTAGGATATTGCTCACGTAGTCTTTGTTCTATTATTTTAATATAACAAAGAATTAAAGATTATTAAGAACTTATTGAATAGGTAATTAAACTTGCTAACAAAGGTTAAACGTTTGGCTTTGTTATGAATTGAATTGAATTATTAGGCCTCATTATTTAAGCTTGAATTTTTAGTGTTATGATCTACCAGATTATATTTTTTACATCAACCGCAATAATTGTCTTGTTAAGTCTATTTAACAACTAGAACAGAACAGAAAAAATTATAGGTTTAGGAAGTTTAATGGAAAAGAAAGTACGTTCTCTTTGGCCATAAATAAATACTAGGTTCATTAGGCCTACAAGTGAACAGTCTTGAATTGAATAGAATTATAGAGATAAGTGGGAAAAAAGCACTTGTAGGGAGGGGGAAATTAACCAATAGAGTAATGAACAATTTTTATTTTTGCTTAAAAGTTATTTCTTGTGTTAAAAAGAAGTAGCTTGTGTTAACTGTAATTTTATTATTTCAAAATTAAACCCACCGATAAATATTAAATACATAGCCTACTTTAATATATAGGCCTATGTATTATATATAGTATTTATAATACAGGATCATTTAATAGTTTAAGGTATTGTTTATGGGCTAAAGACAATTCACAATATCATAATTTTTAAATGTTCGAAAGTCCCTAGTTTTTCAGCCGCCATTTTATTTTTACACTTGTTAATTTTGATCTCAAAAAAGATTGATACTAAGTTGAAATTTTGTATGGACATAAATAAGTAGGCCTATGGCCAAACTACATTAAAAAAAAAAAAATTTTCAAACCACCCAATTCAAAATGGTGACTGTTTAAAACATTTGATGTTGAATATGTCGAAAACTGTTAGTTTTACTAAAATTAATGAGACAAAAAAGTTGTCTTTTTAATGACAAAAACAAAATATTTTTTTCTTAAATCAAAGGACGACCGAATTATCAACAAAAAACTGGAAACATAATTTCTTGGTAGTTGTCTACAACTCACAAGATTAACCTCGAGTCGAAATCTGAGTCAAAGTGTTTTTAAATGCTAATACTCTTAATAAAATCCATTTCTAGTTTGTCTGCCACAACAATGCAACACTAAACAACTTACTTTTTGTTGATCAGCCGTTCTAAACAAAAATGTTATCATCCATCATTAATATTTGCCTTTTAACCTTTTTATTGTGTTTATTTTTCAAATTGTTTAGTTCAACTGCAAACCAGTCTTAAGTTTTTGTTATGGCTAACTACACTAGTGAAGAGTATTGTGACCTGAATTTTATGTATGGAGCTGCCTTCGGAAATGCTAGTGAGGCTCAAAGATTTATTTTATGCTGAGCATTTTCTACACAGACCATGTCCTAGCACTAAGACATTTACTGCTGTCCACAACTGGCTCTGTGAAACTGAAATGTTTAAAGTACTGTAACAGATACCGGGCGAGGGTCTGTTCGTTCCGTTGCATTTGAGGAAAGTGTAATTGATAGTGTTGAAGAAAACCCTGAACATGAATTGAGCAATGGTGAGTACAATAAATGGAAACAATGTCATTGTATGGTGGGTTGTCAATGCCGAGAGAACGTGTCCATTTTATTTACAGAAAATTCATTAACTTCTCCTCTGTGACTATCATCATCATGAAGCTTGTTCTCTCTGGTTTCTTCACAGGTTGACGGACAAACCAGAATTTCTAAAAAAAGTAATGTTTACTTCTTCAAATGAATTGAGCTTCATTTGATATGGCATACTTAACAAATAACATTTACATGTGGCCTCGAGAAAATGTTGGTGAAATTGTCAGTAACGTAAATCGATAGTTATTTTGAGTACATATGTGGGCTGGAGTTCTAGGAGATTCTGTGAGCAGTTCTTACATTTTTCCAAACAGATTTAATTCACCAGTATATCTTGTGTTTTTAAGAAATGTGCTCTCCAAATTTATTGGAGAATTTTGCTTTAGAGGATAAGGTTATGTGGTTTCAAGACTAGAGTGCTCCCACTTATTTTGGCAATATTGTTCGAGAATATTCCAATCCGACATTTGGGACAATGCGGTCAGTTTTGGGTTAGGTGAGGAGGACCGATTCTGTGGCCACCAAGATTTCCAGATGTCATTAGCCATTAACTCGATACCATTGGCCTTTTACTTTTGGGATGTATGAAAGAATTAGTTTATTCTACCCCAATAGAATATGAAATGGATTTGGGGTCAGTAGAATTGTTGAAGTTAGTGGTACTATCCAAGAAGAGAATGCAATTGGATGTGTTCGACAGTCAATGACAAACCATTTCACAATTTGCAACCTGGTCGTACTCGTAGTCGGAAGAGGGCATGTTGAGCACTTGCTATAAGTTTTTATTTTTTTGTCAATAATTCGGTTATCCTACAGATAAAATGCAAAAAACAACTTTTTTTGTCTCTTTTGAATTTTTCGTAAAGTCAATGGTTTTGAAATATTCTACAACAAATATTTTAACAGCTACCATTTTGAATTGGGTGGTTAAAAAAAATATTTTTTTAGTATGGTCTTTACGCTAGAAAACCCAATGTGATATTTCAACTTAGTACCAGGCTATATGAATCTATTTTTGAGATAAAAATTGACAATTGAAACAATCAAAATGGTGGCTGTGTAAAACACTAGGGACTTTCAGACATTTTAATAGTGATATTTTGAATTGTCTTTGGCTCAGAAACAATACCTAAATAATGCATTGGTAGAGAGTTATGAAACACTCTATATTATCCTGTATATTAGTATACATTTTATACATACTTTTGTGTCAGTCAAATGTAGTCCTTGTTTGTTATTTCCTTTTATGTGGCTACATGTTTCGCTACCACAGGCAGCATCTTCAGGCCAACTATTACGTCCACAAAACACTTACACTTACACAACACTTATAACAATTATTTTTATACATTTTCTGTATACGTCATATATTGAATAGTTTAAATAAATTATGTTTAACATAGTTACACTTTTGAGGTACCTCAGGAAATAACAAACAAGGACTACATTTGACTGACACAAAAGTATGTATAAAATGAAATATATGTAGTTCTAAAGCTGTTCAACAATGAGTATACATTCTTAGACAATAAAATCGTGTATTCTATATACTGTAATTTAATAGTTTTAACATTTACGATAGGAGAGATTAACATATGTTATGTTGTTTCTAATGTCCTATTATAACTTAAATTTTTTAAATTAGTTAAAAATAGGAGCAAGGGATTCAAGACAATTCAACTCTCACCATAAATAACAAAACAGAAATACTCATGTACTGGTTTATATTAAACAGAAACTTAAACAATCTAATATAAACTAAAATTCCAATAATTGTACCATTATTTAAGATGTTTTTATTGCCGTTTTGTGTTGATTTTTTTTTTTTGAAAGTGTTGATGAACAACTTTTCCTCTGGTTATGTTTCACTTTTTCTCCATTACTGTATTTTTTTACTTAACTATTAGTAAAGATAAGTTTTCTTTAGCTTATACTTTTCATGCCCAATGTTTTGGATAAAAGCCAATTTTTCAATTTTGCTGACAATGTTAAATTAGTTCAAAAAATAAATTACTGACAAAAACTAACAAGAATTAAAAAATACCTAATAATTCAGGATTAAGTTGGTGTTTGTTGTTGCATCTTCTTATTAATAACTGTGAATAAAAAGATGTGATAACAAATTGGGAGAATGTATACAATTAACATTTTTAGGAGATTAAAAATCTTTCAGTGAAATTTGTGAAATATTTTAGAATGTGTTATCCAAAATTTTAAAGTTTCTTTACAAATTTTGTCCAGAGTTCATCTTTTTCAAAATGACTAGGACAGCTGGTCATGTACTGTTGTCGATACAGCACCCATTGTATACTAGTTTCTTTTGACCAGCTGTACTCAGAATACAAATAAATATCACATTATATTTCGTTTCTTTTAAAATCCTATAGGGACAAATCTTCTTAAGATAAAATAAACTGATTAAAAACGCATTAAAGTAATATTGTCTCATGGTCGTAAAATGTTTTAAACTATTGTCTCATGGTCGTAAAATGTTTTAAACCTGAAATCATTCATCAGTAATGCTAATTGACAGACGAATTATGCTATATTACTATACAATTTCATGAATAGATTACTTTGTATCTGTCATTTCTCCACTAATAGTTTGACTTAATAAAAATGAGTCAATGAAATATTGAGAAAGAAATAGGGCAGTAGTACTATATCTCATCAGGTTGAAACATTCTACTTCTACTTTATTTATTCACAATTCTTCCATGAATAATCTTTGTATAAGGAAAAATAAATTTAGGTATTTATCATTCAATTAAGTTAGGTAGACAAAACACTAAACAATAAGTTAACTAGTTATTATATTATTATTTATCATGTTAGCTTTATGTACTAGTCTAAAAACAATTTTAATAAGTGTCCATGTCTTATTTTTAGAATAAACTTGGAACAGGAGGATATGGCAAGTCCGCACCGTGAAAAAAAAGAACCAGTATTTGAAGAAAGCACCACCAGGTAAGCCTCAACAATATCAAACATCATACAAACTTTTAGTGACATTTTGGTAAACTTTTCATGTCTTGTATTAGAACAGTCGCACGTCTAAGGCATTATATTGACCTATTATAACCTTCCTGTTAATAGTTGTAATTTACTATATATATATAAGGTCTTACCAATCAATATCTTCTAAAAAGTATGTGTACTCATCTTCTCCGTATTTCCTCTAAAATTGGAAAATTACAAAATTGGGTTAGCTTTTTCAAGGAAGAGATTGGTGAAAAATAGTTTAAAAATTTGGGCCGTAGAAATTATATGTCCGGACATCCGTCAGTGCTTCATTATTTTGGTCTTAATTTTGTTCTTTTAATTTTAATTGTCTTTTACAAACTTTGAAAGTTGAAAACATAAAAAGATCTACCAATTTTTGCTATGCAAGTGCCACATTAATAAACCAAAAACAATTTTATTAAACACGTGAAGCTGATGTACAGTATTTAAAATTTGATTAAAATAATGTTAAAATATCTTTCTTTATTTACAAAGGTGCAATGTTTATGTTTTTAAAGATGTCTTTAAAATCCAGAAATAACAGGATTGTACTTTACTGTCTTCTGATTAAATTGTTACTAAGTAAAAAGTAGGCCTACTGAATATGTAAATTCAAATTTGTAGTTTTTTTTAATTAATATATTTTATTTATTTTTCGTTAATAATTGTTTTATATAATTTTATAAAATTTCAACCCTCCATCATATTTAGGTTTGGTCTAATATTGTTTTAGAGTATATAAATTACTTTCCCACGACATGAAATGAGGCAAACATTATTTATTATTTACCCATATGACCTCAGGAACCTTTAAATAGCATTTGCCCAAAATCACACACACACATATATTGTGTTTATGTGTATTAACATTTTTTGTGTCCTCGGAATATTTTTAGTACCTTCAAATTTTTTTAGAAATATCTGTATCAAAGCCTCAGTTAATTTTATTCACAAATGAATTTGTTTACAAATATCTAAATGACAATCATTCATAATCTTTAAAAATATCATATCTCAACTTCCTTTGTTTAATATTTAAAAAAAATGTATTTCACCTTCTGAAAGAATGATATAACATCATGATAAATGATGGGAGATAAAGACATAAAATACATTTTTCATTGTTTTGAAAGATTTTAAATCTTTAAGACAATTATATAAGCAAAATGTCTAAATGAAACACAGTTGTAATTTTTATGAAATATTTTGTTCCCATTTTAAATTTTAAGAAAAATTTCTACATCTAAAGGATTGTTGGAAAAAACAATATTATATTACTCTATGTAGATTAAATAAAATTGCTAACTCTGTTTTCAACATGGAGGTCTTTTAAATAACGGTAAAAACATGAAAAAATATTTTAATGCAAATTATTCATTCAGAAGATAATAAAAAATAACAATTTTTGTTTTGTGGTCACAGAAAATGTGATTTCTGTGATGGATGCTTGAATGGATATTACTACTTGTTTTTAAATTATCATCTTATTAGTTTTAAAATGTAATCTGCTTCCTATGACTATTAGGTAAATATTTTGGAATGCTGCCATTGTTATCACAGATAAGGCAAATCTAATGACTCATGTTTAACTTGTGTAGGCTATCTTGTATACACATAAATTTATTTATCAGTTATAACAGTGACTCAATATTCATATGAACAGATTCCCTTTGGAACTGTTCTACCTCAAGCTGGATTAATGTTACTATTTTATTGATATTATTAATGAATTAAATATTATTTATTGGTCCTCCACAGTCGGAAATATTATAAGTAAAACAAGTTTAACAAAAATATTTCAAATTGATAATTAAATTAACAACACAACTTGTCATTACATGATTAAAACATAACAAGAAAGTAATAATTTTGAATGTATAATACAATGAGAATTCTGTTTATACCTGTGATAGGTGAAATACTGTTTATACTTATTATTTATTGCCCAAAGCAAACTAATATATACACACACACACACAAAATATGTCATGCAACTCACTCACTCATCTATACTAATTATAACTTACTTCCAGAATAGCTAAAACTTGAATTTTGGCAACCTTATAACTTGTAGCCTGTAACGGACAGGAAAATTCCAAAATATGTTAAAATTTAAAAATTTTGATCCCGAAAAAAATTCAAAATAGTGAGCACAACTTTAAAAAATAGACCTTCTTTTGGAAGTATAATAATAATAATAAGTTATGCTTTATTTATAAATAATTAATTAGAATATCTCACTTATTTAAATAAACAATTAATTAAGTGAGACTAACACTTTATTAAACAGTAAGATCTCTCAAAAAATAGATTACACCAGCAGCTACGGATTCGACGAGATCTACAAGTTTGTTTCTATGACTTTTTTGATCTCCATCAGTTCTGCCTCAGCTAGGTTTTTGATTTTAGTTAAAATTTGTACATTGACATTAATTATTTAATCTTTTGACACACTTATAGGACAGCTAAACTCATCAAATTGGACACACTTATGTAGTTGGATGTCCCAGTATGCCTGCCAAATTTGATGATTCTAGATATCCTATAAGTGAGTAAAAAAAAAAAATGTATGGAAATGATTAAGTTTTGATCCAATGACTGTCAAAACCCATTCCCCAATGGGCGAACAAGTATATATATATATATATATATATATAATTGTTATACACATACACACAAATTTAATATACATGCACATTAGATAGAATTAAACTCGAACACAAGATCTCACAGAAATTACATTTACTTAATCAAACACGTTTCAATGACAAAGTCACCATCCTCAGTGATACATGAGCTTAACTAAACTATCACTTTAAGTAAACATAATTTTTGTGAGAGCTTGTGTTCGAATTTTATTCTATCTAATATTATCTCACAAGTCAAGCTCAATATTTATTTATAGATGCACTATATTGAAACTTAACTCCAAACCATACATCTTGGATGTTAGGCATACAGTGGATGAAAAAACTTACACATCTTATCTATTATCAAACATAAATTTAACTTTATACAAAGTTCACATACATGGTTACTAACATACAATCGATATGAAATTTTTGCATACTAACAATAGTTACATAATTATTACAAGACATGTTGGGCTTACACAGGCTACATACGTATAACACATTATATCTAATTTAAAATATGACATTTTCTTGTTAAAAGGTTTCATTATAAAATACAGAATTTGTATTTACTAACATTTTTCATGGCAAAAAAATTTAAAAATGAAGGTGCTAAATATACTTAGGCCTACTATTTTATAAAAGTAGCCTAGTTACGTTTGGTTTAGATATAAAAACGTTTAATTAATTTCACAACAACTGGTTTTATTCTCAAACTACAATCTCTATTTTTCATTCTGTTGAAAATGGTTCTTAACACTTTATTAAATAAAAAAGAAATTTGTATATGTAAATTTTCAGCTCTTAAAAAGAGTTATATTATGATTGGTTTCGTATCTATTTTATGAGATACCAATACAATTCTTTTGTAGTGTAACGAGGGGTTTTAACGTTGTAAAATATGCCCCTTCCCAAATTGTTAGGACATACTCTAATTTTAATCCATCAAGAGCATAGTTAAATCATGTTCAACATTTTAAGGTTACAATATAGAAAATATTTGAATATATATATATTAATATAATATCTTTGATAAATAGTCAGCGTGTTTCTTCCAAGAGAGCATGGTCTTAATAAACAGACCCGGATATTTTATATCTTAGACTTGCTCAATAGGGAGACATGTACAGTTAATTTAATTGAAGTATATTTCATGATATTTTAATGATGTCAAAAACACAAATTCCATCAGATATTGAAAATGATATACAGTACTTAATTTTGGGGCTCATACCCATCTCATTATCCAAGAACCACCAATACATTGTGGAAATGTCACTTTGCATATTGACTTTTAATTTATCTACACTGTTGGCTTTATTGAAAAAAAATGTGGCTATTGTTATATGAAACTCCCATTTTTTCCTTCCTTCAAATTTTAATTTATAACCAAAAAAAAAAATACAATTCAATTGAAAATAAAATACAAAATGTATGTAGTCATTGTTAGAAGTAAAATAATTTGATATTAAATTGAGGCCAGATTGATGATTATTATTTAAATTAATCATATCTTTACCTCAAATCTTCATTATATTGGGATTTACAAGTTTGAAAGCATGTAATAATTTATTCAGATAACTTACACTCTGAATAGAAAAATAAGAAAAAGGGTTGAGAAATTGTTAATATTTTTTATGAAAGTTAATGTTTAAATTAGTCATGAAAAATTAGCCTAGAGTAAGATTCATATATTTTCAAAATTTAAAAGGATAAATTTAAAAAAATACTTTAAATGAATACTTTAAATACTGAACTAACTGCTAGCTATGAGACCCATATTATTTGAATTATTAAAATTAAGTAGGCCCTACTTAATTCACTAGAAGCCAACTTAGGTTTGCAAATTTAAAAAATAATTAAGTCTTAGTAAATGAAAGAGTTTGCTCTACTCTTTTAATGTATGCTAGGTTACATTTTTTTTTTTTTTTTTTTTTTTTTTTTTTTTTTTTTTTTGCATGAAGCACTGTTTATACTGACAATATACAACTATCTCTTTTGTATAGGCTACAATACCGATTATGTGGTTTCGTATGAAGCCATAACAGTTAAAGAATTTAAATTTTCGGTAAATTTGCTTTCTTTTTTGTGTCAGAGAATTGTTTATAGTATCAGTATTCCACTACTGAAACTGATTAATTTGTGGTTCATTGTTCTAATGAAACAAAATTTTCTCATCAGGTTGATAAATAAAAATGTGACAGTTTGATAATACAAAACCAACAACTTTTAACGAGTGATAAAATAGTAAACACCATTGCAAATGTTGTTAACCACAAATTCGCATGGTCTTTATTTTAAAAGCGTTAGTTCTTATTTTAATATCCTGTTTTTCTATGGGTATGAAACTGATAATTGCCTCTTCTCTCATTGATTTACTAGAATTGAAAGAAATTGAATATTTACTACAATGATTTTCTTTTGAGTTATTTAAAGTACAAATTAATGAAGGACTTTTTAAATTTTAATTTGACTTAAGTTGGTAAAAAAAAAGTGACAGATTCGTATTCATGGTACTAATTTTATCAAATCTGTGTTTAATCAAAAGAGTTGAAAAAATTCGTAATTCTGAAATTTTATTTTGGCTTAAATTAGTTTAACTAGTCCCAAGTTACCCGACAACGTAGAGAAATGAATCATCTCTCTTCCTCATCCGGAGCAACACTAATTAGGTGACATGCCAAGAGCGAGAGAGAGACTGAATAATCAGCCTCGAGCGAGAGAGAATAATTAAGTCCCTACAGAATCTCTGAGCTCTCACTGTGTCATCCAAATATTACGCCAGATATTATTCGAAAACATTTGTCACAAAATTACTTTCAAAATGTCTCCAGTCAATCACATTGGCTACACGGGAGTCACTATCTGTAAACTAACTTTGGTATACAATAGCATCCCAAAACTTAGCTTGTGCGATAAATCTATCTAAACTCAAGTCGCGTTTGATTGAAATTGAGATTTAATAATGACTTTCAATTTTAATTTTCCTCTTTCTTTACCAGTTATTCCTAAACCGTAATTTTATTTTATTTGCAATTTATGATTTTACAAATAATTGACCGAAATCGGTAGAGCTGGTTTGACAAATTAAGCCTTTCAAAACTGCTCCGTGGGTATTTTATTTTTATTTAAATTATTATTATTTTTATTAGTATTTTTTTACCGATAACTCGAGAAATGAGACAATTTTGAGAAGCTAGAAACCCTTATAAGTTAAATACCTTGATATACGGCAAAAATATACCACATAACATTTTTTTTTTTTTTTTTTTTTTTTTTTTTTTTTTTTTTTTTTTTTTTTTTTAATTTTTTAAGCCAATTCACCTATTTAAGCTGTAATTCAAGAACTGCTGCATGCATAGATCAATTCCAAAACCACATTTTTGAAATAGAGTCAGTTTAAAACCGATATTTCCATGAAAAGCTCAATATCGATTCAAAACTACCTTTTGGACTTTAATTAAAAAAACATCCTAGGAGGAAAGACTTCAAGGCTATCTGTTTTATTTATTTAATTTGTCTAACTGCTTCTAGTTGTAGCGACAACGCTCCTAAATAGGATTACCTAACTCCGCCCATGCTCTTATCAGACTTCATAAGGGTATCTAGATAATCGTCACCATAAGCACTCTCTAGACAACTTTTAGTCTTTAGTCAAGGTTTTAATTGTAGGGTCTAAACGTTATGCAAATATTTAACTAATCGCGTAGGTTTTTGACAACTGAGCAATTTGCCAGTTACATATTTAGATATTTTATTGTTGATGATTTTATCTTCTCGTCTTTCATGAATAATGTATTGCTTTAGAGCCGGAGCCGGTTTGCATTGTCACTCATTCCTTAACAGTTGACTTTTCAAGGTTGAGTATTTTATTGCGACCAAACTACACTAATCTCTACGTTCCTTATCGAAGCTCCATTATAAAACTTTTTTAGCCGGAACTAACAAAACTATAATGAGGTTTTATAACCGTTAAAATTGTTTGTCTTTATTCACAATTGTTTAAACCAAAAACAATACATTTTACTTTTATTGTAAAGTTATTGGATTGCATAAATTACTTTCAATCATTATATGGTTAAATCTTCAATTCTGAATAATTTTATTTCTGTACTAATTACAACTTAAATTTTCGAATATACACATCAACATTCTTAGTCAGCTGACTTATTACAACAAATAAAATGTTAAATCTATTTTATAACAACTTTCTTACAAATAATAATACAACCCTAAGAGTTCGCTCTCTTCCACTTAATGTAATTACGTGATAGTTCTTAGGGTCCGTAGGTAAAACCAATTGTTTGCCCATCTGTCTGTCTGTAAGTCGCAACCAGTCAAGACGAAACTTTGCATTTATATTCTTTGTATTGTCCCACATCGAGCAAAAACTATCGAGTTGAAATTTTTAATTTTTTGGAAATATTATGTGTGGGATATCAAATAAAATTAGAAGTTATTCTGATTACGAATATGTATGTTTTTATTTGAGGAAGAAATTCATATGTTAGCGCTAGGCCCCTTAAAATATTTCGACTTTATGAAATTAACTGTCCCTTAACGATTCTAAGTCGTATGGTTTTAGCACACGCTTCACTCTTGCCAAGTTTTTACCGACTTCAAGAAAGAAGGAGGTTCTGAATTCCTACTGATTTGTTTTACCTATATTATGTCCGCGTATATTTCCGGAACGGCTTAACCGATTTCATTGAGGGTGGTCTCATTTGAAAGGGTCTGCTCCCGAGATGGTATCGTTTCATTACTGACTTGATTGAGCCAGTACTAAGACACAGGCTAGTTGGAAATATTTTTATTTAATATTGATAAAATTACATTTGAATAAAATGCATGCATATAGTATGTGTTTATGTTAACTAGCCAGTACTTGTACGACATTTTTTTTCAGAACTGGAAAACAAAAAAAAAATTTAAAGACCGACTTCAAAAAACTAACTAAAAAAAATTAATAATAATAATTGTTTACAATAACAGCTGCGACTTCATAATTATTATATTCTTAAAATGTAAACTACTACCTAGTTGTAACAGAAACAAAAATAAGTGTTTATATCTTGCTTTTCTTGAAGTGTCGACGCCAAGATCGATTCAGCACTCACGATCGATTGGGCATACGGTATAAGATCTCATTGCTTGAACGATCATGGCGTCGACTTCAAAAATAGTTAGATATAAACACTCATTTTTGTTTCTGTTACAACTAGTAGTTTACATTTTTAAGAATTTAATTATTATGAAGTCGCAACTGTTATTGTAAAAAAATATTTTTTATTATTATTTTAGTTTGTTTTTTGAAGTCAGTCTTTTAAAAAAATTAAAAAATCATGGATATATCCGTCCCCTGAGCCCAAAAAAGTAGCTTTGGGATTATGTCTGTCAGGTGTCTGTGTCGTGTTCTTTCAGTCCAAGCGAATTGGCTGATTTTAATCAAATTTAGTATGTGGGCATATTTTAGTCATGACTATACTTTTTTTCTTTTCATTTTTTTGTATAACTCAAAATTTAGGGGTAGTTGCCATAAGAAAGGGGAGAATATACAATTAGATCAAATTAACTCTAACGATTTTGAACAATTTTTCTACAGAGTAGCCTCTAAAGATGAAATGTAGTAAAACATTAGAAATACGGATTTAATCGACTTTCGTGTTCCAGAGTCTTTGTCGGATTCTTTTCTTACTTTTTTAAAATAAAACTATGATAATTAAGAAAGTTTTCTTCTTTAAACAAGGTAAAATCTAAGGGTCATTACGTAAATTAAATCCACTTTACTAGAACTGCATTATGAAAATTAGCTAATTATACACGCGTACGACTCTATTGGTTGTTGTAATTAAATAGAATTAGAATCGGCATTGGCTACCTGTCCTTGATATAATTAATGAAATGTAAGTTGTCGTTTATATACAAGCATTATTTCATGTTTTTCTATTTAACAAAAGAAACTGTCACAATAAAAGTCTCTCTTCAAGATATCGTAGGAAGGGAAGTTATTTGTTTTTACTAAACTAGTATACGCAGGTCTATACATGTCCTCCCACAACACTATATAGCCCTCGGATCCATTTCCAAAGTAGTATTAGCAAAATTCCCTTTTTGGGAATTAATTGATAGCTAGGCCTGGTCGTTGCAATAAACGCCGGGATCATGACATATCTTGTGGCAGTCTAAATAACGATAAACTTCATTTATAAAATATTAAAACAATAACATTTAATTCGTTTTTTAAGATTTTAGAGTGGCTTATGACTCACCGTCATTACGTCATTTGCCTACCAACATACTGACATATTATGTTCCTGCTTTTCCAACCAAACATACAATGTAAACGTAATACCCTATAGTTAGTTTCTTGGGCCTTGTAGGAAATGTTAAATTGTATTACTAGATCTTTGATACAATAGTTTGTAAGTTTGTTTTAAAAACACTTGTTACATATTAAAATGTCTCAACTGGTTTCGAAGCTGTACATTCGCCACGCTCGTGATGTGGCCATCGTAACTATACGAATATCACATTGTCTTGCGAGGTCGAGTTTCGATATTTATCTCCATCGATTCGTTCCCGAGTTATAGCCCGTCAAAGTTCACCCGTATTTACGAGTTAACAATTAACCCTACGAGCTGCATAATAAATATTACCTCCATAAATAAATAACTTCTTTTAATATAATGTTATTTAAACATTGTTTACGAAAAAATTTCAGTTTAATCCTTCAATTTCAAAAGAACGAAAAAGGAAAATTTCAGTTTAAAAAACATCGAATCTGGTTAAGTAGCAGCCGAGATATTCACAATTTTTGAGGGCGTCGCTCTTTTGAACACTAGGATTCAGTTTTGAAGCGGGCGAGACTTGGCTTCCCACACCACTAGATGCTGTGCTGATTGGTGCAATAATTGAAATGTTTCACATGGAAAGTATCCGGGAAAAAGAAGGTTAAGAATGAAACTCGTAGCCTTAATTGTCAACTCGTAAATACGGGTAATTTTGCCTGGGCTATATCTCAGGAACGAATTGTTTTTAATGACGCGTCTTGCCGCTTGTCGAGTACTTTCATACTATAAATTTTGAAATTAATTGCTTTGAAACTCACCCAAATATTCTATTCGTTTATAAGCAAAAACATTAACCACAATTTAAAAAAGAATCCCTAGGCCCCCTAATTAACCGATTTAAATTTTTCCAAATGGATTTGAAAGTTTGATTACTTTTCTAAACTTAAAAATAATCGGCGATATATGAAACACTGTATTTAAAACTCAGCGCAGTTTTGAATTATTCGCAGATTTTCGGAAGTGAGCTGGATTGGAAAATTATTGTAGATAAACGAAAAGAGATATGCATTTTCTTCTTGCGCCTTTGTTTTTGTATTGACTTAAAGTTTATCTAATTACATTTTCAGATTTCTGAAACTTTTTCTTCTCTTTCCGTTGAGCGATTTCCCAAAATGCATTTTTTCACGATTTTTTTTAGCGGATTTTCCCTCTAAAGTTGTGGAAATTTTTTTTACATCACAATGCGTATTTTTGATAGGACATTTTATTATAAACAAATTAACCTCTTTTTATATTCAACTTAGATGCAATACTTAACGAAATATTCCTGCTTTTAAGCGAGGGGGCTGTATGAATATTTTTTTTCACTTTTACTGTATTTAGTATTCTATATTTGTATTTTATTTCTTGGGATAATCATTCAATTGTGTGGTACTTTATACTTTTAACATCGTAGCCATAATTCAGAATATATATATTTTTTTACTGTACTATACGAAGTAGAGGGTGTTTTATAACCACAAAAAAAGTTATTTTTGTTATGCCCTCCGTCCTTAGTCATTGTTGTCTGTACTAGCGGCCTCGATAGGAACATGAAATTTAGTGTGCTCATGTAGAATCCTATTGAAATTTATAAATACTGAATTAAAAATTTCACCATGGCGGCCATTTTAAAACAGTTATTGTTCATATCTCGTGTGTTTTTCAAATTATAACACTAAAATTAGATAAGAAATGTCGATTTCAATTAATTCTGCATGTAATCGTACCAACCCCACAGCTCTACGAACTCTGACCTCCCAAGAGAGTATTGTTACGAGATCCATATAGTAGCGTAGCGAGTCGATGTACAGCTTGAGGTCCGGCAGGGCCGAGATACTGACTCAAGTACGAAGTTTAAAAAAAAACTGTAATTAACAAGCTTATACTACTGGGTAGGACTCCTTGATCTGCTTATACAATTTAATATTTCCTAAGAGATCCTGGGAACCAACTTTGAGTAGGATCTGCTTCTATTATACATTGTATGATTGTGGTCGGTAAGTACTTGTTTTATATTATAGTAGAACGTCGATAATTCGGAGGTCAAAAATCCGGACCGTCAATAATCCGGATTCGTCTCTAGCAAGAAATAAAATTGCGTACCTTTTTTATAACTCAAATATGTAGTGTCTGATGTTTTTACTGTACGTTGTACACATGTTGTTGTAAATAAAATACGATACAGTGCTTGAAAAACATGTTTTTAATTTATAGACCTTATACTCTACCTACCAATAATAGAAAATAATACAATTTTAAAAACTTTTTTTCTCAAATAGTGCGTGCTGGCCGTTTTTTAATGTAATTTCGATAATCCGGATAATTTGATAATCCTGATGGGGTCCGGTCCCAATTAATCCGGATTATCGACGTTCTACTTTATATTCAAAACAACCGCTAATATCATGACTATTGAAACTGTGTACAATATATGTGTCGTAGGCCTACTGGAAAATAATCAAAATCAAAATCATATTCCTGTCTCGTTAGTATGTGTTTGATTTAAGTGTTTATTTTATTATTTATATAATATGAAATAAGTAACAAATTATTTGGAGAACAATTTGAATAAATTTAACGTTTTATAGTTTATACATTTAGGACATCTATATTAATCTATAGTTATATTAATTTTAAAATCAGTAATTAATTAAATACACTAATTTCCACAACAATGGAACACCTAAATTAGACGACGTTTCAACGACTAATTAGTTATCCTCAGTTGGAACAACAGCGCACTGACCCTTGCGGGAGTTGATGTCGCTTTCTTAGCTTGTTGAGGTGTTTTCTAGTTCTGGAGATATCGTTGGTCATGAAATATTGTTTTTTTTTCAATCCGCATCCACAAGAAAAAAGGTATCTTAATCACAAAAATGTTTAAAAACAGTTTTTGCAATTTTAAAATTGCAACTTTTGTGAAAGAAAATTTCAATCGATGAAATTTTTTTTTTTTAAAGTCATTTTGAGACAATTGTGTTTATAGTTTAAAAAAGTTTGAACGGAAAATTATTATATCCCTTGTTTACATTCTATTTAATGTCATGGAGAGACTGAAAAGTGAAATAAAACCAAGTGCAGGTTGTTCAAAAAGATTGTACATAGCAGTAGCATCAATAATTTAAAATCATGAATTAACACTTGTTTTACACTCTCCGTCACAATTTACTACAGGAAGATGGGCTCCCTTTTTCTGTGGACGCTCACATATTTAAATGCTATCTGAAGTAAATAATTTTATATGTCAGCGGACGTCACCGTGTTTATATGCAATAACATATATATTATATATTGATGACATGAATAAACATTTTTTTTTTTTTTTTTTGCTATATTTGAATATATATTTATTATAACTTTAAACTTACAAAAGTGTTTATAACAATTCCTTCTAACGAATAAAACTTTTGAAATACTCTTTTTTTTTATAGTTTGTAACTATTGTATTCTAAAAAGTCCATTCTTCTCCCCTCAATAAAATCCCGAGTGATATTTTTTGTTTATTTTGGAATCAAAATTGACTATTTTTTAAGAACTGATATAATCTAAAAGATTTAGAAGTCAATTTGTCAAACTTAAAAATGTTATTTGCGTTTTTAATTATAAATTAATTGTCGCCCTAGTTCTCAACATATTCACAAAATTTGTAACATTTTATCGTTGCCTCATTTTAAAGTTGTAAAATAACGACCGGTTTGAGACCTAAGATTATGGTTATAGAGGTTTCTATGGCGAATTTATCCAATGACCAACTGTCATCCTTACGGCCAATTCCATATACCTTCTCAGAGATCTCTATCACTCATCGCCCTTAAAGCTATCTCTCCCCACGATTTGTTTGCTCTCCCTCAATTTTGACGATGAAATGGACTCCATTCCATTCTCTAAACATGAGCATCCCAAAACAGCAACACCAAAGATGTAAGCTACTGTCGAAAGAATACCGTACTTATAGGAAAGATTAATATACTGTAATAATTTATAGTATATAATAATACATCTAAGTATTAGTAACGTATGATACAATATTAAGCGACAAGAGAATGTATGGCTGTGCTACTAAAGTAACATAATAATACTGACCTCCAACGAGCTTCTCATTTTCTACTCCACTGAAATGAGGACGGAAACCATCCTCCAGGATACTCATTGTGAGTTAGATCCCTCTCTTATATCAGTTCTCTTGACCAATTTTTGTTCTATTCTGACCCTGACCCTATTAGATAGACCTCAGACGACAGACAATCGGAGACCGTCTATTTTATCGGGGAGAATATTTACTATGCTTTAAGAGAGTGTTTTAGAAGAGAATTGGTTTAGCAAGAAACGCCCCCGTATAGCATTGCTCCAACAAAACGTAGAAACTATATTTCTTTCCATCGGCTTCTTTTTTCCTTCCACACTAAAAAATAAATACACAGTCATAAGTGGGTGAAAGGTATATTACTTATGGATCTCGATATCAACAAACACAAATGATGAACAATGATAATGAAACTCGTAAATCCGAGATCTTAGGCAAGACCCCAGACTAACTGACGCTACCATCTGCGCTCTGTGAAATGTCAGCAGAGACAAGAAAGGAAAACAAAATATCAACAATGACATATTAAAAGTTCTGCAAGAGGGGAATCAGATAGTCACAGAAAAAAGAAATAATCCCTGATGATAATGAATCATTCGTAATTTCACTTATTCCGTATTTTAAAACAATATATAATGACAACATAACACTAATGAATAAAATCTAAATTCTTGATACAATTTTGAAATTCGATCAGAGGATGAGAACATGGATGTCAGTAGTTGTCGTAGTGGCTCGAACACAACTAGATTATCAATAGCAACATGGATACGAGCAACAATCTAGATTCCAACACATGTCAATGGAATCTACAATTTCAGTACACAACATACACCCTCATCAGGACAGGCAGCCAATGCAACAATGTCCCACATGAAAAGTAATAGATTCATTTAAGATATTCTGTCACGAAATTCTGAACATTCTAGTTTAAATAAAAATTATTAAGTAGGGTTTTCACCTATTTTTCTTTTAATTTTTGTATTTTATAAATAAAGATAAGTTTAAAAAATCATTTGAATTATTTTCATTTTCTTGTGTTCTCTTACATTTAAAAAATTTTTTTATTGAAACATTTCTTGTTGAAAATAACTACATCACATAGAATATCATTTCTGAAGTCTATTTTTATTTTCTAAAGTATTTTATAAATCAACTCTTTATTGGGCGATAGACGACTATTCGATTTAATGAATTTTTTTTTTTCCAATTACATAATCTTTTAAATATACATTCTATTACTAATATAAACAGCAATTTATTGACTTACATAAAACGATCTTATCTGAATGTCACTGATAACTGCTTCTCTATTTAGATGCATTTCCGCATGTTTCTGTCATCTTTACTCATGGTGAACAATTTACCAACCAAAACATTAAATTAATCAATTTACATTGGATAAAACTTAAAAAACATTGGGTGAGAGAGTAGGCCTTCCAATAATTTATATGAAAACGTCCTGTCAGTAGTCGTTGGCTGGTAATAGAGTGTACCCAGAACCTTTCTCTTCGCCTATGTCTAAGGTATGCTATAGCGGTGCAGAAATATTTCTATAAGATAAATCAAGGACTCCATCAGTGGAGTTCTTCACCTAACCACATCTACTCACCTATTAAATATACGACTCCCTTGACTTCAGCTTCAGACAGGTCACCGACATTAGACATTTCGGCCACAAACTCTCTGTCGTTTGCTGTCTACCTAAGAGTAATCGAGAGCTGGGGCTCTTGCTTTTATGATTTTTTTCTTCTTCATTTTTATAAGGCTATTATGACCGAGAGGATTTTCAATTGTTGCACATGCATCTCTTCATTTGCCATAGCTATTTAACGAGGATTCTTCGATGCCTTACACAACAACGCGAAGTGGTCTTACTAAACAACGGCAATAATATCCTTTTAACATGTGCATTACTTCCCAATTTAATGATTACAAAACGTATTACTTCTTTTTTTTTTAATACTACTGTATTATTAAAGTGTACGATGAGTTGTACAGTGTGAGTCAAAAGTATGGATACACCCTGTTAAATTTTAAATGGATAAAGATAGAAAAATTAAACTCAGAACACCGTTATAGGAAATAAAAGTGAACTTTTTAGTCACTATTACAACTTTGCCCATTTCCCCAAAATGGGATTTTTGGGGGGCAGCTCAAAATTTTTAAATATAAAGACCCATTAAGTGACACCTCATTTTAAAGTCCTTGATTAAAGAAGAAGAACAGTGGAAACCAGAGCTTTCTATCTCAACCCAGTGCAAAATGGCAGCTCATTGAAATTAAGTAAAACTTCATTGAGGCACCTGTGAGTCAAAAGTATGGATACACCCTGTTATATTTCAAATGGATAAAGGTAGGAAAATGAAAGTCAGGACACCTTTCTAGGAAATAAAAGTTAACTTTTTTATTCAATATTACAACTTTGCCCATTTCCCCAAAATGGGATTTTTTGGGGGCAGCTCAAAATTTTTAAATGTAAAGACCCATTAAGTGACCTCATTTTAAAGTCCTTGATTAAAGAAGAAGAACAGTGGAAATCAGAGCTTTCTATCTCAACCCAGTACAAAATGGCAGCTCATTGAAATTAAGTAAAACTTCATTGAGGCAAAATATGAACATCCACATTCAGGTGGTAAATAACCCCAATAGACAACCAATGAGCTGCCATTTTGTACTGGGTTGAAATAGAAAGCTCTGGTTTAAACTGTCCTTCTTCTTTAATTAAGGACTTTAAAATGAGGTGTCACTTAATGGGTCTTTACATTTAAAAATTTTGAGCTGCCCCCCAAAAATCCCATTTTGGGGAAATGGGCAAAGTTGTAATAGTGACTAAAATGTTCACTTTTATTTCCTAGAAAGGTGTTCTGAGTTTCATTTTTCTATCTTTCTCCATTTAAAATTTAACGGGGTGTATCCATACTTTTGACTCACACTGTATACAGAAGAATCGTCATTACCAAACCACTCAGTTTTCTTTCTGTTATCTTCAAACGGAGTACACCTTCTATTCTCATTCTACTTTGTGAATCTCGTCATTTATATATTCGTATATAATAACAAACAAGAAATGGATTACAGCAAGGCCTCGTATTGGGTCTCTTCTTTTTTTATATTAAATCAACATTTCGTAAACAAGTAATTGTAGAATTATAAATTAGGTAAAAAATGTACATCGAATAGTTTAAAAAGATTGATTCAAGCCAATAGGTAATCACTTTCCTCCCTCGTTATCTGGCTACTTGCATGGTAATGGAGACTTTAACGTTGGGTTAATGGAGACCTTAATGCTAGAATAATGATGGCCGAGCGTTATTTTGTGTCATTATCGGTTACAGAAGGCCCGTTAGCGTAGTTGGACGGGATCCAAATTTGTCCATTTATTTTATACCTTTGGGTGTGTCTTTTGTTAAAAACAATAATAAATAGTTTAGTTAGCTTTAACATTGAAATGCAATTTTATTTTCATTAAATAAAATGGGGATTAAATACCCTGTCTTTTATGGGTATCCCCAAAAGTCGCCTAAACATCCATTTCCCCACCACCCCCAATATTCTTTTTTGAAACGCTAAGTGAAGCATGTAATGAACTACTTTTTTAAGTACATTTTATATATTATATTTCATTTTCCCCTTATATCCTTTATTCCACAAAATTGTTTCTTCTAACTTCTAAGATCAAATCCATAAAATTAAAATGAATCTGAGGATGATGCGCACGTCTCGATGTATCGCCTTTAACCCTCAGAAATAAATCAGTGGCCAATTAAAAATTAAAATAAGTTTCTCTTACCTATTTAAATAAAAATCAATATTTCCATGATTTATTGAGACCCTGAACAAGTATTTGACACTGACATTCTCGTTATATCATTTCTACTACAAAATATAGCCGTATCCGTAATTCTTGAATTACACTACCGTCTTGTAAATGCTCTACCAACTGAGCTATCCAGTATAGGGCGTACACTTCTCACTTGACTGCTTTTTGCTGCAAAGGTCCTGGGTTCGATTAACAGTCTACTTCGTATATTTTTCACTTGAAATGTTATTTAATTATAATGCTACCTCGTATAAGAAACGTATAATATAAGCATTAAAATAAAAAATTAAAACCTATATATATAATTAAGATACACACACATACATACATATATAATTTCTTATTATTATTATTTAATTATTTTACGAGATTACATATGATGAGATAATAGGCCTATAATTGAAAAAAATATAACATAATAGAATAATAATTTACTGTTAAAATACTAATAACGAATAAATCAACGAAACAAAGAGAAAGAAACAAAAGAAAGAGAAATACAAGATATCACTGAAACACTGTCTCCGCAAATATAGAAGTCCTGTAAAATTAGGAATTCCAAGGTAATACCTGTTGTATGCCTCGACTTTATAATAAAATCTATAACATGTACGTAGTTTTAAACTTGTTAAGTTCGTGATTTACTGTTGTGAAATACTTGGTCACCAAATATTTGAAATAAATTTTAAAATGTAAATACTGGAAAAGAGCTAAGCGAATTCACATAAAACATATAACGTTTTACTTTTACAGTTTGTAGTTGTATGACACCATTATTCTATAAATTGAAATTTGAGTTCAAATCACGACACCCTTGCGTGTTAGGGCAGACGTATCAGAGGGACAGGTAAGGACAATCTGCAGAATAGGCCTATTGATTTTACCACACATTGGGCAGAGTAGAAAAATAACTTTGCCATTCTTCTGTCTAATTGTGACAGTCGTACAGTTTTCCTATTATGTCCTCTGCGTCTATAAAGTTCCTAAAATATATAATATTATATGTGTTTTGCTAAGATTTACATAATTACTTTGAATACAATTTTCTGTCATTTTTAGAGTTGTCTTCTTAATATTACTAGTTTACACGTCTATATACTCAAAACAGATTTATGTTTATGAAGATGGAGTTACTCCAAAACGCGTCAACCAAGCATTTTTCCAACAATTACACAAATGGTAGAAAATTGTACTTCAAATTAATATCGTAAAAACCTTGTTATGGAACTTTCAACGATAGCCCAAATTGCCCTCTCTCTTGTTCATACTTACATTTTCCAAATTATTTTTGTTCTTTTATTGTAAAGTAAAACTAAATGATTAAGTTCCGAATACAACTCAACGTACACTCTCCGGCTTTTAGGTTGATGTATTTGTCTAAAAGTTTTGTGCAAAGTTTGCACACCGATTATTATAATTAAATCGCTACATGACTTCAGCGTACTATAATTGAGTTTGTAAAGTTTGTTAAGACACCTGCCAACTATTGCGTGAATTTCAGAGTTACTTAATTGCTTAATTTTATATAACGATGTAAAAATAGAAGGGGAAAATATCTTTTTATAGAGTACTTTCAAATTATGCTCACTTTTTATACGTCGCAGCTACTGTTTAGTCGTGCTAACCCTAATTATTTCTATGGAAATCAGAAATATTTCTTTACATTATTTAGAACAAAGGCATGGTCGTAATTTTAATTGTCAGTGTAGATATGAAGATTGCCGCTTTTACCGTTGTAAATACTTGAATCCTTTAAACAGGTATGTTCTCATATTTACTTTTTTGTGTTAGCTCATTTACCTTGTTTGGAAGTGTCATTTAGTTATTGGAGAGGTCTGACCTGTGCAACTTGTAATGTGTGCTGATCCTGGTCAAATGAAAAATATTGCGAAGTTTATCAATGAAACTTGTGTTTTTCTTTCAATGATCAATAGCCTTCAAATTATAATTTTATATATGACCGATAAATACAATTACAAAATGGAAATAAAGAAATTGTTTAAAGCTTGTCCCAAAATTTTGAAACAATAAAAAAATAAGTACAGATATACTTAGTAGCAGCTGGTGGCTTATAACACGTATAAAATGAAAAATTATAAGCATAACTAAAATACATTAATAATTAACAGTAGGCTGTATAATAATACATCTAAACTGGGATGCAGAAAGTGTCTGAACGTGAGAACTAGGTTCGGTGGGAAAATTTTCTGATTAAAAAAAATAAGGGCAGGAAAATTGAAGCACATTCGGAAAAAATTGATAAATTAATTATAAGAAACCCCATGACTAGAAGAAGTGGTATAGAAACAATCTTATTTTTGATTTAAAGAAAACAAAATATGATTTTTATTTCAAATAATTCGAATAATGTATGACGTGAAATTATCAATGGAATTTAGTTAAAATGAACGTGGGATTTCTAGAGATATTGCTACTAAAAGAGTTATTGCGTAATTGAAAATGATTTTTGTACCATTTCTCCAGAATTTAATAGTTTCAATAGCGGAATTCCCAATGATATGCATAATTCAATTAATACACCTTCATTTAATAGTTCGATGTAAAATTTATTTCCAAATCGTGTCATCCCTAAATTCTATTAAATGACTACTACCGTTAAAGAAGAGTTTAAAAATCGAAAAGCTCCAGGATTGTTTCTGATTTAATTAAAAATACACCTAAGGCCTTGACTGACATTCTTGCTTATCTTTATAATTCCCTCAAAATTTTCCTTCGGATTGCCTCAAAATAGAAGTTGTAAATTCAGTCTTTAAGCTAGGGGATTAGAAAGGTGTTAATTTGTCTGTGCCAATTGCAATACTTTGAATATTTTCCAATGTATACTTTTATACCAATTTTCAGTTTGGGTTTAGAAATAAATGTTGAGCAGAAAATACTTTGCTTGATTGAAAGATTTCTGATCCAATCTAAGCGTGGACACAAAATGTTATGGTGTTGTCCCAACATCGTAAGGCGTTCGCGTGTGTGTGTGTAGTAGTAGTAGTAGTAGTAGTAGTAGTAGTAGTAGTAGTAGTAGTAGTAATAGTTGTAGTAGTGGTTAATTTATTTCTGTCATTATTTTTGTTTTATTTTGACTTTAATTTTGTAAAAGGACTTTTTCCTGTAAAAATCATATCAAATTTCAGTTGTATTTGTATACAGTACTAGGATGTATATTCTAGTGCAGAAGTTGGTATATTTTGTGAAACGTTTTTATTACTAGTCTTCTTATTCTTTTAATTTAGTAAGGAAGAATAAAATAATTGTATTAAATTATAGCCTAAAAAAATTATTATTATTATAATTCCATAATTATTTATTGTCTTCATCTACGTCATGAAATTTATTTAGGGACCCCCAATTGATTTCATTATTAGTTTAAATTTTATGGAATCACAATTAATTGTCATTATTTTAAGACTTTGTTTTGTATATTTTTTATTTTTGTACTTGTATTTACTTTCAAATTATCCATATTTAATTTATATGTAAATAATTAAATAAATAAAATAGTTTAAATATTTATACGGATAAAAATAAAGGTATAGAACGAATAATTGACTTTAGCAACTAATATAATGTTAAATGTAAGAGTTGTTTAGCTACACGATAATCGGTTAAACATTAAAAAAATAATGTTGCGTGAGATTAAGAGTAGGCTGCGGTGATTCAGTAGGCTCTGGATCAGTTTAAAAAAAATTAGTTGTTGCTAGTTGTGCAATGAGATAATAATATTATAAAATGTGATCAATTAATAAATTTAATAGTGATTATGGTGAATAGTATACTATTCATATTCAATTTAATTATGCTATTAAAACCATTTCATTTTGTGACGAATGATATTCATTACATATTCATTTGCGTATTATCAATATCGTATAAATTATACTTTCAAATCTTCTGATATTAAACCATTTGTTTAATAAAAGCTGGCTGATTTATTACAATTGGACTAACAAAAACTAAAAACGCAAAATATGGTTCCAATTTGAAAACAAAGAACAAGTAAAAGTCCTGTCATTACCTCTAAATTTTGAAAAGGTGAATAAAAGCGTGTTTTATAGAAATTGTATACGACTACAGAAACTAAATTTGGGCATGTATTGATATTGTTCTCCGCCTACATTGGGTTGTTGTTGGGGGAGGGCAACTCAAAGAAAGGGGCTCACTATTATGAGTACGGGCTTGGCGATCCCCAGGGAGCCTAGCTGGATCTTCACCTTTTGCCATGTAGTCTTATATTAGATCCAGCTCTTTCATCTTTTATATCAGATCTCTCTTGTTCTTTTCCTGGCGTTATTAGAGTATTCGAGTGCTAAGAGTTTTTATTTTAAGTTCTTTTTCTCCTTTTTTTTATAAGGCAATGGATATCCGAGAGGTTTTTGCCTTTATCTCGAGTCAATCCTGAGTCGCCTTGCCTGGATTTACACCTTTTCTATGTAGTATTGGGTTAAATCCCTTTCTTTGAACTTTCCTATCAAGCATCCCTTGACCAACTCTTGTTCTCTTCCGATCCTGATTCTATTAAAGTATTCAAAACCTAAGTTTTTTATGTTAATTTTCTATTAGGCTATGGTGGTTTTTCACCTAAAATGAGAAGAAGAAAAATATTCATTTCCCTGAATAAACTTAGCTTTAATAAAGTTAAATGAACTGTAGCTCATGTTAGAGGTTCGTAAAACTCAGTTTTCCCAAATGATATAGATTAAATGTTTAATAAAGTTCAAATGAACTGTAGCTTATGTTAGAAGTTCGTAAAACTCAGTTTTCCCAAGTGATATAGATTAAATGTTTAATAAAATTCAAATGCACTGTAGCTCATGTTAGAAATTCGTAAACTCAGTTTTCCCAAATGATATAGATTAAATGTTTAATAAAGTTAAAATGAACTGTAGCTCATGTTAGAGGTTCGTAAAACTCAGTTTTCCCAAATGATATATATAAAATGTTTAATAAAGTTAAAATGAACTGTAGCTCATGTTAGAAGTTCGTAAAACTCTGTTTTCCCAAATGATATATATAAAATCTTTAATAAAGTTAAAATGAACTGTAGCTCATGTTAGAAATTCGTAAAACTCTGTTTTCCCAAATGATATATATAAAATGTTTAATAAAGTTAAAATGAACTGTAGCTCATGTTAGAAGTTCGTAAAACTCAGTTTTCCCAAATGAAATAGATTAAATGTTTAATAAAGTAAAAATGAACTGTAGCTCATGTTAGAAGTTCGTAAAACTCAGTTTTCCCAAATGATATAGATTAAATGTTTAATAAAGTTAAAATGAACTGTAGCTCATGTTAGAAGTTCGTAAAACTTGTTTTCCCAAATGATATAGATTAAATGTTTAATAAAGTTAAAATGAACTGTAGCTCATGTTAGAGGTTCGTAAAACTCAGTTTTCCCAAATGATATAGATTAAATGTTTAATAAAGTTAAAATGAACTGTAGCTTATGTTAGAAGTTCATAAAACTCAGTTTTCCCAAGTGATATAGATTAAATGTTTAATAAAGTTAAAATGAACTGTAGCTCATGTTAGAGGTTCGTAAAACTCAGTTTCCCCAAATGATATAGATTAAATGTTTAATAAAGTTAAAATGAACTGTAGCTTATGTTAGAAGTTCATAAAACTCAGTTTTCCCAAGTGATATAGATTATATGTTTAATAAAGTTAAAATGAACTGTAGCTCATGTTAGAGGTTCGTAAAACTCAGTTTTCCCAAATGATATAGATTAAATGTTTAATAAAGTTAAAATGAACTGTAGCTTATGTTAGAAGTTCATAAAACTCAGTTTTCCCAAGTGATATAGATTAAATGTTTAATAAAGTTAAAATGAACTGTAGCTCATGTTAGAGGTTCGTAAAACTCAGTTTCCCCAAATGATATAGATTAAATGTTTAATAAAGTTAAAATGAACTGTAGCTCATGTTAGAAGTTCATAAAACTCAGTTTTCCCAAATGTTATAGATTAAATGTTTAATAAAGTTAAAATGAACTGTAGCTCATGTTAGAGGTTCATAAAACTCAGTTTTCCCAAATGATATAGATTAAATGTTTAATAAAGTAAAATGAACTGTAGCTCATGTTAGAGGTTCGTAAAACTCAGTTTTCCCAAATGATATAGATTAAATGTTTAATAAAGTTAAAATGAACTGTAGCTCATGTTAGATGTTCGTAAAACTCAGTTTTCCCAAGTGATATAGATTAAATGTTTAATAAAGTTAAAATGATCTCAAGCTCATGTTAGAGGTTCGTAAAACTCAGTTTTCCCAAATGATATAGATTAAATGTTTAATAAAGTTAAAATGAACTGTAGCTCATGTTAGAAGTTCGTAAAACTCAGTTTTCCCAAGTGATATAGATTAAATGTTTAATAAAGTTAAAATGAACTCAAGCTCGTGTTAGAAGTTCGTAAAACTCAGTTTTCCCAAATGATATAGATTAAATGTTTAATAAAGTTAAAATGCACTGTAGCTCATGTTAGATGTTCATAAAACTCAGTTTTCCCAAATGTTATAGATTAAATGTTTAATAAAGTTAAAATGAACTGTAGCTCATGTTAGAGGTTCATAAAACTCAGTTTTCCCAAATGATATAGATTAAATGTTTAATAAAGTTAAAATGAACTGTAGCTCATGTTAGAAGTTCATAAAACTCAGTTTTCCCAAATGATATAGATTAAATGTTTAATAAAGTTAAAATGAACTGTAGCTCATGTTAGAGGTTCGTAAAACTCAGTTTTCCCAAATGATATAGATTAAATGTTTAATAAAGTTAAAATGAACTGTAGCTCATGTTAGAAGTTCATAAAACTCAGTTTTCCCAAATGATATAGATTAAATGTTTAATAAAGTAAAATGAACTGTAGCTCATGTTAGAGGTTCGTAAAACTCAGTTTTCCCAAATGATATAGATTAAATGTTTAATAAAGTAAAATGAACTGTAGCTCATGTTAGAGGTTCGTAAAACTCAGTTTTCCCAAATGATATAGATTAAATGTTTAATAAAGTAAAATGAACTGTAGCTCATGTTAGAGGTTCGTAAAACTCAGTTTTCCCAAATGTTATAGATTAAATGTTTAATAAAGTAAAATGAACTGTAGCTCATGTTAGAAGTTCATAAAACTCAGTTTTCCCAAATGTTATAGATTAAATGTTTAATAAAGTAAAATGAACTGTAGCTCATGTTAGAGGTTCGTAAAACTCAGTTTTCCCAAATGATATAGATTAAATGTTTAATAAAGTAAAATGAACTGTAGCTCATGTTAGAAGTTCATAAAACTCAGTTTTCCCAAATGATATAGATTAAATGTTTAATAAAGTAAAATGAACTGTAGCTCATGTTAGAGGTTCGTAAAACTCAGTTTTCCCAAATGATATAGATTAAATGTTTAATAAAGTAAAATGAACTGTAGCTCATGTTAGAGGTTCGTAAAACTCAGTTTTCCCAAATGATATAGATTAAATGTTTAATAAAGTTAAAATGAACTGTAGCTTATGTTAGAGGTTCGTAAAACTCAGTTTTCCCAAATGATATAGATTAAATGTTTAATAAAGTAAAATGAACTGTAGCTCATGTTAGAGGTTCGTAAAACTCAGTTTTCCCAAATGATATAGATTAAATGTTTAATAAAGTAAAATGAACTGTAGCTCATGTTAGAGGTTCGTAAAACTCAGTTTTCCCAAATGATATAGATTAAATGTTTAATAAAGTAAAATGAACTGTAGCTCATGTTAGAGGTTCGTAAAACTCAGTTTTCCCAAATGATATAGATTAAATGTTTAATAAAGTTAAAATGAACTCAAGCTCATGTTAGAGGTTCGTAAAACTCAGTTTTCCCAAATGATATAGATTAAATGTTTAATAAAGTAAAATGAACTGTAGCTCATGTTAGAGGTTCGTAAAACTCAGTTTTCCCAAATGTTATAGATTAAATGTTTAATAAAGTAAAATGAACTGTAGCTCATGTTAGAGGTTCGTAAAACTCAGTTTTCCCAAATGATATAGATTAAATGTTTAATAAAGTTAAAATGAACTCAAGCTCATGTTAGAGGTTCGTAAAACTCAGTTTTCCCAAATGATATAGATTAAATGTTTAATAAAGTAAAATGAACTGTAGCTCATGTTAGAGGTTCGTAAAACTCAGTTTTCCCAAATGATATAGATTAAATGTTTAATAAAGTAAAATGAACTGTAGCTCATGTTAGAGGTTCGTAAAACTCAGTTTTCCCAAATGATATAGATTAAATGTTTAATAAAGTTAAAATGAACTCAAGCTCATGTTAGAGGTTCGTAAAACTCAGTTTTCCCAAATGATATAGATTAAATGTTTAATAAAGTAAAATGAACTGTAGCTCATGTTAGAGGTTCGTAAAACTCAGTTTTCCCAAATGATATAGATTAAATGTTTAATAAAGTAAAATGAACTGTAGCTCATGTTAGAGGTTCGTAAAACTCAGTTTTCCCAAATGATATAGATTAAATGTTTAATAAAGTTCAAATGAACTCAAGCTCATGTTAGAGGTTCGTAAAACTCAGTTTTCCCAAATGATATAGATTAAATGTTTAATAAAGTTAAAATGAACTCAAGCTCATGTTAGAGGTTCGTAAAACTCAGTTTTCCCAAATGATATAGATTAAATGTTTAATAAAGTAAAATGAACTGTAGCTCATGTTAGAGGTTCGTAAAACTCAGTTTTCCCAAATGATATAGATTAAATGTTTAATAAAGTAAAATGAACTGTAGCTCATGTTAGAGGTTCGTAAAACTCAGTTTTCCCAAATGATATAGATTAAATGTTTAATAAAGTTAAAATGAACTGTAGCTCATGTTAGAAGTTCGTAAAACTCAGTTTTCCCAAATGATATAGATTAAATGTTTAATAAAGTTAAAATGAACTGTAGCTCATGTTAGAAGTTCGTAAAACTCAGTTTTCCCAAATGATATAGATTAAATGTTTAATAAAGTTAAAATGAACTGTAGCTCATGTTAGAAGTTCGTAAAACTCAGTTTTCCCAAATGATATAGATTAAATGTTTAATAAAGTTAAAATGAACTGTAGCTCATGTTAGAAGTTCGTAAAACTCAGTTTTCCCAAATGATATAGATTAAATGTTTAATAAAGTAAAATGAACTGTAGCTCATGTTAGAAGTTCGTAAAACTCAGTTTTCCCAAATGATATAGATTAAATGTTTAATAAAGTTAAAATGAACTGTAGCTCATGTTAGAAGTTCGTAAAACTCAGTTTTCCCAAATGATATAGATTAAATGTTTAATAAAGTTAAAATGAACTGTAGCTCATGTTAGAAGTTCGTAAAACTCAGTTTTCCCAAATGATATAGATTAAATGTTTAATAAAGTTAAAATGAACTGTAGCTCATGTTAGAAGTTCGTAAAACTCAGTTTTCCCAAATGATATAGATTAAATGTTTAATAAAGTTAAAATGAACTGTAGCTCATGTTAGAGGTTCGTAAAACTCAGTTTCCCCAAATGATATAGATTAAATGTTTAATAAAGTTAAAATGAACTGTAGCTCATGTTAGAAGTTCGTAAAACTCAGTTTTCCCAAATGATATAGATTAAATGTTTAATAAAGTTAAAATGAACTGTAGCTCATGTTAGAAGTTCGTAAAACTCAGTTTTCCCAAATGATATAGATTAAATGTTTAATAAAGTTAAAATGAACTGTAGCTCATGTTAGAAGTTCGTAAAACTCAGTTTTCCCAAATGATATAGATTAAATGTTTAATAAAGTTAAAATGAACTGTAGCTCATGTTAGAAGTTCGTAAAACTCAGTTTTCCCAAATGATATAGATTAAATGTTTAATAAAGTAAAATGAACTGTAGCTCATGTTAGAAGTTCGTAAAACTCAGTTTTCCCAAATGATATAGATTAAATGTTTAATAAAGTTAAAATGAACTGTAGCTCATGTTAGAAGTTCATAAAACTCAGTTTTCCCAAGTGATATAGATTAAATGTTTAATAAAGTTAAAATGAACTGTAGCTCATGTTAGAGGTTCGTAAAACTCAGTTTTCCCAAATGATATAGATTAAATGTTTAATAAAGTTAAAATGAACTGTAGCTTATGTTAGAAGTTCGTAAAACTCAGTTTTCCCAAATGATATAGATTAAATGTTTAATAAAGTTAAAATGAACTGTAGCTCATGTTAGAGGTTCGTAAAACTCAGTTTTCCCAAATGATATAGATTAAATGTTTAATAAAGTAAAATGAACTGTAGCTCATGTTAGAAGTTCATAAAACTCAGTTTTCCCAAGTGATATAGATTAAATGTTTAATAAAGTTAAAATGAACTGTAGCTTATGTTAGAAGTTCGTAAAACTCAGTTTTCCCAAATGATATAGATTAAATGCAACGTGTTACGATTCAAACCAATGTACTGAAGAATTTTTTTTTAATAATTGAGGAATAACGGATCAGCTGTTTCGTTTTCCAATTTACTGGCGAACAGTAAATTGTCATTTAGGTGTGATTTGGTTTATTGGCTTTGGTTATAATCCTACATATTAAGAAAATTTCATCGAAATCAGTTTAAACTTTTTTGGAAATATTCGATACTCTTAAGTTTATAGCATAATCTCAGTTATGAGATATGTGTAATATCCATGGTTTGTTTTCACGTTTTACAGTTTTTTAAATTTATTTATCTCACTAAAATTTTACAAAATTACTAACAGCACAAGAACCAAAATATCAGAAATACAAAACAACAACAATGAATAAGAATAAAAAGTATACTTAGTATAAAATTAACAAAGCAATATAAACACATAAAAAATAGTAAGATAAATTAAGCACCCCTGAGGTAAACCTGTGTTGGGGTTGCTATCATTAAATGTTGAGGGGAAAAAAAGAAGAAAATAAGACGCCAGAACAAAAAACAGAGAATTTCAGCTAGCCGTGCAAAAATAACAATAACCTTATTTATAAAATGTGATATTAGAAAACAAAAATTCAACTTAATACTTTTTAATTTAAAATTAAAGTTCATAATTTTAATAAAATCCAAGCAGATCCCTTAGTATCCTCTACTTAACATAATACAAATAAATAGTATATAAAAACCAACTACGAAATTTATTAATATACCTATGAAAATTAGAGGTCATTACAAAACAAACACACACACACACACTTAACTCATATATACAAACAAACATACACACACATCTCTAGAACACACTACAATAGCTAATAAGTAAAACTGTGCACGGGTTATTATTAAGTAATCATTTTCAAAAAATCCTCCACATCATGCTCACTTAGCAACCAATTTTTGATCATTTTGAAGTTTTTATTTAATAAATGATTTCTTATTTCCAATGATAAAAGATTATAAATTCTGGGTGCATTGTAAAAATAACACTGCTAAAATAGTGTCAAAGTTGGTCGAGGCACAAAAACCAGCCGAGGATTTCTAAGGGAGACTCCATAACTAGTAATATTACCTACAATTCCTGCATTAAGGACAATAAACTTCAACACTTTATAAATATAAAGCCATCTTAGCGGAAGAATGTCCAATCGCTGGAAAAGAGGATAAGATGGAACAACTCTGTTTTGTTTCAACATTATTCTCAGTATTCTTTTCTGGAGACTAATGATTGGTTTGAGATTTGTCCGATATATCCCACCCCCACAGCATATACAATATGAAATATGACAATCAACCATGGCATAATAAATCATTCTTAATAATTTTACATGACAAACATTTCTCACTGAATAAAATTTCCTTCTGATTTTATAAATATGTTCTTTCCAATTTAACCTACTATCAATTGTAACCCCTAAATATTTATAAAATTTAACTTCTTTGATGTCTAAGCACTTACATACAGAAACATTATGACACCCCACTTCATGATACTTTAACTTGCTGTTATTCTCATAATTTCCTTTGAGATTAAAAACAATATATTTAATTTTATCGCTCAATGTTAAAAAACGGATTATTCATCCAATAACTTAATAAATTTAAATCAGGTTGTATTTTTGAAAACAGTGATATGTGTTTGAAGAATATGTTAATGCAGCATCATCAGCAAATGCTGATAGCTTACCTTGAAATCTTCCCATGCACTATTCGTTAGCATAAACTAAAAATAATACGGGTCCTAAAACATAACCATATTCCAAATTACCTAGTTCACTTTCTTCACTGCCTATTCTAACAAATTGTTTTCTATTGGCCAAATAACTTGTAAACTCCTCTTACCCCAGCCTCCCATAATTTATGTAATAAAATCAAATGATCCACGGTGTCAAACACCTTGGTAATATCAATCAATAAAAGCTGAGCATATTTTATCATCATTAATTTGATCGTAAACAACGTCAAAAAAATATATACGGAGCATATTCTGTTGACAAGTTTTCTCTAAAACCAAATAGCTTTTCGCTTAGATCATTATGTAATTTTAAAAAGTGTAAAAGTCTTACTTTCATTAACTTAGAAAAAATGGATAGAAAGGATATAGTCCTATTCTCTCTTTTAAAAAATAGTATCAGGGAATTCACCTACAGAAAAACTCAAGTTACACAAATACTCCAATACTGGCAGAAAATATTCTGAAACTTTCTTAATTATAGTTGTATTTACCCTATCATACCTTGAAGCTTCGCCAGGTTTTAAATTATTTATGACATTTTTCACCTCATTTATAGTTGAAGGTAAAAGAAAAATTGTGTTTTGTTAAACGTTACAATGAAAGCAATTTTCATAACCAGATATTGTTCGGTTTGGTTTCATACCGGTTCTTAGTTGTTCAGCTATATTTAAAAAATAATTATTAAACAGGCAGGCTATATCTTTAATATTTAATTTGTTGTTTATAAGCTATCATGGAATATTTTATCACAGAGTTTTTGACTTAGATTCACCAATAATTTCGTCAATTAGTTGCCATTGCTTCTTCAAGTTACCATTAAATGATTCAAACTATTAAGTATAAAATTCTTGTTTCGTATTTTTTATTGCAATTTTCAGTCTCCTATCATACGACTTATAATACCGCTATGGTTGAGCCTATAGTTTTTTGGCGCTTCTTTACACGAGCACACAAATTGTCAGTAACCCATGGCTTTAATTTTACAAACCTCTTAACACTTTATTTTGATTCATCTGTTATTTTTTTTAATATTTGTATGAAAGCACTATGAACAGAATCTCATTCCTCGGTCAAGTTTAGAAGATAACATATCAACATTAATCTTACAAATATTGTTTGAATGACAAGTTTGATTATGTTCACCCAGCGATGTTGAAACAAGAACCAAAAAGTGATCCGTAATCCCTAAATTAAAAACTTCCGCTTTGCAATTTAATTTTTTATTTTACGTACGATTCTTAAGAACACGTGATCTAAACATGTACCAAATGATTTCTCTGGTGACATCATTTATCAATGAACTAAATCCAAAACTAGCCATTAGATCCAAATATTTATTGGTTGTAGAACCCGATTTTAAGATATTTATATTAATATCACCAATAATCATTATATTTTTGCCATGATATGTTACTAATGAGTGTTCAATCTTTGTCAAGAAATTATTAACCGGCTTGCGATGCAGTCTATAAACAGCTAATATAGATAATTCAGTTTGCAAAACAAACAGAGATGACAACAGACAGTCTGCTGGCTTTACTGCCAATATTGGTTGTAAATCGAATTTTGATGTGTTTAATCTTGCGACAGGTACCCGAATATTTAGAGTTTTCAACAAAATTCAAATAAAACGTCACGTGTTGTGACTAAATATGCCCACATATTAAATTTAACAAAAATCGGTTCTCGATTGTGTGCAGTGTAAGGCACTGCACGCACGGACGGCAGACGAAAAATAATTTTCGGGCTCAAAATAATATCCATTCCGTTCCTTGGCTCCCCCTTACCCCGCATATCACTATTCCCATTTCCGAACTACTATAATATGTGAGAAATTAAAAAAAAACACCTAATGAAGTTCATGTCCTATCATATTGTCACCTTATCAGCTGTGAGCTGAATGATGACAGGTATTTTAAATGTTTTAAAGACAACGAAATGTAACGGGTAGCGTGGCCGAGCGGTCTAAGGCGCTGGTTTAAGGCACCAGTCTCTTCGGAGGCGTGGGTTCGAATCCCACCGCTGCCATATTTTTTTTTTTATTTTACAAATGAAATTAGTTTGTTTTACCATAAAGTTTATTTCAACGGTAAATATTACTTTTTATTTTCTAGCAAGAATTTTTGCTATTTGAAATTTTGTATACAACAATAAATGAAATTTGTGTTAATAACTTGCAAATTTCTGTTTTTACTGGATGTTGTTTTGGACTCCATAAATCCAGACAGCTAAATGTCATGCAATTTTCACTATTATCACCTTCATTGGTGCAGCCAAGTTGTGCACTGTTACAAACCCTACTCTTTTGTATTACTTTTTAACCAAAATTAAATCAACAATAAAAACTTAGAAATCAATGTTAAACAGTTGAGGTAACTCTATAATATATGTATGGGAAAATTTGTTAATTTGCATACACATTTTATTAGTGTCTGTAGATAAAATCAAGGACCCTTATAATTTCATACATGTTTATGTCTGTCTGTATGTCGCAACCCGTCTACACAAACAAGGCGATAAATCCTATATATTTCAAATTTACATTTATATTCTTTGTATTGTCTCACAAAGGAAAAAAATTATATAGCAGTAGAAAAAAGACCTTGTGGAAGTTAGGGGTAAAAATTATCGAGTTGAAAAATTGTATTTTTGGAAATATTATGTTTGGGGTATCAAATAAAACTAGAAGTTATTCTGATTACTATGTGTGTTTATTTGATGAAGAAATTAATATATTGACATTAAGCTGCTTAAAGACTTCAATTTTATAAAAATAACTGTCCCTCTATGCCTATGACATGCTTAACTTGTGTGGTTTAAAAATACACACTTAACCCTTTTATTGTTTACTTAAAATTTTCTCATTTTGAGCTCCAAGAAAATTTTCACAGTTTTTTTTTTCATGATTACTTTCAACCATTTAAAATATTTCACAAAATTTCTCAACTATTTAAATAATTCATTAATTTTAAAATAATAACAAAAACTACAAACTAGGACAAAAGACAATCATAAACAACAACACGGGAGAGAGAAAAAAAAAAAAGAAAGAAAGAAAGAAAAAAAAAGAAAGAAAAAAGAACAAAAAAAAAGTTATACAGTATATGGAATACTGTATATCACTAAATAACTATCAGTTACAAAATTCTTTTATTGAATAAAAATCATCATCTTTTACGGTATGATTTTAACGCAAATTTCAATTTGTTTGGATTCTTTTCTAGTTTAATTCTTTGATGTAGAGCATTAATACATTTCATCGCCATAAGACCACCTGGTTTTATAAATAATTTGATTTGTGAGAATTCAATTAAAAATTTAACCTATTTCTTATGTTGTAAATAAGAATATCTTCAAATATTTTAAGTCTGATCTATTGTATTTTATATACATTAGCGTCTTTAAAATATAAATGATAAGCACGGTCATTATTGATAAGATTTTGAAAGCAGTCTCACATGAGATTTTGAAAGCAGTCTCACATCCAACGAGAATTGTTATAGCTATTTTTGAATTTTTTAAATCCAATTGAAGTTTACCTTAGTTGAGCTCCCCCAAACTGGTATTCCTTAACTTAAATGTTGCCAAATCAAAAAAATTTGATCTATGCAGCACATACAAAATTGTTGGTTTTAATAACTATAAAATTTATTGACTTGACCAACTCGACTCTCTGTCAGCTACCATCCCAAAAAACTGAGCAGAATCAACCATGGATAATTCCTTCCCATCTGCTGAAACACTACTGTTTAGCCTTTTTATTTTGCAATAAAATTGTATAATATTAGTATTGTATGCGTTTAAAACAAGTTCCAAACCAGAAATGTGCTTTGCAATACTACTTTCCTGTATACAACTTGGATGGTCATTTACATAAATCAAAAATAATAGTGATATCAATATTGATCCTTGAAGAACTCCACATTCACAAATTTTGAAACTTGAATTAAATTATTCTATCCATCCCGAATTTGTAATATTTATGATTCTTACTAACTATATTCTATCTACTACATAAGATTTAATCCAGTCTAGTGTTAACCCACATTAATTTCAATTCGTGTTGTTCTAGTACTAAAAACAACAATTCAAATTGGACTTGTTCAAAGCTTTTGACAAATCCATAAATATACCATTTACATTACATAATTGACCCCTATCCAGTTGATACAAAAAAATTCTATAAATATAATTATTGCTGTAACAGTTGATTTACCTTTTTTGAAAACCAAACTGGTCTTTAATAATGATATTAGTTTTCTTTCGAAAGTCAACTATTTCTAATATAAATTACTTTTTCAAATATTTTTTAAATAAAGAAATTGAAGCAATTGGTCTGTAATTATCTATATTTTTATTCGCTTTTTTTTAATAAAGGTTTTACAAGAGATTGTCTCCATTGCTTTGGAAAACTCCAAAGTGTAACGAATAATTTAGTATATCCTACCAGAAGAGAAACTATATAAGCCACATTGTTTTTTTATAAAATTATATGAATTTCATCTAACCCTGCTGATTGTTTATTTTTTAGTTTGTTTATAATAATTAATTTAATTGGTCGAAAAAGTCCAGTTTCCTTAATTTCATTACAATTTGTTGCTAATGTCTTTATGCCTTTTCTGTTTTTTATTGTTACCATATTCAAAAGTAACTATTAAAATATTCAACATTTCCTTTGGGCACTCTAAATGTTTGTCTTTATCATATAATTTTATATTTTTAATATTTATAACACTATCTTTAGCTCTTTCTCTATTAATTACCAAGTTGCAACATTCCTGTCTGGTGCTTTTTGAATAAATCTATTTACACAAAGACATTTGCCTTGTACCACAACTTTATCATATATGGTTTTATATCTTTTAACAAACTATTTAAAACTCTCATCATTTAATGTTTTATCCATTGTTGTTAATGTTTTAAATTTATTTCTGTACACTAGAACACCCTTAGTTATCCATTCTATTGTGATATTATCTGTGGGACTTTTTACTCTGTTTTATTTACTAGATACACTACATCGAAATGATATTTAAAAATCTACATAAATGTTTTATATTTACAATATGCATTTGTCTTCATGTCAACTTTTTCTAAGTTTCAGTTTATAATACCTTCTAAAACTACTCAGTTCTTACTTAACTAAAACTTTATCATACCTCCATTTTGTTTTATAACAGCAAACCCTTGAAGTTATCTGATAGCCCTGAGTACAAAATGTCTGCTTTTCATTTATAATAATGTTTATCAAAGTACTAGATCTACATGTTATCCTTGTGGCCGAGATTATTACTGGTGTAAAACATAAGCCCCCAAAATATCCAAAAATTGCTATTTAGAACAACTATGACAAATCAAGTTTATATTAAACTCCCTACAAATAATTATATCATAATTTCTATATGAATGCACAAAGAAATCAAGTATGTCTTCCAATTTGCAAAAAATATATATATTTGTCTCCAGATAGTGACCTGTAAAATCCCAGAATTAAAGTTTTCCTGGACCCACATATTAGTCTGATTCTCGTAGTTTCAAAATATTTTCCCTCTTTTATACTATTATTAAGTTTTTTTTACCAGCCTCTGATATTTTTTGTCACAATAAATCGCAATACTCCCTTCTCCCAATACTCTCTACAGAAACTATTTAACTAATTATAATTTGTTATTTTTATGCTTATAATTTCTGAATCCTTCAAACTATGTTCTATCATTACTCATATCATAGGTTTTTCTTAATGAAGAAAAACTTCTAAAGTCTCAAAGACTTATTTTCCATATTTTATGAGATCCTTAAATATGGTGTAAAACTTTTCTTTTTTCATTTCTGTTGGAAAATATAAAATTATAGGATTTCTTGAATTATATCTTGTTGGTCTATCGTAAAGCAAAAGTTACTACAAAAATTGTCCTCAGTGTAATTATCTTTTGAATGAATTGATAAATTTGAGACATAGTATAGTAATTCATGTTGTGATTTCCGCTTTTTTTTACTTTTGAGAAAAATGTTGAATGCATTCTTGTTCTAAAAAAACTAGGCCATAGTCAAATATTGTTGGGATAATATAGGCTTACTATTTAATTCTTCTTTTTATGTTCAGTTCTGTATTTCATTAAATTTCAGAGGTGTTTGGACTTCACCCCTGAAATATAATCAAATTAACATTTTTATTCCCATGTTTTAGTCTCTGTGGAATCAAAGAAGCTATAATGCATTTGATTTAGGAAATTTCTTAAATTGTTAACATTTTTAATGATCTAATATTTGGAGTCTGTTGTGTTTACCATTGAATTTAACACAACTTTTAAAAGATCTGAATAGGGTGGGGTGAAAATGGAACCCAAAAGAAAATGTGTAAATTAAGTAATTGTATTATTCATAATACTGTACAGATTAGAAGTAAATTAATGGAAGTAACACCAAATATTATTAAGATACTTTTTTTTTTTTAATATTGTAAATAGTTGTAATAAAAACATTTCACAAACTTTCTCACTCATTCATCCCCAAAACCGAATAAAAACTAAACTAATCACAAAAACTGTCTGTTCGATAGCTGTCAATCAAAGAGTAAAAATAAACCATAGATTTTTTTTGTCTATGAAAAAAATATTTAAATATGGGCCTAAATTTTTAAACTTACTTCAATTGTGCCATGTACTAATTGCATTTGTATATCTAATTTATTAATATTCTCAATTTTATTTCATACAAAATAAAACATTTAGTTAAAAGTTTAAGCTCTATGAAGTGTGAAAATATTAACATGTTTATTTGTGTGTTTAGAGATGTCATGCAGAGTGCCAGCACCAGTCAATCAGAGCAAAGTTTATCCAGTATTAACTCCAATGACGAATGTTTTCGGTCAAGCCAACATGCTGAAACTAGTCTTAGTAGAATGGAGACGTACTTGTTGAAACATCAACTTACAGACATCACACTTATTGCAGGTGATTTACAGAAAGTGTTAAATTTTAGATCTTTGTAAATTAAGTTACAATTGTTGGAGATATGTTATTTGCAAAATAATTTATAGAATTATTGCCAATTTATAGTATTGTTACATAACAGATTGCAACCAAAAGCCAATATTATATTCACCTTTCAATTGGTATATACCCAATTGTCAGGTTCATAAAGAATTGGTTTTCAATCTGTGTTACAATTAGTTACGAACATATTGATCAGTTGGCAAACTTGTGGATAGCTAATGCTAACTGTAAAGAATAAAATATATTATGTCAGTTGGAGAAAAATCAGTGATATTGTTGGTCTAGAAAATAAAAGCCAACTGGAACCAGTGAAAATGTTAGTCCTAATTTGCTTCATTTAAGGAATAGGTGAATTTAATTCACAAGGCCATCTTAAGGTTTCTATCTAAAAATACCACATTCTTTGAGATATGCAAAAACACTGATTCTCAATCAATAATTGTTTATATGAAAGAATATTTGACTGTTTTGCTTGAAAATTCTACATTTTAATAATCTTTGTTTAAAATTACAAGGGGTACAAATATATAGATTGATCGAAAATCAGCCAGGTTGAACTGTCAAAAATAATATAGCATAAGAAGTTAATAAATAAAAAGTTATAGAATCATTTTAAAATGTCGAGAATGGCAAAATCAAGTTTCTAATGAAAAAGTAGTTAAGGAAAAAAAAGGTTTCTAAGACCGAAATTGACCAAGGTGTTTCATTAGTACAAGAGCATTTCATATGGTAAATTTTTAGACATAATGATCTTGGCTACCTGCTCCATTTGTAGCAGAAACACCAGGCACAAGACATTCACTTTGCATTGATCTTTCATAATTGGAATTAGTTTTTTATGGTATAAAAACTTATCACTAATTTCAACATTCGTGTGTATCACAATAATTATGTCATTTTAACATTTGAATATTTATTGATATAATTGATCTTAGTTTTGTACCTATTTGCCCTATTTTTTTCCTGCAAATTGTGTGTGTACTTTAAAATTATAGAATAAAATTTTTTTAGTTGATAAATATATTTAAGACACTCTAAATTCCATAATTAGTTCAAAATTTGAAACCTCATAATTTAAAATTTATTAACAATTCATCGTGTGAATAAAATTAACTGTATACCAACCATTATGAATCAAGCAAAATATTTACATATATATTTTAAATAGTGAAGTTCAGTTCCTTTCGTGTAGCATAGGATAATTTATTTAGTTTTTTTTTTTAAATTATTATCAATTGCTTAAGCCTCTAATTTTTGACATGTATGTTCATTATGGCAGCACAACAAATAAATTTATTGGATTTTATACCTCTATTTAAACTTGTTGTCACCTTCCATTTCATATATTGGCAACATTGTGACTTCAATTTGTGCAAGTATTTTTCTTTTCTTGTTATTCTTTTAAAATTATATAGCGCTAAGTGTGGTTTAATATTTAATATTGGGTTTTCTGGTGGGAGGGGGGAGTGAGGTGGAATTACTTCTGTAGTCTTCAACTAAAAACTCATTTTGTTGAATTAACATAGTAGAAATGGAAGATGTTTTGGTCACTTGGTATACGAACAGAAATGGTCCAAATGGTCCTATTGGTGGGATTTATGAACCTTTCTAAATCATGGTTATAGTCCTTTCCTTGAAGAAGATTAAAATAGTTAGAATTTAATTTCCATGTTCAGAAATTTGCTAATACCATAACAACTTAGGCTCTTGTTAAGGCTCCATAATTGAATAGAGCAATTTATCTTGGAGAAAGAAAATGTAGTTCATTTCCTATTATACCTATTTTTATGTCTTGTAATTTATTGTTTTGATAGATAATATTTTATTTCAGGTACACGACAGATCCCTGCACATCGCTTGGTACTTAGTGCAGGCTCAGAATATTTCTCTGCAATGTTTACCAGCAATCTTCGGGAATCCACTCAGAGTGAAGTTGTTATGAAGGATGTTGATGGAGATGCTTTATGGGATCTTGTTCATTATTGTTACACAGGTACAAACGTTTGATAACTGAAAATTCAAAATTTGAAAATAAAAAGGATATGTTTTAATAATTAACAATAACGAAATCCATCTTCCATTTCATTAGTAGCAGTGGTCTATTTTTTAAGAAATCACTTAGTTTTACTTTTTCACATATATGTAGAAAGTTATGTCATGGTTCAAAAAAATGTATGTCGAGTTTTTCTTAGATATAATGGTTTATAGCTCCCTTGAGTTCAAAAAAAAGTACTATTTATAATTAAGTCTGTCTATCATTTGCTACCCCAAACTAAGGGATAGAATGTTATCTAATTTGGTATGTGGATCATGTCTCAAGACTATATTATAATAACTCAAAATTTTGAGGCTCTGTAGAAATTGATCAAATTATAACTTTAAAGGCTCAAACAAAACATATTATTTAATTGTCATCTCTCCAAAAATACTGGTTTCTGAGTTATTGGTGAATACCAAAATATCGGCCATGAAGTTGTTATAATAAACTTTTCTTTTTTTTTTAAATCGGCAATACCAATTTCATTCAAATTTTGGTGAACTATGAAGAAGATTAATAACTTGAACAAAAATTACTTTTAGGGAATAATTTACAAAAAACTAAAATGTATCTTGATCTCAGTCATTTCAATGAAGAGCTCAATTTCAGGCAAATAAAATGCATGCTTAGAACAAATATATAAATATTTCTTCTAATATTTTCTATAAATTAAAGATGCTGACCATGGTTTATTTTCACTTTTTAACTGACAAATACTGAACTGAGAAATAGTTTTACTTAGCTAGTATTTGCTTTTGTAGGTGGGTGTGTGAAAAAGTTTCTGCACCCACAAATTTGTTCCATTTATCTATCTGTAAGCTGTAAATTTAATATTAAATATTAAACTGCCTACAAATTAACATAATGAATTCTCACAATTTTCATGAATAACACTAGAAATTTGATTGTAGAAATAAATTTAGTAGTCTACTCTGAGGTAGATAAGAAGCCAGGAAATAATTTCTAAGACAGATAAAAATGTAATGAATTAACACGTTAAGTGCCAAGCCAGTTGTGCCACTTTTATCATACAGTGCCAACTTAAATAAACAATTATAACATAACCTGTATGTATGTGGTTATATGGTTATATGGAGAACTGATTTTTTGAGAAATTGTTTTACAAAACATTCAAAAAAATGATCGGCCGATCGGCCCAGCATGTCATTTTGAATACCATATTTTGTTTGGAATTTGACGTGTCGGCCGATTGGCCGACCGCACTTTTGATCAACTTCCTAGGATAATTTTGGTCTGTGATGTTGGTAACACATGACTCAGTGGTTAGAAACGCGTTGAGTAACTGTACGTAAACATCAAGTCGACATGGTTCAAACTGGAAAGCGGGATCGAAGAGGAAATGCCATTTTCAAGCCTCTTGCAATAACAGAGTACAATGAGAAAAAATCTGGTATTGATGTTGCTGATTAAATGTCGTCATACAACTCAGCACTATGAAAGACACTAAGATGGTATCATAAAGTTGCAGTACATACATTTACTATTTGTCACCTGCATTGTAAATGCTTGGCTCGTTTACAAAAGCAATGTAGGACCACCACCGCAACACCAATACTTGTCAATAACAGATTTTAAATGCTTTCATTTTGCTTTCAAAATGCTTTTATCTTAAAGTTTAGAAAGTAATAATATAAATAAATGATTTTAAAAAACTTAATTGTAAATAAATAACTTTTTAAACAGTTTTAAAAATTGCTTTCCAATTTTGTAATTGTTCAATGTTTTATACAAAAATATGCAAAATTTATTGTTTGGCTTACCGTAATAGTTAACTTTTATACGTTTATTTATTTTTTAATATAACAACTGTAGAATGTTCAAACTATATATTACTTGTTTTAATGCATTAATCCATAATTCCAACTGAAAATTTCGCTCCCGTACCGATTGGTACGACGAAATTAACATATTTTTGAGGTATTTTATTTGGTTGTTACGCAACACTATTTAAAGATAATAAAATGAAATATCTACGGCTATTAGCTACAATTTTCTACATTTCACTTAGTGTATGTGTTTTCCGCTAGGTTGCAACACTTACTGATAAAAGACTCTAAAATAAAATCTTGCATTGATGGCAGTGTCGTACATGAGCTTGCTGTCGTACCGATCGGCCCCCCATGGCACTTAACGTGTTAACAATTTAACAAATAGTAAAGTAAAAATAAATAAAAAGGCGAAGGAGTCTGTTTCACATTATGTATATAATAAAAATTAAAAAGCTTATAATAATTATTTAATGATAAATTGTTGAACATATTTTTTGATTTAACTCACTATTTTTCACATATAATACAAATTAAATTATTAACAAACAAAGTTGAATTTATGTAATTGTTTTAGTGGTCCCAACTTTAAGTATTTGCTTTAAGCCTACATTAAGTCAAATCCTGGAATTGCAGTAGTTATTTTAATGCTTCATGGAAGTCATTTTTTGTAGGATTTTTGTATATAGTCGTATTTTTATAAGTAATTTTACATATTCTTATCCTAGAGAAATATTTAACACATTCATTCAGTCTTAATTTACAATCATATTGATTTTTAAGGCAATTATCCCTCCTTAGTTTTTTTTTTTTTTTTTTTTTTTTTTTTTCATTTGATAGCTTGTCTCTTCTACACCTTGGTAAGACTTCCATCCCTAACACTTTTGTTCTATATTCTTGTTGTGGCTGAATACAGTGAAATAGTGTTTAAAGGTAAGATATGAAGATAGATAACATGTTGACACATGCAGTTAAGAATGTATGCTGTAATTGAAGTGTGTAAAGATTTGTCTCATTTAAAACTTTATTCAAGGATAACAGGTTGTGAATGTTATGTGGTTATTCTTACAGAAACCTGCATTGTTTACAGCAATAAGCATTTACTAATAACAAAGATTTGTAATAATAGTATGTATTTTTGTCTAAGGTTTTGGTTTTAGGCTGACTTCAGCCTTTAGACCAATTTGAAGTGACAGCATTAAACATACTTACAACTTTATGAGTTTCATAAAATTGGTCAATAAATAAAAATTGTCAAAGCTTTTGTTCTTCTTTGACAATTTTTGAGAGGTCTCCAAGACTGTACATATAAACAGATGTCAAATTTAAATTCGTTGCTCTAAATACTATGACTTTCATAAAAAACACTGATGATTGATAACCGATTTTCAAAAATTTACAGATCTACCCCCTCTTTTTACCATAATGTGTAATTTTACAGCTATTTTTAATATGTAATCATTTTGTGTGACGTCTACTCTGTGTTAAACTTTGAAATTTTTAGTTATCAGGTCATTATTTCCGGCAATAATGTGTGACATAAATATCACGGAAGACATCATTCCAATAAAAGTTTAAATGATTTCATAGGTGCTCGATAACATCGAGAATGGTTGTAAATGTGATATCAACATGTTTACAATATCACCTTCTCAATTTACATATTCCCAATTTCTTTACTACACAATTGGAATATACAAAGAAAGGAAGGTTGTGGCATTTGTCTGTGGTTCATTTTGCTCATAAATTACTAACCTTATTTTATTTTATTATTTTTTTTTTTTCATGAACTTTTACTAATAAGTTCATTAAAATGTACTTATTTCCCAATAAATGTATTCAAATAATTGATATGATTTATGCATATACTAAATTCAGTAAGAATTTGTTCATCCATTAAAGCATTAAAATTAATACAGACACATACAAACGTCTACAGTAGCAATGTTTTAACTCTTGTCATCTTTTAGTTAATAGTTTGTTACATTTTTAAGTCCCTCTCAATTTCTATCATCTGGTGGACCCCTTAGGCCTATATGTTCATTTTCTATGGAAATTAACTAAATGAATAATCATAATTCTTCTTTAATAATTATTAATTTGTGGTTTAGTTTTATGTTCTAGACACATGTACATGTGATAATTTTTGTGCAGGGTGTATTATGAATTCAAAAACATTATGGCATCTTTAATAATTATAAAATGTACTTTATAATCAATGTGAAGTCCTAAATAACAATTTTGATTTTGTTACTTAGGAAGAATTGAGTTGCGAGAAGAAACTGTTGAAACTTTACTGGGCACAGCCTGTCTGCTTCAGTTGAGAGAAGTAGTTGATGCATGCTGTTGTTTCCTCAAAAAACAACTCCATCCTTCAAACTGTATAGGGATTTGTCAGTTTGCTGATAGACAAGGCTGCGTTACATTGAGAACTGCAGCCCACTCATATACAACGGTAAGTTTATAGATCATGGTTTCTGTTCCTAGCAAATCTTACAAGTTGAACTTTAATAGAATGTTTTAATGATGAAGTCAAGGTTCATTGTATCTTCTCATAATGTGCTATGTTTTTTTTACTAGATTTTTCAACAGCTGATCAATTATTTTAGTAGTTTTATTAAAATTCTTGTTTTAGATCCTAATTTGTTTATGTAAAGTCCCCAATTTGTCCTAAATTCCTTTCTTACATACACATTTCCCTAAATTTCCACCCTCTTAAACAATAAATTTCTATTCCCTATATCTACACTTCTTTCTTTTAACCTATCATTACTTGAGGTTGTATTTTACTTTTTAAATTTATTTAAATTATTATTATCAAAGTTGTGTATCCTCCCAATTTGATCTTAAATTATGTTCTCCTTTGATTATTCTATGCGTATTAACTCTGATTTTTGGTTAGGCCTACTTACTAGGTTCTGGGCTATCTTGTTCCAGTTAATTCTACTGGGTTTATATATTTTTTTTACAGAGGTGTTACATTGAACAAAAGGATAACTGTGTTATCTATTTATTTTATAGTTATTAGTCGTTTTATTTACTTAGAATTTGCACAAAATCATCTTATCCCCATCTAGACCATAATTGTGACCTGTCAACTTGATGGAATTGAAACCTTGGTTGTAAAATTGGTAGTCTGGTACTCTAGAAAAATTGGAACCATCTTTTATATTAAAATTAAAATTTTCTTAAGTAGAATGAATTTATTCAGAATAAATAAAAAGTATATAAAAAAAGGTTACTTCTCTTGATGGAATTTGAACCCTGGTCGTAAAGTTTTAAAAGAATAAGACTTATTATATTACTTAAATAAAACAATAAGAGTTATATTTTGTTAATAATTTGTAATATTATTATTATGAGATAAGCATTTGGTTGTTTCATTTATATATAGATAAAGAAATAACGATTAATTAGTTCCCAGATACTCATGACCAGTTAATGAGTGTACTGATGACCTCAATAAAAAATAAAAACTGTAAAAAAAAACTTTGATTGTACTTTTGTAATAGATGCACATTTAAAGATGATGTACATCTAAAGTACCATAAAAATGTAATAGATGTGGTACAAAGACAAGTACTAAGATATCATTTTGCCAATCAAGATGAGACTGCAAACTATTCTGATCATAAAAACTTGTTCCAGTCTATATTAACTTTAAATAAACAAATACTAATTTAATTTTAATCTTATAAATTTACTACAAATCTTTATAAGTAAAAACTTATAAAGTCTACTTTATATAGTCTAACTTAATAGAACTACAAAATACAAACAAATCCTGGTCAACATTTTTATAGATTATTATATTTACAGATATAATATTGCATGAACTATTTGTAAATTATGAACTTAATTATGACAGTAAAATATCTCTAGATACTCATAATGTTAGTTACATTTACATTTCCAAAACGAACACCTAGGTTGTTAAAATGTTCATCTAATAAGTATCTAAAACATAAAATTAATTAAACAACTTATGGAGCTTAGGTTTTAAATAATAATTTTTTCTCTATTGTTTTACCTTAAAACTCTTCTATATATTTTTCTTCTAATTTTTCCAATTTTCTTTAGCCGTCATTTTGTAGTCCTCCACTTTGGCTTTTCCGACAACTTTGATTGATGTCTGTCGGTCTACCCGTTCTTACACAATTCGTCATGCAACAACGTTGTAATTTCCACTTTTCACACCATTTCATTAAATGTTTTCAAACTTTACTATTTTGTTGCCTCTCGAGTATAACAATGTCCGACTTTCCGATCTTAAAGTCACAATTAATTTCACACTTTTTCATTCATAGGCTTGTTTACTGATCACCCTTTGATTTACACATTCTTTTTATTAAGTGATTCTAATCATATGTTATTAATTTCAATCATTTATCTTTTTTGGTTTTCACTCAAAGGTTTGAAAACTATAACTTTTATAGTTTCTTTCAATATTTTAATCATCTCTTTAGTTTTCTCTTAAACTTTATTATTTTAACAAATGTTATACAAAACATTTTCAAAATTTTCTCTTATTCAAAATTTATTCAATTTTGAATTGGTCATTTTCTGCTTAACTTTTTAAATATTACATTTTCAAAAAAAAAATCTTTAAGAATATTTTATTCTTATATTGTAGTTGTTTATTATGAAAATATCAAAATTTTTGATTTTGATCAATTTAAAAAAAAAAATATTATTCAAATTTTTTGTAGCGTGTGCATTTATATGGAAAACCTAAATAGATCTGTATTGCGTACAACTTTTACTACACTTACACATCTTCTAACATTATTTTTTCTTATTTTCATAATTCATCAATATGAATTTCTTATTCAAAATCTACTAACACATGAATTTACTGTTCTAACGAGTACATGAAAGTTGACCTTAGACCTGGTCATAGTACAGTTTCACCAACTCACTCTGAACAGCAAAGTTGGTGACAACTTAGTAAAACCTTGTATTAGGACTAAATTTAGATTTTTCTTTTTTGACCAAAATATAATCCCATACAACGATTTTCCATTGTCGTACATTTGGTACATTTTTGTTTACTAAATGTTTTGAGGTTTCAGTTATACTTGAGATATTTCAGGAACCCGATACACTTATAGACATTTGAATTAAGGACTAAAAATATAGTTGGAGGTTCAAGTAAAGTGTGGTAGAAAGAAGGTCTGTTGTGATAATTTCACTTAATTTTAGATAAACAGTTCAGATTTGTACACATCTTCACATTCAATGTCATTAAAAGTAATTTATATCACTTTTAAAATACTGATGAACTTTGTTTTCAGTTAATCCTAACTTTTACATTGTAATTTGTCATTATTTTCACTTAAAAATTTCTCACAGTGACAATATTTCTGTCCAACAAGTAATGTTGTAACTCAAAAGTTAGAGTTAATATGTATATAAACATTCTTTGTGTTGTTTATAGGAACATTTCATGGAAGTTATACGAAACCAAGAGTTTATGGTGCTACCTGTAGATGAAGTGGCAAAGTTGTTTGCCTCAGATGACTTGAATGTACCTTCGGAAGAGCTTATATTCCACGTATGTTTCTTTTTATTTACTTTAAAATGTAGGATAGAATAATTACTTAAAAGCCAAGAAATTTGTTGTTTTTTTAAATAAATAAAAATAATGTAATTAAAAATGATTTATTTTGTGTATTAAATTTAGTCTGGATTTAAACACTTTCTAGCAATTAAATTTTAATACAAGTGAATTAAATTCTAACCTTATCAGGATTTTCTGAACATGCAATATACTTTTAAAACATTTTGATCATATCAGGATTTGAACTCAAATTTCAGTTTAGTACTCTGGTGCACCACCAAGATACGAGTGATGACAATCTATAGCTGATCAATAATCAGTATAGCTGAGTTGGCAGAGAATATAAAAAGAATATACAAAGATCCAGTTCAAAACCTGACTTCAGAATTTTGTCTTTGTTATAAAATTATTTTGTCATATTATGATTTTCTTTACCACTACAGCTATTGTTTTAAACCTCAATGTTTTGTTCTGTGAAGGCAAAGAAGTTTTAATTTATCTTATGCTACTTTAGAGTTTTTCTGTTTAATCACTTTGTAGAAATTCAGTTTCATCCAAATTTGTTAAAACAAGACAATTTTAGCAAAAATTTTAAAATATGATAATATTGGTACCAAAAAATACTTCTAGTATTTAGGTTTTATAATCAAAATCAGGTAATATGATGCAGAAAGATTTAACAAAAATTGAAAATTTGACAATAAATCATTTCAAAAAACCTTGGCTTACTTACCAACTTTAGGGTTTTGATTTTTACTATGCAAACTTTTGTCCATTTAAATTTTATTTTAAAAACTATGTATTACAAATGAGATTGTTTTAGAGAAAATAAAAACTGAGTAAATCTGTAAAAAACCCTACAGTCAATATTGGTTTTTGGTATCAAATGTTCTGCGAATTTTGTCTTCTATGCGAAACCAAATTTACAATCGGGGGGGGGGATTTTAACAATTGTAAATTTTATCAAAAATTTAGGTAATTTCTTTAACAAACAAACTTGATAATTTTTTTATCATCTAATTTGTAGTTATAAATGTAAAAGCATTTTAGATCATTATTATAATATGTTTCTTTGTTTCAGGATATGTTTAAATATTTTATCTTACTGTGTTTAAAATTTTATAAACAGGTCATTGCTTTTCAATAGATTTAATTATTCTTATATTTGTGCTATGGATTGTAAATGTTGATTTTAATAAATAAATGACTTCTCTGTTAATAGAATTTAGCAGTCCATATAAATTTCTCTTTATAAGTAAATACAATGATTTTATATTATTAAATTAAAATAAAGTGATATGCTAAAGTGATAAAATTTTGCAGGCCTTAATGTCTTGGGTGAATCATGATGTAAACAAAAGAAAAGAAGGCATCAGTAGACTCTTGGCATTAGTCAAACTTCCTCTACTATCAGCTTCAGTAAGTTGTTCAAACATATTTCTAAAGTGGCTGAATATACCAGGAGTACTCGGTTTATAGGAAGCTAATTGATACTTTGCAAACCATGTTACCATTTGTATATTTAGAATTGTTCAGTGCTAATTCTTTTTTACTATATCACATATACAGACAGAAAGATATGAAATTGTGGAATAAATAAATTTCCACATATCTCAGTTTTGAGATTCTTTGAGTAATCAAAAGTTGTTTTTTTTTTTTTTTTTTTTTTTCAAAATCACATCGGTCTATTCTCTGTGCACTCACTTGAAAGAGAAACAGATGGATAAATCTGTTTGAATTAAATTTTGATATCATATGACAGTTTTCGATAACTGCCATAAAACTTAAATACAAAATTTTGGTTTTCTTAGTTGGCTCTAATGAATTTTAATAGAATGTAACCCCTTATGACCTACTGCTCACTATCTTACAGAGAATTTTGAATTACGAGTTATCAATCACATTGAGGAAACGAACTTTGAATTGAACCTATCTTAGAATGTCATGTATCTCATAAAAATAAGTAAAGTGATTTTTTAATAATATTTGAATTAAATGTATTGGTTTATAATACATATTTAATAATATGCCAGTCATATGTGAGGGAACAAAAATATGCCGATTTACTCAGGAAGAATTATTTTCTTTGGCTTGTGGTTTGGTATCTTGGTTGAGTCATAAACATTCACATTCCACCAAAATTTTATTGATATCACTTGCGAAAATTTTGGGATATTTACAAAGATGAAATTTGGGATATTCACTGGATGGAATTCAAAATTCATTTTTACTTTTCAAATGATATTTATGAGGAAATGGTACCAAATACTTTAGATTGCTTATTATTTATTCTAAAACACCTAAAAAGTATTACTTATCAGTCCCCTAGAAATATCTGGAATGAATTTACTCGCTTCCACAGCGTCTGTAAATACACCTTGTGTCATGGGACCAAGTTAAAGTTAATAAGAAGCTCACAGAACATAGCACAACTCTGCTGGAATTCCAGAAGGCTGATGGGTTGGGATCAAGGCAACAACAGCCTTTAATTGATTTTGTTGTGTATATAAGGATTACCTCTTATTTAATCATATCTACCAGTATTAGTCTATCCTTTAAGGAAATAAATTTGTAATAAATACCTGATTTTCTTCTGGCATGTGGTTCACTCTTAGTAATCTACACTACCACTGTCAATATTAGGCTTGATTGAGAACTTTATCACCTTTCCGAGGTTGTTAACATTTAACAACGTTTGGTTATTATTTTACTGAAATCAGTAATCCGAATACAAGATTTATCATTTAAGACAAATGTCATGAAAATAGTTTTAGCGATTTTCGCCTATTTAGCTGCTATGTATTGTATCTTGTAGGTGTATAAAGGTTTGTTGCTACATTTACAGTACTAGAGCTACAATTTACCAACACATTTCAGTGAAAAATTTGCAAAACCATTATTGAAAAACCTCATAAAAGTATGTGAATGGATTACAATAACAATTTTTTTTTGTTTACCAAAGGCCTTTTGTGATTTAAGATATTGGTGCATGATATTATAAAAAATTATGACTGATTTTTTGAACATTGGTTTACTATCCAGATGCGGTTATATACTCAAGATATAATAGCTGTTGTGAAAGACCAATTGTATCTTTGGCCATATTGTTTTTTTATCGTGAATTTGGATTTTAAATATATAGTATATGCAGTCCTAGCTAGATCTTTCTACATAAATTTCATGGAAATCCGTTTAGTAGATTAACCCTAGAACTGGCGCATGTTAAAGGTTTCTTTTTTTTTAATTCATAAAAAATAGTAATATTATACAAAACCCAACTTATAAGTCACAGATAGAATTTATCTGTGTAATGCAAACAAAAAGTATATTATTTAACAGTTTTGGAGTAAGTATGTTAGGAATCAAAAAACTAAGTTATCATTTTACAGAAAAGGCTATAGGAACCAAAATACATTTGTTAACACATTTCTTTCAAGCAAAAGTTTTGTAATGTAATTGTGAATAAATATTATTTTAAAAAATTATTTATAAAATTTTCATATGAATTTTTTTTTTTTAAGTGACCTAAAAAGTTAGGGCTAATTAGAAAAAAAAAATTATCAAAAATAGTAATATTATGGAAAACAACTTCTTATTATCATTTTTCTCGGAACAGTGCATAGAATTTATCTGTGTAATATAAAAAATTTATATGTGAAAAATTTAGAGTTCAGGCGTCAGAAATCAAAAATTCGTATAAAAACCGAAACCAAAAATCGACGTAAAAGTGTATATTTCCTTAAGAACATTTTTTTTTAATTTTTGAAGTATTACAAGAGATTTGTAATATAGTTGTGGATAAAAGTTGGTAGAAACAAAAATCAATTTATAAAATTTTCATTAGCCAAAATAAAGTGGAAAATCGCTCAAAAGTTGATTGCCTATTTAGAAAGAATCACCAAAAATAATAATACAGTAGACTCTCATAAATCCAGACTATTGTGGCGGAAATCCGATCCGGATGCTGAAAAATCCGGATTTTCTGGAGTCTGAGATAAGTTGGCCGCGGGGCCGATACGAGTGGTGATAAGCCGCACATGCAATTGCTACCGGCCCATGCCGATGCCCAACGACACTTGTTACACTCTGACACATTAAATAGTGGTGCTGTTACTGTAATGTACATAATACAGTACTGGACTGCAATTAAGTAAAACACAGGTTAGGGCGTGTCAATTACCTCAGCCGTGCGGAAACTTCCACTGCTCGTGAATCATTACAAAATACATCATTCATGCAATGCGGAGAATCGCGTGAAAATTGAAGGCGCTAAAGCGGCAAATTGTTATTAAAAAATTTTACCATCTGGTCCGGATTTTCGTGATCCGAATTTATGAGAGTCTACTGTATTATGGAAAACACAACTTCTTATATATTTTTTCTCAGAAAGGTGCATAGAATTTACCTGTGTAATGAAAAAATATTATATGTAAAAGAATTGTAGTTAGTATGTCAGGAATCAAAAATTGTTACATATCTGGAAGCCAAAATTCCACATAAAAGTATATATTTCCCAAAGAACAAATTTTTAAAGAAATTTTCTAGATCTACAAATGATTTGTAATATAGTTGTGGGTAAAAGTTGGTAAAAACAAAAATAAATAAGTAAATAAATTAGTTTCTTTGTACTAGCAACAAAAAGTTTTGCCCCACAACAAATATTTTAGCCCTCTTGGCTAGGCCTGTTATGTAATAAATACAATGAAAATATTAAAATTCACTTTAAAAAATACACTCTAGAAACACTAACACATATTATAACTTGTATAAACAAATTACTCTAAATAACAAAATAACCTTACATAATAGAAATACATTGAGCAACCCACACTAACATACACACAAGATGGCAATAAACATGCAAGTAAGACAGATTAAGACGGTTTATGCTTAGTTAGAAAGGACAACTTCTAATATCCACTGCTAAATAAATATCACCTCTATGAACTATATCTTTATACCAAGTTTTAGCTCTAAATTTCTTCTTTGCAATACAAAGAATCGAAGAAATATATAAAAATAAAGATGGAAATCATCAAAGTTCGTAACATACTCCCAAGAGCAAACTGGAGAGGATTAAATGTTTGGAGCACTTCTTTGAATGTGTATATCTCGTAAACTATAAAACTTATGATAATTTGGAATATGTAGTTCAAAAAAAGAAAGAAAAGTACTATAACATATTTTCAAATTGTGGTATTTGAACATGAATTACCAATTACAAAATAATATGATCCATGAGTTTACATTTTCTTATATTTTGCCGTTCCATCACAGGTGCATCACTCTAGTGCAAAAATACAAAAATTTATCAAATTCTTGAATTTTTATCTTTGGTGAGAAGGATTTTGAGATACATGATTATGAAAGATTGGAACATTACCTTTACAATGATATAATATTACACATTTCAATAAAATAATATTTACTAGGCTCAAAGTTGAATTGAAAAAATGTGATTTTTAGCGTGTAAAAACATGTTGGAATTATTGATTTTAAAAAAAATTTTATATATTAAAAAAGAAAGATTTTGAAAGCACAGATCGCAACAGTTTGATCTATAAAACACTGTTATAGTAGATTTGTTAGACAGAAATATGTATTTGTAAAAATTAAAGAAAGAATGATATAATTTGTGTTTCACAACTGCACAGTTTTCTTTACTCGGTTGCAGCGAAATACACAAACTTTACCAAATAGTTAAATAGTATTTATAACTTTTATGGTTTTTTTTGTTTGTTTTGCATGATTATGTATCTATGAAACATTAGCTTTCCAACAGTATTTGGTTTATTAGGATGATTCTAAGTGGGTGAAATGTTGAATTGCAAAAAACCTGTTTTTGTGTTGATGTCCAACACCGGGCATCATAAACCATTCCAAAAGTGACGAAGGGCGGTTTGAGGTTTAACAGAACTAAAGAAAACATAAAGAAGCTTATTTATGGTGTGTGTGTGTGTGTGTGTGTTGCAACGCACCCCCCCCCCCCCGGGTTGGGTGGTGAAATCTCCTCGGAGACGGACGTGCTTGCAAGACCCTACGGGACTCTACCACTAAAAACTCTTCGACGCAGTAGAGAATGCTTCTCCTACCGTGTATATAAAATCCCGATAAGGCTCTTAATTCTTATGTTACACAAGATTAATTTAATTTTATCAACTTATGCTAACATATGAAATTTTTTTTTATTTTTTATATATTCACTTCTTAAACTATCTTACCTTTCTTAAAACTCCAGACTCTTTCTCAAAGGGTGTGCCCTTTGGAGCTAATTAATTCATTAAAACAAAATTTGCTCTTTTTTGAATTTAACTTTTTACTGGTGAGCACTTACTTCTTCTTCTTTCTGATTTTAAGAGTTTATTTGCATAGGTTAGTTTCAATCAAAATATTAGACAGTGAAATTTAACAAATTTATTGAAAATTTTACAATTTAATTTTTACTTCAAGAAACAATGGATTTATTTAAAATCGCTTACAACAGATTATGTCGCCTTTTCCTTCAATTTATATTAAATGTTTCTTTCTCAAACAAATTGAAAATTCTCTATTCTAAATAATTCTAATATTAACTAAATCTAACAAAATATATTCTTAATCTAACACATGTATTTATAAACCCTATTATTTATATATTTCCAATCTGTTACTTGATTGATTTATTATTTGACTCGAATTTATCTTATTTGATATCTCTTTATTTTATTTACTTTAAAATTGACTTTACTTCTGACTCTACTTTGACTTTAACACGATATTATTTAACTTTGTTGATTTTAAGAATTTTGGACGTTATTCAAGATTTATGCAGTACCTTGTTTTTGTGAATTGCACAAGTCCGCTCGTCCTGATTCTGAGAATGTTAGTGGATCCTGGAGATTGTTTCCTAGAGTTGTCTAGAATATCCCGAAGTCCTGTCCTCTGAATCTGCTGATGACGACAATTTATTGTAGAATATTTGCCGGAGTCCATAGTGAAGATCTCTTATACTAAGCTGTTGTAGGATGTCACGTTGTCTCCTGCAAGGCCGATCCTGTCTGTGGGCACCGTTAATAACCTGGCGAAGTACTGAATGCAGACAATATATTTTCACGACGATTTCCTCTTCAGTCTTAAGTAAAAGTGGGTGATCTATCTTGGAGCTTGTACGAGACTGATGAATTAACTTGAAGAAAGTTAACTCGCCAAAGTTTAGGCTATACAGTGTAGCCAACCTTCATTGATTTTTGTTACTATTTTATTTCACAATTTATTTAAGTTTCTTTATTTATTCCCACTACTTATGAACTCTTCTTGGCTTATCCTTACGTTATTTGGCTATTTTTTCTATTCTGGATTAATTATTTCTATTATTATTAGTTGTTTTTAGTTTTAATTGTTTATGGTGGATTTTGGTTAGGGTTGGTATGTTTCCCTCTCCATGCGTCGAAAGCTTCTCGTGCGCGCGACCTTGGACACACGTTGAGTCTTGAAAATCTTAAGTTTTGACTTACGAATTCTTCTTTTCTTCTTTTCTTCATATCTTCCATTCGCTTTGCTCGATTTTCTTCTGGGTGATTTCATTTTGAAGCCCAGGATGATTTGTCTTCCTGATGATTTTCCATCTTCATTTGCAGCGATACGACGTATATTTCTTCTTTTATGGGGATTTGAAAATTCCGTAGTTTTTCTGAATTTAGTTTTTTCAATTTTGGAAATTTTTGAATTCTTCTTTTTGTAGGTTGTTCCTCTGATGCTGAAAGTCCCAAAACTGCTTTCCTCTTCTTTCTCGCTTCTGGGTTTCACAAATTACGGCACTTTCTGCATGTTTGGTTATTTATGATTTTATTACTTTATGGTCTTTTATTTAATTTTGATTTCGAGTCTTATTTATTATTAGTTTATCTTATGGTTATGTACTGTTATTATTAGATTTTGGATTTTATTTATTTTAAGAGATTTTGGTGTTTTATGACGTTTTATTATGGCTATAACTTTTTTATTATTAATCTGACGAATTTATTGTCTTATTATTTATTACTAGGTTTTCCTAGCTCTACACGATGATATTATTTTATTTTTAGTTTTCGAACTTTTGAATTTACAACATTGGATTATATGAGAGTATTCATGTTCAAACCGGAAAGCTGGATATTTCCTGTTCAAGCGCATGACCTTGGCTTGGTCCAACCTAGATATTCCCTTTAACTTTACATGTGTTTTAAATGTTTTTGTCATTTCTACAATTTTTATTGGATTTAATTGAAATTTTGGAATTTGGTTGAAATCCAAAATTGTTCCTTGTGGACGGTTCAATTAAACCGTTGCAGTGTGTGTGTGTGTGTGTGTGTGTGTGTGTGTGTGTGTGTGTGTCATAGTTTCTGTAGTGCTTTTTATCCTTTGTATCATTTCCATATTGTCTGCTAAGCTTACAATTTAATACAAATATTATCTAAATTAGTTTTGGTAGATTTCCAGAAATATGAAAAAACATTGCTCATTGAACAAATAAATGTTATTGAAACATACATTAGATCATTATAACAAATAACTTAATCTACTTTATGTTATTTATCCATTTCAAACATCCATTCAAAAGTAACAAACAGTAAATATCTAATTTCTTAAATCACGTAAAATATATCTAGTTTTTTATTTTATGTATTTCTTTTTTTTCCAGTTTATTGCAGATTTTATAGAGACTGAAACTCTTTTCCGTGAAGACCGTAAATGTCAAGAGCTTATCATGGAAGCAATGAAATATCATTTGTTACCAGAGAGACGTTCACTGTTACAATCTTCCCGAACTCGGCCAAGGAAATCTACTGTTGGTCTTTTGTATGCAGTTGGAGGGATGGATGCAAACAAAGGTTGCAACAAGTTTTTTTAATTGATTTTCCTATATTTTATCTCTGTATTTAATGTATGGTTTTAATTTATATTTTTGGGGAGAGTTGTTGCTTAATATACATACTTTATGCCAGTTAAGGTAATGAGATAAAAGGAACATGCCCAGCCAATTGAAACATTCATTTCACTTTTTATTGCATCTGTATATTGTTTATTATTCTCATATGAAATTTAAAACATTTTTTAAGTTATCAATATTTTATAAAGTTCTGCAGTTAAAATTGATACATTTAATTAATGGAACATTTAATTAACTAGTCTTCACATACTAATACTTGCCTTATCAGCATATTACGAAACTGTTACAATAACTCACTTTTATTTATATGTAGCATAATTCTAATGCATGTCCCTTTCAAGATAGTCCCATTTATACTTACTCTCTAATGCAGTTTGGTTTTCTACTGGTTAAAGGTGGAGTGCAGATCAGTTTCTGTCATCTACTTTAACACATCTGTTTTTTTCTTCTTTACTACATCAACTGACTCAAAACATGTTCTTTTAAATACAGCTTTCACTGGTGGTGATGGATCCAGCAAATAGGGAGGATGTTTTAATGTAATAATGTGTTTGTCGACAAAAAACTGTTGACAAAATGTAAAATGTGAGACACATTGTCCTGATGAAGATTGAAACCAATTTTCTGGACTTTTTTTGGTACTCTTTCTCTCAGCCTTGCCAAAATTTCTTTATAATAATGTTCATTTACTATTGTGCCTTCTGAACTCCATTCTTCCAAAATTACGGCATTGACATAAAAAACACAATGAGCATGGCTTTGAATTTAGAATTTCTTTGACAAGCTTTTTCAATTCCAGGTGATGACTGTTTTTTCCAATGCATTGATTATAATTCCGTCTCTATAATACTGGAAGGTCCTCGTTTCATCACAAGTGATGATTTAAAAAAAAAAAGTTTTTGTTATGTTCCGACATCATAAATTAAAAAATGTTTAAATCACAAACTAAATCAAGTTAAACACAAATTTTCTTGCAGATTCTTTTTTCTCTGGTGTGAAAATCACTAGGACCATCTTGGCACAAACCTTTTTTAATAATTAAATTGTCAAGCTAAATGTGCCATTAATGCATCTTCGTCAATGTTCACAGTTTCAGCTATGTGAACACTGTGTCAGTGGTCTTCTTGAACAAAGTAGCAAATTTCCTCTACATTTTCTTCGGTTTTGAAGTTGGAATGTATATGGTTCAGGTTTAGTATTTATATCTGTTCCTGATATTTGGTCCTATTCGTCTTACTAGTTTACCTAATATTAATCTGGGAAGGATTAGTCTTACATAATCAGATTATTAGAGTTATCCCTTAACCTTTTCGGAACTAACATACTCTAAACCCTACTTCATGCTCAGACTAGGTTATTTTATTTAGCTGTATTTATGTTACTTACCTTCATGCAGTTATTCTTTTCTATTATTTATCACTTTTCAAACTTTAGGAATAAATAACAGACACTTAAAATTTTTTTTTAATTTAACATTACCGGTATCTCTAGATTATCTAATAAAAAAAGGTAAAAAAATAGTTTTTATTGTAGTCAATTCTAAAATTTTGTTTTTGTGTGATAAATACCAAAGCACGGAGAAACACATAACCCTACATTACATTGAACGCACATGTAACGTGATTTTTTTCTCTTCTTTTGCTCCAATTGTGTATGAGTACAAACATGGCATTTTCTCATAGCTATTTTCCTGTTAGGGGTTTCAGGAACAAGTGAAGCGAAGTGTCTCTCAGTTAGTCAAAGTGGTTATAGTCAATAATGCAAGGTGGTTTTTGTATATTGGTGTTAGTCTGTCTGTCTTTTTTATCACTGGTCAACATTATGTCATTATATTTAGTAGTAAGCTGAAAATACACCTTCTCATTAACAACTCAAAGCTCTTGATTGAGGAGCCAAAAATGAAATGCTACAATAAATCTTTATAATCTTCCTTTCATTCAAATTATAATATGCCACAATGTGGTATATGAAAACTATTTAAAGGTTAAGCTAGTTGATTAATAAAGAAAAACATTGGTTACAATTATAATAATTGAAACTCTCTTTAATGACTAGGTATTTTATTAATAAATAAATTAAATTTAAGAAATTAAACAATTCAATATGGCTATTATATGTCCTTCAAACTATTGATTCTTAAATCTCGGGGTTATAAGGTTGTCGCAATCCAGATACCTCACACTTCGAGCAAAACATATATTTATATATATATATATATATAAATATATATATGTTTTGCTCAATTATACAATTATTTACATACATTTATATACATCCTAAAATTATGGTACATGGACATGAAATATCAATTATAGTTGATTCAATGCTTAAGTTTATAACGTTAAATTATTAATTTGAACTAGTTATCAGAAATTATTATTAAACAAATGTTCACTTTATGTTTATAAAAAAATTAAAATTACAACAAGTTCAGGTCTAATTTCATATTAACCCTATGGTTAATTTCAAATTCAATATATAGGCTAAGTCTTTTATTGTTAAAATATTTAAATCTTTGAATACGGTTTATAATTAATTGTCAATGTTTTTTATTTACGTAATTGTTTATTTAAAAATATATATGTTCAATTGATATTAATAACGTTCACATCAAGCTAATTAAATGGAATTGTCTCACCCATATATCAATGACTCTCGTGATTGTAGGATCAGAGCATCCCAGACATACAATCAAAACCCTAAACAACTCAAGGAAATGAGGGCTAACAACCTCAATTGGACTTGTCTACTTGACTACAGGAATCATAGCAATATACCTCTTCCGTGAACATCCAAATAAACAATCAATAACTTTGCCAAAAAAATACCCAAGAACCTAAAACTACGAGGGACAAGGAATAATTTGTATAAAAAAAAGAAAGAATAAATAAAAGGAAATGGGAAGGTTGAATCCCCCCCTCTCCAGTGGAAATAAAAATATATACAGTATATAAATAAAGTAAATATTAAAAACAAATATATAATTAATTATACGAAAGAGGTAGTCCTCTTAATTTTAAGTAACATGAATTTTATTTAAATTAAATATTGAGCTTGACTTATGAGAAAAATTATACAGTATAACAAACACACCGAACACAAATATCATAAAAAAATTTATGAGAATTGTGTTCTGTGTGTTTGTTATACTGTATGAATTTATTTGTATTTTATCCCCTTGTTTTTTTTTAAATCTAATATTAATTATTGAATATATACTATTGAAATTAATGACAGGATACCATTACTTAAAAAATAGTTCAAAGAATATGACTGTGGTCAAGAAGAGTAATTTATGAAAGAAAGGTTAGCCGTAGAATTTGTTATTATTTAAGTTAAACCTAAATTGATGAACAATTCCACTTAGCATAAAAAAAGGCTGATGGAAAGTTTTGATAAATAAGATGAAAAAGTGGGTATATAGTTGAATAAGACAGATTGCAGGTGAAAAGGGTATAAAAGGAAAATGGAATTCAAAGTTAAAGTTGCTATTGAAGTGAAGCTGTCATTCTCACTTAATTGGTATGTGGTTTACTACGATAGTGGAGATTATTATTCAGAGTAGACTCTCATAGTCCTAGCCCTATTGGTGTAAACACTTAGTGAATGCTAAACATAAAGAATTGACGGCTAAAAATATGTAATACCTCTGCTTTTGGTTTGCAGACATTCTGCAGATCCACCAGTCACTTTATTACTTTACTGTTCATTTTGTTAGTATCCAAGCCATGTTTTAAATCCCAAATTAGTAATAAAAGTATATTATCTTGCTATTCTGTCAGTTACTTACTTTGTTGTTCATTTTTCAGGCTCGTTTCGGGATCCCAATCCCATCTTCATTATTACCCAAAGAGTTTGTCATTATTCCAATATTATAACATAAATACAAACAAACACACACACACACACCAAAGAGTGAATAAATAATATATAGAAATAAATTAAAACGTTTAAATACGTGTGCACATTTAAAAGACGTTTAAATAAAGAAATATATGTAAATAGTTTATCTATGTTTTCACTGAACTTCGGTCACTGATGTTATAATATTACAGGGTTGTCATAAAAGGTTTCATTAATTCATATGAAGACAGTAGAGAAATTTTGTGGTGTTTATTGGTATCGCTAATAGCCTATAAGCCAAAAGTTTGTTTAACAGCTGTTGTAACCTCAAAATTAGTTCTTCCATTGTTGTGATAGTGTGTTTTGTGTTTTTTAGAGGGTTCTGAGTGGAGTGTGTTTTTATATTCTCTAATAAAGAAAAAGCAAAGTGTGTTTTGTTGCTGGCTGAATTTATAATTTCATTTATATTCATATAATATAATATAATATATGAATTTATATTATATTATGTTTATTTTTGTTTTCATATAATTTCTCTAAATAATTAGATCATTTGACAGAAAGTAATGGGCTGTACATATTTTGTTTATAGCTTTGCTTTTAAAATTTATCATTATAAAAAGTGACACGAATGATTGTAAAAAAGTATTTTAATCATTCAGAATCAATCTTAATTATTGTTTTTTACTTAATTATCTATTTACTTAAATCTTAGTAAAAGAGTTCAGTTAATATCTGAAATTTACAATTTTGGGACTTCTAATGTAATTCTATATATTTTTGTACTTTTTCATGTGACACTAAAGACCTAGTACTCTCCAAGTTGCATCGTAAACTAATGGGGAAATTTGAAAAATACAAATTTACAATACCTATTTCATGTTTTGGGGGATTTGTAGGTTTTGCCTTTTTTAACCTCTTTTATAAAAACTAAATAGGCTATCATAAATTTTGATAAGAAATCAAAAAATTTATTTCCCTTTTTTAACCTATTTTATAAAAACTAAATATCATAAAAATTGATAAAAAATCAAAAAAGTTAAATTAAATATCATAAAAATTGATAAAAAATCAAAAAGTTTTATTTTTCAATAAAGTAACATGTTACTATCTTAAAAATTAAAATTTCTTCTACCTTCACATGGTGATATTAACCTTTTTGTGAACCTTCTGTTTATGTTAACTAACATAGCTATAACTAACTGGTTCTGATGCTGGTAACTAACTGGGTTCTGCTATAACTAACTGCTGGTAACTATAGCTAACAAATATGGAAGTTATCATACCAATAGAAGCAAAACTTACCATCCCCGTCTATCCATAAAGGCAAGGAAGTTTTCACAAGTTTTTTAGAGTCAATCCTCAATTAAATGTAACTTGATGTGCCGATAGTCCTAGAAATACTGAACGCGAATTGTCATTACATTTTGTCTCATTCTAACCAATATGTAAGCTATGTAGCAAGACTTTTTAAATATTACTAAACTTTTCTTTATATACTCAAACAGAAAAAGCAAAAACAATTATTCCGTTTAAAATTTTAGGAGTAAAGTATGTATGTTTAACTCGTATATTAATAAAAATGTATTCAAAATTCAACTTTGAAAGGTTTAAATTCTGTTTTAAATAAATTGATGAAATGAACGGGATTTCGGTGACAAAGGTATTTAAAATGATTTCAGCTGGTGCTACAAGCATTGAACAGTATGACTTACGTGCCAACAAGTGGAGTCACGTAGCCAATATGAGTGGACGAAGGCTACAATTCGGCGTTGCTGTAGTAGAAGGAAAGTTATACGTCGTTGGTGGCAGAGATGGGCTCAAGACTCTAAACTCAGTTGAATGTTTTGATCTGAAAACAAAAACTTGGTCAAATTTACCACCTATGTCAACTCACAGACATGGTTTAGGTAGGTAAACCTATAGTTAATTATAGAATGAAGTTTATCTTTATGTAACATGTTAATAGGCAATGGAGTTAAGGTCAAATCTTTAGGTTTCCTTAGTTTCAAGATAGAAATTGTTTTTAATCTAATTACAGATAATAGCTATCGGATGCAGCACAAATTAACATTGGAGATTTCTTATTTTTTTTCTATACTTTCTGAAAATAACACATGGATAACACCTTCAACCAGGCTAGAACCTGGATAACCTTTGACGGTTAACTAGGCAGAATTGTGGCAAAATACTGTAAGTGCTCTTGTTATCAAAACATTACAAACCACAACAATGTATATCCCTCTCCCTCTCTAACACTCTTCATTTTTCCTCTCTATCCATCTCTAACTATTTCTCTTTTCTTCTCTATCCATCTCCCTTTCCCTCTATCTATCCATCTCTATCCCTATCCCTTTCCCTCTCACTTTTCTTCTCTCCCATCTCCATTCTTCTCTCTATCTATCTCCCTTTCTGTCTGTCCTTATCCCTTTCCCTCTTTATCCATCTCACTTCCCCTCTCCTTTCATCTCCCTTCCCCTCTCCCTCTCCCTTTCCCTCTCCCTTTCCCTTTTCCTCTCTACCTCTTGTCCTTTCCCCTCTCTTTCTTAGATTGCTCATAGTAAAATCCTCCATATTTCTGTACTCTACTTATTATGATGCTATAGTCAAAGACATTTCTGCCTGGCTAACAAATTGCAGCGGGCACAATATTATTGCATATGCTTTATCTTTGATTTAAAATGTGATGTCCATGTTATTCCTTATTATAATTGCTTTAAAATTCAATGATTTTATGTTCTTACCATATTTTTGTTATCCTACATTCTTCCCTAGATACTGGAGTACTGGTGTACCTGACATAAAAGTTTTTGTAAACCTACAATATAACTCCAAAGAACACAATAAGAGAATCTATCTTACACACTATACCACTACACCAAACCGAATCATTTACTTTGTCTGCTTGTAGAATTCACTTCTGAAAGCAATGAAGTCTATTGTTGATGTGCCCAGTTTTCCAAATTGCTAAGAACATACTACTTAGCCAAACTGGATAATAATGTCTTGGCTTTGAGATGTGTTTTAACAATTAATGTTTTGTGCTAATAGATGTATGAATTTGTGTGAAAACATTTTGTATTTTTATTTATTTATTTGTGTTTATGAGTTGTTCAGGAAGTTAATTTATGTTCATGATTTATTTTTATTTCATAGGTGGCAACAAGTTTATTTAAGATTCATTTATTTTTCATTTTTGTGTTTTGATATATACATTATTATTATTTTAATCTTTGTAATTTGTATTTAATTTCTTTATTTTCATATATATTTCATTATTATTAATTACAGTAGGCTCACGACAATTGGTCGTGCCGGAGAGGAAAAATAACGGACAATTGAGGGTAAATCACTTCTTATGCAATCAACACCCAAATTTGTGATAGCTAAATATCAATAGTAGTTCATGGCATATTTCCACTTGCGATTATAGACTTTGATTCAAAGAATTAATGGTAATTTGATGTAATTATGAAATAAAAGTTAAAATACAAAAAAAAATATAAAATCTTTTTATTTATTTAAAGACTGTAACAAAGATTTCATATATCAAAAAACATATTTCTTGCATTTGTCATTCATATTTAACAAACATTTATAAAATTAAACAACTAATCATAAATCAAAATTAAAACCAACCAATACAAAACTGAACTGGATTCAAATAACTGATCACTGTCTTCTGCTAACTTAGTATTTATTTCAAGTTTTGCAAACCTTGAAGGACCACTATATTCTATAGTTAGACATGATGGCAGAAGTTATTTGAACACAGAGAAATGGAGTCCATAAGTGCAACTGAGAAGTGATGTTGCACCAATGTCAACCCAGTGCTCTACGATTAATTAGATTCAGTGTACTCACTTTATTGTTGGCCTAATTATTTTTTTTATAGGTGTTGGCATCCTTGAAGGACCACTATATGCTGTAGGTGGACATGATGGTTGGAGTTATCTAAACACAGTTGAGAGATGGGATCCTCAAGTACGTCAGTGGAGTTATGTTGCACCTATGTCAACCCAGCGCTCCACAGTTGGAGTTGCTGTGCTCAATACAAAGTATACCTAATAATTTTATACATTACATAATTATTTAGCTGAGTTTAAATTGGTTTACTAATTTTGATTCCTGACATTATTATTACAATAAATTGGTAGTTGTAAACAATTATTTCACTTACCGTCTCCAGTATTTTGTTTATCGTTGTATTATCTGTTGTATTATTCTGTTTATCGTTGGCCGTTTCGGCTATTCAGCCATTTTCAAGTTTTAAAAAAAGTGTGTTTGTGTGTTTTATATGTTTCTTGTGTTTTTACGTATTGCTGATGTACATTAATTAATTGTTTATATTTTTAATTTACAAAGGACCATCCTGCCAAAACTCTTTTAAACTTGAAAATGGTAGAATAGCCGAAACGGACGTCGTAAATTAATACAATGGTAAACATAATATTGGAGGCAGTGAGTGAAATAATTGTTTGTTATAATCAGTATTCGGAATGGCGACAACTAAGCATTGTATTGCTATATTAAATGTTGAGCTTGACTTATGAGAAAAACTATACAGTATAACAAACACACAGAACACAATTCTCATAAAAAATACGCCTAAGTATCAGACGCGTTTCATAGTTTGATTGGTGTAGCTGGTGTATCACTGAAGAGGACGACCTTGTCGTTGAAACGCGTCTGATACGTAGGCGTATTTGTTATGAGAATTGTGTTCTGTGTGTTTGTTATACTGTATTGTATTGCTAGTTCATTTTAAGCTTTTATCCTAAGTTGTAGAGGCGAATTTTCTGTATGTATATGTGTGCGAGTATAACCCGATTCTTTTTATTCCTGATTTAAACCCATTATTGGGTTTTTTTTTTAAATTAAATCTCAGGGTTGTTTTTAATCTATCCCTCATTGTTTGGATGTAGGAAATTCAAAAATCTCCATATGAATAACTTGAAAGCTGCATTATTAATTAAAACTTTATACTTCTAAACCAAATTTAATTGAACTTTAGGGATTTATGTATGGGGTAAATATTCATATTACAAAATAAAAATTCAAAGATTAAAGAGGAAAGTTTTTTAATATACCGAGTTATGATAAATTGTAAGCATTATTTAAATAAAACAGCATCCATGTGTTTATAGTGTATAATTTCAAAATGTGTGTACTTTAATACTATGGGCCTAGAATTTGCTACAATTATTTATTTTGGGGTTTAGTTTGTTTCTTGTAGGCCAATTTTGGAAAAATTTTGGTTGCTTTACAAGATACTATATTAAAAGTTTATGATTTTTGTTTTACATAGAACACTAATTTTTATAATTTCTGTATTTGGAGGTTAATTTATTAAGATATATTGGGCGCATGGTACATTTCATATCATATTATATACCATACTGTTTATACTCTTATTAAGTATCTGAAAAAACTGAGCTGATTCTACTTATTATTATGGTAGAAATAGAATATATATAAACATCAATAGATGAAGTAGCAATGATTAGTAAAGCATAGATGGAATAAGAATAATGTGAACTTTGTTTTTTAGTCTGTTAAGAAAAATGTTCTTTGATCAGTTGTACTTACAAACAACTATTTTAAAATACTAACATTGTTAAGAGAATGCTTGGATAACTATAAAGGAAACCTAATATTTTTAGTTCTCAAGTTAAGGAATAAAATAACATTTTACAAACTGTAAATAAAATTAGTGATTGATATACTGTTGTACAACACCTATTGAATGGAAAACAATCGGTAGGTGGGGCAGAGTTTTTTTTTTTAATTTAATAACTACTTTTGTCTGTATTCTAATGGAGACAGGGGAATTCCATAACTTTTGAAAAAATGCATTTTTATAAACTAGCCTCGAACATATGTAACTAGTCTGAACTGCAACGAAATAAACGTATGTCTCTAACATTGCTCCCCAGTAGGCCAGAATAATAATTCATGTTATGGGTAATTTGAACTTTATGTAGTACATAGTCTGTTATATTATTCTAAGCAAAATTAAAACTATATGTACTTTTTAAAGGATTGTATTTGTTCTATAGTATCAAAGCTATCTGTTTTAAAGAACTGAAATAAATAGTTCCTGACTAGTGTGGTATAAGCTCAGTCTTCTTATTGTTACACTAGAATTTCATTGAGTTAGGATTTTTACTTTCGTTTACCCTTATTAGTTTCTATTTTGTATGACACTGCAGTAAAATTTCAGATTGTATGCTGTTGGTGGACGAGATGGTAGTTCTTGTCTACGCACTGTAGAATGCTATGATCCCCACACAAACAAATGGACAGCGTGTGCTCCAATGACAAAGCGTCGAGGTGGTGTTGGTGTTGGAGTAATGAATGGATATTTGTATGCTCTAGGAGGTCATGATGTTCCTGCTACCAATCCTTCTGCAGCTAGATTTGATTGTGTAGAAAGGTAATTTAGTGTTTTAAGACATGTTATTCTTTTTTTAATGTTATCAATCTTTACCCCTAGGCGAAGACTAGCCGCGCCTAATAAGTGGGGGTTGGTGTCCTTATATGTACCCAGTCAAACATGCACTTGACACTCACAACACATAAACTATCATCTGTATAGTCATTTACGTACAGTTCACCTACATTACACAATTATTTACACTTTCACCTTCTCTTAGGGCTTGTATTCTCTTTCTTAGGCAGAGTTTTTCCTTTGGCAACTGAGGGATGTGATTCTGCATTCTCTCCCGATGTTAAAACCATTTATAAGTATGAGAGAAAAAAGAATACCATGCTCGTGTCTCTTACACCTGGGTGTGGTGAGCGCATTTTGATTGCCTTGGCAGAATCAAATGCCTGGACCCTGATGTGTTCTTTGCATTGCTGAGGATTTTAACAGTTTTATTTCACTGTAGAATAAAAGGTCACAACAAAGAAGGATCCGAGAATAGTGTGAAATGTCCCAATTGTGGTGACAACTATTCTGTTTGTTCATTCAACTACACCAGATACTAATAAGAGAGAGCTATTTTGTCTATCATGTCATAAGACAAAATATCTTTCTCCGATGACCGAAAGAAATTTAAAGCTATAAAACCTCCAATTATAGAATAATCCTTTGCTGCTTGTTCCAATAATTAAAATGACATTATGGGCCAACTGTGACAAATTAACCAAAACTGTTAAATAACTAACGGAGCAGGTGGCTCAACTATTGGCCATTTTCCTGGTAACCTACATCTTTCTACTCCTCCTCGAGAGGATATATCCCGCCACTTAATAGGGTTCATATAGTTACATCTGTTATAAAGGTAAACCCTTCATCACCAGCAATCAGACAATTTTTTTAAACAAATCCGTAACAAAATTATTACCCTCAAAATCCGAGTCATCGATTCATAAGATGACTAAAAATGGAAAAGTAGAGGTTCCTTCTAAATCTGGGTGGGATCTAAAAATTTTTGTGTCACCTGAAAATTTTTGATAAAATTTTAAAACTTTCTATTCAAATATTACAGAGCCCTTTTACAGCTCTGTAATATGATGTTTAGTTGTCTATTTAAATTTTATCTTTGTAACTTGTTCCATGGCCGTTTTACAGCCCTGTAATATTTGTTATTAATTGTATTTATCATTGTTAACTTATGGGAGTGCCACTTTACAGCGTTGTAGCATGTTATGTTGTTGTTTATTTATAATTGTTAACTAGTATTACTCTTGTTAATGTTGTTTAAATTTTATGTTATAAAGTAGTGCAATTTTATGCTCATTTTTGTGAAGACAATAAAGACAGCAATGGTTTTCGCCTTAAAACCCCCGAAAAAAATACCCCATACTTCTTGTTCACTACATTCACAATAATTGACTCTCTGTTAGTTTAAAGAAATTTGTTTATTTCACTACCCATTTAACCATTCTCAATTTTTAAAATAAATTGCACTATAACGAAAAAAATTTTGCTCTATAGTTTCATTTCTTAACTTCTATTTGGTTTCATGTGTAATCTAAACAACATTGGAATCAGCTAATTCTTTTTGTACATATGGAGAACAAATTAATTATAAAACTGATTTTCTCAATATATATGAAGTAATTCATTATGAAACTAAATCTTTGACACAATGAACCCTCAGCAACTCACTATAATGAGTATGGACGTGAACCTAGCTGGATTTACATGTAGCCTTGGGTTAGATCAGGACTCTCTTGACCAACTCTTCCGACCCTGACGTTATCCTGACTAAGAGTTAGTCGAGAGCTAGCCGTCTTTATTTTGTGTTCTTTTCTTATTAGGTAAAAATGATTTTTTTACTGTTAAACAACAAGGACAATGAATCGACACATTGAAACAATTAAAAGATTCAAAAGTCACCCATTTGTTACAATTATTGGATAGAATAGAGCTATGCCCCAATAAGTTAAACAAGACAAACGAACTTTACTATAATTATTGTATTGTCTAGCCTTAGCCTTCATGCTGAATGATGAGAATATAAATTTCTCGAAACTGTAATAACATAATATTGTGATTTTAGTGTAACATAATAACGTAATCTGTGCAGTTTCAAAAAATTATTAGAGATAAAAAATAATATACAATTAAAACATTATTGTTAGTGCTATTGTTTGGTTATTTATAAATTCATAAATATCTGTAAACAATTTTTAAAAAAATTTATAATTACCGGTACTTCCATTATTAAGTTTTAATTTTTTCTTAAGATAGACAAAAACTAGTGATAAGTTCAGGTTCAGCACTCTTTAAATCATGGAACTGAATTTTAACAAAATCAGTATATAAACAAACAAAAAATTTTAGTTCTAAAAGGTGAAAATTAAAAATTAAATTATTTTTTTATTGTTTCTACTGTATTGAGGTTACTAAATTTTTACGTGACATAACTTAGGATGAGCATCTAATAACATTTAGCCAAGCCTAAAAATAAAAACCAATCTAGATAGTTTAGTTGTAATATTGAAAATTTAAGTAGAAGACTTAACATTATGTAATTTGCTATTTTGAAAAAAATATTTTCTTAATTCTTTTGTTTATTATAATATAAGTAAATGTGTTAAGGTATGACCCCAAGACAGACACATGGACAACAGTCGCTTGTATGAGTATCGGACGTGATGCTATTGGAGTGAGTCGTCTTGGTGACAGATTAATTGCTGTAGGTGGGTATGATGGTCAAAGCTACTTACAACTTGTTGAAGCTTACGACTCACAAAACAATGAATGGCAACAGGTATGGAAACTAATTTTACTTAAGTATTTAATATGGTAGTTATTAATACTGTCTATACTATTTAATATGGTCTATTCTACTTATCACCATATTATATTTATTATAGATAAAAATGTGTTATCAAATGTTGTGATGTTAATTTTCGTCTTAATTATATTTAAAGCTCTTTTTTTTTAAATGCTCCTATTTTTTTTTAACTAGATTAAATAGTTTTAGTATTCGTTTAAATTATAGCCTACCAATGATTTTGATATAAATTTGACAAAACCTTCCCTAAGTACCCAAACAAAACATATTGGTCACCAACTCCTTAAAATTGCCACTTTAAAAGTTATTACTCAAAAACTATAAATCTATTTATAAATTATTAGTTCTAAAGTAGTATATCCTCTAAAATCCATCATATATCATTCTGCCCACGTTTTCATAGTTACAGTTCTAGCTAATTCAAAAATGAGTATGGGTAACTTGAAATCCAAACAGTTTCAGGTCCAAATTAAATTTTAGTTTTGTGGTCACTACTTTATTTGTCTTTTGGTTTTAGATTTCAACAATATCACACTTCGACTATTAACAGTGCTTTTATTGTTTCACTTTAATCCTCAATTTATAATCCCTGTTTGCGAAGCATTGCTTGCATGATTGTACCCGCTGTATTTTCAGGTTGCCAAGCACTGCTCGAATGTCTGTAGTCTGTCAGTTAATGATCTTTACTGATTATATTTGGAATATTTGAAGAAACTAAAATACACAGAACTTATAGAAAAACTAATTTTATCATTAGTAAAGGTCTGCTTGAACCCAGTGTGTATTATTAATTTGAAATAAATTCTGAAATCAAGTATTTCTTTGCTAATGCAGCTGAAAGTTGTTATTGTGCTAACCACGAAAAGTTTCTGCCTTTTATACAGTGTGTTTATAGCATTTTTCTCATGTTGTTTTTTATGGTATTATTTTTGTCTTTCAGAAAGATAAAAGTGAATTGTTGTGTTCAAATTATATGTAAAGGTCGATTTATCACTTTTCAAATATGTTTTTATAATTTTTGAAAGATAAGTGAGCTTATGTTTATCGGCTAATCTTTTTATTGGTTAGTTCTGTGATGATTACTTTAGTTGATAATTCTTTTAATAGGTTTTTAGTAAATTCAAAGTATTTTTAGTGGCACTCTTATAATTGCTCACGTTATAAATGAAATATAATTATTTGAATGAACAGTTGCAAGCTCTTACGAAAACACCTCCCAAAAGTACCACATTATTCCTTAACATAAAATGTTCATCGTTGAGGGGCTAAGGAGAACAAAGTTAAGAGAATTTTCATTTGAATATAATTAATATCTCAAGTTTATTATTATAGACTGATTCTGCATCTCCAAGTTCCCAATTGGATACCACAAGACAAGACAAACTAATATAATTATAATTATTAGAAATTTTGTTATTATGAATTTTGTTCTTTAGGTAAAGTAAGATCTATATTTTAATGAACCAAATTTTAACATAGTTTATGAAAACTTAAGATATTAGAGACAATGAAAATGTAGACCAATCAATTATACCAATAAGTTGCACAATAAACATGATTACTTAAAACACAACCAACATTATTATTACTATACGTGTATACACATCAGAAAAATGTGGTTTCATGACCAAAGGTGGCCAACAGCTAAAAAAAACCAATATTATTGTTATCAAACAAATAAATCACTAACCTAAGACAATATAGTTCATTTACTCTTTAACACATAATATAAATATTTATACCACATTTCTGCAGAGCATCACTTGTCCCTCATTCATATCACATTGATACCTTGCAACTAGTCAGCTCTTCCCGTGTAGAATTCAATCCACAGCGCAGGATTACAAATAAAGTTCCAAAAATTTCTCAAAATATAGAATAGTCTTCCTTTTTTAGTATAATACAAAAACAAACGGCAGACAAAATTATCAGCATGCCGCCAGGAAGTCTATTGAGCTAAGAAAGTAAGCAATGGGACCAACAAGGCAGCCAGAATTGCATCTTGTTGGATATACGACCAGTAATCAAAACCCTTAACAGTATTATATGTCTTTATCACCAACAGTTTACAATAAATCTAATATTTTTATAACAATATTCAGTTTAAGTTACAATACTTTAAATGAATTGGATTATGGTCTAGATAAAAGTATATCAAAATTCAAAAGGAACAGTGTGACATTTAAAGTATGCGATTTCTTTTAAAAAAAATACAATCCAATAATCAATAGAAAATACAGTTACTCAGCTGGAGGCCTTAAATCTTCATTCCATTCCCTCAATATAGACTCTTTGGGACTACACACACTTCTCCCAAATTTTTTTCCATTGTGGGAAGCACTTTTAGAACACCTATTTGGAAATGGAGTACATCTGTGTCATCACATTCCACAAAATGTTTTGCTTGTACCCTTTCAGCTTAGAGAACAACCAAAAATCACAACAAACCATGTTGGAAGTTTCACATATTACAGGAGTGCTTTTGTTTGGCAAGAAACTCCTAATGAAATGGAAGGAATGAGCGGTCAATGTCATGATGCCTGCTGTCCACAGGTCAGGTCTCTTCCACAGGTATCAATATGATGGCAAAGGACCTCCAGGTAGTATCCTACTTTATGTTTTGGCCTTGTGATGTGTACTTACAATGTACCACTCCATGACGTCAATGAAAACCATCAAAACCTTTTTTTTTAAATTGCTCCAAATCTGCCATGTTCTTTTTAACATTGATTATAAAGCTTAGAACTCATTATTTTTGGCGAAAAATCATTCACAAACAATAAAATTTTGAAAATAAGTGGTTTTGCAGATCATTTTACAGATACACCATTTAATTTTGTGTTGTTTCATAAGGAACTTCAGCACCTATCATTCACACAATTTCCAATACTGCAGTTTATCAACACACAGTTTTGTAAAGTAAATGTGAAAATTTTAGAAACTGCAGGAAAAGTAATGTATTGATGAATCTTTGTTCTCTATAATCATCCCTTCAACTTTACATATCAAATCTTCATTCAGCAAAGATGGTTTTCCACTCACTTCATCATTGTCCACATTTTCGCATCCCTCATTACACAATTACACCTATTAAATAACTCGTTCTATGTTCTCTATAAAATTATAATTTTTACTATGAATTTCAGCAGTTTAATGATCCTTGCATTCAGGAAATGGATCACAGGCCATATTTCACATGCTAAAACCATTAAAATTTTTAACATTCTTAACAAATACCACAATCTGTACACACAGCTTAGAAGAATTTTGATGTATTCTATCTGAATTTTTGAACAGATAATGACAATATTTCTTTTTCTTTAGACATTGGTTTTTTACATGCGTCTGTGAGAAAGTTTGTGAACTATTTTTATTTTCCCTCCTCTTACTAACCACCAGAACTGTTTCTAGATGATTAGGACTTTCTATGCTTTTAATGTAATATAGACCATACTTATGTACAAAAATAAGAGTGGAGGAAAAATTTGTATTGTAAAAATATTATTATTATTATGTTTGCCTTTACAAGCAATACTGTTTTTAGGTGGCACCTTTAAACACAGGCAGGGCTGGTGCTTGTGTAGTAGTCATCCAATCTGCAGTGTGATCATTAGAACGTAAGTTATACCTTGTCTTTCAGCTTCAGAACATTCCAAAATCCTAATTTTAAGTCTTAGAATGGTTAAACCATTCTTTTCCCTTCCATTTATGATATTATAATTATTTTTTAATTTTCCTTAAGACTTAAAGGTGTTAGATAAATGTTTTTAAATGTATTAGGCCATATATTTATAGTTCTGTTTATTATATAAGTATTTCATAGTTTTAACTAATTTTAAGGAAACTTTGTACATATTTTAAAATATTTCAAGTAAATAATTAGCAAACATTTTATACCTTTTTTTTTTTTACTGTAGGTTTTAAATGAAATAATGAATATCACTATTCTCCTAATTTACTAGAAGCCAAGGGCCTAAGACAATATCTAAATTTTAATGTTCATACTACAATAGAATAGTCAAATTTTTATATAATCAATAATATTTTCTTTACTTGTATTAAATTAGCATGGTTTTGTTTGAATGTTTTTAGATGGTTGTTATTTTATTTCTTGCAATGTGGTTGGTTGAATCATTCTTTGTGTCAGAATCAAATTCTCAACGTTTTAATATTTCCTTGGTAAAAATTTTTATTCTGTTTATATACTTTAAAATAACATTGTCTTCCTTTTAAAATAGTTCAAAGACAGAGACAAAAATAACTTTGAGATGGAATTTACACTTCTACTGTATCAAAGAAGAAATATTAACAGTCAGATTTTGCTTTTTGCAAAACCAGAAGCTATTTATTTGCTATTAATGGTCTTTTTATGATGTTTTTTTATGAATCATAAATCCTTTTCTATCTAACTGTATCCTGGATTAAAATCACTCTAAATAGGATGAAAAGGCAAGTTTTACTGAAACATAAGTTACTATATTTCCATAGACTCTTCAGATGTTCTCATAACAGTTCTTCCAAACTAGTCTACTTAAACTGATAATTTGGTTCTTTTGGTCATTATCTTGTTCATGAATAACAAGGTTTCTTTCCAGCTTGACTCTTAAGGTAAGAGATTGAGTCCTTGATTATTTTAGCTTTTAGTTTTACAGTCCGCTCTTTTGATAATTTAATAGTGGTAGCCTTTGCCGTCTTAAACCTTTCACATACATACTTGGTCTCAATATCCTTTCTGTCAATCGTAGCCATCACCATTGTAATGCTTTCTGGATAAGCTACAGCTTAACACTCTTGTTAGAATTTCATAAAACAAGATATTCCTTGTATCAGGATATATTATTAAAGCCAATCCATGACCATACTTTTACATGACATCCATTCTCTTGTCTTCAGTATTACTGTTTTGTTTTTTTTATATACTAATACTTAATATCTTAATCTTATTACCACTAAGAATCCAGATTGACTAACTATTATGACTGATTGACCTGATTCTGCATTAATTTAATAAACTGACTCTGAATAATTACAAGTTCTTTTAGAAATAAAGTTTGCTCACCCTTCTAGCAACTTTCGTAGATTCTTGTATGAAAGTCCAATTCCCTCAGAAACTGTTTCTTGCCAAGTACGCCTGGCTATCTTAAAAATCTCCAGCAGTTGTCCACCACTTGATCAATTTACCTTAGTCTCTCTCTCAGCTTCGTCTCTCACTTGTTGATTTAAATAACCTCAAACTAAAACTTCATTCACATTCTACCTCATTGCATTATCATTATTCACATTAAAAACACAAGTATCTCCTGCTCTATGCAAGAAGGGCTTGTAACAACAGCTGACATAATCGCTTATACCAACATAACGACTTGAGATTTCCCAATGAAACTTTCACTGGTTTACACAGAAATATACGGGGAATCCGAATCCGCGTTCTCCCCAATATGGGCATATGGGTCTATGAGGCCTTATTGCAATTGCCTCCTCAAATGTAGTCCATTGAGGGAGGATCTCGTAGACCGCCTGACTTTGAAAAAACCAATAGGATCTGAGCGGGTTTGCCAACTGATTTTCCTGCTGTGACAGCGTTTCTTCTCCAATTACATTCATTTAAGGTATTCGGAAAATCATAGATACTGCATTTCATTTTGCATCACAGTTGCAAAGAGCATAACTTAACTAACAATATATATATATATATATATATATATATATATATATATATATATATATATAGTATATACACCCGTAGCTGCTTTCTTTCCTTGTAAACAAATCATAACAATTTTTTTTTAAGAAAAACAGTATTTTTTAACTAAATAAATAAATGTAAGTTTTTAAAATTTCAATTAAAAATAAATATTAATTTTTGTACTGGATTATTAATATTATAACAGGGGAAATAATTATTACTGTTAAAACAAAAAATGTTTAATAATAAATATGTCTGTTATCACTAATTCGATGGTAAATATTACCACAGACAAGTGGTATAGTCTCTTGTCTGTGACATTACTAATGTAGTTGTAAATAATTACTACTTTACACTTTATACACCTATGTTTCAGCATTATAAGCAAAAATGTAATATCTTTCTAGTACTAATATTAACACTGAACATATTTTGACTTAAATGAAAATGACAAATTATATAAAAGTATTTATATTATTCAGAAACTTTCTATCGAGTCAATGCCTGAGCTGTGTCTTCACCTCTTTGTTTACAGTACTATGTGTCTATGTCTATATGACTATATGTCACATTAATATCCTCAAACTCTTATCGCTATCCTTTCTGGGATTGTAAAAAATATTATCTCTATTGCTTCTGGAAGGTGATAAACAACATCAGTGCATCTGTGGACGACCAAGTAACCTGTTAGTTTCATTCACCTTTTGTTCCTTTTTCGTTGTTATCAGTTAATAATTGTGCTTAAAAATTGTTCATAACCATGCTAATAATTTATATTATTAAGAAAATTTATTAGATTTCAAAGCAGTTGATTAACCCAAAAAACGACAAAGGTAATATACAATGAGATATGTTTATTATTTTCAACCAAATTTTTTATACATTTCCTTTATAGGTTCATGTTTAAGTATGATAAGTGATACATAATGTTAATGTATCAGTTACTCTGAAAATGTTTAAATTATTAAAACAAAAAACTATAACCTAACTCATAAAAAACCTATTTAAACATTATATAACTACTTATTTACGCAACTCTATTAGCATTGCAAGGCGTTGGAAGCCTCAATTGCCGGTTAGCCTCGTACAGCATGTGTTCTTCTAATTTACAACAATGCGCCAACGGACTACATTCGTGGCTGCTTATTTAATGACCATCGTGTTTGTAAGGTAGGCAATTACATCAGTTTTTCAAGTCTGTCACAATAATTGTTGTTGCTCTGGCTTCTTAAAAAGAACTTAGACTATATTCTTAACTAAATCTATCCTTAATGCCTAACAAATATTTCTTTCTTACTTTAAGTCTTCCTACACCAGCCACCAGTCCTTACTGCTTACCAAACATGATGGATTTTTATTTATGAATATAGTAAATAGTACTAGATTCCTTAATGTCATAGAAGATGAAAGTTTCCACTATATCACTTTGGACGGCAATTTCCCTAAACTCTTTTACTTCACTATCTTCCAAGGAGTTCAGAATCACTCATGCTGCATACAGCCATTAAAAAGATCCCTAAGAAGGTCAATTCTTACCATAATAGTATTGCATCTGAGTGCTCATGACAACAGTTTTCCATAAATCTCTTCATAGTCAAACGGCTGAACCTTTTCTCCTAATTCTTCATGATGTTCCTCATCAGCTTAAAATCTCACAGTGAGATGATCAATCTTCCTTGTTATCATCAATAGTTGTTGAGTTAACTCTGAAACTGCAACCTTCTCTTTGGATTTGTTCTATTTGATCACTTCCTAGTTACAGTTTTTCTTTGACTAATATCATAAATACATCCAGTCTTTCTGACTGCCTCCTATCTTCTAGACTGTGGTCTTGTCTAAACTCTCCTAAAATACCTTCAGCTGATTAAATTCATTTCCACTGATGACATTCATTTCACCATGTCCAATACTTTTGAAAATTATTCAATAGTCACTGGTGTTTATTTTCATACAATTTTTAATTCTTCTTGGCTTGAGTGCTAAATTGAAACCTATACTTCCACATTCTAGATATCTAATCTCAGATCCTCTAACAGAATACACTTCTGATTAGATTTGTTATCTCTAACTTGCTACAACTTGATTTCAATTGACCTTCAAGTTTGTGTAAATTTGAGCTGGTTGCTAGCATTAGGTTTTTTCATGAATTACACCACTCGTTCATCTTTCCTAGTCTAAAGAGCTTAAACAAATCACATAAAAAATATTATTATTATACTGCACATCTTGGTGATTCATACTAACCAGGACTTTTTTGTTTGTTTTCCTTTTGAGCACTCTAGTGTTTTTAACTTTAACTGACTCATAGAACTATTAAAATTTTGAAAAGATATCTACAATAAAAATTTGCTTCCTCTTCAAAGTACAGTAATCTCAACGCTTGTCATATTATTATGCTAAATCAAGTATCAAAACTGTTACTTAATCACCTCCAATTCTGGGTTTACTACTAACATTGATGTCTTTGGTTCCTTTTAGAAGGTATCGTAGGTCATAACTCTTGCAACAGTAGGGTGTCCAGACCTACTTCACTTGCAGTTTTCACTGAGAGATCAAGATAGTTATTGTTTCTTCTAAAATGTATCTATCCCATTTTCAAGGATCTCAGTATTTATCCCAATTCACTCTTTTGTGCGTTAGGCAATCCTTCCTGTTGACTAGATATTCAAGCACAAGGCACAAGTTGTAACATCTAAAGCATCTTCTAATTCAGTGTACAGAGGTCACATTACAGAATTTTCCCTCTTATCCTGATTTGAGCAATTCACCTAAAATTTCCACCATCCAGTTACTCACACATTCTAATTTTTCCTTCATTTGAAAAATCCACAAAGAAGTCATTATCCAGTTTCTTAAAAGTTCTGTTTGTTTTGGGCTGCTTGGATGACACAGTTGTAGTAGTATACTACATAATTGTACTGCAAATTTACTCCATCTCTGTAATTTTTGTCTCATCTCAATAGACTTGCAATAATAAATATAAAATATAATTAATTATTAATATAAATTCCTTGTAAAGAATAATTCAATGTAGTCTACTATTACTTTTCTGTATTTTTAAAAGTTAACTCCAGTATTTAGGTAAAACAAATTGTATTTCTTTTTTGGATAGGAAATTGTATTTTTTTATTTATTTGTCTTCTAGTCTTAGATAGTTCTACTTTCGTAAACGGTAAGAACTGTTTTAAATATTAAATGTATGCTTTTAATCCATCATGTATTAATATAGAATGTTTGAATGCACTTTAATAACATTTTTGAACTGCCAATTCAAAACCATCTGACAAATAATTGGACAATACATTGTGAATTATTATATAATAATTAGTATTATAGTTACAATTCTCATATACAATTATAACTATTTAAAATTTGTGTTAATCAATCACAAATTAAATTAAATCTTATACTTTTTTTTTTTTTTTTTTAATGTACAAAATATCTTGAAGCCCTTATATTTTTTAAAATTTTAACATCATTTTTTAATGTAGGCTATGCCTGGCCAATTGATTACATCATCTGTAAAACATTGTTAGGTCCCTTTATATTTGCTACATGTAATCTTTATGACAAGAACATTAATTTCATACAAATATTTCCACGGAAATCAATCAAATAGCTTCATTGTGATTTTCTCAATTACTAATATTAGGACACAACTTAATGCAGCATTTTAAAAATAATTTTGAAGCCAAACAGACATACAACATTGTTGTACTACTTAGCTGATAAAACAAAACAATAATGTCTTACAGGTTTATATTTAGGTTGAATGTTGAATAAGGTAATGTTCACATAAAAACTTCTAATTTGTATTTAATAATCCTTATAAAATGTACTTGAATAGAGCTATTTATTCCAACTTTATTCTAGATATTTAAGTCATTATCTTAATGTTAATGTATCACAATAAATATCTAAAAATTGTAGTTTTAAATTATATTTAATTGTGACTGGTTTAGGAAAATTGCTGGTGTTGCCACTTTTACAAGTTTTGTTTTCAAATCTGTAGATGTTATAATAAAGTTGACTTGACTTGACTTGACTCGTGCTGTTTTGACTTCTTTCAGTGGTCTAGATTGTGCTCACTACAAAGCCCAAATTTGTTAATTTTACTGTCTCTCATATACATAGTTTTTAACATAGAACTAAATAAAGTAATAAACAATAGTACTTTATTTAATTTAAGTAAAGTAATGTTTTTAATTAAGTAATGGCATTTAATTAAAAAATCTTAAAATTAATCCAAAGTCTTGCTTGTTAAGATTATGAAACAGGTGTTTGAAGTAGCCATCATTCTCTTCCTAGAGAAGCAGTAGTCTTTCCTCTGTACTAAGCAAGGCATTTCTTAACGTGTTGACATTTATCACAGCTAAGTTTTGAATAACGGATGTGTGTAAAAGAGAAGTCATGGTAGAATAAAAAAATCAATTAATTAATTTTAAACTACTGCAAATTTACTATCTACTAGATGCCTTCGTTTGAAATTAATCAACATTGAGAAAACTTGTTGCTATAGCAACATATAAATACCAATTATAATAACACGTGATGTTTTAATAAAATCCCAATTATATCTGAATACAATAAAGAGTTTTTCTTGGGGATTGGATACAAACAATGAATAAACAACCATTTAAAGTTTTAACTTACTTTTGAAAACCTCGATATACTACTTAGGGTAAGACAAGTAAAAATATCAATGTTTAGTTTTTTACAGAAATATTCATATTGTAGCTCATGTATCACTGAGGATGGTAACTTTGTCTTTGAAACGAGTTTGATTAAGTAAATGTAAGTTTTGTGAGATCTTGTGTTCGAGTTTTATTCTATCTAATATTATCTCACAAATCAAGCTCAATATTTATTTATAAAAAATACATAATTTGCACCCCGACATGATATACTGGCCTTTCCGAGAATTTCGGGAATGCCATTTTCTAAGATTTAGCCTAGTTAGTGAATTTAGGGTTCTAGGCTATACAGCCTCTTGTCCCAAATAGATCTTTTATGACTACCCTAGTAATTGTGTTTTAATACCAGACAAGATTTAAGCATCCTAAGAATCTTAAATTGTTCTGGGTGACAGTATTGTTACCTTTGCAGCCGTGGGGGAAAGGACTGCTGAGCTAAAGTAACCTTTTGTAGGTTAAAGATTCACTCTCACACAACCATTGTTCGGCTGTCTTTTTATGTATCAGGCAAAGGCGACACGAATACACTTCTCCTTTTCCCATGTTAACTTACATTTTTGGGATGGGAGTCGTGTGATGATTCCTTCATTGACCCATGGCTCTTGGATTAGAGCTATATCTTCAGTGCATTCAATAAATCTCGTGCCAAGCTTGAAATTTATCTGAACGACACTCTAATTTGTTGAAGGCATTTTACTTCTTCATATTAGAGACTTGGTTTGCCCCTGATGTGGGAGAGTTCAACTTCAGTGTGGTCTGTATTAGCCTCCTTCTGACAAGTTCTTTTTCTTTTGCACCTGTTGATGGCTCTTAGGTTTTTGTTCCTTTTGAAGAAAGGAACTGCTAGACCTCGCTTCCCCACCACCCCCACTCCTCAGACATACCAGCCAAGGTTGTAATAAGCCTCATGCAAACATGACTTTGGAGGGAGCTTTGCCCTCCGACACAGCAACAGCAGTCCTATCCTTGCTTTGTGGTGTAGAACTAGGCTGATTAGAATTTACAGGTCCCCTCGCAGCAGATCCAGCCCCAGGCACCATCTCAAGCTCTAAGGAGACTTTTGACAACAAACCTGGATCAGAAGCACCAGCAGGTAAAGCCTCCGCCGCCGTAGTAGTCTTTGTTACCTTAAGAGGAAGATCATATTTCCCTTTAGCCGAAGTTGAATTTCTCTGTAACTATGTTTAGGCCTTTTTTTTTTTTTAGTTTTTTGGCTGTCAAAACATCCGCTGAGAAGACCAAAAGTGTCGTAAAAAAGCTTTGTTGCAATCTACAAAGAACTTTCGATTGATCAACACTTAGGTCTTCACTTTGTGCCTTCAAGTATTGAAGAATGGTCTCATTAGAGTCATCTTCACTCAAAGGAAAATTAGCCGTTGCAACCTGTGCCAGAGGAATCTCTCCTTCTGGCACAGCCTTGAGACCAGAATTTTATTTTCCCATGGTTTTAGCTTGTATGCTATGTATTGAGATAGTTAGCTGTGTCTTCATTCAAACAAATGTAGATGAGGTATTCTGGCTTAGGTATTACACCTAGGAACTTACCCTTATTTCTGCCGTCACTTAGCCATAAGTTAGAGCTGTTGTACGTTCAGCCTCTAAGTTTTCATCTTGAGCGTCGAGGCCCTTCTAGGTCTTTTTGGTAATCTGGATTCTGGAGTAGTCTCAACAAATTGGACTCATTTTCATTTTGTTTAGGAAGTGGCTTATGCACTCCATCTACCGGTCCTTAAGCTGCACTGTAGCATTGCGCAATTAGCTATTTCATTCTCTTCCTGCCAGCACCATTTGGTCTGCCAGCTTTTCTTGTAGTAGTGGAGGCTGCTTGTTCCTCCACTGTTGTTTGATCCTCTGGAATTGGTAGACTTTGTGAGCCTACACCTACTTCCTTGGATTTTCATTCTCCAAATCCTTGGACATTTGTACATTCTTTAAGATTTGTGTTTCAACATTACTATGTTTTCTTCTTGTTTTCCTTTTATTTCCATCTTGTTCCCACAATATGTGAGAAATTAAGAGACAAAGCCTCTTGCCTCAGTAAGACTTGTAACTATTTAATATTTATTCTAGGTTATTTGTAACGCCACACGTTGGTGCGATATTTAATTAAAACAATTCAATATTATCTAATAAAAGTAGCTTTGGTTATTTAGAAATGATTATTTAATAAAAGTTGGGCGCCATTTTGTAATATTTATTACAAAATAAAAATGGATTATTAAAAATTATTACTCTTGAAAAGAGTTTATGTTTCTCTGAGGTCGCAAATTCTTTTGAAATAGTGTACTTTGTAGTATATCAAATAAAATACAGAATCATTTTTTTCTGAAATGTACATTTTATTATTAATACAGTAGAACTCCTCTAATCCGTCACCTTCGGGACTGGGGGCATGGTCGGAACGCAAAAAAGGTCGGATTATCCGAAACAAGTCAATATTTATTACATATTATATAAAGAGATTTTTTTTTAAGTGAAATAAGTGATATATAAAATTTTAAAAGTCTATATATAAACTTTGCAAGTAACTTTGCAAATCAATAGAAACAACACGAGAGATGACCCAGCATTGAAGCGGGATGACACAGAACTGAAGCGGGAAAATGATAACAAACCGGAAAGAATGGCGCCAGACAAGCCGTAAGTCATCGGCAGGTCGGCACAATATCGCGAGCTCGAGCACGGTCGGATTAACTGGAGTAATGGACCACCCGAGGGCGGATTAGAGGGGTTCTACTGTAAACATCATATAACATCAAAATTCATACAAATCAAATATCAATTGAAAAGATAGAATTAAATAAAAAATTATGTTCATTAAAATTTTATTTTTTATGGTTGCAACCTACTGTTAAATTGAAATTTCTAAGTATTCAGAAGCTAATATTTATTTATCTTACATAATTACTTTTATAAAACTTTAATTATTTTTTAAGTTAAAACATCAAATTTAAAATATTAAACAAAGAAAATCTTTTATTTATAAATTATTATAATAATTATATCCCAATAACACATTATCTCTCTCTGAAAAAAACATACGATGATTCTATAAACATAATATTCAACTTTCAACAAATAATTACAAGTTTCAATTAATTATATTTTTTAGTTTCTATATAAAATAGTTTAGGCATGTTATACCAGACATGCATTCACTCACAAAAGTTAAATTGAACGTTTTACATAAAACTTTTAATTAAAATCACTTCTTTTTCGGGTTGAAGACACATGGCGTCATTTTACCAAAATCTTGTCTCTCGTTTTAAAATTAACTTTTTTAGATTTCCTTTTCACCTTTATAACAGTCTCAATTATTTACTTTATTGTTAGTTCAAAACATTCTATTCAAGTTATTTAGTTTTTCTTTAAAACACAGTTACTTGTTCCTTTTTCTACGTGTTTTCCTGCTTACATAATACTTTGTCTATTGTACCATATTATACAATCACATCTTTTTACTTTCAAAAGTTTATTTCTCAACGATTGAAACTAATTCACTTTATTACATAATAGTTCTTTTAAAACAACTTTTAGTTCCTTAGAAAAACACTTTGTTTCGACATTTCCATATTGTCTCGGCAAACATACTTATTTTCTGAGTTTTATTTTCTTATTATCTCTCTGAATGTGAAGCTCGAACTGAAATATCCCAGTTGGTAACAGCTTTCGTTCTTTATGTTCAAATTATTAACATACATATAATAAATTTCTCTGATCATTTTGTACTAGTTATTTTCTTTATTTACTTTATTCTTTATTCATTTTATTAAAAAAACAAAACATGTTTCCTATTTGTTGCATTAAGTCAAACGTATACCCCTTTCAATTTAAGATCACCAAACTGAAAATGCACACTATTACAGACTAATTGAATTGGAGGATGTCTGGTATCCAGGAGTTCACATATTAACTATCAGACTCTCCTCTGACCATGCATCCATGGGTATATACTGTTCCACCTATAATTGGGGGGAAAAGACAGATTGTGAGGATAGTTGGAATCAAAAATAAATTAAAGTCCACAAGTGCCTAGAGCATCATGGGACAGAAGCAGTAGAGAGATAGAAAAGTAATAAAAAAGTGAAGCACCAGCTATAGATTAGGAATGCTAAATGTTTCTGATAGTAAGAAGAAATTGGATAGAAGAAGGGAATATTGTCCAATTATACCAATGGACATTCGATCATGCTTGATATCCCCAGCCATCAAGGCAGTCCAGCAAAAATCCAGAAGCACACAAAGTCCCACCTACAAAACCAAACGGAAACCCGCCAACGCCAATCACCAACAAAAGCAACATACATATTAATATATACATCATCCCTGCCAACATAAGACCAACAACCAAGACCAGCAAAATCCCCTCCTAACCTCGCGAACAAAGCCCCATACACATCCAGACCACCCTGGTAACCAGGGTAGTTGGGTCAGATTGTGAGATAGTTGGAGTCAAGAATATATGAATGTCCACATGTGCCCAGAACATCTTGTGACAGTAACAGAAGAGAGATAGAAAAGTAAAAAGTGAAACACCAGCTAAAAATTATGCATGCTAAGTGTTAAAGGTTGTAAGAAGGAATTGAGTAGGAGAAGGGAAATCCTCCAATTATACGGAAAGACATTCGATCGCCAGAGCCTTCTTTGCTATCACACGGTGCACCAGTAACAAAACACCAGTTATTTAGCATAAAGGTGAAGTTGGGATTTGTATGTGAGAGACTATAACTGACGCATCCACATACTTTACTACTTTGCATCCACATAGCCTACCAAGCTCAATATTCTTTTTTTTTAAACATAATTTGAGCCCCGAATTGATATACCGGCCTTCCCGAGAATTTCAGGAATGCCTTTTTTCAAGGTTTAGCTTGACACGGTAATTTCGAAAACTCACTTAAATAAATTGGGATACTTGTCTCCCTCCTCTGTCATATGTCTGACAGGCTTTCTGTCTGAGCAACAGATCATAATTAATTGTTCACTGTCCATTGTTCATAATGTTTGGTGATTCCAGTTAGCTGCAACCAAGATTGTACTAGCAACCCAAAGTCCAACAAAAGATTTTTCCGTAAAGCAAACCAAGATCCCAACCATGGTGAACCGGATGTGACTGTTCGTCAGAACATGTCATGCACATTATTGAAACCCTGAAATAATAAAATGTCACTTTTTCTTTTTTAACTGGATATATGCATAAGTTCTTTTATGACTATGATGACCTCAATCTTTTTTACTTAAAATTAGATGTTGATTGAAACTAAATAACATACCATGGGCTGACTTTAAAAAATATATATTACACATTTGAGACTACGGTTGGAGATCAAATTATTATAGGTTTAGTAATTTCTATCATATCCAAAAATGTTTGACAAATCAAAAATTTTAATTTTTCTGAGATGAATTTTAGATTTAAACAATAAAATTTTTTAACATTGCTGTTTTGTTATAATGTAAAAGTTGAAGATGGTTCACAATAAGTTTTGTCATACAATTTCCTAGCTTTGCTATCATCGCCTTATTCCTAACCTAAATATTTCATATTTATAGATTCTTTATGCCCAAAAATCATATTTCAAAACCTAACCAGTAAATTGTTTGCATCTCAATTTATTTAAGACACATATTAGAAATTGTCAGTTTTTTGTGGTTTCTTCAAAGAGATTTGTAGTTGTTTTTTAAAGTTGTCTTTTGATTTGATGAAAATTGTTTATTTGAACATATCTTATGATATAGAATAAAAAAATACTTGATGTCTGTGGTTCAGTTTTCTCAGTAACTACTGACCATGTGTTAATGAAATTTAGAACAGATTTTTTTATGGTCAGTGGCATGGAAAATAAAATAATTATTTTTTTATGTGAAACTTATTATTAGGTTTAACAATGACTTGCTAGAACTCATTTTATGTACCTTGTATCTGCATAAAATTATACCACAATAAACTATATAACAATAAATAACCTACTTATCACCCCAAAACAGGATTTTAACAATATATCCTGCAAATGAGACAAAATAAGTAATTAATCTTCTAGTACTCATAATTTTAATTATATTAAATTCTAATTTGCCTAATGAGTCTAATAGCATGCCTGTAAATGAGGAGGCAGTGCTATGTTCAGATTTTATTTTAGTTTATGAAGCAATTTACAATCTGATTGCTTTTGGTTAAACATTTTATCACCTGCTGCTGTGTAATAACGCCAGCCACTCTTCATTTGCAGTAAATACAACTATAGCACTTTTATTAGTTTAATTATAATTTGTTTCTTGTGGCAATTTTATTACTGATGGTGACAACATTTTTGTTTAGACACGATTGAACAATTAATAATATTATTGAGAGAATTGTGTTGAAATTGTTCATTTAAGTTAAATTGTTAATTAAGAAATTATAACCTCTGAAAGGTTAAACTTGTTCTTTATTATCATTTGAGTAAGTTAGCTTTTTCATTGAATAAACAACACATTTTTATTGTCTTATTTTAAGTCATTAATTTTGTACTAATTCTAGCTTGTGTATATTTTATTGAAGTGATATTTCCTGTGATCTTTTAGTTAAGTATTGAGTTTCATTCCTTATATTATTGTTTGAGTTATAGAACGTTAGTCACTATTATTTGATAATATGCTATCTTGTATCTCATAATAGTCTTGTTTGGCCAGATTTAGTGTTTTAGCATTTATTATGTCAATGTTATGTAGATTTATTTTCATATACTGGTACTCAAAACATAATATGATGTATTGTTTCATTGATCTTTTATTGGTAATAAAGTATTACTTTGTGATTAATTGTTAGTATAAAGTTAAGTTTCCTTGCTCCCTCAGCTGATGGCTGTTAATCTCAATGTTGTCAATGATGGGCATCTTCATTAGTAAGGTCTGGACTTGTGTTGTCTGAGCAGTGATCTATGTTAGACTAAAAGGCGATCATCTATCATCTGAGTAAAGTCTGGTATGAATATATGAGCCAATGGTTAATCACTGAGGAACTAGAAGGCACATGTTCTCTCTGATGATCAGTTCAACCAGTGACAGATCTGGTGTTTGAGTAGTGACCTATGACAGAATAGAAAACATAAGATTGTCCCCTTTTCCAGTGAAGTAATCTTCGTCAATGATGTCTGAACTTGTGTGTGCAGTGATCTATTGTGTACTAGAATACAGAATGTTTCATGTTTCTTTAATTCAAATAACAATAACACTGATCATCTTACTCCTCGAAACTCTTAAACATATAAAGAACAATATGCATATAACAACATGTAAACACTTTGCACCGTATTAGTTATAAATAAGGGAAGTCAGTACGACTATGGCAATAATTATTCACAAACGGTACTTTCTTTCAGGCAGTGCTTCATGGCTACAATAAAATCAACATAATTTTGTATACACTAAAAAAATTAAGCTCAACAGATTAAACTGGCATTTTTGATGGTTATTTAAAACTAATAATAATTTTTATTTTTAACTTGTGTACTTTTAGTCCAAGGTCAATCTTTCTCTGTCTCTCTCACTCTTATCTCTGTGGCAGACTATCTAAAATCTACACAACTAGTGTATGCAAATATAAAAAAAATATGAAACTGTTTAACTTTTCAAAAATTTTAATTTATTAATAAAATGTTATCAAAGTGAATTTGAATCAAAAAAGTAGATTTTTTATTAATGAAATCTTTGTGTAAACAATTTTCTTTTTAAATTAACTACTTTGTTTTTAATGCCTAGTTTATAGTTTTTAATTGACCCGTACTACGAAACAAAATTCAGAATTGTATACTAGCTATGATCAAATTTGAGATTCTAAGAATTTAACACATATTTCAATTGATTTTATTAATCTATTATGAAAAAAAATTAACTAAACCATTTGCTCTAGAGCACTCTGTTAAAAACTGTTTATATCTGTTTAACACTACAATTTCTCATGTAAATTAATTTTAGATTTCTATTTCAACTACTATTTCATTCATTCAATTTTATTAATAATTTGTACTAAAACATATATTTTTTAAGATTCCTTTCCAAAATTTAAAAAATTTAATTCTTAAATTTTCTTAAGTATATTTTACAGAATTTTTAAAATTTGTAATAAAAATTATAGTGTATTTAATGTTATTGAATAAGCTAACTTAAAGAATCAGAATGAGTCTCTCTAATTATAATAGATAATTTTATCTTTCATAGTTTATACTGTTTTGAGGAATATACAACAATAAAAATAATAATTAAAAGAGGTTAACTCTACCATCTCCCATCTGAACTGAACTGACCAACAATTTTGATTATATTAAAATAAAACAAAAGACATTTACAGGGAGAAAATTTAAAAGTGTAACTCAATTAATTAGTTAAAAATATGCTAGATTATTGTAATTATATTATTGGTTTTTTATATATCATTTTTTAAGAGGTGCAGCTAGCTAAATTTCGGCTTGCTGTTCCTATCTTCAAAATTTAATATAGAAACAAATTAATTCATTTTAAAAATAATAAATCAATTTTTATATTAAAATGTATCATAAATAAAAATATATAATACTTAAAAAATAGAAAAACAATATTATAATTATAAGATATTTTTCTAAAGTAATAAAATTTAAAAAAACTTTATTGCTTTAACATATAAATATAAATTATATATTGATATAATTCAAAAAAGGGTTAAAAGTGGAATTGTTAAAACCTTTTAGCATATACAAACCTTTTCTTTAAACAGAAAAACCTTGAATAATTTCTTCAATGTATATACTAAAATTTTACAAACAATTACATTGACGTGTGCACTTCATTTGTTGGGCTCAGCTACTAGGAGTGCAACAATTCAAAGAATAATAAAATTATTTTAATAAAATTATGATGAGTCGAGTAATCCAGGGGTTAATATTTTGTGCTACTTGTTTTAAATTATTCTACAAATTTATTCTACAATTAAAACAAAGCAGAAACTAGAAAAATTCAATTTCCTCCACAAAATATATATATATATATATATATATATATATATTTATATATAATGTTATTATTATAATATATATATATTTATATATAATGTTATTATTATAATATATATTAAATATAATATAGGGATCTTCTTACATTCTATACTGTTTATGACATAATTAAATACCAATAAACAAAATACATGCAAGCTTGTAGGAGAATTAAATGATATTCAGTAATACTACAAAAAGTGAAAGAAAAGTTTACTCCTTTATACTTATTATTTATCATATACTAATTTAGGAAAAAGATTAAATATAATAGTGCAGCTAACGGCCACTACCTACTCTTCAAAGAATGTTGGGCTAAAGAACTTCAATTTCCCCACTCTTTCATTCATTGCAGAAAATAAGTTTGACTGAGAAAAAATTGGCAATTCTAGTCTAAAATTTATTTTAAAACTGTAAAATGATCCTTTTTTAATAATTTAATTTAATACTTAATTTTTATAATACTTGTTGAATTAGGAAAACCTGTATCAGGGTCAACTTAATTTGAGTTTACAGGCAGGTAGGTACCAAATTCAAAATTGACTCATTAATTTAAAATTTAATTAAAGAAATATTGTATGCCTACCATTTCATACATGATACATATTCCAATTTACCAAAGTCCTATAAATTTTAATTTATCAGTTTTATATACATATTGATATTATTTTTATAGTTTCACGTGATCTTACCAGGCTTCTATTGGTAACTACAGCAAAAAAACTCTGTGGTATCTACAACTTTCAATTCCTCTCCTTCATGATCATATTTGACATAAAATTATGTATGTTACACACCATGCAGTTAATGTAAATAGACTTGTTTGGATTTACAATGTTCAATCACACCACAATAATATTTTATAATTATTCCTTACCCCATTAATTACAGGATCAATAACTAAAACACATTAGTTGTAATAATTATATTTGAATAGTTTAGCAATAAATTAACATACGTTGTCGAAATGCACAATAAAGTATTTAACAGAATAAAACTATATAATAATAAAATTATTGTGTTTTAGTTATTCTTCCTGTAATTAGGGTTAGAAGAATTGTCAATTATTATGCTTTATATTAATTTTTAAATTATTCTCTGGTAAGTACTGTGTGAGAATACTGACTTGAAGTTTTTGGATTTTGGATAAATTGGTAATTATTTATATTTCAAAAATCCAACCTTTTTAAAAATAGGTATCACCTTGCCAGAACTTAGACTCTTGAAATACCTATTTTTCAAAAGAATCAGTAATAAGAGTGATCGAAAGGTCAGATCCTTCTCTTAAACAATGTTTGATTAACCCGATAAAAATTCATTGATACTTGTGAACTTCTATTATTAGTGTATACGGAGTTTTTTAAAAAAGGTTCAGAAATTCAGGAGCTTATTCCTCACATCAAAACCAATGAAAAAGTTTATATAAACATATTTCCTAAAATGCTTACTGTTTACCTAGCTACCAGTTTTTGTTTCTTTTTTTAAGACATACCATTTTAATGGTCATTGATATGTAGTTGAAATTTCTCATGTTACTTAGTGTTATAAAAAGCCAATTTGAGAAAAAATAATCAACCAATTTCCTTTACTCATTTTAAAATGGCGGGTATTTAAACTTTTTAATGATGAATATCTCAAAATCTGTTAATATAAAAAATATTTACAATAGACAAAATATTTCCCTTTTTAAGGACAAATAAAATGATTTTTAATCCATTCTCTAGCTTAAAGGATAACTGAAGTTATTGACAAAAAACGGAAAACATTAATTCTTGGTAATTGTCTACAACACCTAAGATTAGCCTAGAACCAAATCTTTCGTTTGAATTCTGGAAGAAGTTGACATTACAACTTTTCAAATTAAAATGACATAAAAACCACTATAACACAAACTTTCACTCGAATATATATTTTTTTTTTTGTTTTATAACTTTTCGTCCTAAATCCAAGGATGTCTGTTTAAAAGAAATCAGATAATAAATAACGGAGTGAATATTATGACATGTTTGATACCAATCCGTAAACATTATTGCATTGTTACTACAATAGCTGACTTATGTGTTATGGACATATAAGGACATTAAATGTAGTTCATACTTCTTTGGGATGGGTTAGCTGTTTTTAAAATAACTGATTGTAAAAAAAAAAAAAAAAAAAAAAAAAAAAAAAAAAATCAATTTTATAGTTTTTTGAAAAGATATCTATTGAAAAATTCTGGGTTATATAGACATTTTGTATAATTAAAGTTTTCTAGCATTAAATTTCAGTTTTGACTGTTTTCTCATTTATAAATACTACAAATAGCTTTTATTCATAATATTTTTCCATTAACATTTGGTGGCCCTAAGAGGACACAGATATGGATAAAAGCAAAAGTTGAGATCAGTTCTGAGGTCATTTTGTACCAAGTTCTTTATAATACTTTGATAGATGACATAAGTAAAGATGATTGTGACTTTAATTATGTAGATGGAAAATTAAATACACTTAAAGGAAAGATTGAAGAGATAAAAATTGTAGATAAACGGATTTTGGATAATTTATTGGAAATAAACTTATCAGAAGATATGCTGATTGATGAGATTACATGTGCAGATGAGTATATAGATTAGTTTAAACAAATTAAGAGTATTTTTGAGAGTAGGCTGATCCAGTGATTCTTGTAATGAGTCTACTTTGATAGGCCTATGTCAGAAATTTCAAAAAAAAGCTACTTGTAATTAATTTAATAAATTTAGTGATGAATGAAAGAAAGGCTACCATTTTGGAGGCATTTTAAAAGAATCAATAAAGACGAGGACATCAACAATATTCATAAGTTTCAATATATTATACAAGCTACTGTATCAAACTCTGGAGTCCGTAAAATAGTCTCTTAGGTGAAAATTGTAGTAAAGCCATTCAAAGTCTAAAAGCACGTTTTGGAAGAGATGATCTTATCGTTGAAGTCTATGAAAGAGAACTATTGAAGTTGATACTTAATCATTTAAACAGTACAGTTGTACTAGCTCATTTATACGATAAAATGGAATTTCAACTTAGACCACTTTATCACAGGAGTCACTAGTGATAAATTTGCTACTACGTTTATCCTCTTGTAAATCGTGTTTGCCCATTTATTCAGAGCGTGGCAGAGACATTTCAATTATGATGCAGATCCTGATTTGAAGGTTTGTCTTGATGGCATGATGGATTTCCTGCATAAGGAAGTAGAGAACGAGGAACAAAGCACACTCACTATGTCTGATTTGGTAACAAAACTAGTGGAGTAAGTAGTAGACAAATTAATCTTAAGAGTAGCCCTACCTTAAATGAATAGATTGTTGACTTACCTATAACTTCTAAATTGATCAATTACAAACCTGATCTCAACTGTTCATGTAACTGAAGTAGCAGAGCGTGGTTACGATCCACGGACCTCAGGGTTATGGGCCCAGGACGCTTCCATTCTGCAACGGTAGCGAGAAAATGGGAATTGCTATGGGGGGGGACTATTTGGGTGGTCCGCGGATCTACTTTGATAATGTATTACCGGGTCCTGATCGCGTGGTAAAATTAATATAAGTACACTGGGCGAATCTCAACTTAGGCTAGCCATTTTTGACGAGTATTACTACAAACTAATTAACTAAAAATAAGAGAATTGCACTAATACCAATGTTAATATTAACTACACTATATTGCAACAACATGTCGGTCTATAGCAGGGCCTAACGTAGCCGCGTATAGTTCGACTAATAAATTTTACGATAACCAAAAATCGTGATGCGCCCAGATATAAACCGTAGGGCCAGAACGGCCCTATTCCTTTCGGTTTAGCAAGGCATGATAGAAATTTACCGCACTATAATATATTTAGGAAGAACGCTGTAAGACGTCTTAAGTCACTGCTGTCTCGAGCACTACTCTGGTCTTATCAGCTAGCCGGGCGGATATCTGCAGATTCACGAAAGGGAGGGGGAGTGGTGGTAATCACCACAAGGGGCAGTAGAACATTTTCTTATAAAGTCAGAATAGGTAATATGAATAGGAAATATTCATGTAATTTTGAAATACTTTACCAAGATTTCACCGATGTCCAGGGCGAGCCTCAGCTACTGGGTGGGTTGCAGTTGGCAGATAGCAAACGTTTCATCAGATATGATGGACAGCTGTGATAAGGCTTGGCCAAATAACCAGTCCCAGATCAAGGCAGTAGCATTACCAGGGTGTGGAGGGGAGTGGCTTGTGGCAGGATCACACACATTAAAATCCCACAATAACCCAACGACTATGTTGTCCCATGGTGATTAAGTGTCGCCATTAAAATATGCATTGTCCTGTGCAGTATTGTACATTAAGAAGATGGTTCGTCAAAGACTAGGAGAAGGGTGGTATTATTAATGAGCAATGCCCAATCCAGGTAGTGGTTCAAGGTTGGACTTGAATAATCCACCTTCTTCTGAAGTCAGTGTCAAGGAGTCTGGGGATTGCTTTTAGATAGAAAAAAGAAGAAGAATAAAATCCCTTCAGGAGGAGCACAGTGGTGACTAGGATACCACCGAGCAACATAGACCTAGAGGAATTTGAACAAGCGGCTGGGTAGGTGACCCTAGATGTTACAATAGCAGAAACAAGTTTCAGAATGGTTCCAAAACTGAAGTTTGGAGGTGAGGGAGGAACGGCGGTGAGAAAAGGATAGTATAAAGACCTCTTACGGAGCAATGAAGTTCTCCTGTGGACCTCTAGGCAGCAAGCTGAAAGGAGTCAAAAGATCCAATCACTATGATTGGTCACCAAAATTATGGGTTGGTCATGAGCGACCAGAGGATGATTGGTGCCAAGAGAAAGAATGATGGTTGAGCTCTGATTCTTATCATAGATAATCTATTGGTAAGGACACTCAAGGCTAGCGACTGGAGGGTGTACCTTGGACTGCAGAAGGTACACCTAAAAGTTCTGCAGGGTAGAGAAAGAGAAGATGGTAGGAAGGTTCCTTCAGATCAACCTTCAGCACAGTAGAGCTGCAACTGCCATACTCTGGAAGGAATTTGGTGCAGAGAATATCGATGTAGTCCTGAACAGGAGCCCTAGATCAGAGAACGTAAAGTAATGGGACTGATGAGAATTAAGGGTAGATTAGAATAGGGATCTGTTCTAGGGACATCATGGTAGTGAAGCTAGTGATAAAGGACTCTGGAAGGACCCTAATACTGTCATCCATCTATCTCCCATATGATGGTACTCCACAAAAGGAATCCAAATCCTTGTGGAATATGCAAGCAGGGAAGGATCTGACTTCATCCTAGGATGTGTGATGATGCAATGCTTACAACGTGACGTGGGGGAGCACAGACAATAATAAATAAAGAAGTGGCATTAGATGCATTTCTAGATATTTGTCTATTTTAGTGTCTTACAGTTTTGATTTCATTAATATTTGTGATCTCAAGCAAATAGGGAATATACTTGTATAAAACACACACACACACACTCATTAAAAAAACACATACACAAAAATGTATAAATTTAAGTTATAGTAATTGTAGGCTTTTTTATTTCAGTGATGCAAAGAAGTATACACACACATTGCAAATAAATGGGTATCACTGTCAATTTCGATAACAAGTGAAATTAAAGGGATATCAGAGATTCCGCACTCAACAATACGACTTCCCAACACACAACCCCAAAGATGGGTATGGAAGCATATATGGTGAGCGAGGCAGTGGCGAAAACATTTACCCTCAGTATCACAGACACCAACACCAGCATCCCTGGCACTAACACTAACAGCACCACCATTGTGTTGTTAGGACCAGCTGCATGCTTCTCCAAAACAGCAGCAGCAACAACAATTACCAGAGGACCTAGAGACAGCAATAATTGAATTGGATTTAACTGCTGAAGAATCCGCATATGTTGATATTGTTTTAAATCTTTAATTGTGTTTGTGCATAATATGGTAATGCACTTTGTTACATGAGCCCCATTCCAAGTAATCTCACAAAGTTTGCGTTCACTTCGTACATATTTTGTACTCTACTTTGAATTTCTCAGCTCGAAACAATATAGCTGCAGAGCCTGTTACAAGTCAAGCTAAACATCTATGGCCATTGATATTTCCATTAACTAGAGTTAATGGCAATATCGATGTCTATAGATGTTTGGCTTGACTTGTAACAGACTCTGCAGCTATAGTGTTTTGAGCTAAGACATTCGAAGTAGAGTCCAAAACTCATATGAAGTGAACGCGGGCTTTGTAGGGAAAACAACGGAATTGGGCTTTTGTAGCAAAGTACGACCTAAGACTGTACTTTGTTACATGTAATGATTAGTCACACTGATAGATCAATTTCTAATGTACATGCATTTATTCTATGGAAGAAAAATGCTTTTAAACTAAAGCATCTAATAAACTACTTTAATTTGTTGCTCTAATAACATTGCCAGTTTTATAACTGTAAATACAATCATACTATCTACTAATTTTGAACATTACTGCAGTACATTCAACGCAAAGGTAATGTTCCAATGCTACGCTACATGAATCAACAAAACATCTATACACTTCGACATTGCTACTAACTAGAATTATCAGCTATGTCTAAGTGTATAGATGCTTTGTTGATTCATGTAGTGTAGCACTGGAACATTACCTTACGTCGATTGTACTAAAGGTAAGTGTTCTAAGATAATAATAAGTGAACAAACACCTCAATGAGAAGACGTCTGCTTGTTATGATTATATTAACTAACTCGTCATCATGTGTAACAAAGTACACCTGAAGAAGAAGAAAAGGTGTAATACTAGATTAGGGTGAATATTTCTTCTTTAGTGATGGTGAGGATAAAGTGGGATAAAGAAGTGTTTTTAATAGAAGAGATATTTTTAATTTATAAATAAATCAAAGTGTTAGTTTTTTACGGAAATGTCTTTATTATTCACTTAACCTAACCTAACCTAACCAACTATTTCTTCTGATTCAGTCAATCAGCAGGGTTAATTATTAGCAGGGTTATAATTTAATGCACAACGACTGTGTAAACAAACAAGGTGGAGGAGTGGCAGTATTTTAAAAATCTCATATAAAGGTGCACATTTTACTAAATTTTGAACCTACTTATTTGGCTAAACCTGAATATATGTTCTACAATGAGAAAACTCAGCTCTGTTTTCTGAGTTGGATTGTATCCTTCCCCCCTTTTTCTTTTTAACACACACAAATCCCAGACCTTGTAATTTGTTATTACAGGATCTGTTCACGTGAATATGGAACGAATTGCACAATCCACTAAAAGTTTCGACTTCTTTTTCTGGCCTGAATTGTTCAATTACTTCAACAGTTTGAGTTTCCTCAAACTGCTGGTACTACCCACACCATCTATTTGTTAAATCCTTCCAGTTAATATATTTAAATTATTCCCCTTTGTTCAGGGAGACCATGAGTAATTTTGAAATTTTTTCATTCACTCGGGAGTAAGTTTTGAGAATAGTTTTGTAGCACACTATATTTTACTTTAGTTGCAACCTGAAAACATATGATAAGTATGTGGATTTCAAATTTAAAATAAGACTTCAATTTAATATGCTATTATTTTTAATTAAACAAAAAGTCAAGCAATCCTTTTATAAACACTTTTGACATAAAACACAATATTTTAACCTTAAATCAGTTTAGTTATTAGCAGATTGGAAAATCTTAATTATATTTATACAACAATAAAAAATTATAAGTTTTTGAATCAACTATATTACAATTTAACGGAATAATCCACACACAGAATTGACATTTAATAGAAATCTTACTATTACAATACAAAATTATCCTAGAAAAATCAGTTGATTTTTATTTTCACTTAGACTTTACTTTATAAAACCATAACACTTTAAATTTTAGTAATAAATTGTAATTATTTGAAATTTCAAACCTTGACCACTCCTGGAATGATTTGGCTTCTGGTGTCTGTGTTGTTTATCTTATCTTGAATCCATAGATTCGTTAGTTGACAGATGCGTTGGTTTTTCTCCATTAGAATTATAACGGTTTTGGATATCACTCTTTTTAATTTCACTGTCACTAACTAGTCCACTTCACTTCACAGATTTTAATTTTACCACATTTTATTTTTAATTTTTTTTTCTAACCGACTAATTATACTTTAGGCATTTATGAATTTCTACTCATTCGGGCATAGTAACCCCTTATAACTTTTTTCACAATTTTTTTTTTAAGGGTCGCCTGTGAGAGGCAGAGTGTATATATGTTTATATAGGTATACTATATTTAGTTTCATACTATATTGCAACTGGAGACATAAACAGTGAATTGCATAATTACATTAAAAATTTTTTTATTATTCTATTTTCCTTTATAACTTGAATATATTAGTTAATTGTATACAACACATTATTCAAATTGTTTATTATTCAAGTTTTATACTATTTTTAAATTTATCAAATTAAGCTAACTTCTACAATATGTTCAATTTTTCCCAAATATTATCAAGAACATTTTATTCTTATTTTCTTGTGCTTATTTTGAAAGTATCAAGATATTTGGTTTTTAACCAATTTTGAAATTTTTTACTTCTATTATATTTTGGCGTGTCACTTTATATGAAGTACCAATGCTAGACATGCATTGCATATGACTTGTTCTACCAAATACATATCCTCCACACTAGTTATTTCATATTTTCATAATTCATCAAATATAAGATTTGTATTCAAAATTGGTTAACACGTGATTCTTTTGTCAAAACTAGTCCACGAAAACTACCTTTACTCTTGGTACAATTTTCACGGACTCGCTTCAAGCAGCAAAATTAGCTACATTTTATCCAAACCTTGCATTTGGTTTTTCGTTTTTTGACCAAAATAAAATCCTATATAACGTTATACCGTTGTAGTTACTTGTCATAAAGTTGCCATCTGTAAACATCCTTTTGGAAATGTGCTTATAGACCATCTAAGTAGGTTTAATGTCTGCCTTCGAATCTGAACTTATTAAACTTATGCCAGGATATCCACATATTATTGTTATGGGTGATTTTAACACTGGGTAACGTTGAATTTCGCTATACACACTCACAACTATGTATGTTTTATTTTGAATATGTCAGTTCTTCCTTACAGGCCACTCACAACACTGGTATTTCTAGCACATTGTTGGATCTCATAGCTGTAAGTGATGAGAACCATGTGGTATATCATGGTCAAATATCTGTTCCTGCTTTATCAAAACATGATTTGTTTTGTGTGCGTATTTAATGCAAAAATATAAACAATCAAAATTTTGTTCATTATAAAGAATACAAAAAGATTGGAACTTTTTCATGTCTGATCTAAACAGTTTTCCTCTGGACGATATCATACATACAGACGATATAAATTCTATGGTCACCAAGTTTAATCGTAATTTACTGGCACTTTATGATAAGCAGTAAAAAAAAAAGAAAAATTTCTAAATATTCAGCTCCTTAGATAACACCTTTTATTTGTGTTTCTGATGATTTACATAACTACCGCCACTTGGGAAATAAAGTCTAGCGGAGTTAAGAAACTCAAAAATTAGATACACTTATGATACTCTGTCAACTAACAAATTGTCAGATCAAATGTGGCGTCCTGTTAAGAAAGTAGGTATCGGTAAAGTAAAGCCCAATTCCCCTGTCTCTCTTGGTCTTAACTTGTTTAATAGCAATTTTTCTTATGTGCCGGGAGACTTGCTGCAGCAGTAGATTTTACCAATAATATTAAATCAAATATTATATCCAATGATAATATTTATCCATTTATCTTTAATGCTGTTGATGATCTACAGATGTTAAAAACCTTGATGTCAGTGCGGAGTAAAGCTGTTGGATCCGATTCTATTCCAATTAACTTCATCAAGGAAACATTACCAGTCACACTACTGGTAATAAAAGCTATTTTTAATAAATATCTACTCTATCAAGTTTTCCTACTATTTTGAAGTACAGTATAATTCGGCCGTTCAACAAGACAAAATCTCCTGTAGCTTCTTCGGACTGCAGTCCTATAAGCATTTACCTGCATTGTCTAAATGTCTTGAACAAATTGTGAATTTTCAGGTTTGCAACTATTAAGGGAAAATAATCTCCCTAATAATTATCAGTCTGGTTTTTGGAAGGATCATAGAACGAGTTCGGTTTTTTCTGTGTTACTGAGGACATCCATCGAGCTATGGATCAGCGGAAAGCTACGTTTTTAATTTAGTTTGATTTTTCAAAAGTGTTTGACTGTATATATCAACCGTATCAACTGTATATATATTATTATTGGCTAAATTGATGAAGCTGGGATTTTTGACAGAATCCGTTAAATGGTTTGAGTCTTATTTGACTGGAAGAAGCCAGTGTGTAAAGTCTGGCGAGAAGTTGTCTTCCTGGGAACGTATTTGTAGGGGAGATTCCCAGGGTTCTGTCCTTGGTCTTTATTATTTAGCATTTATATAAATGATGTATACAATATACTGAAATACTCGAAGTTTCTTTTGTATGCTGATGATTTGCATTTTCATGTCTCAGAAATGGCTGAGACTATAGACAAAATAAATATTGATATTAATGCTATTGAAGATTGGGCTGTTGGAAATTTACTGACTTTAAATCACAGTAAAGCTAAATCTATATGTATCTGTTGTAAAAAAACTCGCAAATAAAATTATTTAAGTAGTGGGCCAAAACTTTCAATTAAAAAAATGATTTGCCTTATTGTTTTAAAGTAAAAAATCTTGCTCTCGCTATAAACAATACTTTAAGCTGGACAGACCATGTTAATGTCACATGTAGTAGAGTATTTGCTGACATGCACACTTTGAAGAAGATAAAGATTGCTTGCCATTTAATGTTAGGGTACAGCTGGTGAAAACATTAATGTTTCCATATTTTAACTATTGTGATACTGTAATCAGTGAAATGACTGTAGAATTAGCTAATAAACTTCACCATGCTCAAAATTATTGTTTACGGTTCATTTTTATAATGATCATGTTACAAAATATCATAAACAAATTTCAATTCTAAAGAATAGTTCTTATCTATCACATTTTGTTGCTATTGCACTCTATTCTGTACACTGGGATGCCTTGCTATCTGGCTGAAAGGTTTGTTTTTACTTCAAATATAAATGCTACCTACAAGGAGCTAGATTATTAGTTATACCCAGACACAGAACTAAAATATTTAATAGATCATTTACTGTGACAGAATGTATGCTTTGGAATTCGTTGCCGGAGAGTTTGAAAGGCATCAAGGATCATGTTTAGTTCAAGAAAACTGGGTTGTTGGTTTTGCGACCGTTCTGAGTACTGATGGGACCATTTGTCTGTGCGCGCGGCTCTGACGCTACTAGCCGTTCTGTAAAAGTAGGACTCGCTCACCCAACTATGTTTGTCTACCTTTTGCGACACATAATTACAGTTTACAAGATTTGTAGTGCATATAGAAACATGATGTTTACAAACAACTCGAAGCTACATTGAAGACAGGTGAATAATCTACATCCGGCGCGCCGCGCGGCACCACATGTTTTTGGAAATGAGCGATAACCACTCCCCTCTTCTCCGCCGCGCACACAGACAAATGGACCCATCAGTAGTTTCGGGTGCTTGAGCGAATTTTGATGTTTTAGAGAGTTTTCTTGAGTGTATTTGTGTTTGATAGTTTGGTGTATTTATTTATATTTGATTTTTTGTATAGCACAATTTACTTTTAGTTATGTTTGTAGCTCAATTTGTTTAAAATTTCCAACATATATAACAAGTTGCACAACAACAGTAGTTTTATCACTGTTGAAAAAAAAATACTGTATTTCAAGCAACAAAACAAGTCAATACATAACATGTACAAATATATGAAGTTACTTGTTAAGATAAATAGTGAAGTGTTTTCGTCTACTTGTATATTGATTCGTGAAGACTTACAATGGATGAAAGCAATTAGCACCAAGGAATTAAATATATTTAGTGAAGTGAGTAATTAACTAATTGAGTTTCACATAACTACTATAATAAATATTTGAACTAATTTTAATTGTGTTATTTAGATAAACTGGCAATTTTTTATACATAATTTTAAACTCATTGACATAGTGAAAACAAACTGAATGTAACATTGCACCATAGGACCTGAAAGTGGTAGGGCTTCCAGTTTACAGTGCACGATTTGGCAACATCATGCTCAGAACCAGCCGCCAACATTGCTGGCCAGGACTACAACTATTCTAACAATAATACAATGCCCTATGAATTTCTTTATCTTAAAATTTATGTATATATACACAAGACTATAATATACATATATTGTTATCCTTATTTTTAGTGCACTATATTTATCACTGATTCATATTACTTTCTTTAATTTATTCCTAAGTATTTAAAAAATTTAATATTTCCTCCAAAAATCCAGTATTTTTAAATAATGTATTATGACCTGCTACTGTTCATTTGTCTCAGTTCCTGCACTTCTAATGATCACTAAAAATGGAATGGATCCAAAATGTCTGTTGTGTTTCAGACAGCTGGGCTGTACTAAAGTTCGATGAACCAGGCTTGTATCCTTCTATACAGAATATGTGCTTTAAATCTCAAAAAGCCCAATTTTATTTTTATTAACTCATTCTGTTCCTAATTATACAGTATATATACATTCATGTAAGTTATAAATACTATTAAAATTAGTAACATATAATTATAGAAACTATTTTCTAATAAAGAATTAGGCATAACAGAAATTATAAAATATTATTTTCAATTTGCCCTAAAAATTATTATTTCTTTTTGTATACAAAATACAATCTAATATTCAACAGTTTAAAATATATTAATTGTAATAGTCATTTTAAAACAAAAATATCATTAAAATTTTGACTATCATAAAGAAAGTAGCAGCTTATAATAAACACTTTGCATTATAGAACATAGGAACCAACTACAATTTGTAGTTTTACTACATTCATTTTAGTATATAACAAACTTAAAATTATGAATGAAACATACTAACATTAATGTTGAATGAAATTTTAAAAATTGGACTAAAAGTAATCACAACAATAAATAAATACAATGTAAACAATGACTAACCTTAGAAAGTTATGAATGATTGTGTATAAGTTGAGCTCTGATTTATAAATAGAATGTTATACATTGCCAAACTATCTGGCACACTGCCCTATACTCTCGAGTCTTTCCTAGTTCCAGTATACCGGGGAACAGAACACCATGAAACCAGAACGAACTAAACTACAAACTTCCAAAACTCCAGAAGAGCTGCCATGGGACCTTGTGGACAGATGTTTTCTTCCGGTAGTGTTTTCACACGCAGCTGCAGTAATCTTATCCACAGTACTAAACACATTGTACATATCACAAGTGTCATCCTATACTTTATTTTTTTTATTTTTAATACTTAGTGTCGGTTCAACAATCTTCTACCACAATTTAAAGGTACTGTGTTTGTTAATTTTAGTCTCTTACAAGTATAGTTTGAATAAACACTCATTCAGACTCTTTTTATTTATGGAAATCAACTGGCATTTTTAAACAGTATTTCTAATTTGTTTGTTTTTTTAGGATAAATTTTAATACATTTCATTACTACATTGTCAGCAGAAACAATATTTTTTGTTTGTGAATTTTTTAAATAATTGGTTTTAATTATGTTTTTTAGAAGTATTTAGTTAATGGTTTATGGTTCTTTATTTTATCTTTTCACATCCTTTTCTTCCTTTTTTTATAAGGAGATGACCAAGAAATTTTTACTTTTATATAACAGAAAGGGAAAAATTACTTTTGTCATTTATTTGCTTTATTTTATAGGCATTTTAGAAATCTTTATTAGAAATACACAAATAAATATTTGTGAATTCAGTAAATTTCCATTTCAGGAATTATTTTCACATGATAAGCAAACTATATTAAAACTAAGAAATTCTTTGGACTCTATTTTCATTTCTGAAATACATTTTCGAATATAGTGCCATTAAATTATTTACCTATATAAATAATTAATTTTTGTTTTGATTAATTTAGTACAGTATTTCTTATAAAAATGAAGTTGCTATTTGTGAGCTTCCCAGTTCTCCCTAAGAATAGAACAATGTAGGTCAAACTCAAAAAGCTGCCTAATTATTCCTCCAATTATTTCCAGATTTTTTAAAACATAATGATCAACTTTAAACATTTTATTAATTATTTTTTGTGTGATCGGTACGGGTTTTCTTTTAACAATGTTATTTTGATAATAAATCTTCAAACTTAATGTCACTGAAAATATATATGAGTTTGATTTCTAAATGTGAATGTGTGGATATTTGATATCTTCTCATGTTTCATAATGACATGATATACCTTACCTCAATATAAAAAGTTAAGAACAATTTAAAAAGATTATAGTTTTACAATAATTTTATTTTTCATTTGTTTTTGTTTTTCATTCCCTGATATGGAGTTTTACCAAGAACCTACTGTATTTAGTTTAAAATGTATTAAAGAATCAAACGTAGCTCGTTTAACAATTAATTATATAAGAAATTGAAATTCAAACAGTGTCTAACTAATCAACATCTATGGTTTAATAGTGAATGTTTGAGTAATATTTAACACCTAAATACACAACCTTAAGATGTGTCACAGCCTTCAGATTTATCACAACCTTAAGATTTATCACAACCTTAAGAGTGATGTGATTCATGATGAATTACTTATTCTTTTACATCCTAATGAATTTGTTGCAATTTAACAGTGATATAACAGAATTGGTTAACCTTAATATTGATTACCTTAATAATCTAAGAATTTATTTTGTCTTAAAAATAAATATAAAACTAATAATGTTAAAGCTTCATATGAATATAAGTTTTCAGAACATAAATTCGTTGACCGTGTAGTAAACCTTTCTGACATAAGTTTCAGTGCACAAGAAATTAAATTATTAGAAAAAGGTTTAAAATATAACCGTCTGTTTTTAATAAAAGAGCTGATATTGAAACTCTATCTGTTAATATTGAATCAATTTCTGACTTAAGTTTAACTACAAAACAAATTATGTCATCTAAAACAATCTTAGAATCTCTTAAATATAATTCCAAAAGACCTAAATCTATTTTTAATAATTAAATAAAAGTTATAAAGCAGATCTACTCTAAGGTAAGAAACAGTCACCTTATAATCTATAGCAGATAAGGGTAATTCTACAGGTTGTCTTAATAAATAGTGATTAAATATGTAAAGTTGATGATGTATTAAAAGATTCTTACTTTGACAGTTTAAAAATAACTCTGCAGCTCAATTTTGTAAAGATGTTAATTTCTTAATAAACAGTAGTAACAAAATTTAAAAATAGAGGAATTTAGATATTTAAGAATTATGAATCCTCAACTGCCTAAATTGTATAGCCTAATCAAGTTGCATAAACCGTCCATTCCCATTAGCCCTGTGGTAGCATTTACTAATGCATCTACTTTCAAACTTGCCCAAAAAGCTAATATTATTTTAATAATGTAACTTGTTTTAATTCTGAGCATAGTATTAAGAATTCTTCAAGTTTAGTGAATAAAATTAAGGATGTACTTAGTATGCTAAAATAGTTTCTTTTGACATTAAGAGTTTATTCAATAGTATCCCAACTGTAAACGTAAAGATGTTATTCAAAACGTGATTAGAGATACCAAATGTGATGAATATTTTGCTACTCAACTAATTGATATTTTTAACATTTGCATAGACCAGAACTATTTTAAATTCAACAACTCTTTTTACAAACAAATAGTTGGTTCGGCTCTGTTCTCCATTGTCACCTCTGCTAGCTGAAATTTGTATGACACATTTCGAACAAAATTTGTTTAGTGGAATAATCCTCAAAAAGATTATATATTGGTATCACTATGTGCATGATGTTTTATGTTTGTTTAATTGTAGTACTAGGCAGCTAGACTTGTAATACCAAAAATGGTAATTTTAACCTAAATAACCAAAAAATGGTTATATTGAGATTTGAATATTTAAAGTAACCCGGGAAACGTTAAAGTTGAATAAGGGAGGGGGTTTTAGAAGTCAAAAAGATGACTCAAAAATATAGATTATTAAAACTAGGGTAATAAAAGAATTAAATATAGGTTTCCAAAATAATAATGTCATGTATAAAAAATTAGTTATAAGTTGTAATAAATATTTAGGTAATATTTATATTGTTAGGTAAAATAATTTGAACCGTGTCAGTGTTGCTAGGTGTGAGAATAATTCTCGCATACGTTGCAGATTAAATAGGACGCTTGGTTGGGAAGCTGGACAAAGAGACATGTGGTTTAGAGTCTTAAGGGGACAGTTGAGTAAGTCAGACGTGTTTTCAATTCAAAGAAACTTTTTCAAAAAGTAGTGAATATGTGATAAAAGAGTCTTAAGAGGGAGTCTGGCGTGATCAGATGTATTTTTATATATATAAACTTTTGTAATATGTAGTGAAAACGTTTAGCAGTCTAGTGAAACGTTCAAGTTAGTCAGACGTTGTCTTGTGTAGAGAATTTTTATAAAATGTGGTAAATACGTTAAAAGTAGCCTTAAGATCAATCTAAAATTGATCTAAGTGACACTCGTTCGAACTTTAATCATGATACTAACAGACATTGAGTTATTTGAACAATAAAATAATGAATTCCGTACAGCAAAATGAATCGACCATGTCAGCGACTTGACACGAGACGAGATGTATTGTCTACAAGACGGAAACAAGGAATTGTGATTTTAACTAAAAAAAACGTGCCTGGTATACACGTTAAGACTTTATTTCTAAAATCATTTTTGTCTATAATAGGATAATAATTTTTTAATGTTTAGTTATAAGTTTAATTGAAAATCTGGAGTTTAATATTGAGACAATGTCTTATATTGTAAAACATGAAATTACTAAAGTAGAATCCTCTTTTTAAAATAGATAAATTAATGAAACTTTATCTAATTTGCAGAACTAAATTACTAATTACACTAATTCAATTAAATGAACAAAAAATCTTTTTACTTTTTCTTTTGAGTTGCAACTAAAAAATAAATTTCATGAATAAAATTCAATTTGATTTTTTTATAAAGAAATATGAGGATGTATTAAGCTATGATTTCTGAATATGAATGTTTAATAATATTTGATGATAACCTTGTATAAATGTTTTAATATTTGCATTTCAATAAAACATGTTAAGTTTCAGCACAACACTTAAGATTTCTTTATTTCATCAAGAACCACTGAAGTACACTTTTAAAAGGACTTGCGACCCTGAGAGATTTTAATCATAATAACAATTAACTTCCTTCTTTTTTCAAAATTGGTAAGCTAACGCTTCCTGGCGCCCATAAAAAGCTTGGCAAAAGTTTATAAATAATAATAAAAATAAAATCATTTTTTTATATTTTTTTAATAAAAATAAGTACTCTTCAAGTACGACAAAGGCTCATTTTTATAACTATTACAAGTGTCGCTCAACTCGGGGCTGTATTCTTATATTGAAAAATATAAGAATATAAGTCGAAAAAACAGTGGTTTCTTGGTGGATTAGAAATTCTTATCGAAAAGGTAAGAATATTCATAATCAACATAAAAATAAGAATGTTCTCTCTAAAATTTTTTTATAATAAGTAGATAAGTAATTTTAAAATAACTAATTCTAAATTTAAAGTTTAAATAATAATAATAATTAAAAATGGAGGGAGATAATAATAATAAGTTAATAACTGATGTAGAGAGGATTAATGTAGAAGGTAGAGCAATAAGACAGGAAATTGAAAAATATTTTTTAAACGTAAATAAAGAGTTTAGTGTAAATTTAGCAGCAAAGAGTAGTGATGGAAGAGTTTGTAACCTATGGTGGATAACAATGAGTAGGGAAGAATTAGATAAACAATGGCATGTAAGGTTAGGACAAAATTTAATAGAAAGGGAATCTGAATTTAAAAAAGAAATAAAAAACATGATATTAGCTGGGTTTAAAGCGAGAAATGAAAGTTATAAAAAAATGAAGGATAGGCTATTAGAAGAAGCACCTCCCGTAACTATGGTAACTGTAAGAGTGATAACCAATAAAGCAGAAAAAGATGATTATTATTGTAAATTTGATAATATAAAGAATGAGTTCATTTATAAAGTTAATAAAGTAAATAATCAGGTGGATAGTACTGAAAATTTAAAAGTTAAGAAAAATGGTGGGGTTAATGATTTTGATGGAAAAGATAAAGTTTTAAATGATTCAATAAATAAAAATAGTAATTTGATAAATGAAAATAAAAAAAGTAATGATGGGATTAACAATAGTCAGATTGATGAGGGTGATAAATATTTGAAAATGAGTAATATTATGGATAATAAGCAAATAAGTTGTGAGGAGAGAGCTAAGCAAATAACAGAATTATTTTCGGATGAAATAAAACGATGGAAATTAAGTTTAAGTAATGAAGAAAAACAGTCATTAACACAATTTATTAAGAAGTTGGAACAAGAAAATCTGGAATGGGAAAAGAACAGATTAAAAAATGAGACAATAGTTAAGCCTAATGTAAGTCAAAACGAATCTTTTGAAAACAATGATTTAAAACAGTTAACAGGTAATGTAGAAATTAAGAAAAATGATGGGGTTACCAATTTTGATGGGGTTAGAGAGATTGTAAGTGATTTAAATAACAAGGGTAAAATTAAAGTAAATGAATGTGTGAGTAAGATAAATGATGTAATAATAAAAGAGTCAGCTGTTTGTGTAAGAAGGCAAAACTTTTGTAGCACTGTAAGCTTTGAAAACTACGTAATGTTGAAATTTACAAGTATTTTTAAAATTCAAGAGAAAAAAATTAAAAGTTTTAGTGAACAGTATAATGTTGAATGTGAATATAAAAATGGGTGTGTGAAAGAGATTTTTGTAAAAGCAAAGGAGTATGATAAGGTTAGGAATGCTAAGCTGACAGATAACAAAAGTAGGTCATTGTGTCTTGATATGTCTATGAGGGGAGAAAATGATGGAATGTTTGAGATAGGAGGAGACAATAACAGAGGGGAATCCTTTGTTAAGAAAGGTTCTATTGTGATGAATGGGCTAGACAAACTGTCCATGTGGACAGAGGTATTTAACGCTAGAGATATTTACAAAAATCAAATCATGTACTTTAAAATTTTTCACCAATCGGGGAACCATCGAAAGAAATAGATAATTTATAATTGTTGTAATCAATTGAAATTTGGAACGACGGATATAAATGTAAAGACATTTTTATAAACACACGGACTTGATTTTGAAGAATAATTAATAAAAAGTAGTTAAGATTCTGTTAATAAGTAGTTTTAAAATTGAATAATGTATAGTCTATAGTTTGAAATAACAATAGTATGAGTATTAATAAATAATAATATAAGCCAAGCTAGTATGATTAAGAGTTTAGTTTTAGAAAACGTTTAGGTATTTGCTAAGTGAAAGACGCTAGGTTTATATCAGTAGATAACTCTGAATGTTGTTTATTCCAATATAAATAATTATGAAACGTGACATAGATAAGATAGTTAGTTCGAAGCAAGGATTTAGTGTAGCGTTGAAGAAATAATATTCAATATTAAGTAGGTGGATTCAATAAAATATTCAATAATGACGAGAGAAATAGAATCTAGTTGGAGCTAAAAGGTTCACTTCTTATCAGTAGACAGATATATTGCTTCATACAGCTAGGGGAGATTGTTTATTCCTTAGTCAGGTATAAATTCCTATGCATGACATTGAGACGAAATATAGGGTGTTACCAAAATGCTGTCTAGGAAAATAAAAAACCTTTGACGTATAATTCTAATTTAACTTGCGTTTTCGAATAAAATTTACTTAAATAAAGGATAATTGGCTTTAAATAAAGTAAACAAGAACAAAAGTAGATTACTTAAATAACTTTAATAGTATTGAAGGTAAAATTTCTAAGTAAAGGACTTAGAATAAATTTTAAAAAATAAAATTTTCTTTTTGAATTTGAATAATAACATCTAGAAAGGATTACATAAACAGAAAATCGACGATGCTAGTAATAAACTTGGTAAAAATAAACATTATTTCAACTTCGGATGAAACGATTTTAATGAAATTTTTTATGAATTTTAAAATTTTCTTCGTGTAGATGCATTTAAGGAGTACATGAACATTTTGGGAGGAAGGCAGGGTAACGGTAGTCGAAAACATGTCTTATTCTTAGAAATAAGGCATGTAGACAGCATTTAAGGTGTATTGTGGTTGTAAGGTTGTGAGGTGGGCTTTATTCTGAACTGAGTAGGAATTTTGCATTTCAACCTTCTCACATCTGAAGATCATAATGCAGACTTCAATGTAAGTGTCTAAAGTTGTAATCAGAAGGATACAAAGTGTAATTAAGTCGACAAGAAGTGTCGTGGATATTGGAGATAATAGGAGAATATACAAGGGACTACTAAATAATTAAAATTTGGATAAAAAAGTAAATTTTGGAAAATGATGAGTTAAAATTTGTAAAAGTTTTGAAATTTAAATGTTAAGTAAAATTAAAAAATTTTTTTGATGAGATGATGGAGAATTTGTAACAACGGTTAAGACAATAATAATTTGATATAATATTACATAGAATTTCCATGTAATGAAACTTTAGACAGATGATAGAAGAAAGATAAGGTGTAGTATATACAGAACTGATCAATCTGTATATACAAAATAAAACCGGACGTGACATTATTAGGGAGTAATTTAGTAAGAAAGATAGTAATTTTTAAAATGTATATAATAGATTAAGAGTAATAATGCTTGGCTTATATAAAAAAAAAAAAAAAAAAAAAAAAAAAAAAAAAAAAAAAAAAAAAAAGGTATTTGATATTTGTTTACAATAGATAAGAATAATAAAATAAGTAATTATATGCAAAATATTGTTAGATTTAAATAATTTGAGATTTGAAAGGTGACTTGTAAAGGAATTGAGTGGTTTTCAAGAGGCATTGCTAAGATGATAATAATATTGAAGTTTTTTGTTTTTTAATAATGAAATGGTAATAAAATGAATAATAGAGTTAAAAATGTTAAAGTTTTTGTTTTTTAAGGAAGGAGATATAATTAATAAATAATATAATATGAAGAGAATCTATGTGAGTTTTGCCAAGACAGATAATAATTAAGTTTTTTAAGTTTTTTGATGTTAAAAAAGGAGTAAAGGAGGTTAAGTTTTTGTTTTTTAAAGGAAGGAGTAATAAATAATATAATATGAAGAGATTTTGATGAAATTTATAAATAAAATAAAAGAATTAACGATTTTTAATAAACAATAATTGAATTTGAAATAATAGATGATTGTGAGAAGTTATTTGATAAAGGTGTCTAAAGATTTTGATGAAATACGGTGTTAGCTGGGAAACAATGTAAATTTTATTATTTTTTGAAGTTTTTGTATTTAAGTGGTTGAGGACAAAGGAGATTTTAATGAAGTAATTTAAATGAAAGAATTTTTGAGTTTTATATGAAGATGATGACTTTACAGAATTGTTGAGTAAAGTGGTATTTAAAATGAAGTTGTTCTGTTAATAAGCTTTTATAAAAAGAGTAGTTAGGTTGCATTAATGGTAAATTTTAGTTTTTAAGAGGTTTTTTGAATACTGCGATGAAATAAAGGAAATATACGACGATTTTAATTAAATAAAGGAAATATGCGACGATTTTAATGAAATAAAGGGAGATTTGAGGAATTCTACGAAATACGGCGATTATTATGATTTTTAAAGGAAGCTACGTTGAAATAAAGAGATTATTTATACAAATATGTAGGTAACCCGCGAGGTCTGCATAAATAGATGATGAAGAGTTTTTTGGGGATTAATGCAACTTGAATTATTAAAATATGAAAGATAAGATGGAAATAATTTTAAGATAAGGTACTAAAAGATGATACAATTGTAAAGAGGTAATTTTGAAATAGATAAGATGAGTTTATAAGTGATTTTTTTTGGTAATAATGATGTTATATTTTTTTGAGTACTAAGTAGAAGAGAGGAGTTTTTTGGTAATTGTAAAATCAGTAGTTAACATGTTGTCCCAGCGAGACAAAGAGTAATTAAGAATTTAAGTAAGAATAAATAATTATTGGATTTAAACTAAAATAATATAAGATTAAAATTGAAGAGTTTAAAGTAAATTGAAGTAATTTTGAGTAATAAGTAAATAATTTTGTAATGATATTAAATAAGAATGAGAAGTTTTAATTTTGGATTGTATTGAAGTGAAAGAAATATTCAGATGAATAGTTAGAATCTTGGCAAAGAGATAGAGATATTTTTTTTTCTTTTAGCAATCAGGAGTAGACACTCTGACGTCCCAAGATAAAAGTTGAGTGATGGACAGCTCAATGATAAGAAGTTGATGAAGGTTTTTGATGATGGATAGGACTTGGGTATAAGTGGTTTGATTGATTATAATATGCAATTAGGTAGATTTAGTGAATCAATAGATTATAAGATGATTAATGTGAGTTAAGAGAGAATATTTCTTATTTTAAAGTTTTGTTTTTTTTTTTTATATGAATATTCTTAGTTGGCTAAAATTTTTTTTTATTTTTGGAAATCTATAGGGACCGAATTTGAAAGTTTTTTTTTTGAAGTTAAAATTTTTTTTTGTTAAATAAAAGAGAAATCTGTGTTTCAATATTATATATTGAATCACAGCTTTGATGGGGTATTTGTAATACCAAAAATGGTAATTTTAACCTAAATAACCAAAAAATGGTTATATTGAGATTTGAATATTTAAAGTAACCCGGGAAACGTTAAAGTTGAATAAGGGAGGGGGTTTTAGAAGTCAAAAAGATGACTCAAAAATATAGATTATTAAAACTAGGGTAATAAAAGAATTAAATATAGGTTTCCAAAATAATAATGTCATGTATAAAAAATTAGTTATAAGTTGTAATAAATATTTAGGTAATATTTATATTGTTAGGTAAAATAATTTGAACCGTGTCAGTGTTGCTAGGTGTGAGAATAATTCTCGCATACGTTGCAGATTAAATAGGACGCTTGGTTGGGAAGCTGGACAAAGAGACATGTGGTTTAGAGTCTTAAGGGGACAGTTGAGTAAGTCAGACGTGTTTTCAATTCAAAGAAACTTTTTCAAAAAGTAGTGAATATGTGATAAAAGAGTCTTAAGAGGGAGTCTGGCGTGATCAGATGTATTTTTATATATATAAACTTTTGTAATATGTAGTGAAAACGTTTAGCAGTCTAGTGAAACGTTCAAGTTAGTCAGACGTTGTCTTGTGTAGAGAATTTTTATAAAATGTGGTAAATACGTTAAAAGTAGCCTTAAGATCAATCTAAAATTGATCTAAGTGACACTCGTTCGAACTTTAATCATGATACTAACAGACATTGAGTTATTTGAACAATAAAATAATGAATTCCGTACAGCAAAATGAATCGACCATGTCAGCGACTTGACACGAGACGAGATGTATTGTCTACAAGACGGAAACAAGGAATTGTGATTTTAACTAAAAAAAACGTGCCTGGTATACACGTTAAGACTTTATTTCTAAAATCATTTTTGTCTATAATAGGATAATAATTTTTTAATGTTTAGTTATAAGTTTAATTGAAAATCTGGAGTTTAATATTGAGACAATGTCTTATATTGTAAAACATGAAATTACTAAAGTAGAATCCTCTTTTTAAAATAGATAAATTAATGAAACTTTATCTAATTTGCAGAACTAAATTACTAATTACACTAATTCAATTAAATGAACAAAAAATCTTTTTACTTTTTCTTTTGAGTTGCAACTAAAAAATAAATTTCATGAATAAAATTCAATTTGATTTTTTTATAAAGAAATATGAGGATGTATTAAGCTATGATTTCTGAATATGAATGTTTAATAATATTTGATGATAACCTTGTATAAATGTTTTAATATTTGCATTTCAATAAAACATGTTAAGTTTCAGCACAACACTTAAGATTTCTTTATTTCATCAAGAACCACTGAAGTACACTTTTAAAAGGACTTGCGACCCTGAGAGATTTTAATCATAATAACAATTAACTTCCTTCTTTTTTCAAAATTGGTAAGCTAACGCTTCCTGGCGCCCATAAAAAGCTTGGCAAAAGTTTATAAATAATAATAAAAATAAAATCATTTTTTTATATTTTTTTAATAAAAATAAGTACTCTTCAAGTACGACAAAGGCTCATTTTTATAACTATTACAGACTCTCTGTTTGAACTCATTAATTCCATTAACAAAAATACACAATTCAATATGGAAATTGGGGAGAACAATAGTTGTATCAATTTTCTAGATTTAAACATATATATATATATATATATATATATATATATATATATACAACCAGTATATGTACAACTTATATATTTAATTGACTTTAAACATAAAGAAGTTAAGAATTTGCTCAGCTAAGGGCGCCAGGAAGCTTAAAGCTTCCCAATTTTGAAAAAAGAGAAAAAAATAATAATTGAATTAAAATGTTCTCAGGGTATTGATTGTTTTTTAGTGTACTTCGCAATAGTTATTTTGTAAATGAGAAGTCGTTTTTTTATTTTTCTGAAACTGAACATTTTTTATTAATGCCATTAAATTTTATATTTATACAAATTTATCCTTAGTAACTATCTTAAAATTGAAAATTCTAGCTTTTCATCAATTTGTCTGTGTCTTTGAGAGACTTAAAATTTTTAAAGAAAGACTCTACTTTGTTAAATCAGCTGCTATATGAGCAACTTAAATCTCATTATCAAAGTTATTTTGGATTAATCCATTTAAATTAAATTTTAAATCTTAATAATAGACATCCTTGTCTAAAAGGAATATTTAGCTTATTTTTATAGGATATATCTAAAAAATCTTATTATTCAAAGATACACAACTTATATTTATATATATAAAGAAAAAATATGAACTTAAATTTATAACATTATTATCTTTGTTATATATTTTATCTATAGCATACGTTCCAAATTTTTCTCACAAAATGGTGTCCACAGTTTGATTTAAGGAAGATCCGCCATTTTCTCATGATAAACTAAAACTGGTGTCTTTATTTTGAGTTCACGATTTATAAGTTGTCACGTGCATTTCTTCCTTTTTCATTAAACAAGGTTGTTTAATAATAACTCACTGTCTTTTCACAAGAAACACCCTATGCTAAAAGTTCATACAACAAAAGAATGCAGACCGTGTCACGCGTTATCACTGAACTAACCATTTTGTCTTTATCAAATTATTGTTCACGTTAGCAATGTTCAATGATTATTCACGACACAACACTTTGTCTTTGAACATGCATAGTTTAAATAACCCGTTCACTTTCTATACTTCATTATACAGCGTCTTTTATACAAACCACATTGTTCTATTCAAATTTATATCACTAAAATACACGTCTGACTTTTATAAAAACTGTCTATGAATTTTTGGTTTAAAACTGACTTTCGAATGCTTTTGATTTAGTTTTCACTTCTTAACTTCATCAAAAAAAATTCTTTTATGATCACATTGTTCTAATTAAATTTACATCACAAAAGTCCACGTCCGACTCTCGCAAGTACTGTCTATCAACTCTCCACGACTGACTAAAACTGACTCTAAATTGTATATTTTAATAACATATGTCGTTATTATTTACTTAACCCTTTTTATTCTTTGTCCTAAAAACCGTCTCTTACTGTAAAACACATGTTAAATGCTAAATTTTGAAAAAATTCAACTAATAAAAGTATTATTTCTTTATGGTAATTTTGAAGTTTTTTTAGTTAAACTCTTGTTTTGTTTTGTTTTTTTTTTTTTATCGTAGATAACAAATTCTTGCATCACAGAAAGCAAATTTTAACTAATACAAAATTCACTATTGTCAGATGATGTAAGACCTGAAACTAATATGTTATCCCTGAAAATCAGGATTTTTTGAAATTTTAAAATCATCTATCAATTGGGAATTTACCGACAGATTTTTCTGGCTAACGAACTTCTCTAACTATTTGTAAAACTGGACCTACGTACCAAATTTTAGCAAAATTCCTCTGTGTACTTTGTGCTAGAATCAATAGACATTTCAGAGTCATGTTTCTAAGAAAGAGATTGGACTATTAGACATTTGCTATAAATATACTCCCTCATTTTAAAATATAATAGATTTCATGCATCTATTTACTACTTCTCAAAATTTGTTGTACAAACTAATTTTTTTTTTTTTTTTTTTATCTTATATTGTAGCAAAATATTTAATAAATTTGTATCTCACTTTATGTAAAACTATAAGTATTTTTAGAGTTCATCATTTATGACAAACTCTTCTTTAAATAAAATTTGTCTTTAACATTCTGATGTCTTTTTTATTAAAATTTAATGTTTTTTTAATATTTCGAGTGTAATGTTAAAGTATATTCAAAGATCTTTTTGCTTAGAAAATAATACAATTTTGCAAAATCGAAAATTTAAAATAGTATATTATAATAATTTTAATTTGCTCCAGTTTTTCACTCAGGACAATCTATTAAATATTCACATATTTTATTTGTTCATTAAAAACAATTTTATGCTAATAGGTGACTGCAGCTGGTAAAGGTATACTCATAACTGGCTGTGATTCTAGAGTAGGTTATGGTATTGCACGGCAACTGGATGATCTCGTAAGTAGTTAATCTTTCTATGAAAAAATAATTTTAATTTATGTACACAAGAGTATCTTATAAAAAAAAATGCTCAGTCCAAAAATTTATAAACAAAATCTTATAAATTAGTTGCTGATATGTTTTTATTTATATTTTTATAATTGGGTATACAAAAAAAGTGTTCTAATTGAGGATATCTCTTCACACACTTTTCCTTGAGTGCTTTTGAATGAGACTTAAATATAAATAATTTTTTTCCCCACATTAAGTTGTAACTCTCTTCACTTACTACACTTATGAATGGTACCATATCTAATTATACAATATAAAAAATAATAAGTTTTTTATTGGACTTAAAAAAATCATTCTATTAGCAATAATACAATTCATGGTAAATTAACACAATAAAGCCTTCAGTTAACAGTTACACCACAAATATTCACTTACGGCATGTGGACATGGCTAGGTATAGTTGCAAAGACCTTTCAGTTATAACTGTTCTATATTTTTTGTCATTTATTTATTATAATATGGGTTTAATGTTTTTGAATATTTATTTTATCAAAAGCCCTGACTACTATAATAATTCTAAATAAGAACTATCTACGTTATGAATAACAACTTTAACACATGAATTGCAATATTCCATATATTTATATATTGTTTTCTCTCTCTCTCTCTCTCTCTCTCTCTCTCTCTCTCTCTCTCTCTCGCTCTCAGGGTTAAGTTAAGCTTTAGTAAATACATAGATATTCATGAATTTAGATTTAAATATATAAATAGCAAATACAAATAATTATGATAACTACTTTCTTTTAGATATTATATTTATGTCCAAGGATTTAGTAAAGTTCATTAATACTACCTTAATGTCTCTGTCTCTCTCTTACGTAAATTGGTACATTAAACTTGTTATTTATTTGACTGTTTAATATTTAAATCCACTTCCTAGAGATCCATTATTACTTGAGATTATAAATATTGACTTTTTCTTATATCTGTAAATTCATTTTTAATTGGTTTGCTGCAGTTTTGTACATCTATCCCATATAATATCAGGTTAAGAACTACTTTATCCCTGGAATTCTGCACTAATTTCTTTCATATATAATCTTTATAGTTTATTTCTTCTTAGCCGTCATTTTTTTTTAATTTCAGCACTTTCAGCTTTTTTGTTTTAATTAAACGCAACACTTTTAAATACCTTCACTTTAACTTATTTATACTTATTTCCTAATTCATTTGTTACAATTTTTGTTTTATTCTAAGTAAATTTACTTAAATCCGAATATTTGTTTAATCAAATTCTTTACATTTAAAGAGAGTCCATATTTACAGCTATTATTGTAAGGTTTATCTAGTTTTAAAATATGGCAGCTCTATAGTCAGCTGTTCGTTACTACTTCTAATTTAGGCTTTGCATAATCTCCCATACAACACAACTTTCACTTATTAAAATTTCTTTACAATTATATTTATACTTTAAGTGCCTACATCTTACAATTGATATATTCTCTCTTTTTTAATTTCAATTTTAGTTTAATTTATTTACTTAATTTCAAGGAACAACTTCTCTCAACTTATTTACAATAAATTGTGTAATAATTTATTTCATCACCTTTCAATTAAAACTGAAGGCTTGAGTTTATTTATTATTAAATTTTATACTGGGAAGAATTTACTTTAAATTGTCAGGCGCCAGTTTGTTAGAAAAGAACAAACACTTATTTATTTTATTCTTTTCTTTGGCCGTGAATTTCGGGAAAATGAAAATGTATTCATATTTGATAAATGATCATGAATAACTTCTGAAATACATACATTTATTAACAAAATTTATATATATATATATATATTAAACATACATATTTTGGTTAATTAAGCGGTTTGCTTAACTCCTCCTGAAATACATACATTTTTTAATAAACAAATTATAGGACAAGATTCCTGTAAATGACAAACATATTCATTTTTACTCAAAATCTTTGGAACAATAGTTTTCTTTATTTAAGTTATTTTTAACTGTTTTCTTTACAAAAGTCCTTTTATTATATTTTACATGATTTTTCTTTATTTTATTAATAAAGTCTTACCTTCTGAAAGTAAAAAGTTCAATTTACTAATTTTTCATGTTAAAAATATATAATTCAATTTTACGCTCATACCAAGGTGTAATTTTCACTGATTCTATTTTAAAATTCAAAGTTAAAAAAACTGTTTTCAGTATTGACTTATACAATGGGCATTGATCGTCGCTCTGGAAGATCAAGCGATCAGCTTATGATGGAATTCGAGCGTTCTTAATTCAGAACTACTCTTCTCGGAGACCCATTTGCTAGTAGTCCGTATTTTTTGATATCTGGGGCATGTCCCCATTACACACTTTCCTTCTATCGATTTTCTTATTGGTTAATAACGCACACTCTGATTTCTGACAAAATTATTTCCAATTTTTTACAAAAATAAATTTTTCTTAATTTCATTAGACGTAACAAATTACTTAATTTTATTATAATTATTACAATTATGAAATCTTAAACTAACATTTCTTATAAATTTTCCAATTGTTGATAAATCACACATACATAATCCTGTAAGTTTAACAACTCTGAAATCTCGTCTGTCTACATTCAATTTATGAATTATAGTTTTTTGTCATTGAACGCAAATAATCGATGTAATAAAATCTCTTACAATTTCATTATGTTTATTGATTAATCACGTTACTTGCAACTATTCCATTTCTCCCAATCAAATATATCTTGATATAAACATCTCAAAATTGTGAATGTTACAATTGGTAATAAAGTTAACCTATGCTAATCTTTTAGTTGGACTCCTTTATATATATTATATATATATATATATATATATATATATATAAAGTAAGTACAATGTTTTTATTATGATTTCATATGGAATTTACTATAATTATCTATTATTATTGTTTTCCTTTATTTTGTTTGTTTATAATGCTTATCCTGTCTAACAATTCTAGGCAAAACTTTTCTAGCTCTTTGTTTTGTTAATAAGGTTATATTTCTAAATATTTGTTCTATATATTCATGATTTATGGTATATTAGCTTTATTTCTATTATACCCCTTTAATTTATTACTATATATATATTATATTATATTAGTAATATTATATTTGTTAGACATCTTGCTAAATACAAAAACAATTATACCAACAAGAAATTGTTAGAAATAATAATTGTTAAAGGTCTTGCATTTGAATGAATATGTATTTTATTAAGTTGTATGAATGATTAGGGATTCACTGTATTTGCTGGATTCCAAAACAAAACTGATTTGTCTACAAAACTAAAGGATGAATCTTCGGGTAGGCTTCACATACTGCAGTTGGATATCACTTCAGAAGAACAGATCCAGGAAGGTTTACAATATATCAAAGTACATCTTCCTGAAGGTGAGACATTATATTACTTTGTTTATTATACACAGATACACCCTTGTACCCTTATATAGAACACCAACCAAGTTCAGATAGAACTTAATTACTTTTGAATAAATAAAGATATAAAAACATTTTCTTGTGTTACTTTTTTGTCAAACCATCACCAAGACTTTTGTGTAAATGTAAATAAGGCTCAAAGTATACATTTTTTAATATTTGTATTTTTAATTACTGAAATTGATATAAAATTTAATTTTAAGAGGATTTTATTGAAAGAAATGTTACATAATATGAAAACGTTTAAAACATAGAGGTACCCATTTTAAACCATTGAGCCAGGTATAAACCATTTGATTTAGCCATTCATTTAAAATTTGAATAAATAAAATCCTTCTAGAATAAAATGAAAAACAAATTAGTTCACCTAAACATAGTAAAAAGAACTTTTTAAAGGTACAGATCCCATTTTCACAAACAATTAAAGGAAAGTTTGTATTTTTATTGTGAACTTTTTTACTCTAAAATGATTTATTCTTTAAAGTTGTTTAATTAACAGCTCTTCTCTCCAAAATTTTTAAAAACAACATTTTATTTGAAATTATTTAAATTAGGAGGCCTTGCCTATGGGAAAGTCGATATTTGTCAACACATAAGGGGTGTGGCAATTAAATAACAGGACTAGTGCTACAAAACATTTTATTGATCACCAATTATATTAAAAAGTCTATCCCCTTCAATGTACTCTCCATACCAATCCCTACAATGCTCCATAGGAATTTTCCACTCTTCAAAGCAGTGCTGGAAGTCCGCTTCTGTCAGCTTGTTGAAAACCTCATTCACTTTTCTTTTACCGCTTCTACACTTTCAAATCTTGTTCCCTTTTGCTCTGATTTGACCTTAGGATATAAAAAAAAAAGTCACAGGAAGCCAGACCGGATTAATATGATGGGTGGTCCAACAGGTAATGCTGTATTTGGGGAGGGGGGAAACCTTCAAATACAAGGCAGAATGGACAGGCACATTGACTGGGAAGCATCTAGGAATTGTCTTCTTACTTATTCACGAAGGACTATCAGAACCTCGACGTAATAATGTTGATTGACCGTCTGACCTTTGGGGACCCAGTGAACATAGACAATTCCACGCTTCCAAAAAAAAAAACAATCAATAACGCCTTGAATTTTGATTTGCTCATTTTCACTTGTTTTTTGTTGTGGTGAACTCGGGCTCCTCTGATGCATCGATTGGCGATTTGTTTCAGGATTATAGGTAAAAAATCACGATTCATCACAAATAATCACTCTGTATATCAATTCTGGTCATCGTCAATGTTGCTCAAAAGGTCAACACAAATGTTTATTCTCGATTCATTTTGCTTTGGAGTGAGAAGATTTGGCACCATTTTTGTGCAAATTTTCTGCATGTTCAATGATTCATCCAAAATCTGACTAACACTTTCTTTGTTAATTTCGGAGATTTCAGCAAGAGCTCAGACATTCAGATGATGATTTTCGCAGACACTGTATCAATTTTAATGATGTTGTCATCCATTTATGTTGTTGAGGATTGTCCAGGGTGTAGATTATCTTCAGTTTCATGACCTTCCTTAAACCTCTTAAACCACTCAAACACTTGTGTGCATGGTATACATTCACTTCTGTATACTTCCTTTAACATGGCAAGAGATTCTGTAGCAGTTTTTCCCAGTTTCACAGAAACTTGTTGCTGCATCTAAACACTTTGCATTTTTCCGACGAGATGTTAGTGCAAGGACTTGAATGGACGATTACTACAGTGAGACTAAGTAACATGCAACTGTGTCCATAGACCTTAGGGTGGGGGAATCATCAACAGACACAAACATGTTAAAACCTCCCGTGTCATGCTCGCTGTTTGCCAGTAGCACTATCAGTTTGGTTATTTAATTGCCACTCTTCGTATACATCAAATCTTTATTTGCCATCTTAATTGGACACTTTGGGATGCTTGGTACATGCACACAATAATATGTGCTTTATTATAAAATATAGCCTAATAATAAATAAAAACGACACATGCAGATAGATCTAGGTTTAAAAGTAAATGCGACATGAAGTGAAAGGTCCTCTTTTCTTAAATACGTTAAAAACTAAAACATCTCTATGGTTTAAAAAGGTCTTAAACTCTTCTGAATATATTGACTGACAAAGTGCTACACTTTAAAAAAAAGAAGAAAAAGTAGGTTGTTTGTATAATTTAAGTAATTTTAATTTTAAATTGAGTACTAATGACGTTTCTTTGCAAAACATTAAATAATTCATAATCAATTCACTTTTCAAATAGTCTTGAAATAAAGACCCTCTAACCATAATTTGTTTTAAATTTAGTAATAAGGTAATTTTGATATAATATTCCATGTTTTTCACAATTATTGTGAATACTAAGAATTATTATCATTTGTCACTTTCAGTTTCATTCTAGACTGATAGTTTTTGGAGATCCGTCATTTTCATAAAGAGTAGAAATACTGCTCCTTAATAAGGATAATGCAACTCTTTTTGAAAATAATAATTTTTCAAAATGTATCAAAAAGTTCCAAGACAAAGCTATTATGTTGAGATGTTAATACTAAAGAATATTATTACTAGCAATTAAAAGAAAGAAGAGTATATTACAGAGAACATTTGGATCATTTTGTGAAATATGAATGTCTGTTTGTGCATTTCAATTATATATTATCCCAAAGAATAGTCTGATTGACGCAAAATTTTAAAATTTGATACTGATTCACTATTCAGTATTTCACAGAACGATTAGTTTTTTACTTAAGGTTAGTGGTGAAAAGGAAGATCACACACAATGAACACATATTTGATGTTTGATTGGGAGAAGGAATCTCATAGAATGATTATGTTCTGGTAGAAATTGACTTTAAGGATTGGGGTAAAAATATAATAGGCAGCCCCAAAATGTATTGACATTTTTGTAAAGAAGATAAAAACCTCATAATATTTATATATTTTTGGTGCAGCGAGTTTGAATTTGAGATACTTGGTCTGCAAACCTCAAAATTTTCAAAATTAACACTAAACTTTTGAAATTGTTATTTGATTGGGTAAAAATGAGTTATATCTATTGTATTTAAGATGATAAGATTGAAATTAATATTAGTTTTTACTTCAGTAACTGAGGATAGAATGTACTCCCCTTATAAAATATTTTGACTAATCTGGATTTTTTTTATAGCTTTTTTTTAACTATGACATGTTTTGTCAAGTATGTGTTTCACAGTAGAGGGAGTGATAATAAAGGAATTGACTACTACTATCTGTGCTTAAAAACAACATCAACAGCAATCAGTCATGTAACTGGCGTAATTTTACTCTTGTATTTATAGCTCACACCCATCTCTTAAATATTTAGTTTTGTTCATTATTCTACAAGATAACTATTGGAGAATAAAATAGTTATGGTGGAAAATCAAATTTATGTTTTAACTATACAAAAATCATATTAATGTTTAAGATGCATGCATTGCAACAGTCTTGGTACAAGAGTATGTGTCAGGCAGAATCTCTTTTGGTACCATACTTACCGAACCCTGTGTATGGTAGCTCTCTAAAGATCATAGTTTTGCATGATTCGATCTTACAAATCCATAAATTTGGTAGAACATTCATGGTGCATAAAGATTTTTTTAAATTAAGAAATTACACAAATTGCTGTGTTTTATTATTTATCATAAGTATAGACAATTAGAGAGATTGATTTATTGCATATGAAAATATTTATGTTTCTTCTTATTATTTTTAAAATTATTCTTAAGGTCTCTGGGCTCTTATCAACAATGTGTCCTGGGCAGCTTTTGGAGAAGTGGAATGGGTTCCTTTTGAAGTGTTCAGACAGGCAGCAGAAATCAACCTACTTAGTGCTATTCGAGTGACTCAGATCTTCTTGCCACTTTTGCGGAAAACTAAAGGTCCAATAACTTTTTAATATTATTGCAGAAGTTATATTATTATATATATTCCAAATTTTGATCATTGCGTTCATAGACAAAACCCATCCAATTATGGTCAAATTGATTCAATATATTAAAGTTCAATGTAAATAATATAGGTGTCCCACTGAATGATTAGTTATTGTGAAAAATTCTATTAAAAGTTGGAGATGAATTAGGAGGAAAAAGAAAAATAATTGTTATGTATTACCTCAAGAACAGATAATTCAAATGACTCCATATTTTAAAGTGTTATTTAGGTTATTTGTGCGATAGACAGAATTTCTTATTAACTGGGGGTGAAAATGAAGGTAAATTTCAAATTTATATTCCAGTTTGACATAACTTATATATCCCTGGCTTCCAAATTTCTCTTAAATACAAAATAAACTCTAAATTTTGAAAATTTTCATTAATAAATTTTGATGAAACTCATAATTTTTCACATTTTTTAAGTACTATCTACATATGTGATATAAGTAATTTAAAAATCAACATGCTAACTATATCAATTAATATTATAGAGATATTTTATACTGAGAGATTGAATATCACAAATTTGCCTCAAATAATAGTAGTCAAGGTTTATTTTATAATTTTTGTGGCTAACCTTAAACTCATGAATTGGAATTTTGGGAGAAATGGTGACCAACAAATTGGAAATGCAATAACAAATTTCAATCAAATTAACTATAAAGACTGCAGCTCAATGCACAAAGTACAAATAAATATTTATAATTCTAAAAATTTGTGTATGTTGTGGTAATTTCCTATCAAAATTGTGTGATAATTTTCTATCAAAATCTAAAATTTTTTTTTTTTAGCAACACTAAATAATAGGTGAACTCTTATGTACTTTTTAAAATGTAATCTGTTAACAGGCCCAAGATTAAAGTCACAATCTTTTAACCAGGAAATATATTTACCATAATACAATTATATATGTTTAATTATAACTGATTTTAGTAAAACCATTTGTAACTTAAAATTTAAGAGTTTTTGTCATAAGATTCTTTAAATCAACTAACTAGAACAACTTTGATTAAATTTCCTCTAATTAGCCACTTAGTTCTCAAATAATATGAATTTGTTATTATTTCCCAAATATCTGAGCTTTGGATTGGTGAAACTGTTATATTAAACATTATATAAAAAAAATAACAGTTCTCAGGTGTCATTCTTGGTAAGTACCAATATATGACATTGAGGTTAAGGTTCATTCCTGAACAGTAATTTCCTCTGCAAGTGAGTTGTTGTTGACGTAGGTATTATAATTTCTACATTTCACCAAAATTTTATCGAAATCCATGAGTAAATTGAGATGAATAAACTTTAATTATTTTTTATTTTTTTATTTTTGAAAATTTTAAAGTGACATACTTTTTGTCAGTTAATGTGTAAGAGTGTCCGAATTATTGTGAACAGTTTATTTATATAACTAACACTCTTGAAAATTCACATAAATTTAAAAAGTACAAACATAGTGTGTGTTTAAACTAAACATAATATTTAAAGTAATTTTATATAAACATTACTATTTTAACTAAGTATGTTTTGCTTTGTATTGGCCATTACAGAATTGGAAAGAATTACAATTTTTTTATTAAAACTTTTAACAACGTAAATAATAACTCATAATATGTAAATTTTATTAATCAACATATATTGTGACAGCTGTTTCGGAATTAAGCATCTTCAGACAACTATGCCATAAAATTTACAAAATCCAACTTAAGTTCCAACTTCTATACTAAGAGAGTGGGGGGGGGGGGTGAAATGTAAGAAAGGATGACTGAAAATGCTTGAAGAAATAAAATTATTATATCTTTAGGTGTTAAACACATTAAATAACAAAATGTAAATAAATATTATACATTTTAAATTTCAAGTTTATTTGGTGCAGGTTAAATTTTATGAATATAAAACATTTAACAATTTGCTAACATTTGATTATTTGTTCTTTTCATTTAATAATTTTATTTTTTATTATTATTTCTTTTTTACTTTTTGCTTCATGTAATACAGTCTGCATACAAACGTCTGCACAAACGTTAAATTTACAATAGAACAATTACAGCAAAACATATAACATCTTATTAAATATCAATAAATAAAATACAATAGCAATAACACAACACAATCATACTTATAACCAATAAACATTTTTCTTATATATATATATTAAAATTAATTAATTTTTATAAAAGTAATAGTTTAATTTCCTAAGATACTGCAAGAATACTAAAGAAACACCCTAACCCAATTAAAATATGTTGACCCTCAATAACTTAGTTAACTTTAATTTGGGAATATGTTCATCAAAATAACTCCTACTTCAGATTGAGTTTTCTGAAAGAAGTTAATCTGGATGCCGATCCACGGACATTACCTTTGTTACGAGTGTTGTATGTATGTGCATCCATATTTCAAACAGTTTGGCTCTTAAATTTGTAACATAAAATTACTTCAAGGATATACATACATGGTAGGATTAAAATACCCAAACTTATAAATGAATTTTTACATGAATCTTTGGAGCTCAAACGAGTCATGATTCTTATTGCTCACTTTTGTAACCTAAAGACCCTGTACGTGAACTGCTTGTTGGAGTTAACCCATAGAGCGATTCCAAACTCAAATAACATGAAAAAAACCAAAATATGCCAGCCTCAAAATTGTCAATGAACAATACTGTGCCAACATTGGTAGGTGGAAGATCACTGAACTGTTGATCTACACAGTTCCCCATTAAAATCAACAAAATCCTTTGCCTCACCTCCATCTAAGTTTAACAATATTGCAAACCTATTAGTTGTTAGATACCTTGCTACCATATTTAGTTTTCCAGAGTAGTATATTTAGTTAAATAAGTGGACCTTGAATTGCAATGTTGTAAGTCAAAGAATATTATGATAGTTGTAGAGGTTTTACAAAAATGTGCATTGTTATGTGTGGTGTGGTGTATCTTTTGATATAGAAATAAAATGATTGGCTGAATCCTCTCCCTCTTCTAAAGCCTATTTTTGTTAGAACGACCTGTAACTACTACGGTATTTTGTTCCAAGCCATGATCATTGTAAGACCAATTATCTAATATACAACAGAGTAATTATTTCTCCTAAGTTTTTATTTGTAATTGTTCTATGGAAGTACAACAGTACCCCCAAATACATTACAGTGGCGACGAGGATTAAACAAACGTTATCGGTAGTACCTATGTTAAAGCAAATAGTTATATCACAAATAATTTCGCATGAAATACGGATGTCTCACATGTTAAGTGCAGTTTTAAAACAGAAGCCACGGAATCTTAATAATTAAGCTAGTTGTGTACGGAAGGATAACACAATGTAAAGTGTTTACAAAATATGGGAAGACAAAATATTAAAAGGCAATTCAAGTATGGAAAGGCGTACATTGACTAAGCGGATAATGTGATTGGTCTTGAAGAAACCGGAAATAAAATGGCTACTATCGGGCACATGGTTGAGTTCAAGAGTTCAAAAAAAGCTGGCAATCCTACATTGAACGTTTTGATTGTTTGTGCAGTGCAATGATGTTGTCTAATTTCACATTTTCGACTACCGATACCCAACCTCCACACCTTTCATTTTGAATTTTGAATTTATGTAATATTTTAATCAAATGTTCATTTTCAACTTAAACAAATTTCTTTATTATTATTAGTTCTTTAAATTATTTCCATCAATATATTTCATCTTCACAAATAACATCTAACTTCTATATTTTTTATAGACTAGGACTATACGTGAACAGTTCCTTTTTTCTTGTCTGACTATACATCTTATCTCTAATGTCACTCATTCGTTATCAAATGCTCTGACCTAAATATTTCACACTTCTGTCCAACTAATACAAAATTGTTCTTAATATAATATCTGAAGCATCTATTTAAATAAAACGATTTCTTTAACTTTGAATGTTATGAACTACTGTTTCCAAAAATATTTTTTTCTTTTTTATTCTTTGATTTGATAACAAATGACTTCTAACTAATACTAATTCTTATTTTAAAATTTACTTGTTTTTAAATTTTTTAAACATTATTTCTTTGTGAAATTTATCCTTGAACTTGACTTTTTTCCAAATTGCTTTTTTCTTCCTATGGTTTGCTCTTAGTCTAAACACCTTTTTAACCATCAGTTTCTTTCTATGGTTTGCCTCTAACTTTAACATCTTTTGAACTACTGACTTCTTTTTATGATTTACCCATTCCACACCCTTTATTTCATCAAATATTTCTGCAACTTCCAAAAATATTTTTACATACGATTTTTCATTATAATATTGTGATACCATTGTATCGTTTACTACACTCCATTTTACATAAAAACTCTGATTTACTTGTTCCTGTCCTACTAATTCCTCATTAACCTTATTCATAAAATCCTTTTCATAACTTAATGTTATATTACTGATTAGCCTATTTACCTTAAAATCTAATCGTACTACTTCATCTTTATTTTCTTTCAATTGCACCTCCATATTACCTAACCCATATTACATAATTATTAACTTCAATTACACTGTCTTCCACCCCACTATTTCTATTTCCACCCCTTTTGTTCTATTTTCTCCATAACATCACCTAACCTATTATTAACGTTATCTCTAGCACCGTCTTTCACCCCACTACTTATTGTTTTTTTCTGATTTATCTAACTTAACAATTATTCTTTCTTGAAATTGATCCAGTCGCTCTGATAGCCTATTTCCCATCTCCTCATAACCCTCTCTAATTACTTTAGTTAAACCCTGTTCTAATTTTAAATAATCTTCTTTCATCTCCACCTTATTTTGTTCAAATTTTTTAAATATATCTTCTTTCATATCTAAATTTTCTTCTTTTTAACTCTACTTTACTTTGTTCTAATTTTTATCCATATTTACTATATCTTGTTTTAACTCTACTTTGTTCAATTTTCTTAACTATATTTCTATATCTTGCTTTATCTCTATTCTATTTTGTTCTATTTGTTTATCCATATTTTCAAAATGTTTATCCATATTTTTCATCATTAATTTTAACATTCACATTATCTTCTCTTTATTATCTATTTGATTATTTTTAATTATACTTTCCATTTTGATGTTATTTAGATTCCCATTTAAACTTTAAATTAATTATTTTAAACAATTTTTTGTCAGTTTGTTTTAAAAATCTTTAAAAAAAATTATCTTTATTACTTATGTTTTTATTCTTATAATACTTTTACCATGAAAGACTCCACACTTTTATTCATATATTCTACTATTTTCGACTTTGGTTTACTTTAGAATTTCTTTTGACATAAACAATTCGCCCCACGTTGGGCGCCAATTGTAATAATTCAAATAAAAAAGAAGAGACAACTAATTTTGAAATGCTTATTCGATTGAGTTGGGCGCCATTTTGTAATGGTTTATTACAAAAAATAAATAAATAAAAATTTAATTATAAAATTTATCACTCTAGAAGAGTGTGTGAAATATCTCAGAGGTCGTGAATTCTTTTGAAAAAAGTGTACTTAGTAGAATACTTATTAAAGTACAGAAAATTTTTTATTCTGAAATGCACATTTTATTATTAAAACAACACAATATAACACAAGAATACATATGAATCAGATAATACCTGTAAAAAAAATGAATTTACATATAAAACATCCTACATATTATTTAATTAATCAAAGATTATATTCATTAAAATTTAATTTATTAACTTTATTTATGATTACAACCTACTTTTTAAATTGAAAAGATTTTTATGTATTGAAAAGTTAATATTCTTCTTACTTTATTTTATTAATTTCATAAAAACTTTATTTCTTTTATAAATTCAAATTCAAAATATCATATTCATAATTTTAAATAAAGAGAATCTTTTACTTATGAAAGATTTTGAAAAAACATATCATGTCTTCTTACAAATTGTCAGACAATTCTACAAACATAATGTTTAAATTTCAACAAAATCACAAATTACAAATCAATTATATATTATAGTTTATATGAAGAATAGTTTATGCATGTTATACAAGACATGCATTATTTTAGATAAATTTCAATTAAAAACATCATTTCCTGGTTGCAGTCACATTGCGTCGTTTCACTGAAATCACATCTATTTTTTCTAAAATTAACTTTTTTAGTTCTCGACTTTACTTATAAGAACGTATCAATTGTTCACTTCATTATTAGTTCAAAAAATTATACTCAAATTATTTTGTTTTATATTAAAAACACAAAAACTTAGTCTTTTTTATATGCATTTTCCGGGTTGCGTAATGCACAGTGTCCATTGCACAATATTACCAAATCAAATATTTTTTAATTCTGAAAGTTTGTTTTTACTCAAAAGAAACTAACTCACAATATTTTATAACAGTACATACTAAACAAATCTTAGTGTCTCAAGAAAACACTTTCTTTTTATACTTCCATTTCGTTAAGACGATCATGTCTATCAAAAGAGCATGGTCCTGCTTTGAAGGTTCTGAAAAGGCTGACTCGGTTAGTTTAGGCGGTTAACAAACAAACATTATGCTTTGTCTACAAAATGTTTACACTGCACTTCTCTTATGATTAACTTTATAACTGTTTTAAATATTAAAATACATACAATAAATTTTTCTGATCATATTGTACTAATTATTTTGTTTAATTATTCATTCTTTATTGATTTTATTCGAAAAAACAAAATACCCCATTCTATCTAAGATCATCAAACTAAAAATGTACACTATTACACACTATCATGAATTGTAGCCTAATCTGATAATCGTCATTTTGTGGTGAATGCTATTTAAAAAAAAAAAAATCATTAAATGATATGATACGTTGTGGATTCTCTCCTTGCTTCTGTCTCAAAGTGTGTTTTATATACAGATTAAATCTACTCCAAATTATGTAGAATACTTCCATATTTTATTCTAAACTTTGTTAACAGGAGATTTTGTTTTACAAGCTACAAACACATGTTGCTTTTTAATTACATGCACTATTTTAATTAAACAGTAATTACAGCAATCTCAGTAGTTGTTATTAAAACAACAAAGGGACTTTAGGTGTTAGCTATATCTATTAAATAAATTTAACCAGGGCAATATCCATAGATATCCTGAACTTATGAATTTAAAATCAGTAATTATTTTGCTTACATGTCACTGTAGAAAAGTATGCTGTGTTGTTTTATTTTTTAAAGTACTGGTAATTATTTAAATCAAACAATTCATTATTATAATATAAGGTGTGATGTATACTGTTGAAATCTGAATTTGCTTCAAAAATGTATTTCAAATTATTTTTAAAATAAGAGTATCTTTCATTACATTAGTAAAAATTATAGTGTTGTTAAAACTGAAAAGTTAAATTATTTTGAAAAGAAAATTATTAACTTTGTAACCTAGGTAGAGTTGTGAATATATTAAGTATTCGTGGAAGAATATCGTCTCCTGTCAAGTCACCTTTCTGCACAGTAAAGTTTGGTTTGGAAGCTTTCAGCGAGTGCTTACGACTTGAGATGAGAAAATGGGGTGTTGATGTCATAGTAGTGGAACCTGGAACTGCAACTACAGGTATTGTAAACACTTTGTTAGGTTCTGTATTTATGATATACACAGTTTTTAAAATACTGCGGCAAATTTGACATTGGTTTTCCCTAATTTTCAACATAACTCTAAAATTTTATGCATATTTTCATTTATAACCCATTTTTATGTAATTTGTTGCGTATAATTTTGCAAGTGAGAGTTTAAATTTTACATTAGTTGTTAAGACCCAGCAACCCGGCAACAGTGATACTATATCCACTGTTAATATCAGGAAATTTTGACCAAATTTAGTGTGTTGTAAATTGATTAACTCGAAAGATTTTGGATAAAAGTTGTATTAATTTTTCCAACTAATAGGGATCTATATAGCATACCAGATTTTAGTTGTCTATGTTAATTTTGTGACTACTCAGCATTCCTGTCCACAACAGCTACATAGAATCATCGACACTATTTTAGATACATATGAAAACAAAAACCTATGCTTCAGCTTATTTTTAGATATACTGAAAAAGCTTTTGATAAAGTTTAGCACAAAATCTTGTTATTTAAAATAAAACATCTACTTCCTGATACTTACGTCAGAGTAGTAACAATCTTATCTCACTAACAGAAGCTTTTGTATTAAATATGAAACAACCCAGTCTAAATCTAGTTCAATATATTCTGGAGTTCTACAGGGTAGTGTTCTTAAACCATTTCTATATGTGTTATAAGCTTCTGACTTTCTAAAGTCACAACATTTTATGGTGGATCAATTTGCAGATGATGTTGCAATTCTCAACACAGGTACATGCGAATCATCTGCACGACAACTGCAAGAATTCTGCTATAAGGTAGAAAAATGGAACAAACAATTGAAAGTGCAAATGAACCCACATAAATTCAAACTAGTTAAATTTACATACAAAAGAAACACAATTTATCATCCAGTAGCTTTAGGAAGTACTATTATCCATATTGCAGAATCAGTTAGATACCTTGGCTTAATATTAAACACCAAACTGATATGGAATTTCCATATCACCAACACATTAAGAACTGTACGTAACAGGATACATCTTCTGAAACACATTATTAATCCTTCTTCTGCTGAATTATAAAAGGGAGTTTTTCCTAACTCTGGTTAGACTGATAAGACAATATGGCTGCTCAATCTGGGAATCTGCCTCAGATTCCCAAATCAAAAGAATTCAAATGCTACAAAACTGATGCTACAAAGGCTCATAACAGATCCTTCCTGGTATATACGAAAACTAGTCCTAGCGACTTAAAACTCATATAAATATTCCAGTAAATGTTTAGATAGGGACCTCTGCTGGGAACTAACCCCTTGAAAACGTATCATATTATTAAACTTTTTATAGTTTATTATATTTATGTGTTAGACCAAATGGATGTACTGAGATTTGTACAATAATGTTTAATAAGTTTTTTAAAGTATTGTCATGATTTTGTTTTGCCATGCTTAGACTAATGAACAGTATAAAAAACATAGCATTATTTGTGTCGTTGCAAATAATGAAAAGAAAATGTTCTACTTCTACATATAAATAAAAATTATTATAACTCATATATAGTTTGTATTATCCTCAATTCTAGTAGTTCTTATTTAAAACAGAAAAAATTATCACCTTCAGTGATTTTCTCTAAATGTTTATCAACATTATCCTACACTTTTAAGACTTATAAATCAACATTGGGTTATTTACACATGCTGATAACACATACTATCAACATGACAAAAATCATTATATTTACTCCTTACGTAAGGAAACATGAGCATATAAAAAAAAAAAAACAGAAGTTGGTTTTTTGTTTATTTATTTTTTGTTGCTATACATATCCTATACTATGTTTACTATGCAAATTTTTATACGCTTTAATAGTTTTAAATTTGTTTTTCCTTGTGTATGCATTAAAATAATGTTATGTATATTGTCATTCATTTAGTTTTTGTAATAATTTAAATGGTTCTATTTTATTTAGGTTGCTGGTTTAACAACAAAGAAATTCTTGAACAGGCAAAAGTGATGTGGAAAGGATTGAGTGATGAAATCAAGAATGATTATGGGGAAGATTATTTTGAATACAAAATACGAACTATGCCGGAATACAACACACCATTGGTAAGTGTCAACTTAACAATCTTGGAATCAAATGTCTTGGTAAATGCCAACTTTAATTTTTGTAAGCCTATGATAAAGCCAGAATATACAACACATTTTCTATAAGTGTCAACTATAACAATGTCGAAATACAATTAGTGTCCAAACACCCAGATCCACAATATGAAGAGAGAGGCACTTGCCTGTAAAGAAGAAAAAATTAGTGTGGTTATTATTTTAACCTTTACAGAACTGGTACTGTTATTTAAAATTTATGTATCTATAATCTTAAAACTATGTAATTAAATTAATAGGTATAACAGTCATAAAAATAAATATTGAGCTTGATTTATGAGATAATATTAGATAGAATAAAACTAGAACACAATATGTCACAAAAGTTACGCTTACTAATCAAACCCGTTTCACAGACAAAGTTGCTACAATAACTAAACTCTAACTATAAACGTATTTTTTGTGAGATCTTATGTTCAAGTTTTATTCTATATAACAGTTATAGTTCGTATAATTAATATATAACATGTGTGTCTGAATGGTTTATTCGTGCAACTCATTGTTTATTGTGTGGAGTGTGACATTACTAAAATAATCAACTTAAATAAGCAATTCAGACATTTGCATCAAGTAACATATGATATCGTCAATTAAAATAGTGAATATTATCTTATTTCTTTTTAATGAACAATCGGTGCAATCTTCCGTGGAAAAAGATCGTAAGATGATAACTGTATTAAAATAAAATTATACTATCATTTTTCAATCAAATTCTTAAACTGTAATCTTCAGGGCCTCATTTATAGTGAGTACGGGTATAGCAATCCTGAGAGAACATAGCTAGATCTAAATGTTTTTTTACGTAGTGTTGGGGTAGATAATGCTCTTTCATCTTTTCATTCAGATTTCTCTAGTCAAAAATTCTTGTTCGTTACAGACATTAACGCTATTTGAAGGCTAAGGGTCATTATTTTAATTTGTTTTCTTCCTTTTTCATAAGGTAATAATGACTGAGGGTTTATTTCCCATTAAACAATAAGGAAAAAGTATTAAATTGAAATAAAAAAATTTTGGTAAATTCAATTTATGTTCTTAATTCAATCAGTACCAGCCCCTAGATAAAATTACCAGCCCCTTATAAGAAATATAAGTTTGACTTAAACAAATTAATTTTCAAAATATATATATTCAACAAAAAAATGTTGAAGAATTTCATTGATTTTAGTCTTTACTCTTTCTTTAAATTAGTATTTAAGAATCAAATTTCAAGTTAAAAAATAATAAAATAGTAGACATCTTTACTAAATCCAGAATTTAAGTAATATTACTAAAAGACATTGTATTTAATATTTATATACATAATCAATAACCCCATACAGCATCAACTCCGTATGATGATAACAATAGAGAGGAACTGTCAAATATTTAACGGTTCTGTCATAAGTTAGTGTTCTGAACTCAGAATTATCCTTATTAAGATAAAAGTTATATACACGGACATAAAGTACCTCTGGGGGGGTCCATAAATAACCATTACACCCCTGAATACAATCACCTTTTGCAGGAATAAATTGTAACAACGCTAGGATACTATAAAGCTTTGGTAACATTATTATTGTCGCTGTAACATTACTTAAATACAACATACGAGTACACTTGATTAGGTTCTCAAGCGAAAGGGAAAATTAATTAAAATTTTCGTAATTTGTGTCCTTATTTTTCAATTCATCCTAACTTTTTTTTTAATTTTAATTATTATTTTTGACATATCTCTTGTTTGTTCACCTCAAGTAGAGATGTTTATAATGTCATGAGATAAATAAAAAAAAAATTGTTTAATCAACTCATAATAGCAAGTTTTGACAAAATCTTATCAAGCCGTCCTTGTTTAGCCATCTACTGAACATCAAAATTGTGAACCATTTAACCCTTAACACAGTACGCAAGCAAAAAGCGCATCTGGCGGCGGTTTGCTGTACAGGGTACACCCTACAACTGTCCATCTTGTGGTGGTATCTTTTGGCGTTTTTGTGAACTATTTCGAGTCAGAACTAAATGGAGAATATTCTATGGTGTTCAAAGTAACTGAATCACATTTCATACAAACAACAGCCTCTAATTTTAGACGAAAATAAAACTTATCTTTCTATCAGGTCTGCCGTGTTGTCAGTGCATGGTTAGTCACAGCATGAGTTGTTTTGTTCAAATGCAATGTGGTTTATTACTTGTGTTATTTAGATGTAATATAATTATTATCAGAGTTCTACTATATTTGATCGTGTACAGTGTGTTTTAAAAGTTCACTTCATAGATATTTCATAGTTTATGATTGTTTTTTGAAATATCTTTTATTTATCAGTCGTTACAGTTTAGGTTAGTCGGAACTTGTATTTATGTTAGAATAGGCCTACTTTACAAACTATGCTGTGATTATTGTGCAATATGTCATCACTCAGTGAAATAGATAGATGGTTGAATAACAATAAGCATCTTTTATCAGAGGCGAGTGACAGTGAAGAAATTGATTTCGCTCAGCAAGAGGTATGCCTAGAAGGTAATAATTATGACAAAATTTTTAAATTGGAGCTTTTACAACAAAATATGAAATTTGTAGCAATATGCTGTAAAAATAAAGGGAAACCTAAAATGAAAGCCCACTGGGGGGGGGGGTCTGTTTCCTATACTAATAAACTCACGTTGAAGGGTTAAACAACACATCAAATAAAATAATATATGACAATTATATTTTACCTCCCTTCATTTTTGTCTTTTTAGTTTTGTCAAAAATCTAATCATTCTTTAAATCACTCACTCCACACTGTATTTAAAAAATATTTAATCAATCAAGTAACTGGTTTTTGAGATAAGATATTTTTCATATTGTTTTAAGGCAATCATTGCTTAAAACTGTTCCTAATCTTGCAGACATTATTGCTTAGAAAGAAAAAGAAAATATAAGGCATAATATAGAGACCCCAAGCTCTCAAATACTCTAGTAGCATTAGTATCAGAAGGGAACAAGAGTTGGTCAAGAGAGACCTCATAGGAAAGATAAAAGAGAGAAATTCGATCCAAGACTAGATGAAGAAAGATATAGATCCAGCTAGAAAAAACTTTGGATTGTCACACTCACTCACTGTATGTGAACCCCTGGGTTGAATTGAGATAGTATGTAATGTGTCAAGAATAGCAGACAGGTAGGGATTCAAAACAATGGAAACCAAACAAAACTAAATATCAATTTTTTTTTTACTATATAATTTGATTGTAAAATTGGTCAGTGTTATACAGTTAACTAGTGAAGCTATAGAAAACAGAAATTTGTTGGAAACTTTTATTGCTACAATATATTTTTTAATTTGATTTAATATGGCATTAATCTTTGTCAGTAATAAAATATTTTTTTTATATTGATATGTGTAATATAATATATGAAATTAATTTGTACCTTATATTAAATAATTGTCTAAAGATACCTCTTCAACAATCCCATACTCCCACCCCCGCCTATATTGTAGAATAATTATGAATATTTTTACTGATATATGAGTTCAAATATGATATATCATTTTTTAAATCCATTAAAAATCAAATTAATTGTGAAAATATATTTTGATTTGTAATACGTAGAAGAGGTTGGTTTAATTAAATATTTTGAAATCGCGGTTAAGCGTAGTGGGTGACTTAAGTCAAAAGCGTGTCTAATGATCTTCAATGTTAAACAGAGTAAATTCATAATTAAAATAGATTTCCAAACATAAATAAATAATGATGTATAGTTTTTAAGATAATTTAATGATAGAAAGTGTTTATAAATAATATGTTTTGTAAAATGATGTGTTTGAACGCTTTTATGAAGTGAGTAGTTTTTTGAATAGAACGTTGCATACGATTATTAGCTGATGCGGAGAAATAGAAAATATCCAGTACCTAACGGGAAGTCAGATCTTGGACAAAGCCATGTGATTTAGAACAGTCTATGAGGAGAGTCTGGAGTGTTAGGTTGTCTTAGGTTTAGACAGGTCCTAAGAAGGACAAAGCAAAATGTGAAAATATAAAGTGTTAATAATGACAGTGATATGTTGTTTTGGTAAATAACATTGTGTGAATAGAAAGGAATGTATAAAATGGTTGTGTTGAGAGGTTGTAAACGAGAATTGGGTTATACAAAACTGGTAATATGAAACCATGTGCTTTACACATTCATTTGTTTGTTCAGAACAAAGACTTAACGGAGTAAAAGAGTTACCTAATACATATAAACTAATCTAACATTAATATAACATACCATATTTTGATTTAATATGGGAACATTTATGAGAAACTGTAAGAACGATTGAATCCACGTGTTCGGTAAAAGATGATGTAATCGGGACACAGACAAAACCTTTGTGTTTTAAGAAAAGTAGAACAATTAAAAATTAAGACCTTGATAGTTATTTTGTTATATGAAAAATTTCACAAAATGAACTTTGTGAAACGTGAACTGAAGACATCGACTTTCGAACAACGGTCAGAGGGATTTCGACGAGTCAGCATGGAGCTCCGGCGAACAAAGCGAATAATTTTAGAGAAAAAGTGCTTTTAAATAAAAATAACGTGATTTGGTATACACGTATAGACTTTCATTTTCTAATATTATGTATGTATTTGAAATAATTTAAAGATTTTCTAAATGTTAGGCTACAAGTTTGTTTTTTGTCAAATGATGTGGTTGATCTATAAGACACAATGTCTTTGTTTTTAAAGTACAACAAAAGGTTAAAGTAAAGTCTTTTTAAATAACTAATCAATTAAGATTCAATTTCATTGCAAAATATGCTTTTCAATAACCAAAATTTATCAAGAGAAATAAAGCCAAATTTCTTTTCATTTTTATAAGTTGCAAATAAAATATAAATTCATTAATATAACTTAACTAGATTCTCTTATTTTGAGATCTGAATAATGAAATAATAACAACAGGATGTGTTAGCATAAGACATCTCATATGAATTTTCTTTTTACATGTATTTACTATGTTTGTCATGTTTAAATAAATATCATGTACTTTTTCAGTAGCAAGTGTACAACCACAAAAATCACTGAGAGTACACTTTGGTAAGAACTCGCACCCGAGATCATTAATTTAGAGTCATTCTTTTTTTATTATTTTTATTTCAAAATTGATGTTAATACATCTGGCGCCCATAAAGCTGTGCAAATTTTAAATATATTAATTTTTTTTTTTTTTATCCTTAAAGTAACATTTACATATGAACCCTTAAGGTCATAATTTTACAATAGTTACAGATTAGACCCCTTGATGATTTAATAAAAAGGGCAGTAATTATTTTATTTTATAAAATGAAGTTGGGTGCCATTTTGTAATATTTATTACAAAAAATAGAATAATAATTAGATTGTTTACACTGATGACCGACAGTACTTGATAGAATTCCATTTTAACAAATAAAACACAATTTTTCTTTTGTAAAATTCTATAATTTATTTGGTCTAGCTGACCATGGTTTCGCCAGTTACGGCATTGACGAGGCTCTTACAAGACTAAATACAATACACACCAGAACTATTATAAAAGGTTGAGAAAGACAGGAAATTCCCATTAACAAACAAAGCACAAAGACCCGGGGGAAAACCCCACAGGTCATTCACACAGATATTAACCAACCTTGAATAGAGGTTGGAGTAAAGGAGAAAATGACAAAAATTCCGTTTGGTTATTTAAAACTAGATTAGCATCATTACACAAAAGTCTCTTAATTTCTAAAATTTCCAAAACATTTAATTTTCTACTTTTTACGTTCACATGTGGAATTTCAAAATTAACATTAAAATTTTTTTTTTATTCTATCCAAGTTTCATTAATGAACTGCAAGTTCTAGTTATTTTTATGTTAAATTTTTTATAAAACAATTTTGAGCATGTTATACCAAGCATGCAAATATACACTGAAGCTAAATTGTACATATTACTTAAAACTTTCAATTTATTCAAACTACTTCCGCATTCGAACCACATGGCATCTTTCAAACACATATCCCGTCTCTTTTAAGAAAAATAATTCTTTCAGTTTTACATCTCACTTCCTAAATAATCACAATTGTTTACTTTTTCTTTTACTCAAAACATTCTCATTAAGTCACATAGTTTTTCTTTAAACACAAATACTTGTCCTTTCAGAAACGTTTTTCTCCTTCCGCGGTACGGCTTTGTCTACATTTCATTTTTGTAACCATGCCTTCTCTCTCTGAAAGTTTATTTCTCACTTATTCAAAACTAAATTATTAAGCCACATAATAATGCTTTAAACAGAAATTCTAGTCCTCTTGACAACATTTTCTTTCTACGGTACGGCTTTGTCTGATTTGTGATACTTGAAACGACATCCTAACTCTTCAAAAGTATATTTCTCACTGTGCTGGTCCTGGTTGGTAACAGTCTCCCCACTTTTACACTTAACGCTGATGTCACATTTTTCTTATAACTAACATTACATACGATTTTATTATTAACATACTTTTAACAAATTTCTCTGATCATCTAGTACTAATTACTTTCCTTATTTATTTTATTCAAAAACAACACATTTCCTGTTCATTGCTCAAGTCAATCTTATTTTCTATTCAAACCAAGATTACAAAACTGAAAATGTACACTATTACAGATACAACATGGCAATGAGTATATTTAAAATGTTCAAGTTTGACTGGTAACTGTGGTAAATGTTCAAATCTTTGATTGGGGTAAGGATCAAAAATTTATTTGTACCATTTTTAAAATAATGTGCCACTCAATAACTTTTCCATTTGAAATTTTTAGCTCCCATCCTCTCCAAAACAGTTACCCCAGTCATAATGTACACAGAAAATATCCTTTAACCCTCCCACTGTTTACTATTTCACTCTGGAATGTTTCAGCTCTTTTGGGACATTTTTATAAATATTCAAAACAAATTTTAACTTTTAATAAAATTATTTTGTATTATATATAACTGTAATCACATTGTCTACAGAATACATAACTTTTTTTTTTAACCTGGAATGTTTCAGCTCTTATGAGACATTTTTATGAATACACAAAACAAATAATAATTTTTAATAAAATTATTTTGTATTATATATAACTGTAATCACAAAGTCTAGAGAATATGAATACAACTTTTTAAAAAATACCTATTTTCAGGATGAAATTATTTTTTCAAAACATTTAAATGATTTAAATTATTTTTTTTTTAAATTATGTACACCACATTAAAATATGTTCAAATTGAATGTACTCTATTGTTAATTCTGTTGTTGTGAATCTAAAAATGTATAATTTTTTTTTTTTTTTAAGAAGTTATTTTAAAAAACTACATGTAACTTCATGAAACACACCTGATGTAATGTTAACCTAATTTTGATGTTGTATTTCTTTCCTAAAAAAGCTTACTAGATCAAAAACTGTAATACAGAATATAGTATAGTTTTTGCTGTTCAGAATGTTACCAGTTTCAAAAGAATTGATTACTGAATGTTGAAACAGCAGCACTTGCTTAATAGACACAGAAGCGTGTACTAACAATGGGAGGGTTAAATCATAGGAACAAACTGCTATCTCAGAATGTAAGAAAATAATAAAACTTGTGAAACATTCTGTATTAGAACATTTTAATTTAATTTGTAAAACATTATCTTGGATGCAGGACACAGACATCACTGCTGTACTAAGATCACTCGTAGATGCTGTAAGTCGTACATTCCCTCTCAGTCGCTATACACCAGTCACTCGACAAGAAAAGATTCAAGCTCTTGTTGCAGACCATTTGCCTCGATCAGTTTATGATATTATTTACACCTAAGCCTTCAAGTAAGTAAAAATTATAAACTTGCTTCTTGTTTGCTTAAATTGATATATCCTGGTTTTTTTTTTTTTTTTAATTATAAATTACCACAAAACATAAACTTTCTGTGATCACAAAAATACAAACATTGTTTATACTACTTATACAAACTCTGTGACAATTTTTCACTAAATTTAAAAATTGAAAAGTTTTTCCTGGAGTTCTAACACCAAAACATATCTATATATTGTTTCTACTTGCTTCATTCCACTAATGTAGGAGAGATCACCAACACCACCAAAACATTTTCTGTTGTAAACCAAAAGAAATTTCTAATGTGAATTATGTTTCCTTATGACTTTGTCTTAATTATTAAGATTTTTTTAAACTTACATACTTAAAATAATAACAAAATCAAAATTATATTCTTTAAGCAAATATCAAATTTTCTAATACAAAATAAATTATTGCAATTTCTTCCATTAGCAAAAAAAAAACATTATAATATGTTATCTTTGCAACTCTAGAAACAATATTTGAACAAACATATATATAATTTTGTTCAAATCAAACATAAACATACAAAATTAATAAAGGAGATGGGGTGTATTTTGACTTTGCCAGAAAAACGACAACTGTTCAAATAGTTGTAATAAAAACATCTTAGATTATATTTTCAGAGAATATACAAAACAATGTTTCATTATTGTGACCAGAAAAAAAAACTACTTTCTGTGAAGAATGGGGGATATTTATTTATATTAATACTTCATTCATATTTACTGTCTTCATATTAAATGTCTGTATATCTATTTACAGTTATGAAATTATAATATTAAAAATTGTAATTAACTTTGTTTTAGTTTTCAGAATGCAGCATTTTAACCAATTCTCACTTCCAAGAGAATATTGTCTTCCTTCTTTCTGCCATACTCAGGTCTCCTCTAGATTCTCCACCTTTTGTTTTCATTTATTGTTATTTTTACATTGCTTAAAGACCTTAGGGTAGAAACAACTTAATGCATTTTGATTTTAAATTAATTTGGAACACGATTTGATGTAAATATTATACTTTGAAATTAAGTTATAAATAAAGGAAAGTTATTCATTTTCAAAATGTTACTTTTTTTTAACTAGACTTTGATCTAAAATCAATTAGTTGATTACAAATTTATAAACTATTTGATAAAATATGATTATATTCAATCATTAAAAACATGCAGTTTGAAAACAGCTAGATGTTGTGAAATGGTACTAACCCCCTGGTTTTTTAGTTGCATGTTCACAAACAAAAAATTTTCCTCAATATTTCCAGAATTCAAAAAATCTCTATAGTTGAATAAGGTTCTAACTTCTTGATTATAGTAGTAACCATTGTCAATTGATTTTAGATGAGTTTCTTCAAATAATGAGCCTCAAGTTAAGTATAAACTTGATAAGTTGGAATATAAGTATAAACCAAATTAAATAGAATTAAAATTGTTATATATATATATATATATATATATATATATATCAAATATGATTTATATTTATTGTTCTTCCTTGTGAAATAAATTTTTAAATAATTCTGGTAGCAAAGAATATTTATTTTCATTTAACTAATTTATTAAAACATAATGACAATTAGATTACAATTTACTTTATTTAATACCTGGGTGATCAAGCTTTGCTCTAGTCTTTTATTTCTTATCCCAAAATTTTTATTCTACCTACCATAATAAAATACTCCTTTTTTAATTTCCAACCCATTTCTTTGGAATTTTGCATACAACCTAAATATGGTAGTAAAAGTTTTTTGTTAAAATATCTTCTTTGGTTGAATGAAAACAAAATGGCGCCCTTTCAAATAAATCATCAATTTTTCACATTAGCCTGGGAATGAAATATTAAAAGACTTATCATAAAAACTATATATATTACATTTTATTTATGTCCAACATATGTATTTAAAAATGGGACCTATTTGTGGAACACTCTTTACTTGTATCATTAAATGCAAAATTAAATGTTGCCAAAACTCCTCTCATGATTTTGTTCAAATATATACAGAATTTTAGTAGATAAGTAGTTGGGGCGGTACCAAATCTATTACTCTGTTTCAATAAGGTGGCTGTTATATGATCTCCTGACCAACTCTTGTTCCTTCCAGACCATGGTGCTATTAGAGTACTTGAGGGCTAAGGGTCTTATTTTATCCTTTTTTAAAGATGATTATGGCGGCTTGGTTTTTCAGCTTTAAGTAACAGGAAAATAAAAATTAGAATATATATAAACAAATTATATAATTAATTTAAATTAATGTACTTTGTTCTATGATATTGGTAATTTATACCCACCATTTTGAGTTCGAGTTATTAATTCTCAGATTTAAAAAATGTAAGTTGAGTTTTTTGAGGATATATCCGTTTTGAGACTCAAAGACAAACAAAGGTTTAAGGAATATGACTGTCCTTTATATGTACATTGCTCTACACCCTAAATGGGTGAACCAATTTTAATAAAATTTTGTATGTGTAAAATTTGAGGATAGCTGCCATAGAGAAAAAATAACAAATAATTTAGATTTTATCAAATTCGGCTCTGACAATTTTGATTTAATTTGTGACAAGTGTAGTGTTAGGAATTGGCCACTGATTCCTGCCTGGGTTCTTTTGTTACAATAAACAAGACAGTGTTTCAGTATATAATTATTAAATCTACTTTTATTACTCTTAATATAATTGTTTCTTTCACATTTATATTTAAATGGTTCAGTGAAATATTACTACAGTAGAATCCCTCTTAACCGGTCTAGTCGGGACTGACACCCGGGCCGGTTGCCCAGTTAATCCGAGGTTCCCGTGAAAAATCGGTTTTCGTTCAAAGAAAGCTTATTTAATCAGGTAGCACTAAGAATTATGCAATTAAGATGTTATTGCAACTCATTTTATTGTACATAAATGTATCGTATATATTATGTTATGTAAATTATACATCAAACATGAAAAAATTAAACACTACAAAGCTTTTTTACAGATTCCCCTCTGTCAAGTCTTTTGACACATTTAACCGCGTCACAAACAAAACCAACACACGCTTCCGAAAACTGAAAAGAAATGTTATATTTTCCATAATGTATACAATGATTCGTGGAAAAAAAGCGGCCCAAACGTTTTTGTGGGTGTATGACTGCTATACCGACGGGTGCCAATGCCGCAGACAATAGGATACCGCTATCGACAAAATCGTTTGACTCGCCGCTGCTTTGGTGCCGCAGTGTTTTTATGCCGCCGACAATGGGATACCGCTATCGACAAAATTGTTTGATATCGCCGCCGCTTTGGTGTTTCAATTACAATTTATTTTCGGAAACTCTCATCCAACCAGTACACTACGATATAGGCCGGTTAACAGAGATTCTACTGTATTATTATTATTAAATTATAAATCCAGAATGGTTCCAACCATTGTGACTCTAGACAATCCTGACTCTACGTTATTTACTTTTGAATAAATAAAAGTTCCTTCACATGAAGCTTGTTCACCTTTATTATGTCTTCGTGTATTTCCACTGTCCGGTCTAAATCCCCCAGAAGCTCTCTCTCTTGCCAAGTCTGTCTGGGTATCTTCTACATGTCCCGGTGGTCCCTTCTTGAATGATTGACCTCGTTTCTTCCCACCCAAGGGTTTATAAAATGTGCCCTTATATCTACAAGTTAATTTGTAATAAATAACAATTATTAACACTTCAACCTTCTATAAGCTGGTAATAACCAAAACCATGTAATAAATAAAACCGTGAGCCCAACCTAATGCTTTTCCCATCGTGCAGTTTTCTTGTTCAGTCTTGCACCCACCTTCCTAGTAGACACACGCAGTCATAGTATAAGTAGAAATGAAGTGTTTTATTTATTGAACCCAATGAAGGACATTATTTTTGTCCTTTTAGGTAGTGAAGCATACCGACTACATAAAAATATTATGAGACTGTTTTCCAGAAGAAGTTTGACATCTGATGATTTCAGGATATATAACTATAGACACTCCCTGTAAGAAGAATAGTAGATAAGCATTTGGAACACTACAAGCTAGGTTCAAGGTACAAGGCATACCACTTTAGGAATTTGTAATATCCTCTTGTAGGGTTAAATTTGATCGAAATCGGTAGAGCTGATTTTAAAAAAATTGTATTTAAATACAACCTCAAAATATAGTTTTAAAAAAATGACCTGAGTTATGGCAAAAATATCGGTCCTCACACTTGGAATACTCCCCTTAAATATTAAACATTGTGTCTGAGATCGGAAACTGAAGTTTGGTACCATTCCTATATAGGTCTACGACACAATTGTTCCGGCTGGCTAAGGTCAATTCAAGCACTGATTCACTCAAGTGACAGATATAAATCACCTGAGTTACTAATTTACTACTATTTTGTTCAAAAATAAATTATTCAATGCATCGGAAACATAATTGCACTGTTGTTTGAAGAACAAGGCATAGAGATAAAGTTTATTTTTACATTAAATGTATGTATACCTTATGGCGAAAGAGACTTTTGCAACAGAGTTCCAGTTACAAAATTGGTTTCAAGTTTAAAATATATATATATATATTATATTAGACAGAAATTATTCTGTTCAGTGTAGAGCTTAAAGTGTGAAAGAAAAATTGGTTTTTAATCTTGCCATTATTTATTCCTTACTGTTATCATTTGTTTAGTGTCAGCATGATTTAGAATAGTAAACATCTCTTGATTAAATCAAAATATAAAAACTTCCATTTCAATATATCATAACGATGGATTTTTTTCAATAAAGGTCAATACTAACCATAAACCTGTCGATATAAATATAAAGCATTTGCTTTTTTTTTCAAGTCGACCTAACTGGACCTAATATTATTGTATGCTAGCAATATTCATCTGCTGTTTGAGACAGAATCATTACTCCGAATATATTAAAAAGGGGAAAAAAATAATTTAGTCTTTACAAGATCTACTGTCAAAATTTTTTTGAATTGTGAATTTTATTTAACCAAAATCTTAACTTTAAAACTTCCTAGGAAAAAATTCCCGACGGCCGGCAAAATTAAAGCATAATTCAATTATTTTTCCCGACACGAAAAATTCAAACATTATTTCCGATTTTCAAGGCTGCTGGATACCCTGATAATAGACTTAGTTTTAGTTTCCAACACGGCCCTAGACATTGATAGTGTTTTCTTGTTCGTTCTAGTTTCACACTTAATAATAGTTGATTTATACTCTCGAAATGTGTATTAATTTCTGTACACAAATGTCCAATTAAACCATATTAATAATATCAAAGAAAGCCGATATAATATGTGAAGAAAAAGAGTCATTTTATGGAAATAAAATTCCAAATTATGAACATCAAAAAATAATAAAAAATATAACAAATTTATTGAGATTGGAAGTTTTTCAAAATCAACTAATTATCGTTTTTTGGATTTTTTTTTGTAATTGATTGTAGAATGTACATACACAAAATTTATTATGTTTACATTTAGAATGGACAAGACACACAAGCTTACCTTGGAAAAAAGTCCTTGATATTACCTAGTAGTACATAAATAGAACACAATAAAACATCAAAAGTTCTGAATTATTATCAGTAGAAAGAATAAAAAAATGTTTTTCTATTTGTGTACTATCAAGTAATTTGTTAGTAATACCAAGGACCACTTTCCAAGTTAAGCCCTGTATCTCCTATCCATACAAAATCTAAATATAATAGAGTAGTGCCCTAAAGTTTATAATATAACTGTGTAACATATTTTTATGCAGCAAATTTGTATCAGTGAGCAAGTAATTCAATCCACCAGGTTTACATTACTGTATAATTTATACAATAGGCATTCAAGAACTATTACAATAGCTTAATTTCAATCCCTTCTGATTTGACTAAACTTTCCTACTGTGATAGACTGGTAAGCTGAAGTATATACCATTTGAAGCCAACATAGTGATTCTTCTGGATTTTATATCAATTATTATTATTCAATAGCTTTGTTTATCAATATGCAGGAAATAAGAGAGAGATAGTTGAAGAAATCAAATTGCATGACCTTTCCAGGTTGTAAGAAGCCTGAAAAATTCAATCAGTGCATAGAAAACAATTAATACCTACATTTCAACTTGCACAATATATATTGTAACGTTCACAATTTTGAGATCTTTATATCAAGATATATTTGATTGGGAAAATAGAATAGTCGCAAATAACGTGATTAATCAATAAATGTAATAAAATTATAAAAGATACTATTAAATGGATTATTTGTGTCAAAGTCAAAAAACTATAATTTAGAAGTTAAATGTAGACAGACAGATGAGATTTCAAAGTTGTTGAGCTTACAGCATTAAGTATGTGTATGATTTAAAAACAATAGGAAAACTTATAAGAAATGTTAGTTTAAGATTTAATAATTGTAATAAAATTAAGTAATTTGGTTTATCTAATGAAATTAAGAAAAAATTATATTTTGTAAAATAATTGGAAATAGTTCTGTCAGAAATCAGAGTGTGCAGTATTAACCAATAATAAAACAGATAAGAGGAAAGTGTGTAGTGGGGAGATGAATGATCCTAGATATAAAAAAATTTGGACTACTAGCGTTACTAGCGAATGGGTCTCCGAGAAGAGTAATTCTGTTTTAAGAACGCTCGAACTCCATCATAAGCTGATCGCTTGATCTTCCAGAGCTAAAATAGATGCCCATTCGAAAATTCAGTACTGAAAACAGTTTTTAACTTTGAATTTTAAAATAGAATTAGTGAAAATTATGCCTGGGTATGAGCGTAAAATTGAGTTTTTTTTATATTTTCAACATGAATAATTAGTAAATTGAACTTTTAACTTTTAGAAGCTAAGACTTTATTAATAAATAAAATAAAGAAAAATCGTGTAAAATATAATAAAAGGATTTTTATAAGGAAAACAGTTAAAAACAACTTAAATAAAGAAAACTATTGTTCCAAAGAATTTGAATAAAAAACATCCAATTATAACATCATAAGTAGTGGGAGACATTTTTTATTAGTGATTTAAATAATGAAAAGAACTTTAAGAACTCTTACTTGAAATTTGAACTTTATGTGTACTTTTATTATAAAATATGTTAGTTAAGCAGTGGCGGTTCTAGCCCTGGGCAGGGTGGGCAGCTGCCCCCCCCCAGTTTTAATGGGGCTACTAAATAAACATAGGCTATTGATTTCGACAATAGTGTTTGAACCAATTCCAATTAGTTTCTAATCTGACATTAAATTCCTATTATTTTATTTTTTACGTAACTCGTAACTCCCATTACGGTATGTAATTAACTAAACATTTTTCTCAATTATATTATTTATTTGTCACTAAAACGTCATTTCCGTGAGTGCGGGAATTGTTTAGCTTAGAGTGACTAATCTTGTGCTCTTGACTCGCGGGACATTTTCTGTTTTCTCGTTCTCAGTTGGCAACGTTGCCGGCTGCCGGCACTGATCTGCCAGTTTCGTCTGTCACCCACTCATAAATCTTAGGTTGTTATAGTCTTTGTTAATGCTGACGCTGGCTGATGGCTGTTAGTCTTATATACGTTGTGAATTGTGAATGTGACGTGTTTAGTTAATCAAATAATTTCATTTATTGATCTTTCATACTGTATGTATTAGTATTAGTACTATTAGTAGTTCGCTACTAATAATCAATTTCAATTGTACGTTATTTGGTTATTTTGAACTTCTAGATCTAGTTGGTGAATTAGTGGTGTAATTGTGATAGCAAAGTGCGTTGTCGATCAGTGGAAGTTTGTTGAACTACCAACCTACCGCATATTATACAAGTTGTAAGTCACATCAAAGATGTCCAAACAACTTCAATTGTCAAGTTTTTTCAATCGGAACAAGAAGACCAGCAACAGAAGTAGTACAGATGAACACGAACCCCCAGTAAAAGCAAGTAGACTGGATAGTAATGATGCCGAAGTACGCCCTACAACCTCAATCTCTTCTAAAAATAATGAGGCTCGATCACTGTCATCTGCATGTGAACCAGGTAGGCCAATGTCTGTTATATATCTAACAATAAGTCAGTCAGTCCCTGACGGTCCTACTCAGCCTAATGTTAATGTTGTCTTTAAAAAGACATTGTTTGGAAAATGTCCTAGATCATTTAGTACAGTTTGGTACCAGAAGTTTAATTGGATTGAGTACTGCAAAGAAAATGATTCAGTGTTTTGCTTTCCATGCCGTCATTTTCCTAGTCCATCTGGAAACAGCGAGGACACTTTTATCAAAACAGGTTATCGTAATTGGAAAAGTATCGGTGAAAAATGTAAAAAACATGAACTATCTGAGGCTCACAGGGATTCGATTACAAAATATAGTAGTTATTTATCATCAAAAGAGCAAGGAACAGTTGCAGCCAAATTAGGCCAACAAGTTGCTGAAAATATTGGCAATAACAGAAAAGAAGTAAGCACTGTCAGCAAAGTAGCGCTTTTTTGTGCCCGTCAGGAAATCGGTTTGCGAGGGCATAGAGAAACTGTAAATGATAAATTTGAAAGCAAAAAAAAGGAAATTTTATAGAACTGGTAGAGTTACTGAAAGGGGTTTCTAACGACGTTAAGTTAGTTTTTGATAATCTTCCAAAAAATGCTACTTATATGTCTAAAGATTCTCAAAATGAGTTTTTACACATTTCTGCAGGAATAGTTTTGAAAAAGATTGTTGACGAGGTCAATAAAGAGAATGGTGGATTTTTGCTTTAATTGTTGATGAAGCCAGAGACGTTAGTACAAAGGAACAAATGTCTGTTTGCATCAGATATACAAACAAAACAAAACTGTTTGAACGGTTTTTTGGGCTTTGTTGAGCTTACTGAGCTATCTGCAAAAGCTCTCTGCTCAAAAATATTAAGCTTTTTGGAAGAGAATGGTTTGAATATAAAGAAATGCATTAGCCAGGCTTACGATGGTGCATCGGTAATGAGAGGACATTTGAGCGGAGTAAATGTTTTGGTCAGAGAAGTGGCAGAAAATCCGTGTGTTTATGTACACTGTTACGCACATCGCCTAAATTTAGTTTTAGTAGACACAGCCAAAAACGTGACCATAGTTGATGACACTCTAGGATTGCTTGAAGCTATTTATTCTTTCCAGTCAGCATCTACTCTCAGACATCAAAAATTTAAAGACGCTCAAGAAAAGGAAGATCACAAAAGAAGAATATACGAAATGCCACAGCAGAGTGATACTCGGTGGGTCTGCAAATACAAAGTTGTTATGTATTTCAAAACTAATTTCTTGTCTGTTATATCAGCGTTAGAGGAATTCAAGAGTTCTACAAATAAAATGGAAGCTGCTACCGCCAAAGGATTTCTGCTACAGCTCAAGCAGTTTGATGTTATCTTCGCCCTCCAATTTTTAGGAGAGATTTTAGAATACTCAAACACAACCTCAATAACTTTGCAAAAAGAAGACTTGCTTATGGGCTCAGCAATTAAAGTAATCGATGGTTTGAAAAGAACGCTGCAAAATAAAAGATCCGAGCTTTTTTTTAGTGAATGTTGGACAAAAACCTGTTGTTTGGCTAATAAAGTTGGAATACCACTACCATGTGATGAGGAAGTTTCACACTTACATTTAAAACGTACACAGCAAGTACCCTCTAAGTATAGTGAATCAATTCTCATGTCAACAACAGGCGAGAGGACAAATCTCTCGCAAAAATCCTCATACAAACAGATGTTGTTTGAAGTTATAGATCGAATGACATCAGAGCTTGACCGGAGATTTACCAACAATTCGTCTGTTTTTGACGCATTTGAAGAATTGAACCCAACGAGTAATAAGTTCATGTTTGTAGATGATATAAGCAGTTTTGCAGATCAATACAACATGTTTATAGACGCAACCAGTTTGATGTACGAAGTAGAACTAGCAAAAGAAGGTTTTTGCCAATTTCAAGGAAATATCAAGGAATTCTATTTCACTTTGCTCGAACAAAGATCTTTGTATCCGAATCTTACAAAGATTGCACAAATTCTGTTCACTCTTCCTGTAACCAGCGCTGTGGCTGAAAGAAGCTTTTCAACCATGAAAAGAGTGAAAACTTACCTGAGATCTACAATGACTACACAACGCTTAACAAATCTTTCGATTTTATCAATTGAAAGAGAAGAAAGTGAACAACTCATAAAGAAGCCTGACAAAATCCTGGAATTGTTTAGCAATGTTGGTCAGAGAAGACTACAGTTGTAAACATGGACCATGTAAGTAACTATGTAAACCTTAAGTAACAAGTAAATGTGCTCAATTATACAAATGTTCTTATGAAAGTCAATGCGTTACTATTTCCTAACTTTAAAAAGAAATTCCTATGACTAGGAAATATCTGTCAATAATCAAACTATGGGATTAGGATAAATGAGTCAAAACGAGTTAAAAGAAATATTTTGTTGATATTTTCTGAGTACGCTACATTTAAACAAAAATATTATTTTTCAATCTAGGGTTGCATATTTACACAACTTTCTTTGACTAATGATTCACATAAACTTAATGTTTCTTAGGTTTGAACGTTTGACCAGTTATATTTTAAATTGAAAAAAGAGTGTGTAGTGCGTACAAAAAATAAATTGTCAGACTACCATAATGTATATTGCAATGAAAATTCGTAATAATGCAAAATCATTTTTATAAAAAAATCTTAGAGGGCCCAGACCTTATGGTAAACCTTGCCCCCCCCCCCCAGATTATGAGGTCTAAAACCGCCACTGTAGTTAAGTACAGCAATCTTGTTCTATATTTGTTTATTAATAAATGTATGTATTTCAGGAGTTAAGCAAACCACTTAACAAAAATATGTATGTTTAATACATATAAATTTTTAGATATTAAATGTATGTATTTCAGAAATTTTTCATGATCATTTTTCATATATGAGTACATTTTCCTGAAATTAACTACCCAAGAAAAGAGAAAAAATAAATAAATGTTTGTGCTTCTCACAAGCTGGCGCCTGAAAATTAAAAGTAAATTTTTCCCAGTATAAAATTAAAATAAATAAACTCAAGCATTCAGTTTTAATTGTTAGGTCATTTGAAAATAAAAATTATTACAATATGCAATTAAATGCACAATAGACACTAGATTGAATATAAAATTTCACAAATAAAATATAAATAATTAAAATACTGTATGTTCTAGAGTTTAATAAATGTTTTTTTTTAAAAGCTTGTAGTCAAATACTAATTATTTTGATTTATAAAATGACAAAATATTATTTAAAAAATATATGGAACATAACCATATACAATGTTTTAATAAATCAATAAATACAAATATTATATAAGTTTTGTCTTTACACATTCAAAGTAGATGTTGTAGTCAAATCAGTCTATATTATTCAACGGATGCTTCTTTTCAATATGCTTGTAACAGCTTTAGTTTCTGTTGGTTCCTTTTTTTTCATTGGATCAGGCAAGAAACATTTCCAAAGTCGAAGAGTTTCATCAGCTCCTGCTGACAGCACAGTACTGCTGTCTGGTGACATAGACAGGTGTAACACTCGTGCTGTATGACCTGTCAACTCCGCAGTCTAGAGAGTAAATAAACAATCTTATTAATATTGAATACACATGTGAAAAGTAAATTTATAATGATTATACAATGAATATCCTGAATACAAAATATCCTTATATTTAAATAAATTGTGCAAAAACATTGCACTAACTTCGTCTCACACCCATCTACAAAACCAAATATAAATACTTCATCGCTCTGAAAATATTGCTAATGATACGTATGTATGAGAAAAAATAATAATTCCCAATATATTTCTTATGAAAGAAGTTAGAATAAAAAAGTCTCTTTTTAAAAGTTTTATTTCTGATCTCAAGTAAAAATCAATTTTTACTAAAATAAGTTTTCAACTACAGTCAACTTTTAATTCGTAGCAATAGATACAAATTGTTGGTAGTGGTATCGATATTAGTACACATTTGTATCAATTTGTTTGATGTAGTAAAAAAAAAGGTTGTTTATAGTCAGTGTATCGACACTGCAGTTCTAGAGCTAAATAAAATAGAGTTGGTATAAAAGTCGCAAAAATACATGTTTCAAAAACTAACTTCCATTTTGCTTCAATAAAGATTATGAACAAAAACCCAACAAAACATCTGCATTTAACCAATGATGAATCATTTATATTAATTTAAAGCACCAAAATTCTACATGTTTCTTAAGTTAAAAATGATGAATTACCAGTTATTCTTTACCTTAGTAAGTCCTGGATATTTCCATATAATCAACTGATTGTTTGCATAACCATGCCCAGACACAAGTTCCTTGTAATTTGTTGACCACAGAAGAGCACAAACCTATAACGTTAAAATGCAAACTACAGACATATTCACATGATCAAAACTTACCAACAAATTTAGCTAACAAGATTATTCCGTTTTACAATGCTTTTTTTATCATGCCGTTAATAGAGATCAACTTATCCAGCAGTTTAATACGTCAACATGTTGGCTGATACTACTTTTAAATTTAAAGCTGTGGTTAATGACTAAGTTTCAGGGCCAGGAGAATAGTCGTTGGAAGTTAAGTGTTAAAAAAAACTGTGCTTATAAGTAAGCAAATGTAAGATACACAATTTAATTCATAACAGTTAGTTCACGATATGAAAATGGAAATAAATACAACAAATCTGGAAAGTATGAATTAACAATTTTTAAAGTCATTACATTATTATTTTTTATAAATAATAACAAGTTCCAACATAAGTATCTTTGTTACAGTGACACATTCTCCTGTCAATACCGTATGTTTTATGTGCATATAGCAATTGAGGATGATGACTTGGTCATTGAAACGTCGACTTTTATTTGTGTTGAACAAATAACGTGATTTTTTGTAGAAAATTTTGTTTTCATTCATTTTGTTTTTGAAGCTTCCACAAGTGTAGCTTATTAGAGTACTATCTTTGTTTAATTTGAAGATTTCCTTTCAACAAAGGCTTGTACATTTTTTTTTAAAAGTGCATGTAAGTACACATTGAAAGAAAAATCTCTTATTATCAGTATATTTTTTAAATCAGCCTTCACTAGCCCAATACAATAATAAAATGTAACTGATTAGAAAACTTAGGGTAATGTTGTAATTTGCACGGGGCATTTTAAAATGACAGCTTCTTTAAATAAACCAGATTATTCAGTTCGCTTACGCTTACGTCATATACAGAGTCTCACAAAAAACCTAAGCGCACTATAAATTTTCAGAATCTACACACCAAAAGGAACAAAAAATGTTCAGTAACATTGTTCTAATTCCCCATACTTTTGCCGCTATCTGCCACTAAGAAGGAAAAAAAGAAGAAAAACAAAACAAAAACACTATAACTTTGGAAATAGTGTAACGTTTCACATTTTGAATCTCAAATTTGTGTTAGTATTTGATTCAATACATGAAGTAAGTGACGATGTAAGAGACTTGCGTCGTATCTCGCAATGCGATCGTATATTAAGAACCCACATTGACAGACGGATGAGTTTCCGAAATTGGTCAATGTTATAGAAACGTGTATAATTAGTTGTATGAATGAAATTTGTAAATAACTGAATAATGGATGTATAGTTTTAAGATATAAATGTATTTTTTTTTATAAATAAGTAAACTCATTGCAAGAAATAATAGTTTTTCCTCTATATTAAAAACATATTGAGTGAGTACAGTGTAGTAGTGTCGATCTAATAGTGAGGTTATCCCCAATTGGCCCAAAGGACCACCAATTATAGCATTTAACAGTTGGACTGGTACATGAGACCTCTTATAGTTTTATTAGCTCTACAACCACGGAGGAGAAAAGTCACATTTGGCTTTTTCTCAGTCAACAGACTTTCTCATTAGGCTGATCGTCTCCTACAATCTTCAAGAGTGATGTTTCGAAAAAGTGCTATTCATAATAAAACAGTTTTAACCAGAACTAAAATAAAATCACTGTTTTGAATATCCACAAAATTGATTGCGTCCTGGTATAGACGCCTACGTTAAAACTTTTATTACCTACAGTATATTAAAAACTGTAAAATTTATAAAACTTACTTTAAAATTTAAAAAATGGGTGTGCTTAGGACCACATGCTAGAAGTGATAACTTCTTTGACTGATCTACATTTCCAAATAAATTTGAACATAATAGGAGAATAAGGTATAATAATTTTTTTTACAACGAATATTCCATTTGAGTTAATTTTATTTTTTGACAAAATAAGTAAGAATTTATTAAAGAAACAGTTATTGTACATGTATCTTTATAATATAATACTCATTCTTATCTCTTATGTAAATTATGTTTGTATTTAAATTATTCAAATTAACAATTATCATTGGTTATATCCTCAATCACCATATACTCATTTTCATCATTTTCTCGCATGTTATTTTCATTAGTTTCATTACTATTTCTATCGAATTCTAGGAAACAAACGATCAGCTTATGATAACTAAAGTAACTAATCAAAATTTTTGATTGGAAATTCTCCAAAAATCTCGTAAATACAACATCAATCGTTGTTCCATACCTCGTTGTGCTCTGATGTCTATCATTGGACATGTTTGTCCCGCTTTTGTTTGAGAAAATCGATCAGTGGTTGTGTCTTTTCGTCGGCAAAATTAATATTGAAATCGCCACTGATTATCATTGGAATTTCATGAAAGTTTTCTCCAAGCAATGCAGAACCGTATTTAATATATATATTAATAAATTTTGATAAAAAAATTTAATGATCTGAATATTTTTGCCTGGAGAAATATAAACAGCAATAATTATGATAACCTGTCCAGTTTCTGTTACACATCTAATTAAACAGTTTTTCGACTGGAACACTCCAACGCCAGCTGATTTGTTTGAATGAATATCCATATGTGAGGTTACTATATTCGCATTATCACCTGCATTATGATAAATTGCTACTCTACCGACAGAAACCCCAGGTCGTATATACTTTGTAACACAATAGAAATCCGAAATATCTATGATCTCTCCATCTTTCATATGTGTTTCCGAAAGAATAATTACATGTGATTTTTTCAAAATACTGTCATTGAGATCAAGTGTGTGTGCAATGATGCTTTGACAATTGATTGAAAAAAAATATATTCCTGTTTTGTTGCCAATAAAGTCAGACAAAATTTCACTAATTGTTGTAAGTTTCCCCCGCTCTGTGCTCTACGAGACCGAGAGAGAGAGAGAGAGAGACCAGAATCGTATGTGTGTGCATCGTCGCTTGTATAGATGATTCTAGATATACGCCAGAATGGTAGGGGACGATACGTTGCATGACGCGAGTTTACACTTCCCCCCATGCCAAAAGAAGTTACCACTTTAATAACTTGAATAATATCAGCTGGATATTTCAATTTCATTATAAAAAAAACATTAAATTGAGAAAATATGATATCTATATCATTGGACAGCTTTTGTTTGCTCCCTGTATTTGGACAATCAGACGGTTGTGTAGAATTTGGATTAATAAACATTGACTATTTGATGAAATTAAGGACCTTATGATACATATTAAACTTGTAAAATTTGAAAACAATTAAAAAGACAGTATAACAAACACACAAAACACAATTCTCATAAAAAAAAAAGCCTAAGTATCAGACGCGTTTCAACGACGTTATAGTTTGATTGGTGTAGCTCGTGTATCACTGAAGAGGACGACCTTGTCGTTGAAACGCGTCTGATACTTAGGCGTATTTTTTTTATGAGAATTGTGTTCTGTGTGTTTGTTATACTGTATAATTTTTCTCATAAGTCAAGCTCAACATTTAATATATAATTAAAAAGACTTTTAACATTTTATTTTAGGGATTCATGTCATATATAGCTTACAATAGTACATAAGGATGTTAGATAAGTATGATAATTATTTCAGGAGCGCATCCAATTGGAATCATGTTTTTTGTTTATGTCATATTAAAAATAACTATCAATCAGTGTATGTATGCATTTTCAGGGAAAAAGAAAAATAGTAAATAGTATTAAATGTTTGCGTCTTTATAAAACTAAGGTTTGTCTTGTGATTCTAAAGTACATTACAAATATATTACAAATCTCTAGTAATCGTTGAAAAAATTCCGAAAACTTATTAGTATGGTGTACATAACAATATCTGTGAAATTATTCTCTTTTTACCCTCCGATTTTTTGGTATTTGACCAAAAAACTCCAAATGTGATACATCTAACATTTTTTTTTCACTACACACCTAGATTCCATGCACCTTTCTGAACATAATGATATATAGAACTTTTGTATAAAATATATATTACTATTTTTGGTCAATTGTTGAAAATAAAATGAACAATGTCCCCTTTTTCTTAAAATAATTTTTTAAATTTTGAAAATGTAACAATTCCCCCCCCCCTAAATATATTGACAAATAATACACAAAACTTTTGTATATCTTAGAAAAAGATGGTAAGCTATTGATTTTGGATGATACAGGTTTTCTGAAAAATGATAACATCATTTTTTGACATGTAACATATGTGGTAATTTATTAAAAAAGATTATGAGTTAACTGAATAGTGAAGCTATTTAAAAATTTAAAAAAATATCTTTATGAACTTGAAGAGTTCCTACGTTATTTATTTAATGATTAATATTGAATTTACTAGTCTTATGGGCGCCAGGTAGCTATTAGCTTACCAAATAAAAAGATTTTAATTTAAGTTTATTCTCAGGGTCGCAAGTTCTTTTACTAGTGTACTCCACAGTGAAATTTTGGTATTTAATGAAAACACTTTGGCTGAAATTAACACAAACATTTATTAAACAGGATCATATTGTATACAAGAACATATTATTTAAACATAATAAAAAATTAAATATGAATCTTATCTTAGTTAATATGCTTTATTTATTTTAATTTCTTCTCTGAAGGAGACTGTTTCATTTATTCCATGAATTTAAATCTTTACTTTAAATGTTGCAACAAGAAATTACTTTTTAAATTTAAATTACTTTGTAAATCTATGAAGGAGATTTATTTTTAAAATTGAAAATTTCATTTTTTTATTAATTAATTTTTTTTTTAATATTTTTTAAGCAGAATAAAGAAAAATCAAACATGTACAACACATATATCAAAATATAATACAATTCATTAGTTTAGAGTTAACATAGGGTGTTTATACCACAACACCAATTTTTATAAAAAATTGTCCGAAGGTAGTAGTTCAGACGTCCCGTATCTTGTAGTTTACTGCGATCGTGGCTTTCAGGAAAGTTCATGTTACATATATTCTCACACATCACTCAAAGAAATGTTTTTCTTATAATAGTTCATAGCAAGTTTATTGTCTTTAACGGACAATTTATCTCTACAAAATTCTCACTACTCGGAAAATGATCTGTTTCAAACTAGCGTATAGAAAACATCGTCTTTTATGTTCCCGCGACATTGTCATTGAACACACTCTTTACCAGTTTTTAAAACACTTTCAATCTCTACTTGAGACAAAAAAAATCATATATACATTGTTCTAACAGAACCTAGAAACTCTTTCTACGACCTGATCTCTCCAGACGCTGGACTCACGCTCCTTAAAAAAAACACATCTTGTCACTCCAAACGCTGGACTTCGACTGAAAATTTGCCACGAGAATGTCTCACTTCCGAAAGTGTTCTTTCCGGTCACATTTTTGCTGTTATAGTCATTTCACATACATCACCGTATAAAATCAAAATTCACATGTAAAGAAAAAAACACTTGTAATTACTTATGTTGTACTAATATTAAACATGGTTATTTATTTTTAGCCTTGAAAATCTATTTCGTTCCTATAAATGAATTTATTAAATACAATTATGATTCAAACCGCCTCCCACTCTATTTCCGTTGACCGCTCCTTTTTAAAACCTATTACAAACCTGATTTTTCACATTATCACAAATACTTACTCCAAAACCGTTTCAAAAAAAAATTTTATTACATAGATGAATTCTATGCATCTTTCTGAGAAAAATGATGTCTTATAAATTTGGTTTTGTATAAAAATAATATTTTTTATTAATTTTTAAACAAACGAAGAATTGTCAAGAGGAATGTGTGCAGAGTGAATGAAGTATAGCTAATAAGATTAGGTTAATAAATGTAATTTTTTTTTTCTAAAATCAAATTATTATATTAAAGTATTATTTGAAAGGTAAAGAGTTGTGTTTTGCATTTTATTTAAATAGGAGCTGAGTTAAGTTATTGTAAGAGTAATCTTGTATGTTATAATATATATATATATATATATATATATATATATATATATATATATATATATATATATAGAGAGAGAGAGAGAGAGAGAGAGAGAGAGAGAGAGAGAGAGAAACTTTGAATGCACCTGAGATCTGGTATCAATAGAATTGAGACAACCACCAGTGTTGCAATTCCAGAAGCGGATATGTCTGTCGGCAGTTCCACCACCACTAGCCAATATATTGTTTTGCCAGGGACACCATGCTAGTGCTTTCACTGCAGCTTGATGAGAACTGAAACAACATTTAATTAATATATACAATAACCCAACAATTAAACAATTACCAACAATAGTTAATACAGTTATGTACTTTTATCAATGTATTTTAGCAATGTCCAGATACTTGTCAGAATTTTTGTTTTCAAACACTTGAAAAGGAGGATAATTGCATTAATATAATTAAAAGAAAAACATAAAATATATAGTGGGTATAAAGATTACATTCGCTTGACACAAGAACCAACACAGAACTTTTTTGGGGATTCATACTAAACTATTTATTTTTTGTTTATATTTTTAGCACTATCTAAAAAGAAATATTTTAGGATATTTTTAGCACTGTATTAGTGAAAATTTATTGTGCTTAGCAGTTCAAACGCTAGAACTGGCAATGTAAAGTTTCTTTGTTTGTTTAAAAATTAATAAAATATATTATTTTTACACAAAACCTAACTTATAAGACATCATTTTTCTCAGAATGATGCGTAGAATAATTCTTGAAATAATACTTGAATTGTTTTTATGTAGTAGGTATAATGTTTATACTTTTTTTAAAGTAAAACAAAACAAATGGAAACTAAATTTTAACTTTCTTAGGGACTAACAATTTAAAAGTAGTGTAGATAGTCATATATAGTATTATATTTTTTATTGTAATTAATAAATACTTTAATACTGATTGTCAATCCGTATTAAAATGTATTCAAAAGACAAACAACTCACAATATTGAATGTGTATTTTGATCAATATATTTTGTTTAACGTAAGTATTCAATAAAACTTTTTAATTTGAAAAAATATTCTGTTGTGCACAGTAATTAAACATGTTAAAAAGCCAACTATATTTTTAATTGATCTAATAGCCTATATATTTAAGAGTATTTAAAAACAAATTTGAGTATTCTGTCATGTCTGAGACTTTAAATATTGTGAATTTAGTAAACCAAAACACCCGTTTCTTTTTTTGGGGGATTGAGGTATGTTAGTAAGAGCATTTTTCCCTGCTTTTAGGTATAACACACAAACTTCCTGCAAAATTTCATTAAGATATCTTGAATAGTTTTCAAGCAAAATAATTTGTTAGTTGTGAGTGCATGTTAAAGGTGTGATTTCCTTGGCTAACGCCAAATTAAAAAAACTAAAAAATTTATTTAAAAAAAACTATAAAGGACAAAAAGGTTTTTGCAGGTGTTATCAGGATGGTAATGCAATCATTTGTGCCAAGTTTCATCAAAATCTGAGGAGGTGGGTGTCATGACCTGGGTTCACCGATTACTGAAGTTAGGTTAGGTGGCTTAGTGATGATGCATGTAACAATTGGCAAGTGGAGACAACATTTTTGTTTTGGAATTCAATTAATGTGTCAAAAACAATATTCAACTGTTTGGAACAACACCTTGTCATTTAATAAATAATGGTTCTCGATTTTTGAGGCTTTGTATATGACGAACTCCTCTCATGAGTCCATGTAATGACCTCTATTATGTTCATGTTTGTTTTGAAGTCTTTGTAGCAGCGGGAGGTTAGATATTAAATATTCGGTAAATTTTACTTGAGGGGGGGGGGGTTAAACTGTATGTAGTTTTTAGTATATGCTCCTTGAATCTTTTTATAAAAGGAGTGCCATCTGACCTATATAATAACTCCAGTTTTTGAAACAGGTCTAATTCACAGTTGTTCTATTTGTTCAGTAGGTGTTCTAGTTTGACATTTTAAATATGGTAATGTCATTTTTTATTGGCATTTATTTACATAATAAGGTGTTGTTAAGTAACCATCGAAATTCTATTAAAAAGTAGAATTTCTTTTTTTGGTATTAACTAACTTCTTTTTCTTTTTTTTTCCAATCAATTCGTCGATCAGTGTACCTCTATAACCATTAGCCAAAGTAAGTGTTAATTATGCTTAATTCGTGGTTGTAATAGGTTTTTTTTTTTTAATATTTCAATCCGAGAGCTAATACAAATAAAATTAAATAAATAATTTATCTATTTTAATGAAACTTGAAGCAGATATTTAATGTTGGCTTTTTAAAATTTGTATTTGCACAATTAATCTTACCAGTATGCTCTAAAATTACACAGCTCATTTTATACAGCTGAATGTCCTGCATTCAATGATACCATGATTTTAACATAGACAATAATAAATCTTGTAGTATATTCACAACACAGAAAAGGATTTAACCATATAACCAAATAATTAGAACAAAATAAAATGTTGCAGTAATCAAAATTTTTGACGGATTTCCTTTAAATTTGGTACTTAAGAAAATGGCTAATAATTAAAGCAGTGCTTTCATTTGATCAACAAACATCTGCATCTTATCAGCCAATCATATAGGATTATTTATATAAATGTTGGGTGGTGTATAATAATGCAATTACAACTGTCTAATAAGCTTAAATATTTCAAGAGCATAGATTAGATTAGATTAAAAAGATAGGTTAAGGAGTTAAACCGGCCCCAGACACCTCGACCATCAGTCTATTGTACAGCTAAACCTCTTATTTGTAGCCCTGTAGATTAGTACTCTTTACAAGTATTAGTAATCCACTAGCTCATCCAATGAGAGTTCACCAGGAGTTTGGAAGCCAAAAACCCTATACCTCTTATTTTGCAAGAGCCTCACAATAGAAGATTATGTGGTCTGCATTCTCTTGGTCCATCCTGCAGTCTACATACAGTTACGCAGCGGTATGCTCCTATCCTGTCCAAGTACACCCTCAGACCACAATATTCTACATTTTTACAGCACAATACTTTTTAAACATATGTATTTATTACATTATTTCCAATATATATGTATGTGTCATTGATCTTTTCTAATGGTTAAAAATTTTGTCTGATTTTCACTGGTAATTCCCCCCCCCCCCCACAGGACTGTAAATAATTAAAAATGACTTAAAAGCAGGAGGAAAATATTTATAATCTAAATATACTTTGTTATAAAATAAAAAGAAACATGCGTTAATTTCAACATTAACCAAAATTTCTGGCATGATTATTGACAGACAATATCTAAACATGCAACAACAGAAAAATAGAAACCTGTGGGTAGTGAGTTTTCAAATCAGGTCGGTTATCATTAAAAAATCATCAACTAAGGCTTAACTTTGAGTACTGATGAAAACAATTTTTTGTTACCAACAAAAAATGATATACTGTATATATTCACTCAAAACAACATTTGAACACATATAAACATTTTTGGAACAGACCTAATATAAAATGAAGATAACTTTCCACATGGTTTATAATTTTTTTTAAACTCAAAGTGTACATTTAAAATCAAATAAAATTCATCTATACCACTTCCCCAAAAATGCCAGCTCGAGAATAATCAGAAAAAAGTGAAAATCAACCATGACACTATCTTAGGTCAAATAATCCCAGGGGGGTAGCAGAGGATGATAATCACATCTACATCCGAAGAAGCTACCTTCTGGACCGCTGTAGGCAAGTGTTTTCGAAGGTAAATGTCTGCTTGAGTGCCGCTTCTTCAACAAAACACAGCAGATTTAGACTGGGAGGTCAATAAATTTCCTATCTAAGGTGTAAAATGTCCTTAGGGTAATTGTGCATTAAACAGAGCCTATGGAGGACCAGGTGACCCTTCATAGTATATAGCCACTTTATAAATGTTAATACTCGTGGGAACACTATGAATTCACCACCAGAAAAACAATTAAATGCTGTAGCGTGCTCAGACATTGCTATTGGTAATGAAATTGAAACAACTTCAGTTGGGTCCGAGTCAAATGACAAGGTGGAGGGAAGGTCTATGAGCTATACCAATAATGAAATCTCATGTGAAAAAGAAAACATGATGCTGGAAACAGATGAGTCCTCTCAAGATACCATCACAACTGAAACAATTAGGAATCAAAACAGATGAAAGTAAAGGTAAAAATATACCAGAGCAGAAAGGAAAATAAAGCTATTGAAAGGACACGCAGAAGAGGGTATTGAATGGAATCCTAAACTGTGGGAAAGAAGCAAAAAAAAGCCAACGAACCAGCTACGGAGAGTACAATAAAAGCTAGCAGTTTAAAAAGAAGTCGCTCAGATGGCAGAACCCCACAGAGTGGGAAAAAACACTAAGACGGCAGAAACAAACAACTCCCTTACAAATAAATACAAAGAAACAATATTATCATATAAGATAAGTATTGTTCAAGAAAAATATCCAGACCAAAAATTGAAAATAGAAAACTTGGAGAAAATTAAGGGTTTCCTAGCTCTGAAGTTTGAACTTCTAGAGCGTGGAAAATTTCCTCAATTCAGTAACACCTATCATCATGGTCTATATCAGGGGTTCTCAAAAATTGGGTCGCACAAGGAGTTTTGGTGAGTTGCGCCAAAAAGTTCATAATTATACAAAGAAAGATAGAGTATGCTTACACTAAGATGCGGCACGGTGGCAAATTACATATGGACCAGGACTAGCACATAGTAAATGGTGGCGCACAATCTGACAACACAGTTCCTGTCTCTATTTTTCAAGATTAAATGCGTTTAAGGCTACCTTAATAGGCAGACTACCGTATTGTTGCATTTAGTCATCAGTAGTTGAAGTACTGGTGTTTGCTCGTAATGTTGTAGTGTTTTTGTGTAATTTGCTTTGAAACCTTGGTAAATCAAAGTATGAAGCCTTCAAAGCTCGACAGGCATATGACTACAAAACACCCTGAATAAGCCTCTCCTTTTTTTTCAAAATACGAAGAAAAAAAACCTGTTGTTGACTAGGTCCAACATGGAAAATGCCTCATTGGGGCATGAAAATTTTAAAAATTACTGACTTATCTTTGTTAATTGCTAAAAATGGCGCCTCTCATACAACAGGCGAAAATATTATTTTACCAACTGCCAAAATTATTTCATCTACTTTGTTTGACGAAAAGGCCACAAAAAATAGGCGAGATACCGCAATCAAATAACATGGTCAAAAGAAGAATTGAAGAAATGTGAAGGAGCTTTTTTAATTTCTGCTCTCAAACAAAGCGATGTTTATTCCCTACAGTTGGACGAAAAATATAGCTGACAATGCTAATTTGTTAGCTTTCATAAGATTTGAATTTAATGGATCTGTAGCAGAAGAAATATTGTTTTGTCCGTCATTACCTACCAGTACAAAATTGGTGATGAAATTTTTTAATGTGTGGATTATTTTATGAAAGAAAATGAAATTGATTGGTCAAAATGTGTGGGATTAACAACCGACGGAGCCTGTGCCAGATCTGAAAAAATATTCAGGACTGGCAGTTAAAGTTAACACAGTTGCTCCATTAGATGAATGGGGTCACTGTAGTATACATAGAGAGGCACACTAACAGTGAAAGGCAAGAATCAAACGCTTAAGAAAACACTTGATGAAGCTGTACAAATAGTATACTTAATGAAATCACACCCGAAAAACTCAAAATTATTTAAAATTTTATGTGATGAAATGGGAAGTGACCATAAGAATTTGCTCCTTAATTGTGAAGTTCATTGGTTGTCGAGGGAAAAGGTGCTTCGTGAAGAAGATCAATTGTTTTTGTCACAGTTGGAAGCTAAAGATAAGGCAAAAGCAATTTTTTTTTACAGGGTCGCCTAAATGATGAGACTTAGCAGCATATGATATATTTAGCTCTCTTAACATTCTCAATCTGACTTTACAAGGAAAAGATGTAAACAAATTCTTTGTTCAAGACAAAGTTGACGCTACAGTGAAAAAGGTAGAAAGATGGTCTCAAAAGGTTCAGGAAAACACCTTTGATACCTTTTATTAATGAACGAGGTTTTGGAATTTTATGTGCTGAGAGTTGATGAAGTAATAACAAAAATAATATTTGATCATCTTCAAGCAATGGCTTGTAATCTGAGGCATTATTTTCCACCAGTAGAAGATGGGAAACAGTGGATTAAAAATCCATTCAACGAAGAAAATTAAAAAAACACTTGTAATTAATTAGTTTATTGTAATACTAAAGTTTTATTTCCTTTCATATTTAAATACTGGACAGTTATTATTTTTCCGAACCTGAAAGGCAATCATTACAATTCCAAACAATTACAGATAAACAAGTTTTTTAAGTAATTTTGAAATTCAGAATAATTGTAAGAACTTCAGTCCCAACTTATCTATAAAAATTAGAAAATCATTTTCTTTATTTGATTTCACAGGAAGATGTACTTATTAAACTGTCTTGTAATTTAATTATGAAGACTGTCTATAAAAACGAACATAATATCTTTCTGGATTCAAGTCAGGAGAGAGTATCCAGACCTTTATAAAGTAGCACTAAAGTTTTTGATGGTGTTTAAAACAACATATTTATGTGAACGTACTTTCTCGACATTAGTGTATTTGAAAAATAAGAACAAAAATCAACTTGTGTAGAAAGTGATTTAAGACTAATTGTTTCTTCATTTGACCCAGACACTCACTAGTTCAGTCAAAACAGTGTCAAAAGTCTCATTAATGTGTTTTCATCACACGTAGGCAGTAATTTTAATTTTGGCCTGCACTAAATTTTTGTTACTGCTATGTTGTGTTATTCTTACTAACTCTACACACATAACCCTCCCTCCTACACACACAACCCTCCCTCCCCCCCACACACACATACATATATATATATATACAGTTGGCTCGCGACTATCCAGATAAATGTGGTGGTTGGCCGTGCCGGATAGCAAAATATTTAGATACGCCAGAGTTCAAGGTTAAGTGTTATTTGCAAAGTTGATGATTTCTAAACATCAACAATATTGCAGCTACAGTATTCTAAAGCAATACAGTACTGTAATATCATAATCTAATTAAAATTGTAAAGTAGAGATATCAAATTAAATACTGTATAACCTGTTGTTGAAATTTACATGTATACAGTGTATAACAAAAGAAAATGGGATTAATAAAAATATGTACTGTGCTTTTGTAAATTAATGTTACAACTATATTAAAATTTCCCTATGAAATTACGAATCTTAAAATAAATCTTTACACACCTAATGTACTCTAGAGGTATAACAAATTAAATGAACGAAAGTGTACGTAAAGATTATAAATGGAACAAAAGTTAAATGGTCTACTCAAATAAAAGATAAAGGAAGGCACAGTATGACTACACTAGACAGCTCTCCCACACAAACTGAATGTAACTAAAAATGTATTGTGGTACAGTAAACAACGCTTCAGAATATGACACGAGAATGAATAAGATTGCGCGCAAAATAGATGGTGTTTCAAGCACCATATTCTAGACAGAAATAGCGGTAAACAGCTGATATTACACACTATGAATGTAATAGCAACATATCATGCGTCATTTATGGTCCAACCAGATCTGAAACTCTCAAAGTTCGTCACTTCAGGAAGTAAAAGAAATCAGAAAAAAATATTAGCTTCGTATCAGACCATGGTGTTTTCAAGAAGCATCTTATTACCTTGAGATTATTCCAAGGAAACCTGAAATTCAGACTATCCAAAAAGCACCTAGAATCTGCAGAACATATACTTCTAAAATGCAAAGCATAAGGACATAGAAGACAACTGATCTTCGGCCCAGATGTGACCTTTGAAGCAACAAGTAACCTGGCTAGGAAAATCCTCTCCTTAACCAAGGGCATAGAAATAAGGTAGTCAGGAATAAGAATAAGAAGTGCATAACGAGTCTTATAGCCTGAAGTGTCTAGGGGGTAAAACCCGCTTCTATGCATAATATTAATAATAGAAGCTCAAATAGTTCCCAAACCAAAGAAATTTTGGTGAAATGTCTACACCTCCTATTATGACACAAACTTCATGTCAAAGCAAATTCCAGATCATGAGTAAATTGAAAATCATGTGGAACCCTGAATACTGTTATTTTTATTTTGGTATTTTACAAATTGAGACGTCATCAAAATTGATCGAAATAGCAGAGGATGATTCTAATCCTAAGACTATGTCCGTGATTCATTTTCACATTCTAACTGGCTAAGTTTATGAAAAGATGGCAACAAATACCGGTACTTTTTGTTTGCTTAGTAGGGTATTTGGTTTTATCTTGGGTGTAATTATTAATACGTCATACAGTAATAACGAAAGCTAATATCAACTAAATTCCTTACTTTAAAGTGAACAAAGGTTGAGGTTGAGAATGCATCTGCCCAGGAACTTGAGACCATATATTTAACATGTTGTCATTGCCTCCACTTGCAAGATATCTTCCATCGGGTGACCATTTCAATCCACACACCTAAACAAATCATTAACTCTTACAGATACACTATCATACATATGTATAGAATTCATTGCAGCCTAATGGATTGTTATATTTATCTATGAATGGTTATAAATACCTTGTTTGTCAAAAAAAAATAACAAGGTATTATTTTATTTTTTTATAACATGTCGCACAAAAAATAAGGACTGTTTGACAAACAAGGTATTTATAACCATTCATATACATATTATGTATGTCAAGGTTTCTCAGGGATCTACTTTTTAGTTTAACAGTAAAGCAAAATCATTTAATTTCCAGGCTACAAACAAATAAGACAAGAGTGTATTTCAAGATTCATTGATGTGGCTATATTTTCCAATAGAAATGAAAAAATCGTTAAGTTAGAACCCGATATTTTTTTCAGAGAGTAAATATCCATGAGAATAATTAGTAAAGAAGAAAACTAAGTATGTCACTTTGTTCATCTCCTAAGTTTTTAGAAGCAATTTTGCATAATATACAATCATATTGAGTTCCCACTATATTTTTTTATCTCAGCCTATGGTTTAAAGGAGAAAAACCTTTAGGTCATCATCGTCTTATAAATAGAAGAAGAAAAGAACACAAAATAAAGAATCCTAGTCCTCAAACACTTTAATAACGTCATGGTGACAAGAGAACAAAAGTTGGTCAAGAGAGACCTGACAGGAACGATGAAATTATCATATGATAATTATTAAAAAACACATGTTAGTTCTGGAAACATACTATCCAAATTTCATTAATGAATTGCAAGTTATAGTTATTTTTATGTTTAATTTTTTATAAAACATAATTTAAGCATGTTATACCAAGCATGCAATTATACACAGAAGTTAGATTGTATATATTAGACAAAACTTTCAATTTATTCACACTACTTCCTCATTCAATCCACATGGCGTCTTTCTAACATATATCCCTTCTCTTTTTAGAAAATAACTTGTTCAGTTTTACATTTCACTTTTTAAATAACCACGATTGTCCACATTCTCTTTTATTCAAAACACAATTGTCAAAACTCACATAGTTTTTCTTTAAACACAATACTTGTCCTTTTTTGAGAACGTTTTCCCCATTCCGCGGTACGGCTTTGTCTACATTGTTATTTTCCAAACCACGTCTTCTCTCTCTAAAAGTTTATTTCTTACTTATTCTAACTAACTCGTTAAATCACATGATACTTTTTTAAATAAAACTTTGTCCTTTTTCAAAAACACTTTCTTTCTTTCACGGTTCGGTTTTGTCTCTACAAACATAATTATTTTTTCATACGTCTTACCTCTTAGAACGTCTAGATCCAACTGGACTGGTCTTGGTTGGCAACAGTCTTCCCACATTTACTCACAATGCTGATGTCATATTTTTCTTATAACGAAAATTATATCTGTTTTAATTATTAACATACTTTTAACAAATTTCTCTGATCATTGTGTAATAATTACTTTCTTTATTTATTTTATTCAAAAACAGAATACACTTCCTGTTTATTGCCTCGAGTCAATTTTATTTTCTATTCAAATCAAGATTACAAAACTGAAAATGTACACTATTACAACCTGTACACTTTCCTTTCAAAAAATATATATAATTATAATCCTTTCCTATATATTCACATTTCTTTATCCATTTATTAATATTGATTAACATTATTTAGAATAACAGTATTATTTCATTTTACTTTAACGATAGGATAAGCACTGTTTATTTTCTAGAATTGTAATTTAAGTTATTTGTTATAGGTTATATTATAACAATTACTAGAAAGCTATTTATAATTTCATTGATATAAACATATTCTTCCTTTATTTATATTGTTATTTAATAAGAAATAAATTTTGAGCATATGACAATATCTAGTATTAACGGTATGCAACTATGGCTACGAAAATATTAAAAAAGTTACAAGATTGCATCTGATGGATTATTAAAGTAAATTGTAGTTTCTCTTTACCTGAAATACAATATTGACAACTATTTGTTATCTGTGACTTACTGCCAGCAATCCTTGAAGTTTTCTTCTTTTTCAGTTTATATGTTCATATAACGAATTTCACTACACGTGTTTCAGACATTATCGTCCATCGCCAGGTGATAAAAACTTAATTAAAACATTCAACATAAAATACAAGTATCCACATAACACTCACTTGTATCATGTGTAGTGAAATTCGTTATATGGACATATAAACTGAAAAAAAAAGAAAAATTCAAGGATTCGTGGCGGTAAGTCACAGATAACAAATAGTTATTCAAGCATATCCGGTTGTTCTAGACCTTCAACATCATATTGACAAGCTGAAACATGGTAATGAGAAAGAGGTACATTTCATACATTTGATCAGTGTTGCATAATTTTGGGCCATAAAATTACTTGACCTTTTATGGTTTTGCATGACTATTTTTTGAATAATTCCTAATCTAGTTCTCCTTTTTTAAAAAGATTAAGCGATTAAGACGTATTTTTTTCAAAAAGATGTGTTGTCATTGGTAACATATTTTTTTTTTGTATATGAGGTTTAAGTATGTATAAGCCTACTTATTGAAGGAAACAAAGGAAAGCAAAATATATTACATAAAACATTAATATTTTATATTATTGGTGAGTTGATTGATTTATATAATATAACTTGAAAAATCTACTTTTACTTGTTGTATAATTCTCAGAATAGACAAATCCAAAATACCCCAAAATTTCCCTGATATTACCAAGTTTTCTATGTCTATCCTACATCGTAAAGTAGTATGAAATAAGGATTACATTATTGCAGAATATATTAATTTATTTGACTAAACTTTTTTTTATTTTGTAACCATTAACTAACCTATAACAAGTCAAGGGTTGTGGCACTAGAATGATACTTACTTCTTGTGAGTGAGCAGCGAGAACTGAGGTTTTGTGTTCTCTTTGACGCACATCATGATGTATGATCTGTCCTGATCTTGCTCCACTTGTCAATATGTAAGAGTTCCATGACAAAGAACCTACTCTTGTGCAGTGACCATCCATAATTCTTAATCTCTTTACTTGTTCCGTATCCCATAACTACAACGTTTATTTTAATTAGTATTTAGTGTAACAATAAAATCATGGTGGTGTTAGCATAGTACAAATATAAAATAAGTGTAAAATATATGTTAAACCCTCCAAAATTTTCCCTTGTAGTGCTCAATGGAGGAAGTGGAATTGGTAATGTATCCTTTAGTTAGCTCCGTGTCACTGAAATGATGGTGACCCAGTCAAGGACGATATAGTGTTTCATGGCTTTTGAAATTTGAATCCACGAAGTATAGTTTTACATTAGTATAAACACAATCCTTTGAAAGCTGCAGAATGATTCAAAAGGGAGTGGTTCTATGATGATTCAGAAAGTCTTGTAATTTGTGGTAAAGGATTATATGTACATTGCAACAATTCCATTCAATTGGAATATCGACATGTACAGCGCCTAGCGGCAAATATGCAAGACTTTTGCGTAAGGGAGAATAACCTTACAGAAGACCTGAGAAAATTCCATAAGTTTCACGAGCAAAGAAGGACTACAAACAACACCATTCATCCAACAAATGACTTAAGTGATGCTCTTGAGTTGTGTTTGAAAAATCATACTGCCAGGTGGTTCACCCTAGAGAAAAATAACATCAAATGTTGGAAGGACATTCAGGAAACTTTCGAACTAAAGTATTGGAAGGGGGCAGTCCGAGGAATACAACAACAGATGTAGGTGGGAAAATATCGACCCCCAAGAAAAACTTAGTCATTCTGCGTACTTCACAGAAAGGGTAATAACATTAAAAGCGATGCAGCCACCTCTATCGGATGTTGAAATAATAACCGGTCTGTCGGATCACACTGAAGAGCTGATTCAAGACACAAGGAAAGTCTAAAGGATCGAGAACATAATTGACTTTGAACTTCTGTTACAATGTGAAGACCTTAAGGATTCACATACCAGAGCCAGGAGATATCAGAGAGCAAAATCGCCACCTCAACCACAAGACTGACCTTTAATCCACGAGCAGCAAGCCCGACCATCTCTACACATTCATTTTAGACCAGCCCCACAATCACAGATCAACCGAGCACCACTACAATATCGTCCAAAACATTTTCGACCTCCACTTGGACCATAGAATTTCCAAAGAAACCCACCAAGATAGTGTCAGTCATCATCCACGACATGCTTTTTCATACGATTTTTTCAAGTGAATTAACAGAAAAACATTAAAAAAAAAATGCAATTACTTTTGCAGCAGAGGCTAGCAACCATATGGAAGCACACCAATAAACATCTAGTGGACAAACATCCTAACTAAGTTCAGAAAAGACCGATAGAAAGCCTGGATTTAGTGAATGAAGAGAAAGTGCATAGATAGTAGAGGCTTGTATAATCGTGCATGTGCAGTTGTGGAGGAAAATTATTAAATTAGTAGAAGCTCTAAGTAGAGAGAATTCTTCAATTCAATTAACTCTAACAAACCTTCTTCTGCTGCATGGAAAAGATTTCAAAACATAGAGGGAAGATATACACCAAGATAAAGTTCATCATGGGTCAAGACGAAGAAATTATAAGGGAAGATACATAGCTAGTAAATGTAACTCAATATATGCTATGAAGTCATAGCAGTCATAAGTGGTTGCTGCCTTCTATCCTAAAAGTCTAACTCAGGAGGAGCAATATCTTTTGTATAACTTTGACCTTTTGTGCCTGCACAGTGACATAACAGACTCTCCTTTGATGATGAGTAAGCTCTTGAGGGGAATATCTGAAACGAGGAGTACCGCCCTGGGAGAAAATAATACTCACAACTCCATGGTGTCAAATCGGTCCACTAATCTCTTGGACAACACCTGTTCATCAGAATTGGAAAGAAGCAACCATTATCCCCATTTTGAAACCTAAAAGGACCCTGTATTAGCTGATTCCCGTAGATCAATCTCATTAAAATCTTGTCTGAAAAGCTTATGGAAAGAATAATTAATAATTGACTAGCATGGATACTGGAAACTTAGGGAAAGTTTGGCTACAGACCTAAAAGAGGTACTATTCATGCCCTACTGGATTTTATGGAATCAATTTAGAAGTGACTTTCAAGAAGATCCTCCACTCCACGATAATTCTACACTGCCTATACTTAGGAATCAGAGGAAGAATGCTAAAATTCTTGAAGAACTACTTGTCAAATAGAAAAATTAAAACAAGAGTCGTAATTCAGTTTCGGGTGAAGTAAAAATTCTCAGTGACATTTTCCAAGGCTCTGTTTTGAATAGCATTTTATTTAGCGTAGCACTTAGTGACATACTGAAAGCACTTCAACTAATGGCTGTGTCATTGCTGATGACATCTCCATATGGACTACACAAGTAGATCTTTTCTGAGCCACTCAACATGTCCAGAACATTTTGCACATCATAAATGGATGGACTGTTAATGGACATCTCTTTATATAAGACTGAATGCGCAGATTTTTCTACAAGATATATACTAAAGAATTTACTTTTAACTACCTATGCATAATCGATTTCTCCGGATCTCCAGTGGAGAATAATAATCATATTAAAAATGTAATACAATGTCTTGTATAATAGGTCTTGGATAGAAATATGAATGAAGGTAACATTCGTAAATTGTTAGATTGCATCTAATTTGAAAAAGTGACATGAACTGCTTTCACAAAAGGTCAGAGGAGGAGATGGTGAAAGAGAGAAGGAGGGATTGGGAACACTATTGGAACAGACGAGTCATGCTTTAGTGAATCATTGTTTGAATAACTTGAGAGGCAGAATAGCAGTCTTAGTGACAAAACTGAAAAGTGGGGTAAAGAAAAAGTTTTTAAAACAATCAGCAGATATTTCATGAAACAATAAATTAAAATAGTGTTTTTCTACCAATGTTATCATTTTAGGGGTAGGGGAATGTTGTATTCAAGTTATTGAGGTTATATTAAACATTTTGACTAAATTAGATTTGTTAGTTTTATCCTATAACAGACAACTCCACTATAACCAATTTACAAATCATCACCAACAAAACTTTTCAAAATTAAATTTTATTAGAGTGGCTATCAAGATATAGCGAGCTATTAACATCAGACTAAGCAGTGTTTACAAAATACAATTTATTGTTAAAATTATACCTGAACAGGTCCTAAAAATGTGCCAACAGCTAGCAAGTTCCCTTCTTGAATCCAGTTCAAGGAACAAACATAATCAGGTCCTTCAAGCTCCATCAGCTGTTCAATCGTACCAGTGGCAGCATTCCATAAGTACACACTGCTTCCTAGAGCTACAGCTAGAATATTATTGGGACTCCAGTCAATTAAATTTAAATCTGTAACAAAAGTAAATTAAAAAAGTTAAACAACAGGTTATTAAACACACTACTCTACTGCATATCATTATTTATTATATTAGTAATTGCTGAATTATTGAGATGTCAGTATATTCAAATATGTTGTAATTTTTTCCAAACTTCTTTTGATAAACCATGTTTGAGAAGGTTTACAGAATTCTATTAAAAAAAAGAAAAGTTTAACGCAGAGCAAATTATCAAATCCATCAATTTTGTTTTGGTTATGTATTCGGTAAAGCCAGCTGCAGATGTAATGTGAAGCTTCTATATTTCAACTATTAAAATGATATTATATATTTTCCATGGTTTTTATATACAAACAGTGTGAGTGATTTTTTTAAATATATGGATTAAGTTTATACTAATGTATTTCTTTCCAGCCGGGCTGAAAATATATAAAAAAAGTTACTAGAACATCATCATTAATGGCACTTAATAAACAGTAATATTTTTTTATTACATGCTGCTCCACATAACACTTCAAATTGAAGTAGGAAAACTTCCCACAAGACTTTAAATTTTAATAGTTTATCCAGAAAACGATAGTTCAAAAATAGATGAATGAATGATTAATGTAGAAAAAATAATTTTCATAATAGAACCAAAAGAGTTCCAGTGGATACGAGCCTTTGTGCTTTAATAGGATATATCATCCCCCCCATCTCCAAAAAAAAAGTGAAAAATAACTCATCTAGATAAAAGTTCTATGAGAAAATTTAAAAGAAATGTCAACTCACATAAAGGAAGTTAAAATGTGATCATAAATTTGAGTGTTTATTAAACTCTTTTGAGAAAAACCAAAGTGCCATTTTTTTTTTTTTAAGTTTGGATTGGGCAAGTGTTTTGGTTAAAAATTCTTGAATGCACAATATAGTATCATAATTTAAAATAAGTAAATAGCTTATTTTTTTATGTATTAAAAAACAATTAAACTTGATTTAATATGCACACAGCTTTAGAGACCATTGATAACTACAGTTGGTTTAACAACTGGACTGTAATATCTCCTCTATCTACTAATGGTGGAGCTTAGTCTTGGATATGCGAACTCTGGATACCAGGTGATCTCCAGTTTCAATCTAGCCTTACCTAGCCCCATTTATAGACATGGGGGCTCTGTATGGGTGGACGTTCATGGGATTAGCTACTTGTGGAACTTTTATAGAATCAACAAAACCAGAAAAAGTAGATTGGAAAAAGTAGATTGGAGCTTGGAAAAGACAACAAAAAGAGAAGTAACCCGATGGAGGTGGGAAAAATAGGGGTTAAGAACTACCCTGTGGAATCTACTCTCCAACCTCTGCAGCAGGATGTAACCACTCTGGGAGTGCTGAATTATCCTGTTTCGACATCAACAAGAAACGACTCTCAGAAACAGAAAAGTGGAAAATGAGAAGAACTGAACCAGTGGCACAAGAGTTACCTAGAAAACTCCGAAATAGAAAACCACACAGAGAAAATACCTATATGGAGAGACACTCAACCCAAACAGGGGATAGCTCGGAAGAAACAAACCGGGCTGGTCTACAACCCTAAAAGGACAAGATCTGATGGGAGTTCACCCAGAGCAGAGGAAAGAAAAATACCTCGCTACAATGTTAAGATGGACAAGAGTAAGGAAGGCAAGACTGGAGGCTTGTCCACAAGGATGGCGATAGTTCCATCAAACTTTCCAGAGAAAACTCTGAAGAACAATCTGATATCATCAGGAGATCATTGTAGGAGACATACTGTCCTATGAGGAGGAAGTACAGCTCCCAAATTCCAAAACTCTAATCTGGAACAAAAAGCTCTCCTCATCAAATGCATGGATGAAAGATGAAACAACCAAGAAGTAGCTGGTAGATAAGATCCCTTAACCCTCCAAGTGCTGATTATATTAGTCCTCAGTGCTAAGCTAATTCAACGCTCTGCGCAAGGCTTTTATTATAACAGGAAATAATACACTTTTATTGGCTGAAATATGACACATTATACATCAATATTTTCAGGAAATCCCATAGAACAAAATGAAATAAAATTTAAACATACCACTTTAAAACTGAAGTCTGCTTCAACTCATATCCGCAAAAAATAAAAAATAAAAAATTTCTTTTGTCCATTTAGTGACAACGTAGGCAATAACTAAATTATGATAATCCAATTTCTAATATAAACAAAATGTAGCAAATTTTGTTACAAAACTAGAAATGTAACACAAGTACCACTTTATTTTCTTCATAATGTCAACATCGTTGTAAACATTCATACATACACAAACCAAAAATTCAGTAATTTCGCCCACTGTGTGACACCTACATCCAACTTTTGCAAATTAGTGTGCTCTATTACTGTGTCTTTAGAAAGTATTAGCATTTTAACCTTTGAATATCATGTATTTACTAAAATTAGTTATTATAAATATGTAATACACACACAAAATTTTTTTTTTAATTTTGATTCCTACATTGGAGTTACCGCTTTCATCACTAGCGGTATCACTTTCACACAAACAGTTATGAATATCACTTGAATTGCCAAGTTCACTCATTATTATATGTGTAATACTACACTAAAAACACTACTGATACACTAAATAATCATAAAATAAATTGTATTTACCAAAATAATATAAACAAAAACACTAAACAACAATTCACTGCCGGGACGCAGCAGTAAACATCAACAGTAAACATCAAATTGTCTTTTACAGGCTTGCTAATATTGATTTTTTCTTATAACCATCGATAAAATTGTACAAAATTAATAGAGCGTCTTTTAATCAGAGTTACTATATAAAATACATGTAGTTTGGATAAAAGTTACCATTTGTATATCGATTTTAGCAAACCTTGTTTAATTAGATCGCGATCGCGACTTTAGCACTGTGGCGGCGGCAAAAAAGATCGTGATCGCGACTCTTAGCACTTAGAGGGTTAAGCTTAATATTGAAGAGGCATTCGTACTGAAGGTGTATCTAGCCAGGGTGGTGCTCAAAACAACGAAGGTTTTGATCTGGGCACCTACACCTCTAAGGAAACACCCACCAAAACAAGTTTTGAAGATCATTAAAATCCTAAACAATGAGTTAATGATACAGAACTGGAGAATAGTCTATATGAAGCTGAAGATACGTGTTCAGACTCTGGTACTAGTGATAACAAGGCATCAATGAAGACACTTCAAGCAGTGGGATAGAGAGTGCATCTGGGCCTTTCCAAAGCGGACTTCAGAGTAATTTCCAATCCAAGGAAGGATTAGGATAGTTCAAGCAAACCTTCATCATACTAGGCTGCAACCACCGTCTTACGGAGGCTGCTTGAGCAGGAACAAGTCAATGTCACCCTAATACAGGAACTATGAGTGACAGAATTACAGGGCTATTCATCAGTGGAGGTAAATTAGTATATGGTAACTGTGTGTGGGCTCAAGTTGGAAGCAGATATTCACTTCTGCTTACTTCCCACATGATCTAGCTGACAAATCACCACCCGCTAAGTTAAAGGTGATAGAGCACTGGATGGGTGGGGACGTTGAACTCCTGGTGGGAGCAAATCCCAATGCACATCAGTATAGTGTGAGGAAGTAATAATATAAACTAAAGAGGTGAGTCTTTACTTTTTTATATTGTAGCATCTAACCTTTATATTTTTAATAAAGGAAATACACCTACTTTTGTTACTAAGACTAGAAGTGAAGTTTTGGATCTAACACTTGGAACCAATGATATATACAATTCTGTAAATAAATGGTATGTGTCAGATGAGCAGTCTGTCATGTCAGAGACATATTATTACAGAACTTGAAGTAGATAATATATTAGTTAAAGGAGTCCTTTCATGAAAATTATCCTCTTACACAGAGAGTGAATGGGGGGGGGGGGGTAAAGCCAAGTGGTGAAATCAATCACTTTTTGACCAAAAGAGACAGGTCAGACGGTTGTTTAATATAGCCAAACATTTCAGTTGATGGGAGACGTATAAACGGTTCCTCATTGCTTATAACAAAAACATTAAAAAAGCAAGATGTGAATCTTGAAGGAAGTTCTGTTGGGAATTAGATTGGATTGCCCAAGGACCACGATTTCATAAGATCCTTGCCTCAGATCAACTTAAACAAATGGCTAGTCTTATAGGCCCAAATGGTAAGTTTACAGAAACCTGGTAGGAACAGTTAAGTCAACATGTGTAGGGTCAGGTTTATCATTGCAGATTGAGTTTGGGAACAGAACTAAATCTGTTCCTATACTTTGGGATTATAAAGGATTGCCATAAAGGATTATATATAAATTGCCAAATTTTCGGAGCAGTTCTGGGAGAGAAAATATAAACAACAAAAATATTAAGAAAGGATCAGAATGGGGATATAGGATTTTCTTCAAGCCAATAGTACATATTCTTAATTCGGGATTCTATCGGGATGGGAATTTAAAATTTACTTTCAGGAATACCTGGTTGAGTATTGGTTAAAATTACATAATTTAATTTAATTATTGACAAGAAGAACTAATTAAACATAGTTCATACATTAAAAGTTTTGTAATCCAGGAAAAAAAAGTGTCAGGCCGATTGGGCTGACAATTTATAACCTGATTTAACTGTTTATTATACTCATATCAGCAATGTAAATAAACACATTCTCTGTTTAGCATGGTTATCGACAAGCCAATGTAGTTCATCTAATTGCTGCTAAGAAGCATCTACTGCCACACAGCGAAGAAAATGGGAAACACTGCTGATGACCAATTGTCAGCCTGATTTGCCCAACGGCTTACCTGTCCCACCAACATGGTGTCAGGCCGATCGGGCTGACATGGCAGTTAACGTGTTAAACTTGCTTCAAATTCTGTCTTAAATGCGTCCTTACCAATAATTATATTTGATTAAAATCAAGCTTTTAATGATGGTCAAGGTTAATTAGTTTGTTTTTTTTTACCAATTATTCCTGAACCGTATATATTTTTTTAATGAAATTTTTCGCATAGAATTGAGTCATTAATCTTCACATAGTATTAACCCTCGACCTGGTGGACAGCCCAGTTTTAACAAATGACCGGGTCGTGGCAACTGTCATGGCTCACTTCACCAATATGTATGGAACTATAAAACACGTATTTTGCAATTCAACATTACGCCCACTTAGACTTGTCCTATCACAATAAATAAAATACCGTTGGAAAGCTAATGTTCCGTAGATGCATAATCATGCAAAAAAACCACAAAACGTTATAAATAATATTCCAAAAATTGCTGAAGTTCACTTATTTTTGTAGCGTAAAATCGTAAATTTCAACTCTGCACCTTTTCGTAAAACGCGACGCCATTTTCCCGATATCATTACAACTCTATTTATCTGTCATTTAAGTCAACTAAAACACTGTTCCATAGATCACATGTTTCTCTTTCTAACCGTAGATTACAAATTCTTCTGCATCTCAAAGATGCAGAGATATATCTATTTGACCAGAGAACAAACGTGACGACACGAAATTCATTTGGCATTCGCTTCACTTTACGAAATGACGAAATTCATTTTTCCTGTTAGTAAAACGACTTGTTCTTTACAGTATGTTGTAGGGGAAATTCCATTCTATAAGTTGGTACCACTTGATATAGGCAAATACTTACTAAGAACGCTTTGTATTGATGCCCAAACGAAGCAAATGTGTGACGTGAAAAATGTAAAATTGGGCTTGGCGCATATTGTTTTGGGGTTAGATATTTGTTATTTTGAAGGTTTGTGTATACAAATTGTATATAAATTGTGTATACAAGTTACAATATATGTGTTTTTATATCTAAAGTTTATGTTTTTGAGTGATAGTTTAGTTTTTCAACGGTTCTTATTTGGGATAACCTAGGCCAATATTGTAAGTCTAGCCTATATGCACATTTTCTTATATTTAGTGTTTTATATGATTATACAAGTGAATATGTGTGTTATTCTTTGTAAAGTATATATTGTCTTAGTAAAATCTAATGATTTTTTCTTAGGCCTAGCTTTAGAAAGTTACTAATTACGCCTAAATGTCAAGAGTTCAAACCTAACCTCAAGCGTCAGAATAGCAAATTTTGGAAAATTGTCATTCGTATATTGAAAATCTAACAAATTTTTTTTCCCCCTAAATATATTCACAAATATATGACAAATGTCAAGTAATGGTTGGAAAAATTCTGATAAATCTATTAGTATGTTTTTGATTACCATTTTTGTGAAATTTCTGCTCCATTACTGTTAGATTTTTTGGTATTTGACCAAAAAACTCCAAATGTGATACATCTAACATTTTTTTCACTACACACCTACATTCTATGCACCTTTCTGAAGATAATGATATATAGTACTCTTGTATAAAATATATATTACTATTTTTGACAAATTATTGAAAGAAAAAATATCTTTTGACATTATTTTATAAAATATGTTTTTAAATTTTTAAAATGGAACAAATTTATATATTTTTTTTCCCTAAATATATTCACAAATAATACACAAAAATTGTGTATATCTTAGAAATAGGTAGTAAGCTATTGATTTTGGGTGATACAGGTTTTTCTGAAAAAAAGTTAATATCATTTCTGACATCTAACATACTTACTCCAAAACCGTTTCAAAAAAAATGTTTTTATTACATAGATGAATTCTATGCATCTTTCTGAGAAAAATTATATCTTATAAGTTAGGTTTTGTATACAAATAATATATTTTATTAATTTTTAAACGAACAAAGAATTTTTAAGACAAATTAACATGTGCCAGAATGAGGGTTAAAGAAGCAAAAAAGATCTAGCACTTTAGGAATTTCTAATGACCTCTTATAGGGTTTAATTTGATCGAAATTGGAAAAGCTGATTTAAAAAAGTCATCTTTTAATACACCTCATAGCTAATTTCAGGATATATAATTATAGACACTTCCTGAAAGAAGAATAGTAGATAAGCATTTGGAACACTACAAGCTAGGTGCCGAATTTTTGCTACTGAAATATGTCTTAATCCTTATAATAGAGTCCGTCGAAATGGCAACTTGGGTCTTTCATGATTTCATAAAAAAGAAACAGTATAGTTACATGGACATTCAAAGAGTTGAAGAAACATGTCCTATTGAAAAAATCTACATACACTGCTACATTTTAAGGAGACAATCGATTGAAGCTTGTATAATAAGATATGCATTTATAAACTATTTCACCTCATAAACATGTCCTTAACAATAATCATAATTGATTAAAAACAAGCTTTTAATGATGGTCAAGGTTCATTTTAGTTTTTTTTGCCAATTATTCCTGAACCATATATTTTTTTTTTTTTTTTTTATTGAGATTTTGTACATGGAATTGAACCATTAATCTTCCTATAGCATTTTAAGGAGCAAAAAAGGCTTACCACTTTAGGAATTTCTAATAACCTCTTATAGGGTTAAATTTGATCGAAATCAGTAGGCATTTTTTTTTTTTTTTTTTTTTTTTTTTTTTTTTTTTTTTTTTAAATCGTCTTTTATACAACCTCATAGCTGATTTTCTTGTTTCTTGCCGAAAACTTTTGAACCAACATTTTTTGAGTGATGGCAACCAAACCTTTTTTTTAGGTTCATGGTACAATTGAGCAAAATTAAATCAAAATTAAAATCGCTAGAGCCGATTCTGAGAAAAAACATTATTTAAAATTTTTTTCTTATGATAGATATCAAATTTTGAGTTTAATAAAAAATACCTGAGTTATGGCCTAAATATCGGTCCTTACACTTGGATAACTAATTTCTGTATAGTAGTTATCTATCCCTTTAAATATTAAACATTATGTGTGATCAGAATCTAAAGTTTAGTACCATTCCCACATATGATACAATTGTTCTGGCCAACAAAGGTCAATGCAAGTATCGATTCACTCAAGTGGCAGATATAAATCACCTGTGTTACTAGTTTATTATTTTGTTCAAAAATAAGTTTATATTTAATACCATTTCAATTTTTAATGCATCGAAAGCATAATACCATTGTTGTTTGAAGAACAAAGCATAGAGGTAACATTTATTTTTACATTCAATGTACATATTACGGTGAAAGAGACTACCACTACTTTTGCAAGATTCAGCTACAAAAATGATTTCAATTTAAAAAATACATAATATTTTGTGAAAAATATTCTGTTCAGCGTACACCCTAAATTGGAAAGGAAAATCTAATCACTTGGTTACATCCCTTTCTCAAATATGAATGTTGTTATCAAGCAGAAGCCATCTTGCCATTTAATCCTTACTCCTACAATTGTGTTATCATCTGTTTAGCGTACAGCCTAAATTGTGAAGGAAAAGCTAATCACTTGTTTACGTCCCTTTCTCAAATATGAATGATGTTGTCAAGTAGAAGCCATTTTGCCATTTAATTCTTACTCCTACAATTGTGTTATCATCTGTTTTATCTACAGCCTAAATTGTGAAGGAAAAGCTAAATCACTTGGTTGCACCCCTTTCTCAAATATGAATAATGTTGTCAAGTAGAAGCTATCTTGTCATTTAATCCTTACTGCTACAATCATGTTATCATCTGTTTAGTGAGGCATGTTTTAGAGTAGTAAAAAACTCTTTAAATCGAAATATAAAAATTTCCACTTCAATATATAATAATGATGGATTTTTTCAATAACGGTCAATACTAACTACAAAGCTGTCAACATAAATATAAAGCTTTTTTTTTTTTTTTTTTTTTTTTTTTTAATCGAGCTAACAGGATCACAGTAAAGGCAGAGAGCTCTATTATTGTACTTCTTTCTTACGGCATTTAATACAGCAGTATAAATATTTTTTGATAAATTGTTTTGAGAGAAATAGACATCTAAGATAATTGTATTAACTCAGATATTTGCAATACAAATAAATAATTTACATACTGTATTTTTTATAATGCCAATGTAATAAAAACTGTAATTTAAACCAGTAAATAATAAAGAAATTAAAACACTTCGTAAATCTTACAGTTTAATTAAAAAAGTCAGTTATCTTTCTTTAATACACCATGGCTTTTCTTGCAGCCGTGTCTTGTATTCTGTGTTGCAGTAATAGCTGTGTTGCATCTGCCTGTCTGTCTGTCACGCATTCAGTACACAGTCAAGAATTTTTTTGAAGCTATTTTTTTGTTGTTTTTATATCGTTTACTTATAAGTATATTTAATATTTATTCTATTTTTCATTTCATTCACCATTGTGGTCAATGAAATATATTGTCATAAAACTATATTTCTTTTTCGTTGACATGACAGTTAATAGAATCTGACAGTTAAAAAGGTGACGGAAAATCGAGTTTCCACGGTATAAACATTATTTGTTTCAACTTACAGTAATCATCTATAATTTCTGGAGCATCCAAAATTCTATCTGGTGTTTGTGGTATGTATCTAGTACTTCCTTTAGCAGCTAAAGGTGTCTTTGATTGGCTATAAACTACTTTAAGTGCATTCGTGTAACCCTGAAACAAGAAAACACAAACAAAATCTATTATTATTTGTAAAAAAGAAAAGAAAAAAAAAGTATATAAATTATAATAAACTAAGGCATACTAACCTGAATATAAATTGACCAAATTCCAAGAAACAGAAAGATTTACAAAACTATAATAATAATAAATTAGTTTGGTGTGATTTATTATCTGTTATTTATTTATGAGTTTTCGTATTATTTCTTCTTCTTCTTGATCAGCAAGTTTTTAGCCCTGAAGGGCCAATCTCTCGATGTTTCTTATGTGCCAAATCTCAGAGAAGTGGATTGATGATTATTATTGCCAGTAATACGTCTCTTCTTCTTTGTTCCTTTAGCGTCAATTTAGCCATAAACAAAATTTCCTCACCCACCATCTCAGATTTTAATGAAACTTGCCTCATGTTATGGCTATTCAAAGTTTTGAGGTTTTTGACATTTTGCAGTTCGGATCTTATGAGACAAGAAGCGTCAGTAAAAATAAAATAATTTGTAACTGGTTTATTTTACATCCATTCGTTGTGAAATTTTCAAATTTTATTCTTTAAACTACAGGGATTCCAGAGAAAAATATAAAATGCCTGTAAGGTTAAACATTTTAGCAGGGAAAAAATCTTTTTTTTAATTTCTAAAATTTAAAAAAAATGAAAACATGGTTTACCGTTAAACTCAATATCTTAAAAAGAGAAAGAGATAATCCCATTTTTTCCCTTCTAAATAATCCTGATAAATTTCCCAATTTGTCACAGTGGCCAGAAATCCATTTAAAGGTTATAATTTTATTTTTTTAGTAGTTGAAGCAGATGGAAACTTTCTTTAACTCTAAAATAATTATCTGTAATGTTATACTGTATAATTGTTTGTAGCACTAACTTTGAGTCAGAATACAAATCTTCATATACTCCAAAGACAAACAATATGCATGAGGTTATTGATATTACCTTGTTCACATATGCAAACAATATGTGGTTGATATTGCCATTCAGTATCCAATGAAAATCTGGAGGATAAGGTGATGGAATATGTTTCTACAGTCTAAGGAACATAATAACCACCACCTAACAGGGCCTGTGTCTCAGTCTTTGTAACATCTAGTAGCAGAGAAATGGAAATATTTGGGAGTCTACACCTATGATGAAATACAGTTCTCAAAAGGTCTTTCCTCAGGAAAGGAATCAACTGATCATGTACTACTTGATATATTCTATTTACTGCTTGGCTAAAGGATTACCTATGTTTGTTTACAGTTGAGACAATATGATGTGAGGGATTCTTGATTGGGAAAGTTTGGTTCTTTAAATTTGATCCATATGCGTTTAACAATATCAGGGGTTCCATATTCAGTTTTATGTATATGTAATTTTTGGAGTAGTAAGGGGACATCCAAATAACTTTTCTCTACTTGTTGGAATTTAATTATACTTATTTGAAATAACTGGGCGCCATTCTGTGAGAACCACAGACACTTATTTATTTTTTCAGGATCGTGGACACTATAGGGAAAATGTACTGTAAATAACAAACTACAGTACATTTACAGTATATGTATTTGTTAACAAACTACAGCTGTTAGGAAATACTCAGATTTAATACTTATTTGTAGTATTTATGTATCCTGAAAGTACACACATACAATATAATATAGGGAGTCATTATAATATATAGGTGAATCATTTAAAATCTAATACATACAATGGTTATAACAAAATCATATACGTCTGGATATCCCTCCTGAAAATTAAACATACAATTTAGATCGATACTTAAAACTATAACATCTTATACATATAATAATATTATCACATATGGAATTGTTTCAGTCTTTAATGTTTTCGAAAATTTATATTACTTGTTTTTTTAATAATTATAGTTCACATGAAATTGTTTTACTTAATTCAACACTTTGAATTGTCTTGTGTCAGTAAAGCCATTTACAATTCATAATTATAGAGAACGCAACAACGTTTATACCATGCAAATCTTAGGTGTCTATACCAGCTAAGCTCTGACGCTATTATAATTTCAACAAAAAACTGTTAGGTGATACTGCTCATTTGAAGCGTCGCTCTTGTAGCTGTATCGTTCTGGTATTGAGAAGTTCTCGTGTAGGTGAGAGAGCCAAAAACAGGACTTCTCTCACCAGACGAAGATGAGCGAATGTCTTTCCAAAATCATACTAAACCCCTCCAGATCTCAGAACATTGACATTGGTGGTATTAGTTACAAGTTACACTGCACTAAATTTAATACAACATACTACTTAGACTTATTTGCTTCTATTATTAATTAATATTTTATAATCTAAAATTTTACAATTTTCTTACAATTATGCATTTATTTGATTATTTCATTCATAATGGTACATTTGCTCATAGTTCTGCAACATTAACCAGATTTGGAACATTGTCCGTCCGTCCATACGTTACTTCAATAAATGATCACAATACTCGTATGAAATAAGTTGTTTACGTCATATCTTGTTACACCTCGCATATTGAACAAAGTACTAACCCTAAAATGTGGAATGTTACATGTCTCCTTAGATTTCACAAGCATAAAAACCTTTAGGAGGAAGTAAGCTATATATAGTTATCTCAAAGTGACCTTATCTCCTTCCCAAAATCTGTCCGCCACTGCTTTAACTACATTAATATCCTTCAGACATGTGTCTGTCAACGTTTCTGTGTTTTCTTCGAAGTTTTTCATCCCGAGTTACTCCCAAAATTTTTGATAAAAGTTGTACTTAATATTTTTTCTAGACAAATGAATTTATGGTTTATATTCTATTATATCGGGTGAGCCAGAAGTTACGCAACCCTAAATTTGAAAACATATTGTAGCGGGAAATTTGATTTCTTGCCGGCGGGAATCCTTGTGTTGATAACGGATGACATTGTGGGAGATTTATAGCATATGATACTCTAGCAATATCCCTCCTTTTTGATGTCAGTGGTGAGTTAGCTGTGTGCGGACAAACATCCGTTTTTTCCAGGCTGAACATGCGTTCATTCTTGAAAGTTATTTTAAATCGCAATCATTTTTTAAATGTCAGGAAGACTAAAGGGTAGTTTTTCCTGAAACAAGGGTACCTTAATAAATCAATGATTTCATGCGTAGTCACTCGTTTAAGAAATAGTGGTAGAGCGAATGATTGTGAACGTTCCAGCCGACCTTTGGTGTTAAGTGATGCCTCTTAGGAAAATATCCGTGCATCCTAGCTATTTCCACCAAGAAAGTTGATACGAAAACTGTGTCAGCAAAACGGAAGTCGTACAGGAGTATTTGCAGAGCCACAAAGCAGCTGCAACTCGTCCGTATCTCATTCACTTTATGCATTAGCTTCAAAAATCTGATAGGGGAAAAAGATTATATATCTGTCAATGGTTTTTGTGTTTTATTCGTAACAATGTTCGGGTGTTGAATTATATTTTCTAAGGCAAAACAAAAATGAAAAAGCACTTATAATTTCACAAACAATTTATTGCTACAGCTGTTTTGCCGTTAGGCATCGTCAGACAACTAAGAACTAAAAACTAAAATACAGGTCAACTTAACACTAACATCTAGGAATTAAGGTGGGGATGAAAGCAGAGGTGGGCAATGACCTGGTATTACCTGAAAGGGACATGGATAAGAGAAAGTTTTCAAACAATAGGTTTTAACAAAGGGGATGGGTTATTGACTTGTTTGAAAACTTTCTCTTGTCCATGTCCCTTTCAGGTAATACCAGGTCATTGCCCCACCTCTGCTTTCATCCCCACCTTAATTCCTAGATGTTAGTGTTAAGTTGACCTGTATTTTAGTTTTTAGTTCTTAATTGTCTGACGATGCCTAACGGCGAAACAGCTGTAGCAATAAATTGTTGTTTGTGAAATTATAAGTGCTTTTTCATTTTTGTTTTGTCTTATTATGGACTTTCACCGAGTACCGACTGTAGTCACACTCAATATTATATTTTCTGCTCTGATGAAGCATGGTTACATCTAAGTGGCTATGTAAACAGTTAGAACAACAGATATTGGAGTTCAGACAAACCTCACATTTTTCATGAAACCCTGTTACACTAACAAAAGGTTGGAGTTTGGTGTGCAATTTCGCGGAAAAAAATTGTAGGCCAAATTTATTCACAGAACCGATAACAGCTGAACGTTACCAGAACATCATTTTGCAATTCGTAGCATTGTTAGAGGCTGATGAACAAGACTGCTGGCTGCAGCAAGATGATGCAACAGCGCACACAGTTAATGGAACCATGATAATATAATGTGAGTTCTTTGGTGGACACATCATTTCACATAAACTGTCGCCGCTTAGATCCCCAGATTTATCTCTCCCCGACTTTTTTTGGGGGACATATGAAGGATAATGTCTATAAGAACAACCCTCACACAATCAACCAACTGAAGCACAACATCCAAGACGAAATATCCCGCATAAGTGTAGCAACCTTCAAAAAAGTAGCAACTAACGTGAAAAAACTAAGTTGCAGCAGATGGAGGACATCTATTGTGAGAAAATTGTGAATATGTTATACATTATATATTACATTAATAAGGATTTTTTGAGAATATTAATTACTGGGTTGCATAACTTTTGGCTCACCCGATAGAGTACTTTGTAGTGAATAAAGTATATTCAGTTTTTTGTGAAGAGATCTTCATACCCAATTTTTGAGCCCAGATTGATAAGATATGATTCCTTTTTGTACAATTTGGAGTAGCCAATTTTGGGTCTGTTTCAACTGTCCAGACAGTTAGATCATCAGCGTACATGCTATATGTTACTCCTACTGGCAAAAATTTTCCAAGATCAGGCATCATTATATTAAAATGTGTAGGACTCAGGACTGAATTTGTGTAAAGTTATTTAAATTTAGAAATATAAATAAGTATAATAATGTGTTTCAGTGTGTTGTTTAAAAATTTACAAATACATTTACTCTAGTGTTAGTTAGCACACTAGTTACTAACAACATTCCATTTTTAATTAATTCTAGATGTATTTGGAATAAATGTCTTAACAAATATTTAGATGTCTACAGGATAATACTGCACAGACAAATAGTTATGCGCAACCTATGCATATTAATCTCTGTTATTGCCAAAATTAATCAAAATAAAAACTCAAAAAAGTAATATCAAATGGTTTACATTATAACATTTAAATACACTTTATTTGCTATTTATAAAAAAGTTTAAACTAACATCTTCCTGTTACATCAAACAGTACATATGTCACAATTTTATTCTTATATTCTGAAATAAGAAAGGAAATTGTAGATGAGCCATCATTGAAAATAAACTTTATCCAAGAATTAACTCTGTAACATAAAGTGATATTAACAATTGCTGTTAATTTTCATTGCTTTGATACAAATAATTCATCTATAGAGTTACTTCAAGCACCAGGTCTTGGAACACCTCAAAAATATTTCCCTATCAACAATCTTTCTCACATCAGGTCTTTTAAATAGTATGTATGATGTATGTATATAGTAATATAAAATATTATATACATTAATTCTGTTATCTCTAGTAAGTTACCTCTGGAGGTGCTGGAGCTTTCTTCTGAAAAGCTAATATTCGAGTATTGTTGATATCACGTCCATGTAAATTCTCAGCCATTGCTCGTTGCATTTCTTGTTGTGAAGGACTTAAAGGAACTTCATTTTCTTGATGTGCTATCTAAACATATTAACATCAATGAGTTAGTGGAACAAAGATGAGGTAAGACCGTGAGAGTGAGTATAAATTTTAATGTTAAAATATATTACTCATCAGAGTTATCACAATATTATATACTGTTATACCGGGTGAGTTGTTAATATCTCTATTTCTGCAAATACAAATGTTATGAACAAGACCGGATGTACAAAGAGTTGCAGATTAACCTCTGTATTATGAGGAACAGAGCAAGAGGATTTGTTTAATTATAAGAGGATACGAACAATTATATATAAGTAACCACTCACTTGGAAATTTTTCTAATTGCAATAATAAAGTAGCCTTGCTTTAATCTGGCACTTCCAGTAATCCGTCGATTACTACATCATGCTTAGTCTTCATATATAATACAATAATTGGGTGCCAAATAAGCAATGCAATACAATACTTGCATTAACAATAATGTCATTCTAAATTTAGAAATTTAACTACACTTCTGTGAATTACTGTACTCATTTCTACTCGGCAGCTCTCGTATTTCATACAGCAATAGCACAATGCATCACAAGATACGGGTTAGAGTGTATCTACCGTTTGTTTTCATTAGTGCTTTGTAACATAACGTATGGAAGTGCACAATGTCTAGACCTACTGAAAAACGCAAACATAAAACTTTATCTTCACTACGAAGGTAAAAACTATATAGAGGGGAGTCAATGACAAATTTAGCGGAATTTTAAAGTGTAGGACGAGCAACAATCTACAACATTAAAAAAATAAATAAAAATTAGTGTTGTACATCAAAAATCTTGAGTGTTAGTGAACAACAAATTATGAAATCTGGCAAGATTCCAGAAATTTAAGCCCTTTTTATTTGATAAAAAAGACAAAGAAATACATCAATTTCTGGCAAGATAATGCGTGAAAAAGCTAATATTTTTTTATAAAAAATTAACAAAGAAGGATGACTCTAAAGTCAGTGACGGGTGGCTAGATAAATTTTAAAAAGTCTACGGAATTCGGTTTTGTTCTATTTCTGGTAAAAAACTGTCATACGATATAGATTCAGTTAACTCCATTCATAGAAATTTGAACATACAGTAAATGAATTAATTTTAGGGCCAAATCAAATGTATAATGCAGATTAAAATGGTTTATTTTGGAGGATATACACAAAAAACTTTGGTATATAGAGCTGAAAAAAAATGCACCAGGAAAAAACTGGCGGAAGATACAATAAGGTTTATGCCTTGTTGTAATACAAATGACAGGCTTAAACTAAAATGATTAGTTATCGGAAAATCAAAAAATCCTTGTGAATTCAAAAATGTTAACCTACCGGTCATTTATGAAAATCAATCGCGAGCTTGGGTAACAAGAGAAGTTTTTTAAGAAAAATTTTGTACTATCTGTTAAAAATTACTTAAAGACACAAAACCTTTTACATAAAGCTCTCCTAATTTTGGATAAAACCGGGACGGTTTAATAAAATCATGCTTCTACCTCCAAACTGCACTCCAATTTTACAACCAATGGATCAGCATTTCATACAATTTATAAAAATTCATTATTTAAAAAAAACTCATTTAGGTTTTGTTGACAAATAAAAATGAAGATATTTGTTTTCTGAAATCACTCAATCTAAAAAATGTTATTTTTGCACTTGCCTAGGCTTGGCAAAAAAAACTTCTATATCTACAATAATTTCTTCATGGAAGTAGTTGTAGTCTTCATATGAGATGACTTCTGTTTGATATTGACTCTAGGTATGCCGGAAATGACGAAACTTTTTATAACAACAAATTATGACTAACGACAAAATAATAAATGGTGTACATGGTAACAACAATGAGAAACAGACAAACGATGATGATGTTGAAAGATATGAAAACGGAACTAGACATGATGAAGCCGTGAGTACATCAATGTAAGTTTAAAATGGGCAGTAGAAAATGACATTTCAGCAAATGATATTTTAGTGCTTATAAAACTGCAAGAAAAAGCAATTAAAAGTTCTTTTACTGCAATAAAACAATTCACAATTATTTCCAAAAAAAAAACAAAAATTAATTATTACCAGTTTGAACTTCTAATCTAATTTTAATATACACTTATACAAAATATTTTTAAGTGTTTTATTATAGTATTTCAATTCAATCAGTTGTTTTTCACATGTTAAAATGTTAATTTATTAAAATAAAAGTACTGTATAGATAAAGGTATGTAATGTGTTATTCTTTGTTTTTATTTCTCATACCAATAATTTTTCATTCATTTTTTATTAATCAGTCATTTTCACTAATCATTTTCGCCAGTAGCGATGTTCAATATATGCTGAATTATCGCGAGCCTACTGTACTTAATATATCGAAAAACAAATGACTTATCAATAACATGTAAATACAAAATAATTATTCTTTATTATCTCCTAAATATTAAACATCCAAAATCAAAATATTTTATGGTGCAGCTAGTTACATCTTGGTTGCATAATATCAAAACTCTTTTTTTTTCTTTTTTTTCCCCCATTACTACACTTTTTCAATAAAATTTAACAATATGAAATTGGAATTATACCGAACAAATAAAAATACCCAAAAGATTCTACTTTTTATAGGATATTCCAAAGATTCTAACAACAACAAATTAATTTAAATTAACCCAAGACCTTAGGTTTTACGTGCCAATGCTCTACCAACAAGGATATTTTTCACTTAAATTTACCCAATTATTATTTAATTAATAATACTAGCTTGGTAAAAAAAATGTATAGGCGTTAAAATCAATAAATGAATAAATTCATTATTCATAAAAGGACATCTCACCTCTGCTCAAACTTCACTTCTTTACTGCCAAAATAGAGAAAAAGGCCTGATCAAAAATCCCTTCAACATCACCACACACGCCTGACTGAACAAAAAGCCCCCCCCCCCCAGCATCTGTATACTTTTGAGACAAAAGCCTCCAATTTTTTGTCTCATACATTTCAAAACAAACCTCTGCTTTTCATAACAGTAGCGCATTCCTACAGCAAGGTTCACATTCAGCTGTGGTCCAACTGAAATTGGTAATTGCAGCAACCTGAGTTTTTATAAATTATTTTATGCAGTCGGGTATCTTTAAGGGAATTTGAGTTCAGGATTAACTTGGGTATGGGAGGGGGGGAATTAACCTGACATGTACCCTCGACTACTCAAATACTACAACTCAATCAGCCAGCTTCACAACTGATTAAAACTATGTTACTAATTAATTATAATTCATAATAAATAAAATTAACTATGAATAATATTACGGGAATGATTATTTAAAACTAGGGGTCTAGGAATCAATATTAGTCCAAAATGGGCTTTAACTACATATCTCATATTTAATTTTATATGAAATTTGGAGATACACTGCCGAAAATCCTGGGCTGTCTGACCCATCCTAAAAGGGGCTAATTAGCCATTATTTGGTGGATGAACAATTTGGGATATACCTGAAATATCAGTTATCCTGTAGACAAGTAGACATGTGTGCACTTCATTGAACACATCCGATCTCTTTTGCGGCTGGTGCACAACTCGTACTCTAACCTTGATGCGTGATAAGGATTTACATTGTAATAATGTTGTTGTAATAATTGTTCATGTTAATAATTTGATTTTGTTTAATAAATATTTATGTTGAAATTTCAGTTCCAGTGTTATTCATTCTACCAAGTCACTGAGAGTACAATAAAGAAAGAACTTACTCCCGAGATAAGATTTTTAATTTAAATTCATTTTTCAAAATTGGTAAAGCGAAAGCTTCCTGGCGTATTGAATATGTATATGATGATATTAAAATACAAATAATAAAAACCATTATTTGTAGAAAGGGTAAAGAGTATTTTTATATATGTCTAAAACTAATAAACATTGCACCATCCAATTCCTACTAAAATATACAAAATTTGAATACAGTAGAATCCCTGTTAACCAAAATCGGGTTAACCAGAACCCGAGTCAACCGAAACGGTTCCGTAAATAATTATAAGTATGTAATATGTAAACAGCGAGGCGCTGCGCCAAACCTCTTTCTCCAGAATGAGTGCCAACGTGACTTATCGATGATGCGCGCCGATGCGAGGGACGTTTGACAAGTCCTTGAGATGATTCACCCCATCCCCCCTCACCCCTTCCGGTCACCGACCTGGCAATTTCTCCTTTCCCCGCCCTCAGTCACTGTCACAATAGAGCTGTTAACATTTTGCAGTAGTGTACCGTTTGTGATTAGCAAGTGTGTATGTTTTCGGGTGTTTTTATGTACAGTAGTGTACCGTAAAGGTTTGTGTGCGATGGTATCGAAGTGAAAGCGTGTGGTTATTTCTTTTGCAAATAAATTAGCTGCTATCAAACAAGTTGAAGAAGGTTGTTTGCTAAAGACTGTTGCGGCTAATTACGGAGTTACGTGTCTACTGTCTCGGACTGGGTAAAATCTAAACCTAAGTTTTTAGAGCAAATCGTAAAAAATGGTAACAGAAAAACTTTGAAGACGTCAGATTTTGAGAAAGTTAACGAGGCCTTATTCATGTAGTTAACGAAACAAAGGGAAAAAGGCATGCCACTAACAGGTCCCTCACTACAAGAAAAGGCTAAAATGTTAGCAGAGTTGTTAGGTGACGAAGGGAAAAGTTTTTGTGCCAGCTCAGGTTGGTTAGATCGCTTTAAAAAGAGGGATCCGTCAACTGAACTTGTGAGGTGAAAAATTATCTGCTAATTCAGACGCGGTAGATGTTTTCAAAACAATGTTTGCAGATTACACTCAAGGCTACAGTAAGGACGAAGTTTACAATGCCGATGAAACGGGTGTTAATTTTAAGATGTTGCCTAAAAAATCTCTAGCTTCAGCAACTGAAACATCTGCCCCCGGTCACAAAATGAAAAAGGAACGAATAACACTTCTCTTAGCTTCAAATGCCTCTGGCACTCATAGGTTGCCACCAATGTGCATCGGCAAGTCAACCTCGAGCTCTGAAGGATTTTGTGCCAAACGACTTGCCAGTGTTTTATAGAGCGCAAAAAAGTGCTTGGATGTGCAGTGAGTGACTTATTTGAAGAATGGTTTTTAAAACAGTTTGTGCCGCAAGTTGAAAAGTTTTTAGCTGAAAAGGGTTTGCCGAAAAAAGCTATTTATAATGAGCCCTCGTATCTCAGTGAGTTAAAAAAAAGGTGATATTGTTGTTCACTTTCTTCCCCCAAATTTCAGTTGCCTTATTCAGCCTCTTGATCAAAGAGTGATCGAAACATTCAAACGGCACTATCGAGGACTGTTGTTGAGAACTATCCTACAAGATTGCGAAACACAAAATAAACTGATTAATGATGCGCTCAAGGCAGTTAACATGAAACACGTGATTTATTGGTGTGCGGAGGCTTGGGCTAACATTAAAGATGAAACACTTCAAAGGTGCTGGAGGAAGATTTATGACGGACTAGACAAAGAAGAAATTGAAAGTTTTGAAAATTTGACAGAGATGGTTCATAGGATTCCTGGATGTAAAGACATGAATGCAAGTGACGTGGACAAATGGGTCATCGCCGATGATTCTGATGAACTTTCCGACCAAGATATTGTAGAGGCAATGTTGCAGCCAGCTGACAACGCAACAGAAAACAAAGCAGACGACGTGGATGACAGAATCGGCAAAGTGACACCTGACGACAGATTTAATGCATTATAGGTAAGTCAAACAATACTGTATGGCCCAGACACTGAAATTTTAATAGAGATTCGTTTTTAAACAAGTTAAATTACAATCACTTTTATTATTTTAGTTTGCCCTAAAATTTGTGGAACAATGCAACGAGTCGATGCCTACTGACGTCCTTCTAATTAAAAGATGGTGGGACATCGCCGCTCAAAAACGATGCAAAGGACTTAAGAAAAAGCAAACAAAAATCACTGATTTCTGTAATACGTAATGTACAATACTGTAGTAACTTCAGTTGTTCAGTTTATAGTATTTTCTAACCCATTATAACATTTATTTGTAGCTGAAATAAAACACTGTATTATATAGACATTGTTTGTAAATTCATTTTTCCTACACACGATATTAATAGGCTTTTTTAGCATATGACGGTTTAACTGAAAAATTGGTTATCCGAAACAGCTCCCCCCCCCCTTTATTTCGGTTAACCGAGGTTCTACTGTATCTATACCACAATAAAATAAAAACAACTGTTTTTTATATAAAACAAATTAAAGTTTCCATGTTCCTTGCTAAAATACATGCAATCTGATTATAAAAATTATTGATCGTTTTACATTTTTTTTTTTTAAATTAGATTGAATTATTGGAAAAATAAAAAAGCCTTTGCTGGAAACAAATTTAATTTTTTTTTTTTTTTTTTTTCAAATTCACAGTCCTATTCAAAGTGTTCATCACGTTCTTACACACGCCACAGTCAATCAATTTCAAACTGTCCCTTCTATTCACTTTACACCTGACGTTCCTTTGAGACTGTTTTAAAAAACATTTACACTACATTGTCCATAAATATCTTTTAACAAAAATAATACGTCTGACTCACCTTAAGACTGTTCTAAAAACACATCCTACCAACTCAAACGTTCTTTTTCAACTTTTTAGAACATTTACACTACCCTACATTGTTCTTAAATTTCTTCTAACAGAAAATACGGCCTGACAAAGTCAGATGCCACCTTTCAACTGTCCGCTTCACAAGATCTCACAATTAAGCATCCTTTTCATATCTACAAAGTCAGCTAAAAAACTGTTCACATACTTTGCACCATGGACACTACTTAAACCATCCATATGCCAACATGTCCTGTCCATTCTCACAACACAATATATATCACTTAAACATTTATTACAACTTACAACTAACATTTTATACCTCAAATTAATATTTTGGAAATCTATATTGAATTTTTTATTACCCTTGTTTTAATATTTATTTTCAGTTATTCATTTGACTCACGTGGTCTTCTCTATAGACCAATTATAAATCTCCCGGTTTATTTTCATATTTCAAATTTTAAAACAACCATTTCTTTAGTATCCAAGTTAAAGTTAAAATTTAAGGATTACAACTTACGTCGTCTTTTCTTTAAACCAATCATAAAATTCCTTTTTTCCCCTTGTTTTAATCTCAAAGCAAAATTCAAAAATTGAGTATCACACATTATGACCAGTTTATAGAACATTTATGTGAGTGAGTGAGTAAATATTTTTGATTTCTATGTAGTGCAATAACTCCCATATTTACTCTGAAATGGACAATACATGTATTAATATATAGAAGGTATTATAAAATTCATAGTAGGCTATAACTATAGATATCAAATAAATTACCTTAAAATGTCCCAGCTCAAAATTTGAAGCACAGCGACTGGGAATAAACCTATCTCCACCTTGAGGAGACTTGCCAGCTTTCCCTGGTGTAGCTGCTAAACACACATAATAAACACGGTCAAATTTAACTTTAAAACTTGTCTCATTCATAAGTCTTTAGAATAGCATTGCATTTATATATAAAAAATCTGTTCTTGAAAAATAATCCTCTTAAAAAGCTTGTAGTTGAATAATAAAAAAAGTTTTTTGGAATAATATTTGTGATTTATTTTTCTTGTGGATTGGTCATTAACCCATCATAGCTTCGTTATTGGGGATATCTGACCATATGAATGGGTCAACTACCTAAATAATAGTATAGTTAATATTAGACAAAATTTGATATGTTATCATATATTTCAAGTTTTGAAGTTTCTTTTTTTCAATAACTTCAAAATTCTACTACTAGTATACAAAATATACAACATATATATATATAGTAAAATAGTACACAAACATCAGATTTACCTAAGTCCTGACCTTATGATTTAAGTCTTCAATATGTATACCAAAAGTCAGACTAACTATTGATTTGCTTGGTAGATGAATTTAGATAAACAATTATCTTTTTTGACTTACAAAATATCAATTGAATATGAAATATTTTGAACTAGTTTTGTTCATATTTAAAAATAGCTTTTCAGCTCTACAGGGTAATCCAAAAATCTTACATATGTACACCTATTTCAAATCTAGCAAAAAAAATGGATTTAAATTCTATAGAAACTTATAAACTTTTGTTCCCTTTGTTCATGAAACTCAACGAGTTGTGGAATTTATAAAGGAAAAATTCCCTTAAGTAAACAGTTTGCTCTACTTTAGCGATGGTTGCACAGCAAAATATAAAAATTGTAAAAACTTTATTAACCTATGCCACCATGAAAGTGATTTCAATTTAAGTGCTTCGTGGTGTTTTTTTACAACCCGCCATGGAAAGTCCCCATGTGACGGCATCGGTGGTACGGTGAAACGTCTGGTTGCAAAAGCCAGTCTTCAAATGACATCTGGCAATGCAATAGATGATGTCCACAAGTTTTTTGATTTTTGTAAGACCAGGATTGAAAAAATTCGTTTCTCTCTAATCAGTAAAGAAAAGTTATCAGAATCAAGGAGAAGCCTTGAGGAACGTTTCTCAAAAACCAAAACCGTGCCTGGAACACGCAGTTTCCACCATTTTATTCCAAAATCTAAGGGTCAAATTGCTACGTATCAAATTGCTTTAAAAACGTATCAGCTTTGATGAGAAATTGAGTACAGTATATGATTTTGCAAATGAATTACCATATCTGAAAATGGTAGATATCAGTGTAAATGACTACATAGTGTGCACTTATGATGACCATTGGTATTTCGGATTATTGATGGGAAAAAATGAAATTGAGTGTGACGTCCATGTTAAATTTGTGCATCCCCACGGACCTGCAAAATCATTTTACTGGCCTTCAAGAGAAGACATCTGTTGGACACCGCTATGTAATATAGTCTCATGTGTCAATCCATCTGTAACTAAAGTCTCAGGGAGGATGTACTATTTCCCTGAAGAGGTAGTTCAATCAGTTGACATACGTTGCAAGGAAATGTTAAATCACACATGCACCAACATATAAAATCAAAATAACTTCTGAACTGTTAAAAGTCCTGTATGATTTTCACCAAAATGTACTATGCCAATGAGCCCTTGTGTAAATAATAAATGTATTTCTTTGTAAATAAATTATTAGCATATCACCTGCTGTAATTTTATATTAATTTGGTGTACAGCCTAATATAATAGTTGATGATGTATATTTTGACATTAAATATGTTGAGGTCAGTATATATTTAGTGTTTATTGGGCAATATTATTAATACTGTATCAGATATTATATTGCAATTGGAGGGAATAATGGAGGTTTTAGACTGGATAAGAAGTTTAAATTAATTGACTTTGTACGATTTATTCAACATTACCTGGTTTTCCACTTTTAGGTCATTTTAAAAATATTATCAGGTAAAAAACCATTAATTTTATTTCAGATTATTTTAGTTTACATCTTTATGGTTAATTAAACAAAAAAAAATACTGTGGTTATTGCTATGCCTTTGGTCAATAATCGCTTTTAAAGATTTTCTCTTTGTCGATTAAAAAATGTCTCAAAATTTAAGTTTACCAAAGCATTACATAGAAATATAAAAGTGATAATTAACCAAATACATATTTTCTATAATCTCCTGACTTTTCTGAACATTTTGATGAAAAAATTATTGCTTTATGTCAAATATTATAGAAGTTATGGATTTTTTATTATAATAACGTCACCGAAAGTGATAGCCTCGGAAACGCCATTTAAACACTATTTTGCTAAATTTCAAAAAATTATAACTTAAAAACTATTAAAGATAATTTTTTTTAACTTGGTATAGGTTATTACGATGGTTCAAATAAGCAAATAAAAAAAAATCAGCTAAATCTGACGTCATGGGTGACATTTCATTTTTTTACTGGATGATTTGAAATGGAATGACCCTAATTTAATATCAAAAGTTCAGTTCTCATAAATAGTTATTTATAAAGATCTTAATTGGAAAGTCTGCAAGATCTGATGTAGATTCAATGGATATGTGAAAATTAGAATTTATATAACCTTTAGGCTTGGCTAAAATTTTATAATAATGTATACACTTTATTATTGTTATTTTTTTCTTAAAAGAACTTTCAATCTTTATCTTATTTATTACTTACATAGCAATTATTACTTCCACTGGGTTTTTTATCTGTTTATATTATAAAATTTTCTTGAAGTTGTTGAACATAGGCTTTGTCTATATACAAAAAAATATGGAAGTCCCAGTTCATTGTTGCCCAAAATATAACTTGGATTTTTTACAAAAATTGTATTTAAATTCCATTTCTTAATTTGTATTGAATCTCTGTGTGACTTGATTTATATAAATTTATATATATATGTGTGTGTGTGTGTGTGTGTGTGTGTGTGTGTGTGTGTGTGTGTGAGTGTGTTGCCATGTACCACCGCTCTCACCCCTTTACTTTGTACGTCACTTTATTGCGTACCCAGCTCGACCTTTCTTTATTTTTGGTCGGTGCTTTAGTTTTGGAGTTCGGGTCGGTTCGATCGCGGACAAGACCAAGTTGCTCACTTTACAATTTTACCTTAAATCAAAGTTATTGCAAGACTTGGCTTTTGTAAGTCTGAGTCTGTTCTCATTAACTTACAAACTGAATTTACTAAAATTCTCTGAATTTTATTTCTTTGCTCAATGAATTTACTTTTATAACTTTAACACACTCTCTCTCTCTCTCTCTGGGGAAGTGCCTTTTGGAAGAAATCGGCTCCTGAATTCCGATAATAATTTTTATTTATTTTTATTATATAAAATACCAGAGTACCTTAATAATAACTTTTTAATTATCTAAATATTTGAGAAGGAAATGTTTAAAAACAGTATGGTTAATAAAAAGAATTACCACTTGAGCATAAAATATTTTATGTACTCTAAAACCATCAAACAATTTAAAACAATTAATCTTTTAACAAACAACAAACAAAATCTTTTTACACAATATCAATAGGACACAAAATTCTTATTTATTAATACAAAATTTAAAAATGCTAGACTATTCCAGCTAGGACTACAAATAGTTTTTCCTTGACTGAAATAGTCGTATTTACGTTAGAACACTTATTCTAGACCAAAGCAGAGTTTACTTGAATCTACTGAAGTTAATATATTTAAAATTTCCCCAATGAATTTATTCAATTTAAATGAGTTTACTTTTTACGAATTATTCTATAGATTTAGTGTACCTTCACATTTAACATGAAGGTCTTGAGGTTGTGAAGTTCCTTGCTGTAGATGGTTAACAGTGTCTTCAAATTATCTCCTTTCCAACTCCTGGTTATGTTACAGTTGTTGACTGCTGGTAGTAATTACGATTCCTAGATGATTAGTCTTCCATGTAGATTTATCTTCTTATTTCTTGATTTTCAAAATAGTTAATTTTTATAAGTTACTTTACTACATAAAATACATGCAGATACACTTTCAAAAGTCCCTTACCACACTTGGGAATAAACAAAATAACAAAAAACAAAAAATTTTTGTCAAAAGTAAAATGTTTATTCCTAGGAATAAAAAGTGTATCTGTATATATTGTCACCACAGTGCTCTGGTCTTTGTTTATAAAATACATGGTTTTAAAATTTATTGAAGTTTTTAGAAAAATTTGTAGAGTGACTAAAATAACGTCTTCTCTGCTCGGCGACTGTTACTAGAGTATCGATCTTTCGACCAATAATTTTGGCTCTTCCTTCTTGTGGGAAAGTTTCCCGTAAAAGGTAACCACTTTTCTCCCTTTAGCGAAGCAATGTCTCTTCTACTGATTTTTACGTTTTCGGCTGAATTACTCCGTAACTTTTCTGCTAAAAGCTGTCCTAGGCTTAGTTTTCTTCTATTCTATTAGTTTTATAAATTATTTTTCATTAAAAACCCTTTTAATTGATATTTTAATCTTTTTACTATTTCAGTTTTTTCGGTTGACTGGTTGGTCATGGGAGTAGGGCTACTAATCCGTGACATCACACTACCTAAGCTCAGATTTCCTGTCAAATCTGGAAAACTTTGAATAAGAACACTTTTTCGTTCTTTTTGCTGTAACTTTTGAACGGTTGGTCCGATCTTCAGTTTATCTTCGGATTCCTCTTCTCCACATTCTTGAGGGTCTTGACAAACTTGATTTGACATTTTTGGCCGCGTATTTCTCGAGTTACCGCACTTTCTACGATTGTCCATTTTTTCACAAACTAACTTTTTTCCTAAGTCTTTTTTAAAAATTCTTTTGCACTAAAGTTATTCTCCTGGTCCTATAACGGAAATAACTTTTTAGGTTTTCGTCGTAGTTCTTGGTTCGTGAGTTATCGATGCTTGAAGTCATGACTTTTTGATCATCGTATTTTTCGTATATAAAATCCCCCCCATTATTATTTTTCAACTCTGCTCTGTTATTTTACATACAAATACATCATACATATACATTTCTTATATATAACCTATTACTTTTTTATCCCCTTTAAACTTTAATTTAACCGCTTTTGGGCTTATCTTTTTAGTTTTTGTTATTATTATTTCTCCCCCATTTTAACTTTAATTCTTTTTCTGACAACATATTATTATTCCCTACTATTGTCTTTTCATTTTATATTATTAGGTTTATTTAGTTTATTCCCCTTTCACCATTAAAATCTCAAAAAACTCTCCAAGAATGACTTTTCAAGTGTTTTTTCTCCTTATTGTTATTATTATTTTATTTTTATTGTTGATTATTATTATGTCCCCTACGGTTTATGACTCTATTGCTTTTGATTTTTAATTTTCCCCTTTTTGCAAATTTTAGGTTTTTTAGCTCATCTTATTTCCTTAATAACTTTTTTGTTTTAAGTTCAATTACATTTATTTTTTGATATTATTAATCGACTGCTTCTACTGTATCATTATTTAGTTTTATATTTTACTTTTTTTAAATAAAATTGGAAACACTATAAACTGTTCCATCATGCAGAGACATGCCAGATTTTGGCTTACCTTGCGTGACATCATCGCTTTACCGCTTCCCAATTTTACGATGTTTAGCGTGGCAATTTAAATGGTTTGAATTAGCCTTGAGACGACTGACTTTTTCATTCCGTCTCAGTGTGTGTGTGTGTGTCCAAAATTGGGGCCATATTACTCAATGGTAATCGGTACACATTTCAGTATTTTTCAACGGCCTTAAAACTTATAGGGGTATCTCTGCTATAAACCTTTAGAAAATAAAGTTATAAGCAAATCACTATAATAGTAAAATCATATATTACATTACCTGGAGATTTTTTTGGTGTTTTTGAAGGCGTTTTTAAAGGAGTTTTTTTCTGATGAGCCATGTCTCCACTTCCCAACTTTTTTGGTGTTTTTGAAGAACTAGTGTTGAAAGATGTAGACGACTTAGCTTTTGAAGTGTTAAGACTAATATTCATGTTGCTGCAATACACAAAATTTTGAGATCATAGATAACTGGATTTGATTCTTCTCAAATGGCTACAATTTGAAACTGTATAAAATGTCTCAAATTTAGAACCATTATCATTCTATATATTATAATATATCATTGTCATTATTTATTTTATATATAAGGTATAGATTGTAGCCACTGCAGTAACTCCCTTATTTATTCTTAAGAAGAGAATAAATAGTGCAATAAATTGCACTACATAAAAATAGTCTGTGTTCAAAATATAATAAACAAGAATGATTAATTAGAAAATATAATATTTATCATCTATAGATGTAAAGCATTCACTCCTTCAAAGTAGGCTCGTTTGGAATTCATCATTGTCTCCAGCATCCTTGCCATTTCTGGAACCATATCTGGAATGTTGTTTTTTTTTTTTAAATCATCTAACTGTTCACTCTCATTTTATTTATTTCTTTGAACATCTTAAAAACAGCACCTAAGGTGAGTGCACTGTTATGATGCAGAATTGAGGTGTCTGGGTCTTTGAACTCGGGTCTTTTTATGTACACAAGTCACAAATGGCAAAGAACTACCTAATCTAGTAGTTCATTATTATAGTTTATCACATTAAATCATACTTATGATGGCAATATCCCTTTAATCAAAAGTACAACATGGTACATTTGGGGGGAGAAATTGAACTTTAATATCCCCACTGATGAGATTTTCTTCTGCAGGATGAGATGGCGCATTGTCAAGAAACAAAATCGCTTTTTCTGGCAGTTTTTTTTTCTTTGAGAAATTTTTTCACATCTGGGATGAAATTTTCAAAGAACCACTTTTAAAAAATAAAGCTGTCCATCCACGCACTTTTTTGATTTAGATAAACCACAGGCAAGGATGCACGATTTACATTTTTAAGTGCTCGAGGATTTTTTGCCTTGCCAATTATCATTAAGGGAATTTTGTGGTTTCCAGAAGCATTGCTACAAGCCATAGCAGTTAGGCGATCCTTGCTCTTTTTGTAGCCCTTGGCTGCCTCATCAGTTTAGAAGCTAAGGTTTTGCTCGGTAAAATACGGTAAAACCGTCCTGTTTCGTCAGCATTGTAAATCTGGTCAGGAGAAAGTTTTTCAGACGAAATAATTCGTTGAAAAGTTTCCTTAAACTTTTCACTTAAACTGATCACTAGACAGGCTTTCACCAGTCGCAGATAATTGTCTTATGCCATGCCGAGTTTTGAACCGCTTTAGCCATCCCTGGCTAGCTGTAAATTTGGATCAGGATTTGGTAATTTTTTGTTTAGGCTTGCCGCTTTTTCAATCAAAATCGGTCCAGAAATCGAAACACCACGTTCTCGCTAAGCACTAAACCACATAAATAATGCCTCGTCCAACGATGCATTTTTTATAGTTCCTCTATCCTCTAAACTGTCTTTAGCGATCATTTTGAAGCAAAAGTCTTCAATATTTTTACGATTTTTTTTCCAATCTGACACAGTTGATGTCTTTAAGGCAACACTGTAGTAATCAGGAAATCACGGTTTTGTCAACATTAAATTTTTTATGTTTCGTTCCGGATCAATCCGGATAATCCGGTTGAACGAGGTCCGGATAAACGAGGTAGTACTGTATCCAAGTTTCATCACAAGTGACAATTCTTTCCAAAAAAGCTTCTCCTTCATCCTCATTACGTCTTTTCAGCTCCTGACAGATTTGAACTCTGACACTTTTGTGGTTGTCTGTCAACAGTTTTGGAACCCAACGTGCGCATATTTTGTGTATTTCAACTTGTCATGAATGATTGAGTGGACGGTGCCTACACTTGTATGATAAGTTTCAGCTATTTGAGCAACTGTAATTATTTGGTCTTCCTGAATAAGAGTTTCGGTTGGTTGGCCTGTTTCACATCACTCACATTTGTTTGCCCAAGTTTGTATCGATCTATCCGCTTATAAAAGTTTCCACGGTTTATACAACTTTTCCATATTGTCTTTTCATTTTTTAATAAATTTCAGATGGTTTTGTTCCTTTAGAAAACTAAAATCTAATAACAGCACATTGCTCTTCCAAAGTGCAATCTTCACGGGAACTTGCCATTTTCAAAACATTGCAAAAATAAACAAACATTCAACAATGACAAAACAGCTGTATTAGAATGTTGGCAGTGTTGCCAACTCACAATATTGATAGTTATAAAATTTCCCAGATGATTGTTTTTAAACCTGGAAAGGTTTGTATCTTTACTTATTGAATACCCCTCGTAATTAGTATTTACTGTAACTGGAAATCCCAACAACAGGCATATAAACTCATCACTAAATTATCCCAAATGGACTTAGTGACAAATGGAGTGCCATAGGCCTTTATTAGTAGACATCTGATAAATTATTATTAAATAACTAAAGCTAGGGAATGTAGCTTTATTTTATCTATCTCCTGCATCTGCATAATAATTTACTATGCAGCAAGAAACATTCACTGTTCACACATTACCAAATAGCCACAAGACAGAGTCAAACAAGCAGAAAATTACCTATAATTTAAAACTGATTAAAATCAACAATCCAACAGTAGGCCTAATATTTAAATAGTAATGATTACTAACCAATATTTTTATTTATTTATTTTTTTTTTTTTAGTAGTACAAATAAAATTAGGTAGTAATAATAAAAAATAATAATATCATCATAATCTTTCAACACTGACTATTTTCACTTGAATGTATTTTATTGGGCAACATTGGCTTTTACACAAAAACAACACAATTAATTATTTGAACCAGACGATATTTCCAAGGCTAAATATTCATTCTCAGTCTTCGCATATCTTTTTCTCTTACGCCTAGTGGTGATCCTATTTTGTTTACAGCTGTTATAGCCATTACAATAAAAACACGCATACAGTTTATATAATAACAACAACATGATTCAAAACATAAATGTATTTACAAATTCACTTATAACAAATAAATATATACATTACTGCCCTACACAGCATTTCCTGTCCGACTGTAAAAAGTTCATCAGAACATTTCTATATTGCAAATATTTAAATACATTGTTTTGTCCTTAAAATTGTATTGTCCTTATATTCTTTTATTCTGTTAAATGATAACATTAATATAGTGTTAGGGCCTATTGAAACTATAGTGAATATTGGGTTCAAGCCAAGGGGAAAAAGGCCATATGATCGTTTAGAAGACAACTTCTCAATCGTGTTAAAAAATCTATCAATAGGTGGTAAGGGAAATAATTAAAAGCTGCTCACCTGCCATGAAATGCGAGGAAAATATTTAATTCAAGTGAAATTATTATAATAATTCAAAGAACCAAAATATTTCACAAACACTCCAACAACAGAACAAAGCTGTTAAGTAGATGAGAGATAGAAAAGGTTGATAATTTTTTATTAGTTCGAACAGTAGACTATTGTATACAAAACAAATTTGTTTTGAACCAAGTTATTGAGATTATGAGAATATGGTTTGTTTTCTTTTTCTTTACTTTTTCACATATATGTAGTACAGAGAAAGTATATAATGGCATAAATGTTAAGTTTTTTGCAGATACATCAGTTATGAGATTCTCTGACTCAAAAAAAATGGCTTTTGGAATAAAGTCGGCCTGTTATATGTGCAGTGCAGGGCTGTAGAACCCAAATGCATGGATCAATTTTAATAAAATTTTGTATGTCGGGATATTTTGCCATATTTCAAACCATTTGTGTAGATAACTCAAATTAGAGTGGTTGTCATAAGAAGAAACACAAAATTATGATTTTCTCAAAATCGGCTCTAACAATTTTATTAAATTTTGCTCAAATCTAGCACCTGAGGACCTAAACAAAACATATTTGTCACCATCTCTCCAAAATTCCTGATTCATGAGTGATCGGTAAAAAAAAAAAAAAAATTTACCATGGAATTGTTATAAAATACCGATTTTGTTAATGTTTTAGTGAAATTTTAAGATTAAATACCCAAACCTACATTCTAAATCACAAATACAATAATATTAGCCTACAGTTATGGTAAGAAACCTTGACCGCTATCATTAAAAGCCCAATTTAAATCAAATAAAATGTAAGCTAAGGACATGTGTATGCCACAAGGTAAACAAATTTAGCCCCTTATTTAATAAATATATAATTTATTTCAAAGACAGCATCCATGGTTCATTTTCACTTTTTGATTTACTACTACTGTCCTGAACAATTTTGGCGACGATTAGTTATGATTTGTTTTTATATGGTTGTGGGGATAGATGAGCGAGACAGTTTGTCAATGTCTTTGCACCTCTATTCTGTCTGAAATTTTATTTTCACAATTAATAATCTAAAATTATACATCTACTTCTCTGCAACTGCTTAAATCAGTTTCATACTGCTACTCATTTCATGGTTAATTCCTAGTATTTGAAAAACCATCTATTCAAGGCAGCGCTAATTATTAGTAACTTTTATTAGACATAATAAAGAATCATGAGTGAACTTATTGTTTCGGTGAGTGTGATTGATTGTCTACGAATTATCATACTAATAAATCACTGCCTCAATCAGTGATAATTTAGACTATTTGGTTGTCTTATTCTGAGTATTTGGTTAAGCTTTATTCTGAATTTTTCACTGCCCAAATCTCCAACCCACCAGTAAATGAGGTTTGTTCCAGGGAAGAAATCCGATGGCTCAATTTCTAAGAAATTTCGTTTTTACAACAAAGTTTGACACTTTTTAAAACATTCGATAATTAGGGCCTAATTGAACTTTTCCTTCAGATGCCATTTTTCTATTTTAGGTTTTAAAAACTAAATTACGGTAGGCCTATATTCAAAAAAGTCTAAGGGGTATAATTTATTTACATTAATTTATAGGAAACATTAACTTATTTACAAAACCAATTATATGATTTTTTTTTTTTTTTTTTTTTTTTTTTTAATGAAATTGATGTTGCAAATATTTTCTTCTTATTATTACCAATGCCAACGATTAACCAAAGTATTAATGAATGCTCACACCATTCGATCAAGAATGGTGTGAGCCAGGATGAGCCATTGGAAACAACAATATTCAAAAAAGTCTAAGGGGTATTTATTTACATTAATTTATAGAAAACATTAACTTATTTACAATAACCAATGATATGATTTTTTTTTTTTAAATGAAATCAATGTTGTTGCAAATATTTTCTTCTTATTTTTACCAATTCCAACGATTAACCAAAGTATTAATGAATGCTCAGCAAGGAGCTCTATTTTTTCGTAATCTTTATTTATAATTTTATGCTATCCTACTATATATACTTTATATTATTTATGATGATTTAAAAAAAATTAAAACCACCAAAAACAACATTTTCACAAAATAAAAATATATTTATTGTTATTGTTTTACTAAACTTAGTGCATTTTGGATTCTGTATGTGTATGTTTCTAAATGTCTACAATATCTATCTCAATTTTACATTTAATGTCTAGTCTTGTAGTTTACCTGGAACTTGATTCCAAACATTTCTTCTGCCAACGAGGCAAAGGTCCTTTAGTTATAGGTTCATCCATTCGAACAGCACTATTTAAGTCATTTAAAAATGAGAACTGAGCCATTGGAACTTAGCAATTGCTACCTACGAAAGATAACAAAGACTAGATTTATGGGTTAGTTGTATTTCTTTTTAATAGTAACAGGTCTAAATGCATAATACTCAATCAAAATTATTTTAATTTATTTAAATCAGATAAGACTTGCACCACATATTAACTTTAAAATGTAGCCAAATATAGCCTAGAGACAAAAATAAAAACCAAATCATAAACTAATCCCAATGTTACTTCTCAGGCTGTCAAAGTATTAAGTGTTTATGCTATCTGATAAAACTGCACTTTTTAATATTTGTTCTGTTTTTTATTAAAACACTCTGCTAAGCCAAGGAAGAACAAAGATTTTTAAAAATAGGGGGAAAAGTGGTTCATTTGTCATTTTATCTACCTCAGAACGAAAAACCAAATGTAAGAAGATATCGATTTTAAGATGGGAAAGAACTAAGAACAGTTTTTATTTTGGAGGATAATCTTAATATAAAATCAAATAACAAAATAGACTTAAATAAAGTAATATTAACAATTCATTACATAAAATTAAAATACGAAATGTTTTTTTGAAAATATATACATAATCATACACATTATTTACATACATATTGAACTGGAGAAAAAATTTACAATCATTTTGAGGACATACCTAGTACATTTTTAGACCTATCCGTATTTGACCTAACTTTTAAAAATACACGAGCACATACATAACTTGTAACCATATATAATTGGGAGATAGCAAGATAAAAATACAACAAAAACAAAAAATAGTAGCCTACTACTACTAGCCTATACTATCTTGCCATCATAAAGGTACAGACTTAACCAGTAATTATTTTACCAGAAATTTGCATTAAAATTTAATTTTAAAAATCGTTGATAACCTTATTTTGAAGGGGGGAAAATGAGATCATATTAGGTGTCGCGAGACATTTTTGAAGTACTGAAATACATTAGTTTAGTAAAAAATGAGAAATATAAAACTACGAAATACAGCTCAAGCTACGAGTGCATACATTAAATATTATGATTACGTTAGTCAAGTTAGTAAATGTATGATCACCTACCTTATTATGTCTGGCTAGTTGACATTATATATAGCATGTGTATTATAGTGTAGTATTATATATATATATATAGTCACCTAACATAACCTAATAAAACAATGTTTTAATACTAACTTGAATAACAAGTCATAACCAGAGCTGCATTTCCATTTGTAATAAACTAAACACACCTGGATTTCGTACTTTTTTATTTATTATTTCCTAGTAAAATAATTTATTTAGCTACTTCAAAAGTATCTGGCGACACATTATATGACCTCATTGTTTTCAAAATAAGCTAGGTAGTAAACAATTTCAATGATTTTCTTATTTAATTTTTAAGGCAAGCTTCAATGCATAATTAATTACCAACTCAACCAAATTGAAAATAGGCCCTACTCTAAAAATATAAAAGTAGTTTTGCTTCACTTTAATATCAAATTCTAATTATGGTGAAGAAATGGCACCTATAAAAACAATTATTGAGTCATTAGACTATAGTAGCCTATTATAACTCTGAAGAAAGACATTTTATTCGTAAGCAAGAAGAGCCTGTTAGTAAGTGTAGAAATACGATTAAAATCATTGAAAGTTAATTTTTCATATGCAAGATTTCAAATAATCACCATTTTATCAATATTGAAATTATCAAATAAGTAAAGTTGTAGGTACTTTGTTTAGCAACTAATTCCAGATCTTAATGAGTTTGGCTATGTTACTCATTATAATATCACAGTTGGTCAATTAATATAATGTACTTGAGAACATTATATTAGTAGGCTATATAACCCCCTTCTGATACCAATTCAAAATTAACCACATTGAATAGGGTAGGCATGTATGAATTAAGTCGCATTATTAATTTGAAAACAATTTATTTTTGTCTAGTAAGATAATATAAACAAGAATTTTGAGATTAGGAAGTAGAAGTAATTTTATCAGTTATGAAGACCTAACTTGTTTAGTAAGTTTATGGGCCTACTCTACTTATATAGTATACAGACTAAAACTACCAAAGACTAAATGTTACTTGTCTTTGCCAGTTATCATTTTATGATCACTTAGGTTTCCAACTTTAGTTCAGAATTAAGATAGCCCATTTCAAGCCAATCCATACTAAACTTATTATAGGCTAATTAAGTGTTCATAATAACATTTAAAGCCAAAGAACTTACCCAACGACTTTACTATTTCTTCAAGACTAAAAAACATGCACTAGGTAGAATGTTATTTAGTCAAACTTCCAGGTATTTGAAGAACAAAATAATTTAAAACCAATGTCATTTGTTTTTAAACAGTACGGTATTCAGATTTTTAACATTCCCAGTGTAGTACAACTCAAATTTCTTCGCTGAAGAAGTTAATTGTAAGAGTTTAATGGCTCGAAGAAGAACACAATTCAAGCAGACATTAGTTGGTTTTATTTTAAAAGCAACATGAATCCTGTAATTTGAAATTCCTTAGTTTGAAGTTTGAACTATGACTATGACTGAATTCACTGAATTGAACTTGTAACGAACTTTTGTCTAAAATTTTAAATTAAATTTCTTGACGAGTGAGGATTGCCAACTTAACACTATTCGTATATTATTAATTTAAAACATCTGATTTGTATCTTGGTCGTCTTGCCTAATATACCTACTTGTTATCTCTGCTCGCCTATAAACCACTGTAACATATTATCACGATTAACGTTTAAATGTGTAGTGCAGTAAACTTAGAAAAACTACGTTAAGTTTGAAATAAAATATCGAGGAAAAGAAACACCTATTACAGGAGTGTTTTCCACTTACTATTCTCATGCTAATAATTTAGCCTTATTCTCTGCTGGGAATAATATTAGTTGTTAATATTAAATAATGAGGTGTACATTTAGCATAATATTGTGCTTGCTTATTCAAAATTGCCAGAAAATGAACAATTTATATACAGTATTTACAAATTATTTTAATCCTGTACAATATTTTGTTGTAGAGAATTTAATATAGTCAGTAGAAATCTAATAATGTGTAAATATTTGTTTAATAAATATTAATAAAATTTAAAACATATTTTTCAATCCACGTAAATAAATGTTGTAACAACAAAGTTTAAATCTTCATTATTATATATATGTAACTTACTTGAAAAACTTTCAAAAGTCTTAAAAGAAAAGTACAAGCTCCTTGGACTAATGACCTGTTGAGTGTTAATATTAATACTGATACAAAAGGCACCTGAAATTCAAGTAATAGAAGTATAAAGCAGAGATAACATACAAAGTATAAGGCAGTTTATATAACTCTGTTTTGATAAGTGAGACTGAGACTGAGAAGAGAAGTAGAACTGTCAATTCTCAATTGTCTGAGAAGTGAGAAGTAGGTGGTTAGAAGTGACATGATCGTAGTATAAAAAGTTGTGGGTTAATGTGATTTTAGCATTTGAAAGTTTGTGAATTGTGAAAAAATAGTGAAGGCCAAGTTTTGAAGCAACCCTTTTTTAATAATATGTAATTATTGTTGTAAACATACTACCAGTTTTGGATGTTTTTGCAAAGTTGAAAATATGTTACATATTTTATAATATATTGATCTCTATAATTAATATTGTGTTAACATTATAAAGTTGCCTACATATTTTGAAACGAATATGCCGAAATTTCAAGATAACTATTCACAAAGGTAAGTCTAAATTTGTTTATTGTATGAAAAAAGTTAGGCCTGGGTAAAGTTGAATGAATGTCTTTTAAAACTTTTTCAAGAACTTTGAAATGTTATACCTTTTTAAGAATTTGTATATAGCCTATTTGTTATTATAAAATATAAATATAAAAAAGAAAATTAATCATTTACCAGTATTTTAGTCTTATACTGACCACCATATTTTATCATAATAATTATTGGTGTTTTTTCGAGTTAACCTATAGGGTAAGTTAAAAGTTAAAAAAACACTGCTCCAGCTTAGGAAAATATAAAGAAACATAACTTTTAACCCCAATTTGAAAATAATGAAACATTTTTTCTAGCATAGGTAGGCTTAACACATTTTCAGAGCTTCCCCCCCCCCCCAGACATGGTTGGACGAAAGGTAAGGGGAGGGAGGTGTGGTTTCTAACTTTCTTGTAAACAATTAATTATTATCAGGTTTTTTTTTATAATTTAGATTGGACTTTTGATATTGTGCAAATGAAATTTTGTGTTTATCTCAATTATTTCTTGATTAAACAAGCTTTTTTTTAAATACTTTTTTGCCTGCAGAATTCAAAGATTTGTTGATCATCTTGCTTGTTGTAAATGACAAGGTTTACTATTAGGCCTACCAAACAGGTTTGTTGGTAATTTATATCTTGACTCACCAATTCCTATTTCAAAATTTATATAGGCCTAATCTTGTTTACTGGTTTTTCATATTTTAATTTTATAGAGAAAGATTGGATTATGTGAATTTTATTTTTATTTTTTTAATGTAGGGTTTTAAGTTAAAGTTTCTTGAAACTCTGTTTTAAAGCTTGGGGCAGTGTTCTTTCAACTTTCGCCAAATAATATTATGCAAACACGAAATAGACAAGGAACACGGCAAAAACTGTGATTATTTACTACCTACATGATGCTTATAAAATGACAAAATAATATTGTCAAGAGTGGTTACTATACTGATTCAGATACAATTCTATACAAGGTTGGCTAATTCGACTGAAATTATTATTAACTCAATTAATGTTTTGTTAAAGTAGCCTATTTAAAATTATAGCCTAGAGGAATGAATATATTATTCAAATTCACAATTGTTCATCATGTTTTTCACTGTTTGTGTAAACACATAAATAGTAAAGATTCATAAATTAGCTTTTTAATCCATCTAGTAGGCCCTACCTATCCATCTTTAATATCTATGGGAAGCAGAATATGTACAAACATGGAAGTTATGTTCAGTGGAAATGAAGATAGGTGTGGGAATATTTTATATAAGTAGGTTAAAAAAATAATAAAACAAATAATTGACTTAATAGAAACTAAGTTAAATATAGCCTAATGAGAAAGATAAGAATAATTTACAGCAATGCACTACTCACTACAGTGAATAAAACAGACTTTGAATCACTGTTTCAAATTAACAGTCGCTAATAGCGCTGTGCGATGGTGATTTTCTATTGTGTGACCATATGTATTTAAGCATTTTTTTATCAGTTGTAGTACAGTAATAATTTAAAGCAGATGTTTCAGAAGAAAGAGATTATAAGTGGGGAGGGGAGAGAGAGAAAGTGATTGACTTTATAAACTTGTAGAAGCTTTAAACAAAATATTATGTGTGGGATAATATGAATTGTTGTACGTTTAATCACCCTCCTCCATCTAGCCTATATTCTTAACCAAACCTAATAATTTTATAAACAGCCATGTATACACATTCATATTCTATGTAGGTTGCAATATTCATTTAAAAAATTATATATTCCAGTACTATTTTATTTTAATGATACAATTCGTTTTGTTTATCAATGTAGGCCTATTACAATTATTATTATCTTGAAGTTAGTTAGGAAAAGCCATTCCGCTATTAAAAATGATAGCAATTAATGAACTTGGTGTATTCTTGTACAGATGTACACGCACATTAATATCTTGCATTGAAAACAAGACAACAACAAATAATATTTCAAGTGAAATATATATGACCTTAACTGGGAATTGAACGTAGGACCTTTAGCTTTGTGTGACAATGCTCTACCACTGAGCTGACCTTAGTCGCTTCCCAGAATAGCTCAGATCCTGGGTTCAATTCCCGGTCAAGATCGTATATTTTTCACTTGACAAAAAGAAACAAGCTTGTTATTGGATTTAAATAACAATACTAGCTAGTAAAAACGTATAAGCGTTAAAATCAATAAATTTAAAAACAACAACAAATAGTTTAGAAAAGAGCGGAATTGACTTTTGTTTTATGTTACAACTCTTAGTTCTTACTAGGCTAGGTTGTTTTTTCTGCCTTGTTCTCACAGACAAAAATTGATTTACTTCTCACAACTTTAATCTCTTAAAATACAATCTTATATTTTATCTTAACCTAATATATTATTATTATTATGTAAGGAAAATTATGTAATCCATTTATATGCAATTTTAGACTGCTGGTAACACAGCTCTTGAATAACAGATCAGTTGAATAAAGTCACAAACTATCTAACTTAGTATCTTGCCCAAGACACACAGGTGTCCCCACTACCGGCTCAAGTCCAATGAACTCTATACAGAGCCCTGTTTAATCAATATATCTGCCTTCTCATTTCCCTCAAATCCCTTATGCCCCGGTACTCAATGCAAAGTTACCCGAATTTCTAGACACAGCTATGTAGAGGTACTCTCGATATTTCCAGACCAAACTGAATTTTATTTCTTGAGACAGAATGTTGAGGTTCTCTCGACATTTCCAGACCAAACTGGATTTTATGTTAGTGCTTACAAGTACATTAATCGCTGCCTGACTGTCATTGTAGATATGAATTCGAGTTTTCTTAAAAGGCTGTGACAAAACATACCTCAGCCTCAAAACTTAAGCATACTGTCCTATAGCAATCGAACACTTCAACCCCGATCTCACCTCATAAACCCCAAGACCAGTGGCTTCCTTTGTTTTGGAACAATCGATGTACCATACCAGGTCCCCTGACCTTTTTCTATTCTTGAAAAATTATAATAATTTTTATTTATGATCTTTAGTATTATTAAATATTACACATTTTAAAAGTTAAAAGTTTATGAATTATCAGTAAAAATCCCAAACATGGTCTTTTTAGAAAAATTTAAAAAATTTAATTTTTTTTGTAGGCCCTACACATTTAAAAAAAAATATATCGAAAAATTATATGAAATATTATAGACTCCTATAGTAAAATGGTTATGTATAAAATAATATTTTAATGAGAATAACATATTCTGTAGTATTCATGGAGAAGCTCTACTTGGTCCAATTTTTTTGTATGGAACATCTGCATGTTGTTTCAATATATGGATCACTTCCACATATATAGATATGTTTTATTTTCTTATCTCATTTCTTGTGTAATTTTGGTTTTGTATTTCAGAGCACATGCGTAAAACTGTATCACCAATAACACCCATCTCAGGGGACGGGTTCTATTCTTTATAAAAATTTCAAATTTTGATACATACCGGTAACCATTTGACCAAGACCAAGGAAGGTACCAAGCCCTATAGCCTTATTTCTTCGGCTTCAATTATTTTTTTTTTTTTTAGCTCTCCTCGTACCTCTTACCTTTAAATGGTATAATTATCTTGTCCACAGCTATATACTCCGAAGGAGTAGCACACATTTGGAAAACAGTATTTAGCTTTTCAATAATAGGTCATAGCTTTTACGAAAAATCTTTGTCAGGAGGAATAATGTCATTATCAATTAAATCGAGCAATCATTTGATGTGGTCAAATTTTTTCAAAGACATTGCATCTGCTATCATGTTCATGCGATGTGTTGCTACAGAAGACCAATAGTTCTAAAGCAAATGTGTATCTGATAAACACTTTCATATTATCTTTAGTAAGTTGTAATGTGTATCCCTTGGGAGTAGCGTATAATAGCATTTGTGTCGTCTTTATGTCGATAATATCATCAGGGAAGTAGTTAGGAAAAAAATAGAGTGAACTTTTATCATGGGATGGTTCCGTTAAACTATAAAGCATAGTGCCTGTAAATTTTGGAACCTTCCTTGTTAATTCATTGTTCTTTAGTAACAATTATGTCCTTTCTTTTATCATTAGGTTTTTATTTTTCTGTTTGTGTTTGGATAGTAGTTTTACTAACATTTCTTACAGTGCAGGGTTTTTTAGTGTGACTTCAAAAACTTCTTCATGTTCCTTTTGAGGAATCTGTGGAATAGTGGAAGGACTTGGTTCAATAAAGTCGCTTTATTTAATACTTGCTGTTATTATATTTTCTTCTTCAGACTCTTTTCTGCTTTAATTTGATTGATTTAATTGTTGTTTTGTAACACATATTCTATTATTTCATTGTCGACAGCTTGTTCTTCAAAATTTAAGTTTTCCAAATGGGGTATGCTGGTTCAAATATAATCCCAAAATATAATACATCACCAGGATTACTTATTTAAGCATCTTTTTCATTGGTGATAATTTTAAATCCAAAGTATTAGGGTCACTCAATCCTATTAGTTTATCATATAGGCCTACCAAATTTTGATTTTTTTTTTGTATGTCTGGCTCTATCAATAAATCCAATTGGTTATATCTGAGTCAGAATCCATTTTCTGAAAACTCTGAATTAATAAACAGAACAAAAACTGTCGAAATAACCACTACAAACTAATAAATAAAATCAAGTGTCAAAAAGAATAATTTCAAAGTACCCTAATGAATAAATTAGAATTGTCAGAAACAATCATCAATTACCAGTACTCTGAAATAAAATAAAGAAGGATTTTAATAATATATAGGCCTACACATGTGAGTACTTAGTTCGATTATAACACAGCACAATTTTTTATCCTTTTCTAGCTGCATACTGATTTGTGTAAGTTTGAAAATAACAATTTACTATATTACAAAGTCATGGCTTTTAATGTAGCATATATTTTGGCATTTTTTATGCAACTTCTTTTGAAAGGTAATATAATGCAGAATGTGTTCTTCCGTATGCATTTCTAATGTTTTTATTACATAAATAATTTTTTTTTTTTAATAATAAAAATTAAATCCAATTGTTTAAGCTTTAAAATAACATTTCACACATAAGTCCGACCATTATGATTCAATTAATCAGTTCATACATTTAACATTGTTGTTATGGATGTTGGAATCCAAGATAGTGATTGTGTCTGCAGAGCCATAACTTTATAATACTACTATTATAAAGTTAGTGTTAGTAGTGATTTCAGACTTGATTGGTTCAATTTATTAGGCTTATATATTTTCTACACTTTACAAGATTAAGTAAGACTAGTCAATTTCAACATTTTATGATTAGGTCCATGACTACCATGAAATACTTTATATTACATTTCATAAAATATTACAGACTATATTTTATGAAATATATAATTGTTAGATTATATTACAGACTAATCTAACAATTAAGAAAAACAAACAAATTAAAACTTCAGTACTCACGATAAAACAAAACATGCAATTTCGTCATTTTATGATTAGGCTTTTGTTTATAAAACATTCAGTAAACAAACTAACTTAACAATTTTGAAAATAAACATACAAAATACAACACTCACAATAAATAACACTAAACATGCAAACAAATTTAAAATAGGTCACTAAGCTTAATAGTCATCTATCTAAGATGTGAAAGCCCAAACCAATATTACCTATATTCATCCATATTGTAAAGTTCATAATTTTCAAGAAGGCTCTACAGATCCCGAATTAACTTAGAATCTACTACACTAGGCAGCCTTCATATATTCAAGATCAATTTTAAAAATGACAGTTTTAATTTAAATTCAATATTGGCTGAGTAATCACTATTGGTAAAGATGCTGTAGATTTAGCATATAAAATAAATGTATTAGTGTGTATGTAAAGAAGAAAATTATTTTTCTGTGTTTTCATCATTAACTCTTTCAGGCGACACACTAACCAGACACGTACCAAAATGGGCAGTTTGTAATACTAGTTGTGTAGTCCCTAGACAGTTGACTATGAATGTGCACACCTAAAATCTTACACTAGATTTGACATTTTATTGGTGGTCTCAATCTAAAACCTAGAGTTGATTTTTTTGCTTCTTCATCATTAGGCTACTCGTGTGCTTCACAACTCTATAGTGAGTATGGGTGTGGCAGTCCCAAGGTAACAGCTGGATCTAAACATTTCTTCATCCAGTCGGGATAGATCCCTCGCTTTTATCTTTCATAACAGGTTTCTCTTGATCAACTCTTGTTATCTTTTGACCCAGACACTATTAAACTATTCGAGAGATCTCTATTGTATTCTCTAGTTTTCTTCTTTTTTTAAGGCTATTTATGGACCACAAGGTTTTTTTTTTTTTGTTAAACAACAAGAAAAAATGAAAAAGAAAATTTTTACTCATCATTTAAACATGTTTAGTAACAATAGTTTTTAGTAAGCCACAAAATTTGTCGAAGAATAGGCTGTAATTCAATATAGGTATTCTTATTGTATGCTGTTATAAACAATTTAAAATTATAGTAATTACTCTGTCATCATACGTTAACCAATACTGTTTTTCTATTATGATTGCATCACATGTAAATAGAGTAGGCCCTATCTATTTTGAATCATCGGAGCTTCTCTATTTTATCTTCATGAATCTTGACTTCGATCATTGATATGTTAAAAGTAAAATACAAAAGATATCTTATTTAAATTTGCTGAGGAATTCTGTGATGATAGAGTTAATCTAAAACTTTTCAACCATCATACTCTGGAAAATTAAATAAGAAGTAGGTCTAGTAGATAATCTGTAATTGTAGGACTAACGTTCTTGAACTTCTATTCTATTAAACAGCACATTTTTGATTTGTTATTACCATTCTGGGTTTTATTTACTGGCAGGCTGACTGAAGATGCAATTATTCCCTTGGAGACAGAAGAAGAATTTCACCAAAGATGGTTCTCAATTAGAATTATGTACTTCACAATGTTCCTAATGGCTTTAGCATTCAGTATTGTCCTAACTGGGGTATGGCCATATCTGGATGAGGTAAGCAAATTATATATATTTTTTTGTATTTGACCTCTATGTATGGGTGGTTCAAACGTCTCCATAGAAACACAAGCATTTTATTTCATGATAAAATATTGCTTTTTGTGGTATGAAAATATCTACATTTTCCTAATTTTAATTTTTTTGATGTTCTTTCCTAACGTACACTTTTAGTGAAACGATTTGTGTGCCTTGAAAAAACTCATATTGTTCTTTTATACAGAGCTATAGGGAGTATAACTGTAAGGAAAAGGTTAATCATCAGGACATTAGTTAAAATGGATCTCTTGGTTTCTATAATCTATATTCATAAGCTATAAGTAAAGTGACCCAATTTGTATGTTTTTAATTAAATTTACTTATGTATATAAGACCTAAAATGGTCCTAAGATAAAATATATTGGGTGAGGGGGCAAATTAAAAAATATAACAATATCAAATTTTGGTCTAGTTTCGGTTGAAAACCAAATTTTGGAAAATTTCATAAAATGTCAAATTTTGGATTTAGGGCCTCGGAAAATGAAAAAGAACTCATGCAATTCTCCCTCAGTCTGTCTGTTGTATTCATTAAATTTAATAAATATTTTGTCCATGATTGTTTATTTATTAAATAAATAAATTTGAATTATAAAAAGTTTACTGTACTAATTAATTATTTCAAGAAATATAATAGACTGAGGTGGGAATGATTATTCTACCCTCTACTGTAGTGTGTTATTAAGGTTAAGTAGTAGTAAATAAACTTTTATAATTTTAATTTTGATGTATAACTTTATTTGTATTTTTTTATTTTTAACTATATATTATTAAACACTATAATAACACACTAGAACAGACAGACAGAGGTAAGTGGATTATCAGGTTTTCTTTACCCCCGCCCCCCAATTAGGGCCTTACATTTCCCAAATCTTACAGGTCCGAGATTTCGGCTTTCCCCAAACTTATTTGGCTCCAGTTTCTTTAATGATTTAATGATTTGGCTCCAGTTTCTTTAAAGGTTTACATTTTCTATAGTAATTTCGCCCAATTTTGTTATAAAAAATACCCCATGTATTGGGGAATGAGTTATACTATACAAGGGAATATGCTAAAAATATACGAAATTACTAGGAGCTTAGGTTATAGACATTTTTATATCTTTGTTTTTATAACCAATTTATTGTATAAGACTATAAACATTTTAACAATATCAACAGTATTAGAAATTTTTGGTCACAAAGTTGTAAATGTCAAAGACATTTATCAAATATTAAGACATTTACAACTTTGTGACCAAAAATTTCTAATACTGTTGATATTGTTATAACGTTTATAGTCTTATACAATAATTTGGTTATAAACAAAGGTATAAAAATGTCTATAACCTAAGCTCCTAGTAATTTCGTATATTTTTGTAATAGTCTGAATTCCAGTAAACTTGTCGACTCCTCTATGTTATACAAAGTCCAAAGTACAAGTTTATATATCCAAAACTGTCAAAATAATTGTAACATAAACTATATAAAAGTGTGATTATCAAAACCGCCTTTATTTTTTGAAAATGTACATATTTCAATATCCAAAATATCACCTAGAAGTAGTTACACAAAATACCAAAAGTGCCTATATTGTTTGAAAATATAATTTGTTGAAGAAACAGTAATGCACAATACGCTTGGTCAGCATCTTATCTCAAGGTCCAGTACTAGCTACATTGTAAACTGTTGGTAGTTAAAATTCGATCAAAATTTGTGCTACATTTAAAACTCTTAAGTTGTTTATACGACTGAAAAACTTTTACTTGAAAATTCTTTAGAATTATAGAAATTTAACCGAAATATATCGACTAAATGATACATGTTGTAAAGAAAAAAGTTTCTTATTTAAGTTGCAAATTTTTGCCGAAAATATAAGTTTTCAAGATTTTTCAAGGGACATTATTTGTTTTATTCAGTGTACGAGATGTTATTGTAGATCAACAAAAAGACCAAATTTTGAAAATTAAAAAAAAAAATCGTAAAACAATGTTCTACACTATAACATAAATTCGATACCTAGGCCCCTACTAAGTATGTATAAAATGACATGACTAACAATTATTATTGTCCCTAGTCAAAATTCTATAAAGCTGTAAATAAGCCCACAATTTTGATTTTTAGAATGACCAACCGAGACAGTAAATGTGCTGATGACAGCCTTCTTACAATATTGTACTTTAATTAAGTGTCGGCTTTCTGACCTGTACTATTAAGTTTTCTAACAAATAATCAGAAAAATATTTAAAATGAGTATCCAATAACTCTCTATACACTTGAAAAAGAAGGTTTAAACCAAAAAAATACATTACAAGATACTAAAATCTGTACATTTAAAAAATGTATTGTGGCCCTTGTAAAGGTTTAAACCAAAAAAGTTCGAAATATGAGAATGGAAACATTAAAATCTGTACAGAAAAAAAGCCTTGCTTCAATGAGTGTATATTCCAACAGTGATTATAGGAAAATTGCCCTTATTAGATTTAAAGTGAAAAAGTTAACCCTATATCTACTGTAAACCTAAAATTGAAATAAGTTTTATTCCCCATATCAAAATTTCGAGGAAGTAATCCTGAAATTTACAAAATTTTCATGTGAACTTTGGGCACTGGGGGGAGGGAATAACACTATTAATAAAACCTTAATCAATCCTATATTGTCTCAATTTAGGAAAGTCCTAAATCTACCAAGTTTCAGAAACACTGAAATATAAGTGGATCTTTAAGGATTGTGGACAATAGGGGGGAGGTCATGAAAAAAAAAATCCAACTATCTCTGTTCTAGTGTTTAATTAGTCATTACAATAAAATATATAATATAATGTTAAAATAAAGTTATAAATAAAAATTATAAAAGTATACTATTAATTAATAGTGATTAACCTTAATAACACACTACAACAGACAGACATAGGGTAGAATGATTATTGGCCTCATATGATGTATTCAACAATTCTACAGGACTGGATTGCCATAAACCCTCAGATGAAACAATCTTTCCAATTTAATAATACTACATGCAAATTCTGTGCGGTTATGCTTTAACTTTTTAACTAACTTTTCACCTCTGCGCGGATATGCTTCAACTTTTTAAATAATTATTTCACCTTACTTTATCAAAACTAATATAACTTTAAAGATACCATAACTAAATTCAGAGTGTGGTGCTCTTTTAAATTTTTTATATCTTCACTATTTAAAACATGTAAAATTTGCTACATTTTAACCAAAACTGTCAATGAAATAAAATGTTAAATACATTTATAATATTATCACATTTTAACATTTGAGCTTTACAAAACAGTTCATTCAATTGTTCTATATCTTGCTTATTTTTTCAGTGTAAGGGATAAGTAACATTTTATTAAATAAATAGTATTTCTTTTAAACACAGAACTAGGAATTAAATTCTACGTAAACATATTAGTCTTGAATTTTTTTCATTCTGGAACTTTTGACTCTTTTTTAAAATAAAAAATATGCTTTTAACACACTCTTCTCTCTTTTTTGTGAGTTGTGTTAATAAATGCCTATTATGATTTATGTACGTGTATATATTAGTGCTATTAATACCTATTATTGCTTGTGTTTAAAATCATAGGGTGTAGATTAATTGTGATTCTGAATGTGATTAATAATATAAATGTTGTGAATATTTTATGGAAAATAGGGGATGAAGTTAATTTACAGCACATAATTATTATGTAGTTTTCTTGCAGCAGTCCATTCATAAAATAAGTTTTTTTGTGAAAAATTAGAGTGCTGCCTGTTTAGAAAGAAAAAACTTGTTTTTTCTTTGTGATTTAAATAACATGTTATGTTTGAGGACTACTATTTTGTTTGTGATGGTGGGTAGAGTATTTAGCCTAGTGTAAAGGTTTTGGTGTATAGTACGGGGCTGTCCTTAAAGCTGGATCCGAATGCTGGCAAGGAGTTTATGGGCTATGTGGTAGCAGCCAATCCATTTGCGCAGATGCTCTTCTCTCCCTTGGTTGGATGGTGGGGGAATCGTCGAGGATCTGTACGACTTCCATTAATCACATCATTGCTGGTCTTCACAATCGCCAGTGGAGGATATTCTACACTTCAGCTCTTCCCATCATATAGAAAATACTGGATGTTATTTTTTCGGTTTCTTGTTGGTGTAAGCTCAGGTGTGTACAATTTTTAATACTTCATTAGTTTATAAGCTATTTTAGTTGAATTTTGTGTTCAATTGTTCATCAGTTGGTTAATATCAGCTGCTACTCTTTACTTTACAGTACTTTAGTTCCACAAATTGCCTTAATTGTGTATTGATTTTATAATTAAACTTTTATTTCCATTTTAACGTGTAAGCAAACATTTCTCTTTAAAAAATTTAAAAGACAGGTATGTGGTATTTTAAAATAAATATCATTTAAAAAAGAAATGATTATATTTTTATTACATTTTGTAATGTTAAATATAGTCATTATTTTAAACTAAACATAGCCTCAAAAATGAAAATCGAGGAAAATGGTTGATTATAAGTGTTTCCTTAGTGTGAGTAATTGAAAATCAATGATTTTAACTTCACTAACAAGAATTTCATACTTGAAAATTTGTTTGATTTTGTCGAAATCTGGTTCATTGTAAAGATGACAACTTATACTTCCATTTTTCTTAGAACCAGGATTATTAATTACTATTTTTAGTCTTTTTAGTTAAAATGAGACCTCCTGTGCGGTAGGCACAAAAGGTGTTTTTCTTTAAACCTGTCACTTACATACCATTTATTATAGGTCTAAATTTTATTGACATTTACATACTATAAGTTGTAAATGTTTTAAGTATATTTTAATGATATAATAAAGTGATTATCAGTTGTATTAAGTGTTTTACTAAATGTAATGATAAATATTCGAAAATTATTCTAAGCCTTTTTTATTTGAAGTAATAGCATAGGCCTAGGAATTTTGAGTATGCAAATTTTATGTTCTTTTGTGTTTTATTTGTAGTAATATGCCTGAATATTTTATTACAATTTATTTTATTTGTATATATTTTTATTATTTCTAGTAATTTACATTGTAAGTTACAATAAATTTTATGTGTTTCCTAGATTTTTCACTATAACCTAGTTGCATATTGCAAGTTTCACGATTGCATGGACATTTTAAGTTCCATTAGATACATTTCTATACAAAATAATCACTATATACTTTTTTTTTTAATTTGCATACTTAAAGTTCTTGCAATTGCCAGTTTTAGGGTTAAAGTATAAACAAAACAACATTGAATGAACACTAGAAATAGTTAAATCCGCCCACTGTATGAACAATGTAACCCAATCATAAGACAACTGTAATAAAATTATTTTTAAAAAAATTTCAGGTAATATATTTCTTTTCAAAATATTAATTTTAAATGGTTTGCTATTTATTTTTTTAACTGAATTTTTGTTATAAGTTTTGTAGAAATATTTAATTTTGTCTGGAATCAATAAGTAATTTAGAATTGTTAAAACAAAAATTTATAATCAGAGTACTATTAGAATGTTTTCAAATATACTATGTTATAAAATAGATATGTAGGACCATACCTTTTTCCAAATTAGGAGAATTGTTATAAACTATGGCAATCATCAGGGTTGCTGTTCTTCAAGACACACACATACACACACTATTTCATCATAGTTAATCTATTGATTGATTCTGATTTGAGTTCAATTGGTTCGTTAAAATGTCAAACTTTTCATTTTCAGTATTTTGTAACTGATGTTGATTACAACAGTATAATTATTTTTATGTAGCCTTTACAAGTTTTTATTGTTAAACATTTTGAGTCTCTTAGGTACTAATATTTGATGTGATCTATGTAGACTTTCCAACTAATTACAAACAAAAAATAATGTTAATTTCCAACTGTGCAATAAACATAAATATCATAAAGTTTAATCAAAAAATTAATCTATTCAAACTGTTAAAATTTTGTTAATTTTTAGAACCAACAGGGGTCAGGTTTTTTTCAAATTAGTGTCAAATTTAACTTAAAACTCTAAAATAAATAAATATTACGAGTTCTGTTAAAATTGAGTTCTTAATAAATATTTTTAATGAAATGATAAATTCACATTCACTTTATTTTTCATTTAAAATCAAATCATATCTTGAGACATTTACTTCAAAATGTTGAATAATTATTTTTCTTGGGAAAGTCTATTTTTGGTATTAATGCAAGACAAAAATGTCATTGATAAACAGAGACATCATTCTGAAAATGGTATAAATGTGTTCTGATGAACTGAAAACATTGAGATCCATCAAAATCACTACCGTATTTTGAAATTTGAGAACAATCAATCAGCTTTTTGTAATTGTAATAATTGGTAACTAAAAAAGTGTAGGCCTATTTACTTTAATAATGACTGCATGTCTGTAAAACCTTTCATTTTCATTTCTGTAAACTGTATAAGTTAAACTGGAATGATGGTGGCTTTCGTTCAGATGCCTAGTTAGTTGTGGTCCATTTTGGAATTTTCTAAATGATTTGTAAACCTCATTTTTATTTTTATTGGAGTTTGATACTTTCATTTCGAACATTGACTTTTGAATTTCATCAAAATTTGGATAAATCACTTTTCAAATTTTGAATATTTAACCTCCTTCTCTGGATCATTTTCACTTTTCAACCTATAACTCCTGACGCATAATGTTTGGGGAGTATGTTCGGAATATTAGGAACTACATTTTCGATAAACATGATAAAAATCGATCCAACTTATAATGAAAAATACTAAATTTGAAATAACGAATTTCCTAAAAAAAATTTCACATATTAAAACTTGGACCTGGAATCTACGAACATAACAAATAATTATTAAGAAAATTGTATTTATATATTTTTATTCTTTTAACTAGTTAGCCATTGTAATCCAAATAGATTATTAGGGCCTTAAAATCAGATAAATCACACTGTGAAAAAAAAATCAATTTAATATGTTTCTTTTATAATAAATAGTTACCTAATTTGTATAGTTTCTAACATAATTTAGTGGTTTCTATTAACCACAAATATTTAGAGTCTAGAATTATAAATATAATATAAATAGTAATATAAATATTTTGATAAATTTTTGAGCTTGTAACCCAAACAGCTGTATAATATTTAACTAATGATAGCCAATAATATTTGAGAGTAGTTTAAAAATACAGAAGTTAACCATAACTACCATTTTTTTCATTTCATTATATTTTCTTTTGCTGGTGACAAAATATACTTGTGTATAGCAAATGTCAAAAAATACAAAACATTAATGTGAACCTAAGTTTAAAATATTATTAAAATGAAGGAATTTGTTTTATTGTGAGTTGTAGTTAATTCTTGAGGAAATTTACCATATTATATCAAAAGATATATAAAATACAAAGAAATGTATCAGTTTAAACATTTCTTCGGATTAATGTTATTCTTTTTAGAATGTTAATTCAAGAATTTTAATTTTCTAAATTTATTTGATCCATTATGTTATCATTTTTGTAATTTTTTCTATAAAGTTTGCAGTTTTTGGAAAATTAATATTTTAAAATAGCAAATTCTCTCATATGAATTTATTAAAACCCTTTAGATTTATAAGCCAATTATATAGAATATTAATCAAGTGGTGTAAGTTATATAATGAGATAGCTCTTTATCTCATAGTTAGTAAATGTTATTCTATTTGATTGCTTCTACTGATTATGAAGTAGTTTGAATGAAAGAATATTGATTATTATTTCAGATATGTAACTAATAATTTTATTAATTGTTGTTATTAGTATTTAATATGTTCAGAATATTTTCTAAAACTATTAGATTTTAAGAAAACATAATTTATTTAAGCTTGATTAATAAAAGACATGTCACACATCTTACATCTTAAGAGATGAATTTATATTTGATTAGCCAAACTTAATCTCGGTTGCTATGGTATTAATGTTTATAAAATAAATTCCTTTCATTTCTTTGGTGATGACCTCGACATACTTCAGTAGTGCATGTTCGACATATTGGTTAAGGAGTAAAAACTCTCATCACCCATTTGCTCATTTTAAACTAAATAAATGCAGATGACAAATAAAATCAGGACTTCTAAAAATTTTCTCGAAGTGAGCGAAACTCAATTTTTTTTTTTATTATAAAGTTATTAGTAATAAGTATTAGGCACATATAAGCTAGAACCTACACATGAAGCTAGGACCATTCAAGTTAATTATACAAATTAAGTTTTGTAAATTCAACTTCTATTGTAACTCAAAATGTAGCAATGAATTTTTACATTCTTAGTATATTTTATTAGTAATAATAATATCTTTCACATATTATGTAATTGATACAGGGAGCTATTTATATGAATTGTGGTATATACAGTTTTAACTTAAATTCTGTTGGGAAGTTGTAATATCTTATGTTTTATCCCTCTCCAAAATCATTTTCTGATTATTTGATTAGGTTTAATAAGCAGTAAAACCAAGCTGGCAATATCATATTTAGCTGGAATTTAACAAAAATTTCAATTATTCTACGAAACTGTTAAAAAATTATATTTTTAATGTAATAACTGTTTTTCATTATTGGGGGGGGGGGGGGAGACTCATCATGAATTATATAATTTATTTGGAAGCCGGCATGCATGGAGAAACCAAACGATACATTTTAGAAATAGAGTGTTAGGAATATTAAGTAAAGTGCTGGTGTATAAATATTTTTACAAGTATAAATGCATAGAAACATAAATTAACTCCAATATAGCTATTGCATATTAATTAATGACAATGTTCACTGTAAATTTTCTTTGCAAATTACTTCTTAACCCTAATACTTCATCCTAGTCTTGGTTATTAACATTTATAGTTCATTAAAATATAAAATTCAAAGATATATTTGAACGCTTTATCCTGTTTTTTTTTTTTTTTTTTTTTTTTTGGAGGCTTAGAGACTATGAGTCCCTCAAAGTACCACAGTTTAGTAACAATATATCTTGTACATAAATTCCTTGTTTGCAGTATTATAACAGTCCCCATGGCCGATTTTTTGTTTTTACCGATAACTCATGATTCTGCATTTTTTGAGAGATGGCGACCAATGTATTTTATTTAGATCCTTAGAGGCTACATTAGGATAAAATTTGATCAAACTAGCTGATTTTGAGAAAATTGTAGTTTTGTGTTTTTTTTCTTATGGCAGAGCTACCCCCAAATTTTGTCTTAGAAAAAAAATGGAAATAAAGTTCTGAGATATGGCCAAAATAAGCTCACATACCAAATTAGATTCAAATTGGTTCATGCATTTGGGCTGTAGAAGTACGTTTTTATTTTTTATTCAGGAGATCTCAAAACAGATGTATCCGCAACAATTGAAGATAGATTTTTTGACCCATGGCATAAGTGTGTCTCTACAGTATACTACGTACATGTGAGAAAGTAAAAATTAGTCATCTATTTCCTTGGTTAACTGGGGGCTTTGGTTAGAACTGGTTCCTATTTAATCATTGCACAAATTTGAGATAACAGTATTATTTGTAACCAAATATTTAGGAGAAGATTACCCATTGTCTACTATATTCTGCATTTTATTTATTTCCTAATTATTTGCTTAAACTTCCATAAACATTCTTAGATATTTTGATACCCAAGGATAAATTTTAATGAAAAATGAAATGTTTGGACATTGGTACATGTTGGAACATCTTTGGACTATAGAGAATATATAATATTTATATACAGGGGTGAAATGTTTCATAAACTTTGGTTTAATGTTTTGTATCAGGGGCCTTAGTTTACACATTTCGTCTTGCAAGTCAGGATGATTGTTATCAGCAAAATGGATAAACCTCATAATTGTGTCCTAGACCTAGTTTTAAAAAATGTTTAGGGTTATTGAACAAGATAAATGTGACTCATATACACAATTTAAAAAATTCTATATTTACCCAAAAATATAGAAATTCTCTGATATTTTTATATATTCCTCGAACTTTAACATTACCATCGTTTTCTACATTAAATTTCATGTAATGTATGTAAGGGTAAATAAATTAATGTAAATTAATTTTATAATTAATTTCATTTTTTTAGTGAGGGTGTGATAGCTTTTGAAGAGCCTGAATCTACAGAATCACAAATTAATTTATCGGAACTGTGAAGTTATCATTTTCTTTAAAAAAATAAAATAAAAACCTTTCACTCACAATTCTTTAAAAAATTGCTAGTGAGTAGCAAATGCTTAAAAATTTTCAGAAAAAAGGATACAACATTTTTTTAGTTACCATTTTGAATAGTGTAAAATGTGGTTTGAGAAAAATAATAATTCAACTCTATCAAACTAAAAAGACTCACATGAAGATTTTTATTATTATAGCTATAACATAAGGTTACAATTAATTTTGTACCTATACAAGTACAATACAAAATTATAATTGTTAGATGGATCACACTACTTTACAGCTTCATTTCAGTTTATCAATGTATGTAAGGTTTATGGCAGAAACTATTCATAGACAGATAGACTTTGATCTCTTGATATTTATTTAGTAAAGCTATATCCTCTATCCTACTTATCTTACGACATAATTAGATTGTAATGGCATTTCCATTGTTGCCAAATGCTGTTATAACCATCAATGCCAATGAATCATCTGCTTACGCTTGCCACAAACTACATTTGTTGGCACTTAAGTTTATCAATCAGTTAGTAGTTAATGGCTCTTTGAATTGATTATGTAAATATATATTAATCTTAGTAAGAACAATGATGAGCTAAATTAAAACTTGATGTCAGTTTTTACATTTTTAACTCTCACCCCCCCCCCCCACTTTCTATATTTAAATTTGAATACAATCCCTACACAGATTAAACTTTGGACATTTGGGGGGGGGGGGGTTATGAACAAAGATTTCTTTTAACTTAATTTTTTTTTTTATTTAATTAAATTTTGTTATTCATTTATTGTATGTGTCTAACTCATTTATTATGATGTTATACTCTGAAGGTTTTCGGGCATTTCTAAAAAAATCTGTAGGTACAACATGTGTACAGTCTGTAGGAACAACAGTGTACTGTAGTAAACATGTGTATGTGTCCAGTCGTCCAAATGTTTGTTACAATTCTTGAGGATGTAACATCTGAATTGATTGTGTGTAATTTTATTTAATCTGTGATGTAGTTCTGTTTTGTGAAGCCTTTTTTTTAAATTTGAATAAAAAAATTAACAATTTGAGGAGAAATATCTTCACCCCCATTTTTTATTGACATTTAGTTGTGTTCACATCCCAGATGGTCGAAGTGATATTTATACAATGTTCACTATTCTAGTTATGCACTACAAAACCCAACTATTTTATTTTTGTGTTAGTTATAATTTTGTAAATTTAGTGTGTACATTTTAAATGGAAGCTTTATAGTTATATTCATTGTTTAACTTGGCTTAAATGTAACAACTATGCAGATTTACTTTATAATATATATGTAAATGAGACAGTCAATTTTAACTTATTGATTTCATCAAATGTTTTATGAAACTCTGTTTTCTATATTATTTAGGGCGTAGAACACAAATTAAATAATGTTTCTGCCCTACTTAAGCTATATTAAAAATTTCAAACATTTAAATGGATCATGTACTTGTTTGATGTAGCTTATTTTTTTGTGTATTTTTCAATTACGGATCTCAAAATTTTACTAATTTTGTATTAATTTTATAAATACAGAACTAAAATTTTGCCACTGTTAATTAAAAATTTTCAAATTCATTTCTACCATTTTGAAATGTTTCCTAGGTTAAAACTCTACACTCCGTTATTCTCTTGTGTAAATCTTGAATATCAACATATGGCTTTTTGAAAACTACTGATTTTATAAAATAAACCCACAGAAAAAAAGTCGAAAAGAGTTAGGTCTGGTGATCTTGATGGCCATTCATCAATTGACTTTCTTCTCCCAATCCACTGCTTGTAAATTAACCATTGTTGGACGAGTAAAGTGTAATTAGGAGGAGCTCCATCTTGTTGATAATAAAGAAGATTTCTAGGTATGATTTTCCATTCAAGTTTCCCATGAATAATGGCTCAATAATGGTATCTCTCAAAATTCCTGCCTAAACATTGATTTTTTCATACCATTAGGACCCTCAATAACATTAGATTTTCATCGCCCCAATAATGGTAGTTGTGTTGTTCATTAACAAACCTATTCAAATGAAATGAACATTCGTTATTAAATCTTCTTTTTTTTTTAGGACATTAGGGTTAGAAGTGACAAGTTTGTAAACATTTGTTTACAAAATTTGATCCTCCGATTAGTTACTTTGCTGAGTTCCTGGTAAATTATTATTTTGTATGGATGAATTTTGTTAATTTTCATTATAGTATGGACAGCATCAAGAGAAATTCCCATGATAGCAGAGATGCTACACAGTTGATGTAGTAGGATTTACCAGAAATTGGTGAACTACTTCAATTTGCATCAATTCGTTTAGAACTCTTTTCACATCTTTTTTGTTATTAACCAATTCAGTTTCAGTAAATTTTTGTACTAATTGTAATATGTATGTATGTGATATGTTTTTACCTCCATACTTTGGATTGAATACGTCAGTGGTTTTTTGAGTGTATTGATTTTCTGATAAAATAATGAAAATTATGTCAACTCTCTTTTGTAAAATGTAAACCATTTTTAGGACCATCAATGGTAAAAGATATGAACTTCCACAACACAGTTTAGCAAACCAAACTCACCTGGCAAATCTTTGCCCACCAACCTTTTTATCTAATTTGGACTTTCCTTTATATTGTCTTAAGAATTATTGTATTTCAAAATGGGCAGGTAGTAAAGGAGAAAGTTCAGCTGCATAATTTTAGCAGTAATTGAGCAATGAAATTTATTTTTTAGCTTATCAAGCATTCAGGTTAGGTCCAGATGAAAATGTGATAATGTATTACTGCATTATCGTTATATGTCATATCTAATTACAATATATCACATTATTGGTCATAATTTTATAACCTGACAACTGATTTAAAATTTGATTTTGTATACCAAATTACTTGTCAAACTAAGGGCTTTTTAACGATAGATCACAAGCTACAGCAACCTATTAAAAATTTTTGTTTTAAATTGAAAATTTTTAACAAACTTTTTGGTTTAAAATTTTCACTTTTAAATCAAAATAACCAGTACAATTAATTAGATTTAATTAATATATTGGCAGTATTTTAAAAGTTTCGTCATTTAATTCTATCGTTTAATTATGATTCTAAAATTTTGAAAAAAATTGTTATAAAAACACATTTATGAGTGTAGCTTATAAATGGATGAGCCAATTTCAAAAATTTACAAAAATTCAACATTTTTGATGATATTTAATGTGAGATATCACAAACTTCTAGGTTGTCATTACAAATTGTGAATTTTGGGTCAGTGAGGGAAGATCACTCTTTTTAAAAATATTTAAAATTTTGATCCACCATGAATCAGAATCTATATAAATTGTACGGATTTTCAGTAGTAAATATGGAAAGTTTGTAAATTAACGCTTTGTATAATCATACTTAAGATTTTACTACGGTACTTAATTAACTTATATTCCTTTTTTAACAGTGTATGTGTGCATTAGTTTGTGTAGATGGTGTGAGGGTGCAGGGCCGTTGTGGGTTAAAAAAAATATATATATATATTATGCGTTTGTTGTCTAATACTATTGACGACTGTATTGGTTTCTGTCTTATACAATAATACAACTAATTCTTATATGCAACGATCGATGTAAACAGAGTCTCGATATTAAAAATCTTACAATAGCTTATTCCCCCCGAACCAAAACTAGAACGAACAAAATTACGAGTTTTACCAGGGGTGGAGGGCGCTGATTTAAGCCTTGCCTTGGGCGCCTACATACCACACGACGGTCCTGTGAGGGTGGATGGATGTATAATGTTTTTGTTTGTTAAATTTTTATTTGACCAGAGAATTAACACATTCGCATACATCCAAGAATAAAATTGATTAAGCTTTTTAACTTACAGATAAGTTGACTATCGATATAACTCTAATAACATTAAATACAATTAACAGTTAAGGGTCCAGGCAATCAAGCAAAGCTCCTATAACTGTAGTTAATATTTATGTTTGTTTCACTAATCAATTAATTATAATCATAGTAATATTTTGTTCCACAAAATATAATTCTTTAAAATATTAAATTTGATGTTTTTTTTGTTCATGTCTGTACATTTCAGATTTTGAGGTAAGCTTTTAAAGTTCTCTAGTTTGACTATTATACTTTAATTTTAAATTAAACATAAATATGTTGTGTGAGTAGATACAGTTTTAAACCTGATAAAATAATGTATTCTTTTTTCTGAGAGATTGAGCAACATTGTATTCTTGGATAGACCAAATTTCACAAAGTTTGTGCCAACTCATTTATCTTATCACTGTACTGTTATTTATAACCTTAAAGGGCTGGGAGTGTTGTCATTATTTTCAGAATGATTAGAATTTTACAATGGTATGGTTAATTTTGTTACAAATCCTATCATAAAACACAGTTATCATAGAAATAAAGCAACAACATTTGACTTGCTGATTTTGAAGTGATAATGTTTAAAAAATATATTCCTATAAATTCAAGATATGCCTTGTAATTATATTGTTTTAGATAAACATAAAGGCAATTGTACAGGGTATTCGATAGATAAGTTTTATTTTGTTCAATTTTTAATGTAACAAAGGTATGTTTACTATTTTTCAAAATCGAGTTTAGTTATTACAATTTTCATATAAAACAAATTTGTTTTTTCCTGTGATAAAGTGACAGTTTAAAAAAAATATTAATCATCTGCGGAATTTCTTACAAGAATTGATTGTAAAAATTAACAATACCTTATTGGTATCTTATATTTAAATGATTGGACACATTGTGTTTATTAAAGTTTTCATTTACCCTCTTTCTCCTCATGATTGGTAAATCTTATTTGTCACATATTATTTGTATTAATATTTTCAATCTCCCTCTTCATCCTAGACAGAATAAAGTGTTTTCAAGAATGTTAACCACAAATACTTTTTCTCCAGGTTACATGTACGAAGGGCATTCAAACCTAAATTGAAATTTATCAGCTAAACTTTATTTATTGAAGCATTGTCCTAAAGAAAACCAACTAAATGCTTGGAAACTCTCCTCTCGGAACGAATTGCTAGCTTTACTTTCCTTTTTAAAATTGTAGAATAGTACTTAGCAGTGATAATTCTATGTTCTGTGATAAAATCAAGATAAATAAATCTCAAACAAATGTGGCCAGATTTTCCCAGGTGATAATATGGTTTGCCTTTCCTTGGCGGAGGTGAACTTGGATGATACCATTGCATGAATGCTCATTTTGATTTTGGAGTGAAGTAGTGCATCCCCATGTTTCCTCATAGGAGTCTGAAAACCTGTCTCCATTCTTTTTATAACTGCTGCAGAAGTTGTGTGACTACAACCAATCTTTTATTTTTGTATTTAGGCTTCCAAAGATGGGGAATTCACCGTGTTAAATTAATGACGATCTTTAACTAAAGTTTCCACACTATTAACATTTATTTCAAATTTCTCAGCTTCTTCTCTGAATGTGATTCTCAGATTCCCTTGAATTAGTGCAACCTGAATAAAAAATTAAACATGTTGATTACAACTGACAGGATTGATGGAATGAAAAACTATCACAAATATTGACAAGTTCAAACATCCAAGCTTTTGCCCAATAAGTCTTGATTACTTTGAACTATTTACAAGAACAGAGCATGAACATTTATATTTATATTTGAATACCCCTCATATTGAATAAAATATTTAACTAATTATAAAGTAATCTGACTTTTTTATTTTTAAAGCAAACATTGCAATTTGTCGTTCGTACATATCAGCAGCGACCAAACTAGAAGAACGCACGGGAGCTGTGTCTATGGTGTCTCTAGCTCAAGTTCTTGGCTTTATAGTGGGGCCAGGTAAGTTATACTTTTCTTGACAATTTTCAAAATGGATGATTTTAATTTTATAAAATATTTCTTTTTTTCCTTGAGTATGTAATAACATGATTATACATTTTAATGGCCCAGATATGATGATTATTTTAAAGTTATGTAAAAAGTTTTATAAATGATATGTTATGTGGTTTTGTTTACATATAGTGTGATTTAATTTGTGTAATGTAAAAAAACTTCTTGTCTTCGACAATAACAGTCTGATTTCGAAACTGCAGTCGGATGTATCTGAAAATAAGTGATTGTTTGAAGGTTAGTAATAATACAAATATTAGTAATATAAATGTATAAAAAGTGGAATTAGGTTTCAAATTTCAGACCTATAAGGGAGAGGGATTTAGCATATATGACTAACAAACCTTAGTATTATATAAGGTTATGAAATGGAAAGGAGCTCCAAATCATGTTATTCCTTTATATATTTTTGTCTTTCATAAGTAGAATGAACATCTTAAGTTGCATAGACACACAAATATTAATTAAAATATTAAACGCAAGAATTTATTTATTATTATAATATGGTGTAGCATACTTTTAACAAATATGAGACTTACATAAATTATTTAAGCAAAATTTTAAAAGTAACATAATCCTTTGCTTACAACTTTTATTTAATTTTTGGCTCCGTTTTGAACTTCCCAACACAACTCAATATTTTTGTTTTATTAATGGTTTTTCTATTCATTAGTAGGAGAGTTTTATCTTTAATTTAATACTCTATTCAATGTGGGTAGCACTAATAATTTTAATTTGGGCTTTTGGTAGATATAGTCAACACTACTTGAACAAAGAGTGAATTGTGACTGATACTCTTCAACTGGGGCTATGCTGACTATTTAGTACTTACCAACTTAATTAGTGCTTACTACTTACTTTACAGCATCTTTCAAACTGCAGTCGAACTTCTAAGTAACAAAATGCTCTAAACAATGAATTTTTTTCTCCACGTCATGAAATTTTAACAATAATTATCTTCACATAGCGAAAGTAGGACTTGTAACTATGTATATTATCATTGAACTTAGATGGAATGTGAGTTGGCTAGAATTTGTAAGAGAAACTTTTCAAATGGTTGTATACCATAATCTGAAACTACCATAAAAACAAACAATTGTATTTTAGTACATGTATCATAAGAGTAATTTAAATTATGCATGTAAGAAGTAAGAATATTAAATCATAGATGTTCATGTTATAATGATACCATAATTCAAGTTATAAATAAACCATCATCTCAGGGTAACATACCTATCACAAGACCCTGATCGCCACCAAAACAGTCATGATCAAATAACATTCTCATTACATAGCCATGGACGTTAACATTCATGGACGTTAACATACACATTAAAAATAATTGTTCATTTACCAGATTGTTACCCATATAATTTTCTTTAAATAATCAGTGAATATAATTTATTTATTAAAGTGCAGTGCTTTTCATGTCAAAAGTGAGGTGAAAGAAATAGAGAAAAGATGTTTCATCAGAGGAGAGGAAGATGAAGGTGAAAACCATTATGAGGAGCTGAGACCATCAAACTGGGCAGTTCATTAAAATTTACACAGAAAATATTCAGTGATATATTTATAAATAATTATACAAGAAGATACAAACAATAATCAGATATAACTAAAACATTATGAACTTCTTGAATTTTTTTTTAAATCCACGAATTATAGCTAATAATAACTATAAATTGGTGAGTGACTAAACTTTCATTTAATTTTCACAAGACTCTCTACAGATAACCCTTTTGGTGCCACGGTGACGATCTATCGTCACCATTTTTCCGTGCGAGAAATGCCACGGTGACGATCCATCGCCACTGCGTATTTCGTAGTTAAATTAATTTATTTGTAATCTGCTATATAGTATTTCGGTGTTTTAAAATACTTTGTGGTATATCCAGTGATATCCAGTGGTGGAAAAAATTTTGTTTTAGCTAACTAAACAGATGACAACAATTACAGATGCACAAAATCAGCTGTTGTCATTTTCACTTGCAGGTTAGAAGTGTACGTGTACTGATATTATTGTGTGTTGATATTATTTTCTCGCTACAGTCATCAGTTTTTTTTGAAGTTTGTTGTTCGTGTTATTTTATTATTTGTTTGTTGAAGGTTATTATTTTAGTTATTACAAGTTTAAAGTAGTATTTTGAATAATATATTGCTTTGAAATGGCGGAAGAAAATCTAAGAGGTAGCGAAGTAGACAGATTACTTTTAGGTTATTCAGACGATGACTCTTTAGCCTCTGAAGATGATTTGTTACATTTATTTGGGGATGACAGTGATCTAGACCCGTTATATCAACCAGAAAGTGATAGTGACAATCAGTTTAGTGATAGTGATATTGATTTAAACTTAGATCAACTTAGTACATCAGGTAAACAAAATAGGCCTAGGTTTGGTTGGGATAGGTTAGTTCTGAGATAAAAGTTTTTTGTTTGAGTTTGGTTTTCAACCAAATAATTTAAAAATTTGGTCACTTATAGAAAACAGTATATAGATAGAAAATAGCACACTTCCCACATATAAAATATTTTTGGTTTGTGAGGTTAAAAAAAAAAAAATGTATATTTTTTTTTTCTAAATTATCTTAAATTTGGTTTTTAATACATAATTTTTTTTTTTACATATAGAATCCAACTTATTTACAAATATAATTGTAGCCTAGGTAACACTAAACATTTTGACACTAAATTTGTTAAGATATCTTGTATACAATTTAATCTGTGTCGTTTATAACAAAGTTCTCTAAAAAACCATTTATACCTGTGGCATTTTTGGGTGAGTCTGTGCATTTAAGATGTGTTACCGAATTTTCCAGTTATGAAAATTTTCTTGTGGCACTCAAAGGGTTAAATTACCTTCAATTGTGTTTATAAATCGTTAACTTGAACAAAAAACCAGACATTAAGAAGAGAATTTATTTAATTATTAATACTGATCATTACCTATTGTCAAATCACTCATCCATCATATCATAAATTCACCCCAAACCTTCACTCATATAGATTATAAGCATCACCTAACTATTTTGTTAATCTTACGTTTTCTTTTCTTTAAGTTTTAATTAAAACAATTGTTAATTCCTTACTTTTTTTTAATACTATATGTACTAGTAAAAGCTAGCCAAGGACAATTCTAAATTGAATTACGTTAAGAACAATATACGAGATTCAAACATTCAGACTAACTGTTGTATTTAATAATTATTCATGACTAATAATATAAATTAACTTGTAGATTTATAATTTTTAATATATCACTTTTTATGATTGTACTCTCATCTTTCTTTGTATCACCTCAAAGTTTATATTTAATTATAATGTATATACATAATTGATATAACTGTTTTACACTTCAATTGCATTCAGTTTTAAAGATACATATAACTTTGGTATAGTTATGTAACGAACTAATAGCGTTTTAGCAGTTTATCGATAGTTTTAATCATATTGATGTTAGCATATAGTTAATATAGCATATTTATGCATGAGATCAGCGTCATTTGCTTATAGAAACGAAATCTGAGCGTGTCTGTCTAAGTTGACATCAGTTCTTTTCGTTCCATTTATGAAAATTGCAGTAAAACCGTTTACTTTAGGTTTTACCAATTGGTGTGGTCCTGGGGTAGGAGTTTAAAGAATAGTTTTCATTGGTGGGTTGTGATAGCAAAATGAAACTCGAATCCTCTGTAAATGGAATATTTTCTCCATGTTAACACAACAGAATAAACAAAATATTGTGGAGCCATTTGAAACAGAAGAGTTTATAACTAGCCAGTCCATTCAAGATTGACTGTACCAAGTGCCCAAGCATGGATAATACCAGAATATATTGAACAACCAGTCTGTGTCTGATGACATTGTGGACCTCAAAGAATACATTTCAGAATTAACAAAAGTCTGGATGAACGATTTAAAAGATACAACAATCTTCTATTGTTTCTCTAAGGCCGGATTCATGTCTGTACAAATTAGTTTCATGAAGAAGATGAAATGACATTAAATGAATTAAAAAATGAGCGGCCTTCCTCAAAACATCTAGAATTAAAATAATTAAGCTCAACAGGAGGACTTTATTAATGTTGACAACCATTTTATTGTTTGATATTTACCAGATGACGATAACATATTAAAAAGTTTAACTTCTAGATGAAGGAGAGGATAATGATTAAAACCCAAAGGGTACAAACCTTACAGATGATGATTGTGACCCAAAGGGTACAAACCTTACAGATGATGAATAAAACCCAAAGGGTACAAACCTTACAGATGATGATTGTGACCCAAACGATACAAACTTTACAGATGATGATTGAAACCCAAAAGATACAAACCTTACAGATGATGATTGAAACTGAAGGATACAACCTTACAGATGATGATTGAAACTGAAGGATACAACCTTACAGATGATGATTGTGACCCACAAGATACATTCCTTACAGATGATGATTGTGACCCACAAGATACATTCCTTACAGATGATGATTGAAACCCAAAAGATACAAACCTTACAGATGATGATTGAAACTGAAGGATACAACCTTACAGATGGTGATTGGGACCCACAGGATACAAACCTTACAGATGATGGTTGTGACCCACAGGATACAAACCTTACAGATGATGATTGAAACCCAAAGGATACAAACCTTACAGATGATGATTGTGACCCACAAGATACATTCCTTACAGATGATGATTGTGACCCTGTACCAATAATATTTAAAATTTAAAAAAAGTAATTTATTTCCAATAATAGTTGTATTGTCCACTGTCAATACTTCACTGGGGTACAAGGTTTTATCAGTGGAGTTTATTTATAGGAACTATTGCTAATAAACACAAGTTGTAAAGTTTACTACAATTTATTAATTTTTCTCACTTTGAAATGACACTTATTCAAAATACACAACCAACACGTAAAAATAAAAGAAACAACTTCAGTCACTTTTTAAGGGATCTTCGAAGAATCGAGAACTTGTCCATGTTCATGTGAACCCTGTGTAAAATAAAATTTAAAAATACTTAATTCAAATACGATTGTAATACTTAATTGTTTTACGATTTATACCTGAAATTATAATAATCAACAATAAAACAGAAAAGTAAAATGATTATCGAATTCAACCTACTTCAAAAGTAATGAAGTTACACACAAAGCAGGAAGAGGCTTCCTTCCAGTATGACATTGGTCGATATAATCCCAAAGAAAACGCGTTACATACCCCCACCTCGGGGGATCCCCCAAACATGTTATTGAACCAGATCAAATCCGTCATTTTACTTTAGCGTATTAACAAAACGAAAAGAAATTCATTTTAAAATTATGAAAGTTATAGGCCCATATGGTACAAATTCTCTCCCTACGAAAATAATTAAAAAAAAAAAAATTTACAAATAAGAAAATTCTAGAAAAATTACAGAATACAGCAAATTTTAAACATATTATTTATATTAGATTTATTGATCATATCCATGACTAAGCTGATATCAAAGAGAACCTAGAAGTTTGTCGTCAATGGCTATCCCCTTGGTCACCACCGGTTGCAGACACTTCTTTCGTCCCCGCAGCTATGGTTTCTTGCAAGGAATCATATTTAATTAAAATTTAAACGGAACGCACTAAAACTCACTTTTCATTATATGTGAATTAAATTCCTACATTCCTCACTTATTATGATACATTGTTTGTGGGAAATCTAAATCTACAACATTATTCTTAACTACATGTACAATCTGTAGATATCTATACTTTCTTAATCTTACTATTAACATCAAATAATCTACAAAGATTAACACTGCCCAGATTTTCTTTATCTATTTCATAGTAGCTATTTTTAATTGGCTAATGTGCATCCTTTTACAATCATTATGATTATTACAATTCTGGACTATTACAGTTACATCATTTAAGAAATAAATGACTCTAAATGGCCCAATAAATTTAGGCAACATTTTAGCCTGAATTTTTTCTATCTTTTTGCTTTGATAGGTTTTTAAATAAACTATGCTCCCTACCTTAAATGGGTGCTTTGTTTCATTTTCTTGATACCTTTTTCTTTTCGTATTTCTTAAAACAGATAACTTTACATTTTTTATAGCTCTACTTAATTTATTTTCTATGTCATCGTCAGTTTGATTGTCCGGAATTAAATCATTTATTCCCCAGATTTTACTTAAGGTATGGTTACATTCGTGATTAAACATTTACTTAAAGGCTGTGGTTCTCGTACTATTGTTGTAGCATGTATTGAGGTTAATTTGTATTAAGTTTAGTTCATGATTCCAGCTTACTTGATCATCATGATAATAAATCCTTAATTGATTCTTCAAGTTTCTAATATATCTTTCAGCACGATTTCCAGATGGCTTGTAAGGTGTGATCTTGAAATGTTCGATTCCATATTTAAAAACAAAGTTTTTAAATTCTTTTGATTTAAAACAACTTCCGTTATCAGACATCAACTGTTTGCAGCATCCAAAATTATTAAATATTATTTTTTCTAACTTTTTAATTACAGAATTACTTTTACAGTCTCTTAAAGGAATTAACCAACAATATCGTGTAAAATCATCCACTACAATCAGTATTTGGTTATTTCCTTTTTTACTTCTTACTAGATTTCCCGCTATATCCACATGCAATTTATCTAAGGCTTTATTAGAATGTGTAGCTACTAATTTACCCTCGTACATCCGTTGCATTGGTTTGCTCATTAAACATTTTTCACATTGTCTTACTCTAGATTTCAAATTATTAGCCAAATTTGGTCTATAAAAATATTCACTAATTTTGGCTATCGTTCTATTTATTCCAGGATGGCCACCAAAGGAAGAAGTATGGTAATACTCGAAAATTAAATCTAACAAAATTAAAGGTAGATATATTTTTCCTTTCGTTTGTTTATTTTTGCTATACATTAAAATTCCTTTTTTCAAGTAAAACCTTACAGAGTTAACATTATTTTTAATACTTTCAATAATTTTCATTATTACAGGATCTGTTTTCTGATGTTCTATCAATTTGACATAAGCCAAAGGTATTTCACTTATCATATTAGCTTCCTGAATCTCGTTGTTATCTTTCATTCTGTTCACCACACATCTATCTTTTTTAGGTGTTTTATAACCTTTTACTTTATCTTTATCGTGGTCGATTTCTATTCCACTTATATTTTTGAAAGTACTGGACTCTTGACGAGATAAAAAGTCTGCTATTGGATTATTTGTTTCTTTAACGTGCATTATTCTAAAAGGTATTGAGGTTAGTTTTTCTACCCATCTTCCAAGTTTATTTAATTTTTTTAAATGCCCTAATACCCAAGATAATGCATGATTATCTGTGATTAGTAGGAACGATTGCAGTTCCAAATATGAGTAAAATTTTTCGATGCTTAAAACCACAGACAATGCCTCCTTTTCATACACTGACATATGTCTCTCACCCTCATTAAACTTTCTTGAATAATAAGCTATAGGCAATAAATCATTATCTTCGTTTTCCTGCAACAATACGGCACCACATCCAACTTCACTTGCATCTGTCATTAGAGTAAAACTGTTATTGAAATCAGGCATTTGCAAGACTGGAGGATTACTAATACAATGTTTTAGTTTTTCAAAATTATTATTACATTCTTCAGTCTAATTAAATTTAACTCTTTTTTTCTTAGCTCATTTATAGGAGCAGTGATTTTAGCATAATCTGGAATATATTTACAAAAGAAAGATACCATTCCAATAAAGCGAGATACCTCTTTACTATTCTTAGGAATTTTAAATTTCTTTATTGCTAAAGTTCTTTTCGGATCAATTCTGATTTGATTTTTACTTATTATATTTCCAAGAAAACTAATTTCTTTAAATGCAAACTTTGCCTTTTCAAGGTTAACTGTTAGATTATTTTCACTGAGACGTTTGATTACTTCTTTAACATGTTCTAAGTGGCTAGTTAACGAATCCGAATATATTATTAAATCATCTATATAGTTGACTACATATTTAAATTTTATGTCATGAAAAATATTTTGTAGATATGCACTCAATAGACCACTGCCTACTTGAAGTCCAAAAGGTAGTCTGCTCCAAGAATAATTTCCTAATAAACTTGCTGAAAATGTTGTTAAATGCCTGCATGACATACTTAAGCTGATTTGATGAAACGATTTACATAAATCAATTACTGTAAAATTACTAGGTCCTCGAAGATGTTGGTACGAGTCCTGTAGATCCACTATTACATGATTAACTTTTTCTATTTTATTATTCAATGCTCCATAATTTACAACTAATCTTGGCTTTTCATTCCCTACTAATAATCCCGGCGAAGAATATTCTGCTATACTAGGCTCAATAATACCTTGTTTCAAAAGAGCATCTATAATTTCTTTCATTTTCTGTAGTTTTGGCGGTGAAAGTGGATACGGCCTCACATTAACAGGAGTTTTGTCTTTTAATTTGATTTCGTACTCAAAATTTAGAGCTTTGCCAATTCTATCAGTAAATACCTTAGAATTATTCTTAACTAAATTTTCTAATTCAATTCGTATTTCACAATGACCCAATGTTCAAATCACTATTAACCAAATTTATTTTAAATATCTTTCTAGATCCCAAATCAATTTTAACATTTTCTGCAAATCTAAAATAACATCGATTTTTACTTAAGTCTAACAACATATTGGTCTCTTTAATAAAATTAATTCCTAGCAACATATCCCAGCTTATATTTTTAGCAATAAGGAATTTTGTATACCAAGAAAATCTATCAATTTTCTTTTTTAACACACACGATCCTAATATTTGTATATTTTCGTTAGTGACTGAGTAACATTTTATATTGTTGCTACTCGTAAGCTTAGTTAGTCTATTCTTATGTAAAGAATCAAACACAGCTGAACTGATCAAATTAATGGTACTACGCTATCAATTAAAGCATTTTGATAAATGTTTTTACCACAGTCAACTGTTATTGTAGGTAACACATTGGTTATATTTTCTGTTTTAAGCCAGTTAATCTTTTGAATTTTCTTAATCTTGAGCTTGATATTAGCATTTAATTTTCTATTCTTAATTTTTTTTATTTAAAATCTTTTGATAACCTCTATTTATTTTAGCATGACTGGTTAAATTAACTTGATTATGGAAGGAGTATATGCTAGTTTGTTATTGACTCCTTCCATCCTGCACATTTTTTGAATTACATATTCTTTGCTTACTATAACAATTTTTTTGCTCTGGTTTCTTACAATAAAAACACGCATTTTGGTTATTTCTAAACCTACGCACAACATTGGGATCATTAAGATAAATACTCCCAACACCTATTCTCTGGCTGTTAACATAACTAATGTTGTTATTATGTATACACAATTGGTCTAAGTCCGCAAAGTTTTGTGTATTTTTCATGAAAACTAATCTGGCTCTAACATTAGGATTTATTCCAATCTTAATAACACCAACGACTTCTCCTTCAGCATAGTTACATTTTAACAACTCACAGTATTCATTAATTTCGGAAATGTATATACTTAAAGGTTCTTCTACTCCTTGAGGACGATTTGTAATAGTTATAAAACTTAAGGTTTTATAAATTTAATTACTTTATTATTAAAATTTTTAAAAAAATGAAGTTTAAGAAAGTTATTTATAATTAATTTTAAACATTGCTCGGTCATTAGGGCGCCAGACGAGTTCTCGTCAATTTAGTAAAGTTAAAACTGAATTTATATTATCAAAATATCTCGAGGTCTCAAGTTCTTTTAAAAACGTACTTGGCATAGGTGATGAAAGAAAGATCCAAGTCTTTTTCTGCTGAAATTGTACATATTTATTTATTTTTTATTAAACATCCTACAATTATTTTTTTTAATTTTTATAAAACACATGTTATAAATTTTATAAAAACTCTTTATTATACTTTTCTTTTTCTATTCAAAAATGTTGCAACAGGAAGTTAATTTTTTAATTTAAATTTAAATCACTTTGTAGATCTCTGATGGAGATTTACTTTAAATATTAAAATTTCATTATTTTATTAATTTATTTTTCTTAAAATATTTTTTAAGCAGATTAAAAAGATCAAACATGTACAGTATAGCAAAATATATCAAAACATAATATAAGTCCTTAATCCTAAGTTAACATAAGGTGTTTATACCACAACACCAATTTTCATAAAAAATGCCCGAAGATAGTAGTTCAAGATGTCCCATATCTTGTAAATTACTGCAAGCGTTGTTTTCCGAAAAGTTCATGTCGCGTAAATTTGCACAGCACTCTAGAAATGTTTTTTGTACGATAGTTCATAGCATTTATGGTTAATAAAAGGGTGTTCAGTTTAATACATGATGTTCACCACGCGGTAAACGATCAGTTTACGACTCACGTATAAAGTATATAGTCTCTTAGTATTATTAATCTTACAAACTCTAGTGTTCATTAAGATTGATATTAACTGTCCAGTCATTCACTTTATTTGTCCATTGTCTGCACTAAGTCTATTAGACTGTTAACCACGTTTACATTGTCATTGAAAACACTCTTTATTACTTTTCTAACCATTTTCTACTTTGCTAATCTCTATTTGAGACTAAAAATTAATATATTACATTTTTTAACAAAACGTTCACATTCAAACTTTCATAGTTCCAATTTCCACAACACATCTACTAAAACTATTTAACACAACCTTCACCTCCAAGCTCTGTTCCAAGACTCTCTTAAACTCGTCTAACCATCTTAACTCCTCAACCAAGACTGACGAAACCACGAGATTTTCTCTCCCGCGTTTCCTCCAAAAACCCCCTTGACACATCAATTCATATTTAATTATTCATTTTACAAATCTACAACGTTTTACTATAAAACATTTATTATAAAATCATTTTAAAACTATTTATAACACAAAATTGTTTTCTTGGACTTTTTTATTAATGGTTTACGGCTTTCCTTAATTAATTTTACTACACTCGCATGACCTAGGAACCAATCAGGATCTTTGACCTATATTCTATAGATGCAATCACGTCCTGTCTTTTAACCCTATTATTTACTATGTTACAGATTAACAAAATCTCTTTTTAAATTTTCCTTCAGATTTATGGGTAAAAACGTATTTAATAACATTTCATGTACTTGCTCAATAGTGTATTTTACACTCTTAGCGTAAATCAATTTGCTTAACATCGGGCCCGAAACATAGCCCAAACATATTTCTAATATTTGTTCATCACTTAAACCAGTTTCATTCTTCATTCTTAACATAACTCTAATAAAATTTAACAAATCATTATGATTTAAACCATTACAAATTCTAAACAAATTAATATATCTTTCAATTGGGTTTGGAAGTTTACTAAAAATGCTTTGTTTGCCAGATAAGGTTGAGAAAACCCGCTCTCCCTCGGTTCCCGTTACCCAGCACTGGTTTTGTGTAAACAAAGCAGACAAGCCTACAGCCTTTGTACTTCTACGTCCCTCTCAACTGCAGTAGGTAAAGTCAATACAACCTTAGGCTTATCAGAACTTTCTAATATTTGTATAAAACTTTCTTCTTGTTCATTACTTTCAGATAACTTCCTAACTACATCCTCTTTAATTTGTGTGTCAATTTTTATATTTGATAACTTATCATCTAATTCTTTCAAAAGATCCATGTTTATATTTAATTGTTTTACAATCTCTTCGTCAGTTATTTTAAATTTTAACAAATTTCAGATTCTACGTTTTATATGATTAATTTTAGTTTCAACCCTAAGTAAATCTATTTGTTTTTGCGTCACAATTATTTCTGCTATAGATTTTTGAATTTCAGAAACTTTTCGACTTATCGTTTCATACTCTACCGTTAGACTAATTTTATTGGACAAATAATTAGCATCAGTCTTAACTTGCTCACTTAAACATTTTCTCAATTCATGTACAGACTTAGCTATAGATACGTTAATATCTCTAAATTGTAGTTCATAAATTAACTCATCTTTCAAAAGAAGATCTACTTTCAAATTAGACATTGTGCACAATTTTGTTCTTTTAAAACTTAAACAATCTTAAAACATTTACAGACAAAAAAAAAGACTTCAAACAAACACAATTTTGAATACTCTACAAGCATTGTCATTAATATTACAGTTATTAGCAAAGTCCTAAGCAGAGTGGCGCATTTCTTGTACCATTAATATAAAAAAATAAGTACTGTAATTTATTTCCAATAGTAGTTGTATTGTCCACTGTCAATACTTCACTGGGGTACAAGGTTTTATCAGTGGAGTTTATTTATAGGAACTATTGCTAATAAACACTAGTTGTAAAGTTTACTACAATTTATTAATTTTTCTCACTTTGTAATGACACTTATTCAAAATACACAACCGACACGTAAAAATAAAATAAAAGATACAACTTCAGTCACTTTTTAAGGGATCTTCGAAGAATCGAGAACTTGTCCATGTTCATATGAACCCTGTGTAAAATAAAATTAAAAAATACTTAATTCAAATACAATAATTATTTTACGATTTATACCTGAAATTATAATAATCAACAATAAAACAGAAAAATAAAATGATTATCGAATTCAACCTACTTCAAAACTAATGAAGGTCCACACAAAGCAGGAAGAGGTCTCCTTCCAGCATGACATAGGTCGATATAATCCCAAAGAAAACCTGTTACCAACCCCCACTTTGGGGGTTCCCCCAAACATGTTATTGAACCAGATCAAATCCGTCATTTTACTTTAGCGTATTAACAAAACGAAAAGAAATTTATTTTAAAATTATTGAAGTTATAGGACCACATGGTACAACCCACAGGATACAAACCTTACAGATGATGATTGAAACCCAAAAGATACAAACCTTACAAATTATTATTGAAACCCAAAGGATACAAACCTTACAAATGATGATCGAGACTCAAAGGATACAAACCCTACAGATGATGATTGTGACCCAAAGGATACAAACCTCACAGATGATGATTGAAACCCAATAAATACAAACCTTATAGATGATTATTGAAACCAAAGGATACAAACCTTACAGATGATGATTGTGACCCAAAGGTTACAAACCTTAAAGATGATAATTGAAACCCAAAGGATACAAACCTTACAGATGATGGTTGTGACCAACAGGATTCAAACTTTACAGATGATGATTGATACCCAAAAGATACAAACCTTACAGATGGTGATTGAAACCCAAAGGATACAATCTTTACAGTGATGATTGTGACCCAAAGGATACAAACCTTACCGATGATGATTGAAACCCAAAAGGTACAAACCTTACAGATGATGATTGAAACCCAAAAGATACAAACCTTACCGATGATGATTGAAACCCAAAAGATACAAACCTTACAGATGATGATTGAAACCCAAAATATACAAACCTTACCGATGATGATTGAAACCCAAAAGATACAAACCTTACAGATGATGATTGACATCCAAAAGATACAAACCTTACAGATGATGATTGAAACCCAAAAGGTACAAACCTTACAGATGATGATTGAAACCCAAAAGATACAAACCTTACAGATGATGATTGAAACCCAAAAGGTACAAACCTTACAGATGATGATTGAAACCCAAAAGATACAAACCTTACAGATGATGATTGACATCCAAAAGATACAAACCTTACAGATGATGATTGAAACCCAAAAGGTACAAACCTTACAGATGATGATTGAAACCCAAAAGGTTCAAACCTTACAGATGATGATTGAAACCCAAAAGATACAAACCTTACAGATGATGATTGAAACCCAAAAGGTACAAACCTTACAGATGATGATTGAAACCCAAAAGATACAAATCTTACAGATGATGATTGAAACCCAAAAGATACAAACCTTACAGATGATGATTGACATCCAAAAGATACAAACCTTACAGATGATGATTGAAACCCAAAAGATACAAACCTTACAGATGATGATTGAAACCCAAAAGATACAAACCTTACAGATGATGATTGACATCCAAAAGATACAAATCTTACAGATGATGATTGAAACCCAAAAGATACAAACCTTACACAGATGATGATTGAAACCCAAAAGATACAAACCTTACAGATGATGATTGAAACCCAAAGGATACAAACCTTACAGATGATGATTGAAACCCAAAAGATACAAATCTTACAGATGATGATTGAAACCCAAAAGATACAAACCTTACACAGATGATGATTGAAACCCAAAGGATACAAACCTTACAGATGATGATTGAAACCCAAAAGGTACAAACCTTACAGATGATGATTGAAACCCAAAAGATACAAACCTTACAGATGATGATTGATACCCAAAAGATACAAACCTTACACAGATGATGATTGAAACCCAAAAGATACAAATCTTACAGATGATGATTGAAACCCAAAAGATACAAATCTTACAGAGGATGATTGAAACCCAAAAGATACAAACCTTACACAGATGATGATTGAAACCCAAAGGATACAAACCTTACACAGATGATGATTGAAACCCAAAAGATACAAATCTTACAGATGATGATTGAAACCCAAAAGATACAAATCTTACAGATGATGATTGAAACCCAAAAGATGCAAACCTTACACAGATGATGATTGAAACCCAAAGGATACAAACCTTACAGATGATGATTGAAACCCAAAAGATACAAACCTTACAGATGATGATTGACATCCAAAAGATACAAATCTTACAGATGATGATTGAAACCCAAAAGATACAAACCTTACACAGATGATGATTGAAACCCAAAAGATACAAACCTTACAGATGATGATTGAAACCCAAAGGATACAAACCTTACACAGATGATGATTGAAACCCAAAAGATACAAACCTTACAGATGATGATTGACATCCAAAAGATACAAACCTTACAGATGATGATTGAAACCCAAAAGGTACAAACCTTACAGATGATGATTGAAACCCAAAAGGTTCAAACCTTACAGATGATGATTGAAACCCAAAAGATACAAACCTTACAGATGATGATTGAAACCCAAAAGGTACAAACCTTACAGATGATGATTGAAACCCAAAAGATACAAATCTTACAGATGATGATTGAAACCCAAAAGATACAAACCTTACAGATGATGATTGACATCCAAAAGATACAAACCTTACAGATGATGATTGAAACCCAAAAGATACAAATCTTACAGAGGATGATTGAAACCCAAAAGATACAAACCTTACACAGATGATGATTGAAACCCAAAGGATACAAACCTTACACAGATGATGATTGAAACCCAAAAGATACAAATCTTACAGATGATGATTGAAACCCAAAAGATACAAATCTTACAGATGATGATTGAAACCCAAAAGATACAAACCTTACAGATGATGATTGAAACCCAAAAGATACAAACCTTACCGATGATGATTGAAACCCAAAAGATACAAACCTTACAGATGATGATTGACACCAAAAAGATACAAACCTTACAGATGATGATTGAAACCCAAAAGGTACAAACCTTACAGATGATGATTGAAACCCAAAAGATACAAACCTTACAGATGATGATTGAAACCCAAAAGGTACAAACCTTACAGATGATGATTGAAACCCAAAAGATACAAACCTTACAGATGATGATTGACATCCAAAAGATACAAACCTTACAGATGATGATTGAAACCCAAAAGGTACAAACCTTACAGATGATGATTGAAACCCAAAAGGTTCAAACCTTACAGATGATGATTGAAACCCAAAAGATACAAACCTTACAGATGATGATTGAAACCCAAAAGGTACAAACCTTACAGATGATGATTGAAACCCAAAAGATACAAATCTTACAGATGATGATTGAAACCCAAAAGATACAAACCTTACAGATGATGATTGACATCCAAAAGATACAAACCTTACAGATGATGATTGAAACCCAAAAGATACAAACCTTACAGATGATGATTGAAACCCAAAAGATACAAACCTTACAGATGATGATTGACATCCAAAAGATACAAATCTTACAGATGATGATTGAAACCCAAAAGATACAAACCTTACACAGATGATGATTGAAACCCAAAAGATACAAACCTTACAGATGATGATTGAAACCCAAAGGATACAAACCTTACAGATGATGATTGAAACCCAAAAGATACAAATCTTACAGATGATGATTGAAACCCAAAAGATACAAACCTTACACAGATGATGATTGAAACCCAAAGGATACAAACCTTACAGATGATGATTGAAACCCAAAAGGTACAAACCTTACAGATGATGATTGAAACCCAAAAGATACAAACCTTACAGATGATGATTGATACCCAAAAGATACAAACCTTACACAGATGATGATTGAAACCCAAAAGATACAAATCTTACAGATGATGATTGAAACCCAAAAGATACAAATCTTACAGAGGATGATTGAAACCCAAAAGATACAAACCTTACACAGATGATGATTGAAACCCAAAGGATACAAACCTTACACAGATGATGATTGAAACCCAAAAGATACAAATCTTACAGATGATGATTGAAACCCAAAAGATACAAATCTTACAGATGATGATTGAAACCCAAAAGATGCAAACCTTACACAGATGATGATTGAAACCCAAAGGATACAAACCTTACAGATGATGATTGAAACCCAAAAGATACAAACGTTACAGATGATGATTGACATCCAAAAGATACAAATCTTACAGATGATGATTGAAACCCAAAAGATACAAACCTTACACAGATGATGATTGAAACCCAAAAGATACAAACCTTACAGATGATGATTGAAACCCAAAGGATACAAACCTTACACAGATGATGATTGAAACCCAAAAGATACAAACCTTACAGATGATGATTGAAACCCAAAAGATACAAACCTTACAGATGATGATTGAAACCCAAAGGATACAAACCTTACAGATGATGATTGAAACCCAAAAGATACAAATCTTACAGATGATGATTGAAACCCAAAAGATACAAACCTTACACAGATGATGATTGAAACCCAAAGGATACAAACCTTACAGATGATGATTGAAATCCAAAAGATACAAATCTTACAGATGATGATTGAAACCCAAAAGATACAAACCTTACACAGATGATGATTGAAACCCAAAAGATACAAACCTTACACAGATGATGATTGAAACCCAAAGGATACAAACCTTACAGATGATGATTGAAACCCAAAAGATACAAACCTTACAGATGATGATTGAAACCCAAAAGATACAAACCTTACACAGATGATGATTGAAACCCAAAAGATACAAACCTTACACAGATGATGATTGAAACCCAAAAGATACAAATCTTACAGATGATGATTGAAACCCAAAAGATACAAATCTTACAGAGGATGATTGAAACCCAAAAGATACAAACCTTACACAGATGATGATTGAAACCCAAAGGATACAAACCTTACACAGATGATGATTGAAACCCAAAAGATACAAATCTTACAGATGATGATTGAAACCCAAAAGATACAAATCTTACAGATGATGATTGAAACCCAAAAGATGCAAACCTTACACAGATGATGATTGAAACCCAAAGGATACAAACCTTACAGATGATGATTGAAACCCAAAAGATACAAACCTTACAGATGATGATTGACATCCAAAAGATACAAATCTTACAGATGATGATTGAAACCCAAAAGATACAAACCTTACACAGATGATGATTGAAACCCAAAAGATACAAATCTTACAGATGATGATTGAAACCCAAAAGATACAAACCTTACACAGATGATGATTGAAACCCAAAAGATACAAACCTTACAGATGATGATTGAAACCCTAAGGATACAAACCTTACAGATGATGATTGAAACCCAAAGGATACAAACCTTACAAATGATGATTGACATCCAAAGGATTCAAACCTTACAGTTGATGATTGTGACCCACAGGATAGAAATCCTAGAGATGATAACATTTAAAAATCATTAAAAACCATAATACTAGGATTACAACTTAAAGAAAAGTATACCTAATAATATTTTGAATGTCTGAATAAAAGTGAAACTTTTTTCCAAACATGATGTTTTATTCAAACCCAAATGAACAATGTTTATTATATGTTTTGCTATTTAATTATAGGCTTAGATTAATTTTAAGGTATAAACCACTCTATGTAATATAAAATAAATTTGTACACTATTTTCGTGTATTTATATACAGTAGTTAAAAATTAATACAACAGTATTATTTTATGAGCCTATATTCGTGTATGATAAACTGTAGTTTTCATGATAAAAGGTAACTAAGTTAATTCAAGTAAAATTATATAATTATTTAGTGCCTATAAACAACATCACCACATAGATTTATGAGTTCAATGCTTTAACCTTCCAGCAATAAAATTTTTAAGTAAAACAAAAACTACTGACAAAATTCTGTTAAGCTTTAGAAAAAACAAAAAAATTAAATTTTGTCAAAGTTTGTTCATAATAATAAAAAATAATATAGATAGTTTATTTTGAAATTTTGTGTCTGACTTTAGTTAGACCAAAACTAGTGACAAAAAAACTAGTGTCTTGAAAATTATTTAATTTTGAACTATTTGTTTTGCTGCTGTACTGAAATTGCTTAATTTTTACATTGCCTTAATTATTTGTTAACAATGTTATGTGATGAAAAATGTAATACTTCCATATTAACCCATGTTGATATATAACAAACAAAAACTGTGTTTTAAAATATTAATTTACAAACACAAAAAAGCATGCAATACTGATCCAAATTGTGTATCATCTTATTAGTGATTCTAAATTAATCAACATTTCCTGCTACTCAACACTTTACTTTATTCATAAACAGAAATATCCTTTTTAACACATTTTCTTCCTTTTAAGACAAATATTTAAATGTAAAATAATAAAATTGTTTATAACTTATTTATCCAAAATTATTATATGACATATTGTTCCATAGACTCATTTAAAAAATTTTTTAATCAATATTTATATTCTCTCTCCTTATTTCCTCATATATTATTCTTAAAATAATACTACATAAATTTATTAAACCTGTAATTAATGTCATACTAAAATTTGTAATTTATTGAAAATATATCTTTTTTAATAATTATTAAAAAATATGTAGTTGCTTCTTAGAGATGTCCTGTTTTAGTAAGGTCTTTATTTTGTATCTTGTCCTCTTGATGATTTAGACCACCTTCTTATATGCTCTTTCAAGTTTGATGTTTCTGTTTACACTTTCACAGATTTGAATATTTGTTCTGACTTTCCTGTGCTTTTTAATAGTTATAAAAAATTATATAATTCAGTACTAAAATTCTGAAATCTCAAAGTCCACATTTCTCCTTTGACAATCTGTCTCCAAATTCTTGAATACTTTCTCTCCAAAACTGTCAAGATTTAAACTTAGTACCAATTTAATCTCTTTATTCTCTTAACATAAAAATGTAAACTAGCCGATATTTTATATATTTAATCTGTAGGTCTTCTATTGTCTATTTTAAAATCTTTTAAATCAATTAAAAACAGTATTTATAATCAATTTAAAAAAGTTAACAGGTCAAAATGTCCAATTTGCCCTTCTAAATACAATGTACAAAAATAAATGTAGTATCACCAATATTTCCCAAGTTGTTTAGCCTTGAATTTGTCTATTGTCTTTAACTGTCAGTTACTCTCACTTAGCATTGTTCTGAAATCTTTAATACAATCTGACTCTTGAATATTCATCAATGAATCTAAGGTTCTTAATGTTGAAGCAAAAAAAAAATGGTTTCTTTATATCTTTATGTAGAATTATTATATGGTTTCTATAAAATTATTCAATTTGGCAAAATTGTCCTGCATTTACTTTTTTAGCAAATTTCTATATTAAAAATTTAGCTATTGCAGTTGTGTTCATGGAGAGATCTAGACTAGGACCATGATGATATACACTGATCATGATCTGGAGATCATATTTTGAGAGGTTTAATATTGTGTGTGTGAGAGGGAGACTTCATTTAGGTTTTTCCAACTTCCTCGTTTCTTGGTTGAGGTCCAAAGAACTGCATATTTTACCAAAACTTTATCAAAATCAATTGGCCCGTTTTGAGATATTCGATCTTTTAGGACATTTGTTATGATTTATTTCATTTTTTTAAATGATAACTCTCTAACCAGGTTTTTTTAGAGATAGCATTGAATTTTGTTTTGTTTTATGAGAAAGTTAGGGCAATGTTTGTGACCTGTTCATTATAATTTTACTAACACCCTTTGAAATTATAATCATTGATTCTCTTTATACTGTTTACAGGACTTCAAGCTGCTGCTACTCCACTAGGCGAAAAAGGTATAATGTTCTTCTCAGGTTGGATTCCTATTAACATGTATACAGCAGCAGGATGGATCAATGTACTTCTGGGAATCTTGAATGGAATTCTTCTTTGTCCTGGAATATTTAAAGAAAAGACTATTGCTGCCAAAGAAGCTATGATTCTGAAGGGTGTAGAATCAGGTGATCATTTATATGAGTGTTAAAATTTGGTTACAAATATCCAATTGATTACAGTTTTATATAGTATCAGTTGTTAATGTAAAACCATCAGCTGACTGATTGTAGTTGTTAGAAAAAAGTTTAACATGTTAGATATATATTCAGAAATATGTTAGAGTGACACCGTGAATAGGATTTTTATTCTGTATAAAAACACAACTGGTACAAATTTGATGTCAGGGTCCCTGACAATTCTCTTCCAATAGCAATAGACCCTCACCAATAACTTCATTTTGACATTATGAAGCTCTGTTGAGCGATTTTGGAATCACAACCTTATTCCTCAGAAAATACATCCTTGAAATCCTGGAATGTTGTACTATTTAAAATATAGCCAGAAAACAACGCATTATAAATTTTTTTGAGTTCAGGATCTCCTAAAGTACAATATGAATTTTACTAGCTGTTACTGGAATTATGTTTATTTATTTGTTCCAATTTAAAAATTGATATTATGTCTTTACTTGAATTCTAATTAGATTTACTTTATTCTCTACGTTGGCTGGTACTATACATTGTAAAATCCAGCAAAGGGTTGTGAATATCTCAACATTCGTACAACTAGAAGTGCAGATAAAATTGGTTGATAATTTAATATCATTGTCAGATGTTTAGTATCTGTAATATGGGTCAATGTAAATGAAGAATTTCTTAACCCTCCAACCGCTAATGTTGTTTCTTCGTTTGTTTAAAAATTAATTAAATATATTATTTGTATACAAAACCTAACTTATAAGATATCATTTTTCTCAGAAAGATGCATAGAATCCATCTATGTAATTAAAAAAATTTTTTTTTGAAACGGTTTTGGAGTAAGTATGTTACATGTCAAAAACGAAGTTACCAATTTTCAGGAAAAACCTGTATATTCCAAAATCAATAGCTTACTACCTTTTTCTAAGATATACAAAAGTTTTGTGTAATATTTTTGAATATATTTAGGGGGGGGGGGAAATTTGTTATATTATCAAAAAAACAAAAAATAGTTTACGAAAAAATGTAAAATGATCTTTTTTTTTTTTCAAAAAATCACTAACAATAGTAATATATATCTTATACAAAAGTTCTATATCTCATTATGTTCAGAAAGGTGCATAGAATGTAGGTGTGTAGTGAAAAAAAAAATGTTAGATGTATCACATTTGGTGTTTTTTGGTCAAATACCAAAAAATCGAAGAGTAATGGAGCAGAAATTTCACAGAAATGGTAATGAATAACATACTAATAGATTTTTAGGATTTTTTTCAACCATTTCTTGAGATTTGTCATATATTTGTGAATATATTTAGGGGAAAAAAATAATAATATGTTACATTTTCTAAATAAAAATACCGATTTTCCCTAAAAAGGTAACTTTTACAAGTGAGGTTAGGTTTGTAACCTCCACAATTTAGACTCACTAGTACCAATTTGAAGATAGATCAAAGACAAAACCATTAGATTTAACTAAGACAATATATACTTTACAAAGAATAACACACATATTCACTTTTATAATCATATAAAACACTATATATAAGACAATTTGCATATAGCCTAAACTTACCATTTCGGCCTAGGTTATCGCAAATAAGAACGTTCAAAAACTAAACTATCACGCAAAAACATAAGCTTTAGATATAAAAACACATATATTGTAACTTTTATACACAATTTATATACAATTTGTATACACAAACCTTCAAAATAACAAATATCTAACCCCAAAACAATTTGCGCTACGTCATTTGTTAGAGTTTTTACGTTGAACATTTGCCTATGTTCCGAGATGAAAACAAAGGCTTCAAGAGTTCTAAGTAAATATCAAGTGGTACCAACTTATAGAATGGAATTTCCCCTACAACTTAGTGTAAAGAAATATAAGAAATATAATATTAGAAACCAAAGAGAAATGCAAACCTAATGCCAACCAAATTTCGTCTCGTCAAGTTTGTTCTACGTTCAAGTAGGAATATCTCTGGATCTATGAGACGCAGAAAAATTTGTAATCTACGGTTGGAAAGAGAAACATGTGATCTATAGAACAGTGTTTTAGTTGAAATAAATGACAGAAAAATATAGTTGTAATTATATCGGGAAAAATGGCGTCGCGCTAACGAAAAGGCGCAGAGTTCAAATCTACGATTTTACGCATCAAAAATATGCGAACTTCACCAATTTTTGGAATATTATTTATAACGTTTTGTGGTATTTTTTTTGCATGATTATGCATCTGCGGAACATTAGCTTTCCAACGGTATTTTATTTATTGCAATCGGACAATTTTAAGTGTGCGTAACGTTGAATTGCAAAATACGTGTTTTATAGGCACGGTGCCTAAGTATTGGACCGAGCCTGGGTGTGATATGGGTGCGTTATCCGTTCTAGGGTTAAATACCCAATAAATGGGTTCTTTATAGAGTTGATTATATTTACTTTTACATTTTTATATAATTTAGAGGCATAAGTAATAGTCTGTATTTTGTCATAATGACATGTGAGAAATTACTACAAAAGTCCATTTGGTGATGTGTACTGTGTACATTACTGTGAGATAGATAAAGGTCGTATGGTACAAAAGTACACATTCACTAATTATTTCATTTTTTATGTTTCAAAAAATTTTGATGGCTCTCTTCAATTCATAGAAAATTATTTGTTTTTGTTTTTTTAATAGTTTTATCAATGGGACTCTTATTGTAAAGTTAAAGAATTAATTCACATTATTTTGTGGAGAAGTTTCACAGTTTGCTTCTATTTTCTCTTTTTAGTCTTATGAATGCCTACATATATTCTCAAAATATATTACAGTAAATTGAACATAGATTAAAAACAGTAACTCAAATAACCTCTAACCATAGGAGATGAATATGGAGTATGTTACTTATTTAAATTTGTTCTTTTTAAACAATTTCTTCAGCTTAAAAAAAAATTATATAATCACTTTTGGTATATTTGTTCACACTTTCTTTGAGATTGTAATATACGTTTAAAATTATTTTTAAATGAAACTTCAGACCTTTTTTTGTACACTTCGTATCTTTTTAAAATAAAATTCAAAAAAATAAGGTGGATTTCCTGAAATGTGGATGTCTATAACAATTGTACAGTCATCTCTACAATCTGAATGCCTGAACCAATTTTTACTATATCAATTTCTTCTAGCTATATATGAAAAAGATTGATTTTTAAAGTTGTAGTATAAAAGAGGTATATTTTTTGTTCATTTTACAGTTTTTTTTACAACCTGTGGACAATTAAAATCATTTGTATGTCATTTTTAATATTCTCTTATAGATAGTCAGACATTAACTGACACCCTAACTTTAATATTTTTTCTTTATTATATTAAAACATTATTTTAAACCTAGTGGTTTTAAAATATATGAATATTATTTTAAGTGGATGTTTACATGGTTTTGTAGTTTTGTTGTTTTACATGATAACATAAGTTAAACATTGCAGATATGGAAATAAAAGTGTCTCAGTTTCCATAAAGGGATTGCCATTAAGAAATAAAAGTGCATTTCTTTGATTTTAAAACAACACGGTATGGTTTATGTTTAATTAATTTACTTTTTTCTTTTCTTTTTTTTTTTACCAGTATCATTTTTTTCTAATTTTTCAAAGAGGTTGACTTGTACAATTCGGAGCCAATACCATTATTTTTTCACTGATTTTTTCCCCTCCATTTAACCCACTGACGGTTATCCAACCCGCTAGTGGGTTGATTTTTAATGCGTGGTCTAGTCTAACGACCGGAAAACACGTATTTTGCAATTCAACATTACGCCCACTTAGAATCGTCCTATTGCAATAAATAAAATACCGTTGGAAAGCTAATGTTCCGTAGATGCATAATCATGCAAAAAAAAAAAAAAATACCACAAAACGTTATAAATAATATTCCAAAAATTGGTGAAGTTCGCATATTTTTATGCGTAAAATAAAAGATTTGAACTGTGCAGATTTTAGTAAAAGCAACGCCATTTTTTCCCATATGATTACAAATCTATTTTTCTGTCAAACAGGTTGACCAAAACACTGTTCTATAGATCACATCTTTCTCTTTCTACCCGTAGTTTACAAATTGTTCTGTGTGTCATAGATCGCAAGATATTTCTACTTGACCATAGTAGAAACCTACGGAACGAAATTCACTTGGCATTCGATGCAGTTTACTAAATAAAATAATCAATTATTTAATCGATATTTTGTAACCGATCTTTACAGTATATTGTAAATGAGATTTCATTCTACAAGTTTGTATTACTTGATATAGGGTACGGTTACTCTCTGTTTCTTGTTTTCAAGTCACTTGGCATTTTTAGACGAGTGTGTGACATAAATTGACATGGAAAGGCGTGGGGCTATGTTTTGGGATTACATATTTCTGTTATTTAGAAGGTTTGTGTATACAAATTGTATATAAATTGTGTATACAAGTTACAATATATGTGTTTTTATTTCTAAAGTTTTTTTTTTTTTTTTAGTGAAGTTCTAGTTTTTGAATGATTTATATTTGGGATAACTTAGAGGTATGTTGTACCCTAGGCCTAAAAGCAAATTTTCTTATATGTAGTGTTTTATTTGATTATACAAGTGTATATGTGTGTTATTCTTTGTAAAGTTTATTGTTTTAGTGAAATCTAGTGATTTTATCTTTGGCTTATCTTTAGATTGTTACTAGTGAGGCTAAATTGTGGAGGTTACAAACCTAATCTCACTTTGTCGATTACTACTTTTTAGATGAAATACTTTTTATTTCTATTTTGAAAATTTTAGAATTTGATTTTTGTTTTACCAATAATTGTTATTCACATTTATACTAGAAAACGTTTGAATACTTTTAAAAAAATGTAAAACAAAATTTTCTATGGTCAATTGGACTTTAAAGTCGAATTTAGCCTTCAATTTTGTGTTTTTTTGTTTGTTTTTTGTTCTTTGCCATACTGACTCCAAAATTATTTTTCAAACTTTTTTTTCATTGCACTACTAAATTCTATGAACCTTTATAAGGATATATAGAAGTTGGTTTTCCATAAGTATTACAATTATTTATTACAATAAATTCAACAAATTCCCTTTTTGCGTAAAGCAATTTCTGTATTTTTGAAAATGTAACAATTTTTTTTCACCTAAATATATTACAAAGCTCTAGTAATAGTTGAAAAACTTCAAAAAAAAATTTTGTATGATGTACATTACCATTTATGTGAAATTCTTCCCTCCGTTACTTTCCGATTTTTTGGTATTTGACATAATATCTCCAATTTTTTTATATCCAACATTTTTTTCACTACACAAACTAAATTCCATGATATATAGAAGTTGTGTATAAAATATATATTACATTTTTTTATAAATTTTTGAAAAAAAACATCAAATTCCCTTTTTTTCGTAAAATAATTTTTTTAATTTTGAAAATGTAACAAACAAATTTTTTCCTAAATATATTTACAAATAGTACACAAAACTTTTGTATATCTTGGGAAAAGGTGGTAAGCTATTGATTTTGGATGATACAGGTTTTTCTGAAAAATGTTAACTTCATTTTTTTACATCTAACATACTTACTCCAAAACCGTTTAAAAAAAACATTTTTATTACATAGATGAATTCTATGCATCTTTCTGAGAAAAATAATGTCATAAGTTTTGTTTTGTATAAAAATAATATTTTTTATTAATTTTTAAACAACCGAAGATAATTAACATGCACCGCCTGTATGGTTAAAAGTCTATGTATAAGTCCATTGCTCAATCATTTTTTTAACTGATATTGATGAAATTTGTATACATATTATTTTTACTTAAAATTGAACTGCTATTTGTTTGTTGTTTGCAACTATAAGTCAAATAATTGGAAATCAATTTCTTATAAAATACTTTGAGCTCAGACATATTCTATTCCTTGTAATATGGTTTGGTTATGCCTGATGTTTAAGTGTACAGTTTGTTTTGTTTTCAGAAAAAGCTGCATGGAAGGATTGCAAACCCGATTATGTTTCAGCATGGACAATGATTGTAACTTTCTTTGTGCTTGTGTTCAATTTTGTTTTATTGGAAACGTAGGTATAAGTCATTGTATTCATTCCTTTAACTTTCAATATTTAATGAATCACTTTCATAATAATCATGTTCTATATCAGTATTATCATTTCAAATCACCATTTTATTGATTTATGTTTCACCTTTTCATTTATATTCTGAATTATTATTATTATTACTACTATTATTATGTTTAGCTTAAACGTTGCCAATTGGCTCTAACAACTTCAACTTATTTATAAAGTCTCAATCCTTCCATCAGACAAATCACCATCCTTCCAACAGAATAGATTTGAGAGTTATATATAAAGTTGCATAGACAGTAGAAAAACATTGCTAAAACTTTCTCGCATATCTATTCATAATCAAAATACTAACGAAACAAAACTATTGTCTGTTTAGTAATTGTCAGTAAAAAGAATTAAAATTAACAATGGACACCGTCTTAGATTTTGTAGATTATTTGTAACATTATGTATACATTTAAATAAGGCCTAACTTGCTTCACTTATACTACATGGCATAAATATTTATAGGATGGAATTAAGTTAAATGTCTCGAGATATAGCCAACATACAATATTCGATTAAAATCGATCCACCCGTTTGGACTATGGAGCACTGCACAGTAGGGGTGTGAAAGCCTAGTTTTTTTTAAATTCCAGTCGAGCCTTAGTAAACTGAGCCGAGCCTGAGCTTTTATCGGGCTCGAGCTAAATTTTAGACTAAAATATAATCAGTTTAACCTCAATCTTTTGTTTTGGAATGGGCAATAAAAAGAAGTCATTATGGAAAGAAGTGCAAGTAAGGTGTAATTGACAGGAAGTAGACATTCTCGATACAACAAAATGAATCTAAACTTCCATTGGTTTATAAACTCCTTTTTATTCACATATTTTTTTAATAGTTATTACATATTTTATTACAAACAAATTTTGGATTTGTTAATAAAGAACAAAGTTTTTTTTTTTTCATTTTAGGTTCAGTAAAAAAAATAAAAAAATAAAATCTTTGAATGTAATTTTAAAAAATACTAATAGTGTCGTTTAATAGTAATAAAATTCACTAATATATAATATTACTGAGTGGTAAAACTATTTTATAACTGCGGAAAATAACTATTTAGAAATCTATATCGTCACAATTAACAAAACAATATTGTTGAAGAGTAAAATTATTGATTGATAAGAGTTTAATTACTTTATATCAAATTATATGTCATTAGTATGTGTGTGTGTGTGTGTGTATATGAGTGTATTATTATTACCTAACAAAGTTTATAACTGCATGGTATTATCACCTTACATCAGTGCTAGATGGTGATTAGTTTTTAAGCGTAGTTTTTTTTTTCTCAGTGAAAGTAAATGCAGCCCAGATGTTTTCTTATTTTTTGGTGATTTTTGTCATATTGTTTAAATTTTGTTTTATTTTTCGTATTTATTTCCTTATTACTCTCTTTTCATATCTATTGTTTTCAGCTATCTAAAATATTGTGTTAAGTTCTTCCTTGTGTACTGCTTTTTTAGAGGTAAATTATATTTTAAATAGAAAAGACGCCATTTTGTGGGTGGTTTGAATCAGCATTAATTATATTATCGGTGTATGTATAAATTCCAAAATCATGTTGTTTGTTATTTCTTGTTATTTTTAAATCTAAAAAAGTTATTGTTGTGTTCTTTTTCCATTGTAAGTTTTATATTTTTGTGGATTTGGTTTATTTCCTCTAATATTAGCACTCCGTTATTATTTAGGCTATTCTTTATTTTTATTAGGGAGTCAACTACATACCGGATATATTCTACAATAATACTTCTGCAAACATTTTTTGTATATATTTTGTGTATATTTTTTTCTTCTAAATATTGGATGATAACATCACTTAATATAGCTGATAATGAATTTCTCATACCCAGTCCATTTTAGGTTTGTATAGAATATTGTTAAATGAAAATTGATTTTTTTGTAGTTTAATTTTTAATAAAGCGTGTGAAAATCCATTATCTTATTATTAGCTTATCTTTTATTTCCATTTTCTTTTAACAATTTCTCCAAAATGTTCAATGTTTCATTTCTTGATATTGATACAAGTTTGCTATATCAAATGATATTAGTTTATGATCTTCTGAAATTTCCAGTTCTTTTAATTTTTTGATGAGTTCTTCACTACGAATTTGTCTTTTAATAATACCATATTTTTAATAATGATAGCTAGATATTTTGCTAAGTTGTATGCTGGTACAGTTCTCTAATTTATTATAGGTCTTATTGGGTTGTTTTTCTTATAGAATTATACTTACGACCTCATGATTGGTAGACTGGGGTTTCATGTTTATATATTTATAATCATTTCTATCTAATACGTTTTCTGATTTATTCGTTTCTAATAATATTCTTAATTCTTTTTTATATTTTTCAGTTTTCTCTTTTGAATTCTGTTTTATTTCTAATTTTTTCTATTTTCTTGATCTAATCTTCTATTTTGATTAGAATTTATTGCATTTCCTTTATCTGCTTTTGTAACTAAAGCGTAAATATCTATTATTATGTTATTTAAATTTTCAAATTATTTTTTCTTCTTGGTTATTTATTGTTTAACATTTCTGCAGCTAAATGTCTTGTGTAAACTTGACCACCCATAGGGATCAATGAAATTGGATTTTCTACATTTATTATATTTTGTTCTACATCTTTTTCGATATTATTATTATTTCAAATGTTAGGTATCCTTTACTTAATAAATCATATTCTTGGTTGTTAATTTTAGCTAGATTAACTATCCTTTCGTGAAAAGATTTTCTTTTATCTATTTTACCACATCTATTTCCAAATTTGTTGCCATTGAGTCTCAATAATTTCTTCTTTAATTACTTTGTTTTAGTTTCTTGCAAAATTTTGTTTATTGTTTCTGTTTCTGTATACCAAATAATATTCGCTCATTTGTAAATGTAATTTTAAAATATTCTTATTTAATATATCCTGTAAAGATGTACAGAAGAAATATTATTAACAAGCAAATTTATAAAGAATCGAAATAATCCTCTAAAGAAAAAACAAATATGTTAGTAAATCCACCAAAGTAAATAACACAGGAGTTGAAGCTAGGGGTAGGCGAAGCCTGGTGGTAATGGGTGTGGCAAAGATGTCTCTGTAACAGACGAATCCAGTACTAAATTAAGTCTTGGCGGACAAGGAACTCCGAAATGCATCGACAAATATAATTACTTGATATTAGTTATATAATTAATATAATTACGACAAATATATTACTTGATACAGTAATAAGAAAATGTTAGGATTGGCACAAGTTTGTACTCAAATGAATTATGTAAATCACAGCAGATATAATTAATATAATAATTTCACATAACCATTTGAACCAATATTATTTAAGAAATATTAAAATTTTAGTGTATGAGAAAAGAGGGAAATCCCAGGGAGGAGAGAACTGGATCGTTCAGGATCCTACAACCAAACCACGAACATTAAAAAAGGAATAATAGTAATATAAACCAAATCAGTCCAAAATTTAAAATAAAATCTGTTTTTTAAAAAGAAGTATATCAGATTTATTATGAACTAAATGATTTTTGAATTTATTATCAGTTATAATTTGGAATCTTTACTTGTAATGGAACCCTGATAGAAAATATAGAATGCAATTGCGAAATAAAATTTATTAACTTAAAAATTAACGAATTATAGCAATGAATTCAGATTTATATGTAATTTATACAATAAACAAACAAATAAGTTGAATAGCACTATGTAAGATTCTAAAATTTATAAATTAAATGTCACTGATTTGTTCTCAAATAGAGTCTTTTAAAAAAATTAAAGATGTTTTTTAGGAATTTTTCTTTTGTGATATTGGTGGGCTTATGGTATTTACAAGATCAAGTCTCCCCCAGATGTAGATATTTTTACAAATTAATAATTATAGGTAGGCCTAATTTCTTCTGTACATATTATACAATTTTCCAACTAGGTAGAATATTTCATTTTAATTATAAGCCTTCTGTTCAGTAACAACCTCTCATAGTCAACCATTTAGTCAGAAGCTTAAGAAAATAAACCAAAGTCATTGTTGTCATCTGACTACCTCCTTTCTTCTTCTCTTTTTCTTACACTTATTTTTCTTCTTTATTGTCAGCTACTATTTCACTTTATAAATCACTTGTTTATATACATTTATTTACCTTATTTACATAATTATTTTCCTATCTACTACTTTGTGAAGTAACTGGCATGAAATAGGCGTGTGTGTGTGTGTGTGTGTGTGTGTGTGTGTGTGTGTGTGTTTAAGTGCTAATGATTATTGGATGGGTGTCAGTATTTATATAGGCCCTATGTTTGGGAAATTGTAATTATTATAACCATATCAAAATACAATTTTGGGTTTTAAAAAAATAAATGTATGAAAGGTTGATAAATATCCAGATCTCCTTTATTGTAATTTTGTATCGTTACAAGTTTTATAAATTTGTGAAAGAAAATATAATGAACAGAATGAATTATGTATATATTAATTATTATTCAAAGAGTATATTTCAAAAAGTGTCAAGTATTGTGATAGAGGAAGAACTCAAGCACATTATTAATTATGTAGGTGGACCCAAATTGGTATAAAATAAATGTAAGACACCGTTTAAAAAAATATTATATTTCAGAATTTAAAATTACATGTGTGTAAATAAATAGTTATCTAACCTCATTATAAATAATTGACCTAAATTGGATCTTTGTGAAACCTAAAAGAAGTATCATTTAATGGTTGTTTTTTAACTAATTATTTAAAATTAAGAGTATTTTAATATAAAATTGTATTCATAAAATTATATTAAAAAGTTAAAGGTCTGTAAAGCAAAAAACATACAACTTTGTAAAAGGAAACTTTATACTATATAGGAAAGGTTTGATGTGTGTTAATGTTAAAACTAGATTTTAAATAACACCTATATAAAGGGAAAATATAATATATTATTTTACATGAGGCAAGATTCTACTTTAAAACTCTAACAGATCTTTTTATTTATTATCCATTATTCATTTGGTAATACCAAACCGAACCAAGCAAAAATTACCCCTAGGATTTGTTTTTATTAGAAGTCATCATTGATAGCAGTGTTATTGAAATGTACATAAAGTAGAATAAACACCTTATGTTATTAGTGTTTTATTGTAGTTTTGGGAAATTTTTTTTCATTGTATATTCACTACAGTGTTCTAGTCCATAATGAGAGAAAAAACTGTTATTTTCTTCATTATTGAGTTTCTCTGTGTTTTTGATGGGAGATAAAAGGTATATTAGGTATATTTCTTTATCTATTTTTATTTTTTAAACATATATGTCAGATTTTTTTAAAGTTAGATAGAACACCTTGTACTTATCATAGAAAATAATGGTGCAAAAATATTGAAAACTTTTACCTATACCTATACCCTCAGAAGCTCACTATAGTGATTACAGGCTTGGTAATACCAAGGGAATTTAGCTGGATTTACACCTTAAGGCGATGATGACTGAAAAGTTTTTTTGTCTGTAAACACCGATAACAAAAAATATACATAAAACCAAACTATATATAAATTAAAAGTTTTCGTTTCCATTGTTCCAAAAGAGTCAATTTTAGAATTATTTTGTGAAGATAACAATTGATCTTATCTTAATATTTGTGTACAATGTTTTAGGTTGGGGACTTCACTTACAATGGATCAGTTTGCTTGGTCAAAGGTTGAAGCTCTAAAGAACATTGGGATATTACTGTCAGTAGGAGCTGTACTTGCATGTGCAACTTTCATTGTCATTGGTCCTCTAAGCAAAAGGTACAGAAATAGATCAAATATTTAAAGTCATTCTTTGATTTAACTTATTGATTCCAAATCAGATGTTTATTTGGCCACCACAGGACTTATGTAACAAACTAATATAAACTCGATCTCATCCCCTTTAAAACCATAAATATTATAATTTCCAGCACAATACAAAACTATATAAATTCAAAAAATCTTGCATTTTAATACTCACACAATATTAATTTTCACTCTTTAAAAATTCAAAATACAACAATAAATTTTAATTTCTTAAATATGTGCTGATTTTCGTGAAACTCAAACTTATTGTAATTTGTGCTATTCCTTATGATGAATTTTAAATTAGTTTTGTCTTAATTTAAGCCAAAATTGTTATTTCAAATGGGTCACTCTTAATTTCAACTTTTAGAAATGAGCTGATTTAAAAACCAATTGTATTTAGAACATTTTTACTCCTAATTTGATTTATCAAATGGCTTTAAATTTTTTTATTTTATCTACTTATTTAGTTAACTAGTTTCTTCTAAAACCTAAATTTTTAGGGCGTCCAGCAACCAGAAATTCCTGAAAAAAGCGAGAATTTTTCAGCTGACCTACAACAGTTATATTTTATTCCACTTTTATGTACTTTTCCTTTTTTTCAAATTTTTGAAACAACACTAATTTGAAAATCAATCCTGATAATTTTGCCATTTTATATGAAATCTCAAAAATAATTGTGTTATAAATGTATAATCATAAATCATCAGAGAAAGAAGAACTCGAGCGTCTCGCTATCAACTGTCTCAGTTTTAGTGTTCTGTTCATGTCGTTGTTAATATTCGTAAGTATTGATGAGAGATAAAACCTTTGTGGTTTTCTAGTGGTTAACACCGATTGGTGTTCTGCCACGTTCATCTTGCTTTTGTTTTGTCTTTTGTCTGATAAAAAGATGACAAACCTTGTGGTTGCATCGTAGTCTACAGATAACAACAGCAGGTGTAATCAATGTACTCATTATTTTTTATTTAAGCTGTGTTTAATAAATTATTTCTTAAAAATAATTAACACAATTTTCAACTAAAAACTAGCATATAAACATATATTTACTATTAATTGTTAGTAGTGTAGCATAAAGATATAAAAGCGTAATATATATATATATATATATATATATATTTCAATTTATTTATGTTATGCCTGTTTCCATAAGCAAGTGCATGTGTATATAAAAGACGATATGCATAAGGTAGCGATAATTCATCATCATTGCAATATCTCACTCATTCTTATTTTCCAAATTTTGTTGTTGATCTGTAATTAAAAAATCATACTTTAACTTTGTTTAACATTTTTAACAATCCTAATTTATTTATACTACATTATTAAAAATTATTATCAACATCCAATTGTAAATTATTACTATTATTATTATTATTATTATTACTATAAATCTGTACACATAATATTATTTAATGATTTGAAGCACATTGTTGTTCTCCTAACATTTAACAACTAGATTTGGAAACATATAAATCTTAATTAGTGTCATGTTTTATGTTTAAATCTTGTTAGTAAGAGATAAGAACATAATGAGTAAACAAAATTTCATTAGAATAGTAAAAATACTTCTTTTAATCTTGTAATCAATAAATTACATAATTTTAACATACTGTATTATAATATGTTTACTTTACATGTGCAATAAGTAAACTCTTACTGTTAGGTGAATTCTCTACTTGTAGTTTATTTTAAACTATAGGATGAACAATAAAAGTACATATTCTTTTGACAAAGAGAATAAGTTTTATTATTGCCCAAGTTTATAAGCTTACCATTACAACATAGTTTATTACAGACTTCTACAAATTTAATTTAGAGTATATAACACCACTCTTTACTTTGTAAAGAAATGTAAAAGAATTAAATCTTTTGTGATCGAATGTGAACAATTTTCAACATTGAAAATGAAAGCAACAGCTCACCTGTTAAAAATAATTTCCTACACATAAATAAATAGTAAAATACAGAAATACAAAGATTAAAAAATTGCTCAGTTTAATTATCAAGTGAATTGAATAAACATACATAAAATTTGCAAAAATAAAACAAATTTTAATTTAAAAATTGAGATATTGTATTCATTAATGTCTTTAAAAATTTATTGTTTATATATATATATATATATATATATATATATATATATTGTAACGTTGAGAAGCCCTAAGTAAAAGCTTTGTCCAATTCAAAATGTTTAAACCTTGTCAGTTAGAAATAAATGTCAAACATAAACGTCACTCCAACACATAATAAATTTTGTTAAAGGATTTCTAAGGAAACAATACTTCGAAACTACAAAATTATTGAAAGGGCGAGGGCAGCGTGACAAATTAAATAGGAAGAGTTGAGTTATGTAATGTGACAACATGGGAAATTAGAAAGTTTGTGTACGCCCAAGTTAACAAAAGAAAAAGAGACAAAAAACTATGCAGAGGTACGTTGAACTCAGCTAAGAAACAAGATTTAACGAACTTTGAAAGACGGTTAGAGTTTGAAAAATCAAATCCAACCAACCAAAAGGAAGCGTCATCCAGAAATAAGCGAAGAAGGGGTAAAACGGGAAAACTCTGCGTAAGAATTCAAAAATCAAAAAAAGCAGTGAAGAACGAGCGTCGCAAGGGAGAGGAACTAGGAACAGGGCGAAGTTCGCCAAATCGTCGTAACGTTGAAGAAAAGTTTTAAGTCATCGAATTATATTAAAATCATCGTAAAGTTAAAGAAGAGTTTTGATTAATTGACCAAGAATTCAAGCAACAGAGTGAGGTAGTTCAAGCTTCGAGATCGTCAAAGTGCCTATAAATTGGATTAAGTTTCTTGTGATATCTGCCATAAGTTCGAGGGATCATCTCACCTGTAAAACTCCAAGAAGACATCATTCCATGCTACTGAACCACGATAAGTTATCTGATTAGTTATTGTAGTTTTTACTTCAGGTTACCAAAGAAACCACGCCCCACTTTAAATAAAATCTGAGCTAGGCCGAGAGCCATTTAAACTTAAATTTTCAAAGAGCAATCAAAGTAACTTCATTATATAATTGGTAAATTATACCTGGCGCCCAACAAATCAATAAAACAATTGAGATATTAAATATAAAGACTAAATTAAATTTACAATTAATGATACGATTTTGATGCACCTAATAATAATAAAATTGCTATGTTCTAGAATTAAGTATTTCATTGTGTTATAAATGTTTATGTCTAGTTTAAGTTGAATGGATGAGATTTAGTGATAAGATGAATAAATTTGAATACTCATATGTGCATCAATTAATTTGAAGATTTTAATTAATTCAACTGTTATATATTGGCACCCAACTTTAGGTGCAAATTGTATTTTAAAGAATAAATAATTTAAATATGATAACGTAGTTGTGTTTTAATCAAAGTAATTAATTAAAAATAAATAACAAAGGTTATAATTGGCGTCCAACTCGTGGTTTAATTAAAATTAAAATTTAGTTCACGTGGTGTAACCTGAAGGTAGCATTATAAGATAAGAGACAGAAAGACTATTAGATATAATTAATTTAATGTTAAGACGTAGTAATAGGATAAAAAATTATAAAAAGATGGCAAATAACCAAATAACAATGGGGTTTGATGAGGAGATTAATAATCAAATGGGGATAGAATCAGAAATGGATAGAGCTATAGGGATTAATAATAGTGAAAGTAATACTAATGAGGGTAATAATTCAGGGGAGAGTGAAAATTTAAAGGTGTATGGGACCCCAACGGTAGGATTAAACGAATTAATCGAAATCCTTAATAAAAAATTTGATGAAAGTAATAAAAATGCGGAAATCCTAAAAACAAGCATCGATAAAAAATTTGAAGAAAGTAGTAAAAATGCGGAAGCCCTTAATAAAAAGAATTTCGAAGAAATTAATAAAAATGCGGAAATTCTAAAAGCAAGGCTCGATAAAAAATTCGCAGAACAAAATAAAAAGCTCGAGGAAAATAATAAAAAATTAGAAGAACTTAGTGGCAATGTTAGTCAAAATGCGGAGACAATGGACCGAAAATTTAATGAATTTGCGGAGAGATTCGAGAACAAGCTCGAAGAAATTAAATTAAGATCGGATACCACAGCCGAGACAATTAGGACGGAAATGAATGATAAATTAAATAAAATTGAAGAAAATTTCACCGATAAATTAGGTAATAAGTGCGAAGATTTAAGAGAAAATTTAAAAGAAATTGCAAGTAAAGTCGTGGAAGTAGAAAAGGATGTGCAAGAGAGCATTAAAGAAATCGAAATCACCGTAAACAAAAATTTAACTGAAAATCAAATTAACGTAGACGCTCAGATTGATAAGGTAAAGGAAAGTCAAGCTAGATCTAATAATAAAATTCTAGAAATCGAATCACAATGCCAAGAAAATTCACAAAAAATTAACCAATATCAGAAACAAACGGACGAAATGAAAAATAAAGTGACAGAAGTAGATGAAAGATTAAGTAATTTAAAAACAAGGGATGGTATCATAATAAGGGAACCAGAGATAAGGGATATTAGTTTTACAGGAAAAGAAAGATTCCCAATGCAATTTTTAAGGATCATAAAAGAAGTTAGCGTTAGTTACACACATCAAGGGAACATGTATTGGTTAGATAGATATTTAAAAGATGAAGCATGTGTATGGTGGTTTCTACACCGTAGGGAAGTTAAAAACTTCGAAGATTTTGAAAAAATATTTATGGATAAATATTTTAACGAAATGATACAAGCAAACATCCGAGACAGGTTGGAATTCGGAAAGTTTAAAGGAAAAATTGGGGATGAAGCTATCACATATGTGGAGAACATGATGTTGGAATGTTCAGAGTTAGAACCGCCGATTTTAGAAGCCCAGTTAGTCCAAAAAATCGCTAAGCACTTTCACCCAACTACACTAATTGCTGTTATCACCAGGGGTGTGAAAACAAAGCAGGAATTTGTAAAACTATTGATGGAATTCCGACAGGCAGATGTACGACACATTAATAGTTACGAAGAAAGAAATGGTAATTATAAGGCATCCTATCCACGCGACGAGAGAGAGGGAGAAGTTGTAAACAGGCCTTGGGGACAAATGAATGGGTACAACAGTAGACATTTACCGTTACGTCAGAATAGGGATGTTTACAGAAAACCAGATGTGCGTGCCGACATAAAAAATGGACCAGGGAACCGTTGGGAAGGTCGACAACCTGCAGACAGGGACGGAAGAGGGCAAAAGTGAAAGTTGGAATGGAATGTAGACCTAGCGGATAAGAACAAGGCAACCATAAATACCTTATTCACCGATTTAAAAGATTATTTAGAGGACAATCACGACACAAGCGATATAATTAATGACATTAATAAATGTCCAGAAATTAAGTTAGTTTTTAATGAGTGTATACAGGTCAGAGCGTTAATCGATACAGGTTGTGAGGTAAATTCGATATCTGAATCTTTCTACAACACAAATAAATTAAATTTAGGAGTTTTTGAAGAATTACCGGTAGCAGGAGTAAAAGTTATTGGAGCATTAGGTCTGCGTTCCAAAAGTGTTAAAAAACAAATTTTCATTAAAGTTAAGTTAGGAACAGAATTAATCGCCGTGCATTTTATAATAGTACCAGAACTAATTCGAGATTGTATACTTGGGTTAGAGTTTTTATCAAGAAATCATGCAATCGTCAATTTTATTAATAATAAGTTAGAAATAGGAAATAAATTAAACTATGGAGTTGGTAGAAAGGAAATTAAATTCGAGGATTCGTCAGAAGTTAATATTGAAAGTTTGAATAATTGCCTACAAATTGAAGAGGATAAATATGAATTTGATATAAACAAAATAAGCAATTTGGAACATGTACCACTTGAGAATAGGCAGCGGTTATACAGCATATTTAATAAATATAAAACAGTTTTCAGCAAAAAACCAGGATTAATTTCAACTTATTACCATAAATTTCAAGTAACTGATAGAACACCATACTGTCAGAGGAGTTGGCCAGTAGCAACTAAGTTTAGAGAAGCCGTTGATGCAGAGATTCAGAGAATGCTAAGTTATGGGATCATCGAGAGAGCAAACAGCGCATACATTAATCCTATAGTACCTGTATGTAAGAAAGATGGGAGCGTAAGGATCTGTTTAGACGCCAGGACTATAAATGCGAGAACCATACCGGATTACGAAGGGATTCGACCAATCCAAGAGTTATTGACAATCGGTAAGAAGATCAGTTGGATGAGTAGTTTAGACCTAACTAGCAGTTTTTGGCAAATCCCGTTGCACGAAGATTGCAAGGATTTCACGGCATTTCTGTACAAAGGATTGTGCTACAGGTACAAAACCGTTCCGTTTGGGTTGAGCACAAGCTTAGCAAGTTTAACGCGAGGTTTGGACTCAATTCTGACGGAAGAAGTTAAAAGGAATTTAATTATGTATGTGGACGACTGTTTATGTATTTCGCAAAACTGGGAAGATCATGTGGACCAATTAGAAAAAATATTAAAGGTATTTCAAGACGCCAACTTAACAGTAAATTTTGAGAAATCTATGTTCTGCAGGAAAGAAATAGATTATCTAGGTTTTGTTATCACCACAGATGGTATCAAACCGCAAGAGCAAAAAATGATGGCAATTCAAAATTTTCCGCGTCCTAAGACACCAAAACAATTAAAAAGCTTTTTAGGATTAACAAATTTCTACCACCGGTTTTCAAGAAATTACGCACAAACAACAGCTCCATTACAAGGACTACTGAAGAAAGGAACAAAATTTAAATGGACAAATAGTATTAACCAGAGTTTTTTAGCTGTAAAGGAGGAATTTATTGAGGCTGTAACGTTAAAGCACCCAAATATGGAAAAGATGTTTTACTTACAGACAGATGCGTCCGATATTGCGTCAGGAGCACAACTGTACCAACTCGATGACCAGAATAACATTGCTGTAGTAGGATTTACAAGCAGAACATTTAAAGGGGCTGAGAGATTTTATAGCACTGCCGAAAAAGAATTGTATAGTGTAGTATTAGGATTAAGGAAATTTAGGAATTATTTATTAGGGAGAAAAATAACCGTTATAACTGACAATAAGGCGATCACTTTCATTAACCAATGCAAACTACTTAACGCTAGAATGACGAGGTGGATCTTATTAATTCAGGAGTATAACATCCAAATTCGACACTGCAAGGGAAAAGAAAATATTGTTGCAGATACATTGAGCAGATTCCCAGAGGATGGAGAATGTTCACAAGAAAATGGGGAGGACCGACTTGTACAAATCCAATTAGTGTTACAGAAGTTTAATCCAGAAGTGGGCGAACAGTTACAAAATATAGAAGTTTTACAGAAGAAGGATACAAAATTTAGGAATATAGTAGGTAAATTAGAAGAAAATGATCCAAAAATTTTAGAATGTTATAAATTGTTTGAAAAAAAATTATTTCGCAAGGAAAGAGGAATGTGGAAATTAATGATTCCAGAAAAATTCATTGAAGTATTAATTAAGGAAATTCATGAAATTTGCGGACATATAGGAATAAGCAAATGTTACCATAATTTTAAGGAAGATTTCACGGGAGACAAAGTCGCTAAAAAGGTCAGGGATATAATAATTAAATGTTTACGATGTCAAAAATGTAAACATGACAACAAAGGTAGAAACGCAGAACTTACGCCTATTATACCAAAAGGTAAGGGTGAACTAGTGTGTGTAGACTATTACGGACCATTGCCTCGGTCAGTCTACGGGTCAAGGTACATCTTAGTAGTGATTGACGCATTTTCTAAATACACAAAATTGTATAAGGTAAAAAAACACAACAACCGTAACAACATTAAATCAAATCAGGAAATACATTAAAGAAGTCCAATTACCAAAATACATACTTTCGGATAATGGTACACAATTTACATCCAAAAAATGGACAGAAGGGTTACAAGAACTGGGAATTAGACAAAGAACCGTTGCAATACGAAATCCACAAAGCAACTTGGCGGAGAGAGTAATGCGAAATCTAGGTCAACTTTTCAGGATCCTGTTACCTGACAATCACCAAGAATGGGGAAGGCTACTTGAAACTGTGGAAAGTTTCATGAACGAATCATACCATGATACAATTGAGTCAACACCATTAGAAGTACAATTTAATACACGTCCGACACGAATTTGGAAAAAATATTTAATTAATCCAGGCAACACAGAAACAAACGACATTGACCACGGAGAAATATACTTACGAATTAAAAATAAAAGGGAAAAATTCGCTAAGAAGTTCAATGAACTGCATCCACCAACCGAATATCAGATAAAGGATTTAGTACTAGTAAGAGCTTGTATTCCGTCAAGCACAATTGAAAAACGATATCACAAGTTCTGTGAACTATATGAAGGACCATACACCATAATCTCTAAGATAGGAAAAACTACTTATAAGTTAGCTAGTATTAAAAATAATAAAACTCACATCCGAGGTATATTTAATTGTAGATTATTAAAAAGGTTTCATAATTAATTAGAGAGTTAAGTAAACAAAAATAAATGAATTTAACTGTAAAATAAAATGTAAACAAACACATGTCCTACAGTTGAAGAGGGTCAAGGGAACAATGTTAATTGGGGTTTACAAGAAGGGTTTGTTGACTTGGGATTCTAGACAATGCCATTGTTAAGAAAAAGGTTGACCGCAGTTTAGGTCATAAAGTCATTTAAAGGGACAGTAATTCTAGTGGGTTTTTAAATGAGAGTAAGAGTAGGTCATAAAGTCATTTAAAGGGACAGTAATTCTAATGGGTTTTTAAATGAGAGTAAGAGTAGGTCATAGTCCATGTTACGATATGTATATGTGTATTATTAAAATAAGTTTAGTGTAAAGGTGTATCAAAAGCAAATTTTATCATTAATTATGCAATTAACATAAAATTTCTTGGGACTTATGTAACGTTGAGAAGCCCTAAGTAAAAGCTTTGTCCAATTCAAAATGTTTAAACCTTGTCAGTTAGAAATAAATGTCAAACATAAACGTCACTCCAACACATAATAAATTTTGTTAAAGGATTTCTAAGGAAACAATACTTCGAAACTACAAAATTATTGAAAGGGCGAGGGCAGCGTGACAAATTAAATAGGAAGAGTTGAGTTATGTAATGTGACAACATGGGAAATTAGAAAGTTTGTGTACGCCCAAGTTAACAAAAGAAAAAGAGACAAAAAACTATGCAGAGGTACGTTGAACTCAGCTAAGAAACAAGATTTAACGAACTTTGAAAGACGGTTAGAGTTTGAAAAATCAAATCCAACCAACCAAAAGGAAGCGTCATCCAGAAATAAGCGAAGAAGGGGTAAAACGGGAAAACTCTGCGTAAGAATTCAAAAATCAAAAAAAGCAGTGAAGAACGAGCGTCGCAAGGGAGAGGAACTAGGAACAGGGCGAAGTTCGCCAAATCGTCGTAACGTTGAAGAAAAGTTTTAAGTCATCGAATTATATTAAAATCATCGTAAAGTTAAAGAAGAGTTTTGATTAATTGACCAAGAATTCAAGCAACAGAGTGAGGTAGTTCAAGCTTCGAGATCGTCAAAGTGCCTATAAATTGGATTAAGTTTCTTGTGATATCTGCCATAAGTTCGAGGGATCATCTCACCTGTAAAACTCCAAGAAGACATCATTCCATGCTACTGAACCACGATAAGTTATCTGATTAGTTATTGTAGTTTTTACTTCAGGTTACCAAAGAAACCACGCCCCACTTTAAATAAAATCTGAGCTAGGCCGAGAGCCATTTAAACTTAAATTTTCAAAGAGCAATCAAAGTAACTTCATTATATAATTGGTAAATTATACCTGGCGCCCAACAAATCAATAAAACAATTGAGATATTAAATATAAAGACTAAATTAAATTTACAATTAATGATACGATTTTGATGCACCTAATAATAATAAAATTGCTATGTTCTAGAATTAAGTATTTCATTGTGTTATAAATGTTTATGTCTAGTTTAAGTTGAATGGATGAGATTTAGTGATAAGATGAATAAATTTGAATACTCATATGTGCATCAATTAATTTGAAGATTTTAATTAATTCAACTGTTATATATTGGCACCCAACTTTAGGTGCAAATTGTATTTTAAAGAATAAATAATTTAAATATGATAACGTAGTTGTGTTTTAATCAAAGTAATTAATTAAAAATAAATAACAAAGGTTATAATATATATATAATACATGTTAGGATATTTGATCACTTAAAAGTAATTCTCTTTGAATTACAATGGGATTTATTATTGGTTTGGTCTTGCCGCTATTGTAGAAATGATTTCTCTTCTTTCATTCACTTCAAAATAGATCAACTATATATTTTGACTCTGGATTAGGCAGAGCAATCTTGAGGCACATTCAACTTTACTATACTGTTGGATTCGCCAGTTGTTTTTAGATTTAAACTTCTTGAACTTGGGAATTGTCCTTTCTCTCCTGATGCCTTCCCAACAATTCTCTCCAATTCTCTCCAAGTACATTGTAGTCCGGAAACGTTTAAATTTGCCGCCTTCTATATCACTTTATTATTTGGGGTTTATTGATGAAACGTGAGATGATTTTATTTCTTTTATTAAATTTTTGAATAGTTAGTTTTAGAAAACAAATTTCATGAGAATAAATACATTATATCAAGATTACTACAGGGATAAAATAACTTCTCAGACAACTTAAAAATAATTAATATCTAATTTACATATTTGACTTATACAAAAACAGGAAGTTTGGCTTAATGGAAATTGAATCTCAATAGAATTTTATCAACCAATCAGCGAGCTCATTTCCCTTCGTGGGTGTGTCTTCGAATGCAGCAAGATGTGTAACTTTGTTGTTGGCCATTGTTTATGACATTACTTGTGTTTATTTTTGAGTCCTACTGAAATATTTATATATCTTATAGATTTTCGTAAACAACCTTTTAGATGTCAAATAATCTGAGTGCCGGTTTATGTCAAATAGATTACTTGGGCCGAGTGCCAGACTATCAAGTTTGCCAAACCATTGAGTGCCGAATTAATGCAGTCCTACTGTAATATAAATTGAGTGTCATTGCAATTAACAAGACAAGATATAATTCAAGTATTACTCATGTGGCTATTTTAGTTTTAACTAGTGACAAAATTTTGTTCATTATCCCAATAATCATGAGAAAATTCATTTCCATGAAAATTAGTACATAAGTAAAACTATAAACTTTATGGCTGCTAAGTTTAATTAAGAAAATTTCAGAAAGCTTTGAAATGGTGAATCAGCTAAATTGATTTATTTTTTGGATTATCTTCTAAACCATTTTATTATCCACCACTTACATATAAAATAGTTCTTTAACTCTTAGGGCATCGTGCTAAAATGTTGGGTTTTGAAATTACGTTACTATATTAAAAAAAGAAATTGTTTTTCTTAAATATGAGATTTCCTAGCCTGTCCTGGGCGATTAGGAAACTAAAAAAATTAACAAAAATATATTTGAAGTAATAGTTTAATTTTGACAAAAGAAATTAATATTTATATATGCCTAAAAAACAACAACAAAAAAATGACAAACATGGTCTATTACAAATTAGAACTAAAAGAGAATAATAATTTTACTAGAACACAATAGATTGTTACATTGAAATAAAATTGCATAACTAATAGCAAATATTAATACAAATGTTGGTAATTGGTTTTAGTGAGGCATTTCTCAAAACAATTTTCAGGGCGTAGGGAGGTTCATTTGTACAGGTTTTGCACATGTAGCACGTTTCTTGCCTGAGCCCTTTTTTGTACAAAGAATGAAGCATGCCCATTTTTTATCCCTTTTCTTGATGAAATATCTACCATGCAACCTTTTCTTCTGGAAGTCTCTGAGCTGGACATCCTGTGATTCTTCGTTTGCGATTTTCCTCTATTCTATCCACAACAAGGGGCGAACAATGCTCCTTCTGAACTGTAAGTGTGACACATGTTTCTTCAAATGTTGTAACTGTACTGATTTATATAGCAAATATGAGTTTACTATTGAGACTTCAAGTAACCAAAACACAGTACCACTTTTTTGTTCTTCTTATAAATTGATAGAAAGAGATAAAATGGTCACTTCTTATCTATGCCACCAATGCGTTTGATGTAATCCAGTAACATGTTAGGCTTGGTTGAAGGAGGTTATTAGACCACTAACTAGGAACATCTGTCATTTCATCTTTGTCTCTCTTTCTTTTTGTATTCAGCATATTTACCACACATTTATCTATCCAAGACATAACTAAAATATTCCCTTGTCATTCACATAATATCCCCTTGTCTCCTTTTTCAATTTTTTTTGAATTTTGTTTCAACATTTTATTATTATTATTATAAAAGTGGGGTTTACCCCCTAGACACTTCAGCCTAAAAGACTTTGTGTGTACTTCTTAAATTTCCCTAACTAGCTTGTGTCTATTCTTTTGGTTAGGATCAAGATTTTCCTAGCTTGGTGTTAGCTTGTTGCTTCAAAGGTTGTATCTGGGCCGAAGTTAAGTTGTCTTCTACGTCCTAATGCTTCGCATTTTCAAAGTATATGTTCTGCAATTTCTAGGTGCTGATTACATAGTCTGGATTTCAAGTTTCCTTGAAATAATCCCATGGTGTTGAGATGCTTCTTGAATCCCATGGCCTGATACGAAGCTTAAGATTTTCCTAACATATCGTTTACTTTGTAAAGTGACGAATTTAGAGAGTTTCAGATCTGGTTGGATAGTAATCCATAAAGTTTTCTCATAGAATATTTTCTCCAACGTTCCTCAATTTCTAAGTTTTGGTCGTTGTTTTAGACTATCTTTTGCTACGGCTTTAGTTATTCCCCATACAGGTTCTGGGCCAATGAAAGATCTCTTGGCCCCATTTTTTTGTCCGTTTATCTGCCTTTTCGTTTTCTTCATATCTTCTGTGACCTGGTATCCAACTAAGTTTTACCTGGTTTTGGATCTTAAGGTTTGGTGACAATCCTACACTAGTGATGAGTAGTGATTGTGTGAGCTTACAGACTTTATGCCAGCCTGACTGTCCGACCTGATAATTATATGCTCATTGGTATATCTTTTAGCTAGGCACAGTTGTGCACATTCTAATATTGCCATGACTTCAGCATGGAGTATAGTTGCATATTTTCCCAAAGATATACCTATATTTTCCTTTGTTGTTTTACCATATTTTCCAACACCTGCACTGAAGTTAGTATGAGATCTGTAATATATATATAGTATTCTATACTATTCTGTATTGGAGATCAGTTTCTGTCAATATCCTTTCTCTCTTCGATGATAACTTCAAATGGATGAAGTCTATGAGGTACCTTTTGATTTTTAATTGCTGCTGTGATTGATTGATAAGCAGTATTATCAAAGGCTCCTTGTATAACGAGAAATGCACACAACGAAAATTCTTTGTTATGTATTGATTCCTCAATTCTACTCACCAGTTGATGGAAAGCTGTTTCACTGCATGTTGGTTGCAGTGAATGGGATTTTTAATAAGAATTCCATTCTGTAATTGTGTTTGTATCATTCTTTCCATTGTTTTAAGGACATAGGAGGATAAACATATTGGTTGAAACATTTTGGAATTTATGTAATTTTCCTTTCCTAGTTTGGATATGAAAACTACTCTATTACACCTAAATACTATAGGTATATAGCCAAAGCCAGGCTAGCTATGAATGTTTCGTAAAGTAGAAGGAGAAGTGATTTCTGAGCTTTTTGGATAAAAGCCGGAAAGATTCCATCTACTCCTGGGGACTTAAATGGATAAAATTTATTTATAGCCCATTTAAACCTGGATACAGTAATAAATAATTTCTCTGCCAGTTGTCCAGTCAGAACGAGAGGCTCTTAAAGAGGTTGTGCCACTCTGATTATGGATTATGCCGGTTTCTTTCATTACAATGCTATCTGGAAATTGTGTTTTGAGTAACATTTTTAGTGTGACTTTACCTGAAAAAGTTAGACCACCTCTAGAATCTTCTTATAAGAGTATTGAATTCAGTTAAGGATTTATGATAGTAATCCCACTGACCGGTGTTCTTAGCTTTATTAAATAATTGTCTAGTAATTTTCTTTAACCTTCCTAAATCTCTATTCCACCATTTTGCTCCCCTTCTCGTGAATATGAACTGGAAAAGATAATAATTATTATATAAGTCAATAATGGCCTCTTGTATATTAGCCGTCATAAAATCGATATCATTTATGTCTCTGGCTCTCTTACTGAGGGAATCTAATCTATAGGTTAATTCTTCATAATAAAAGTTCCAGTTAGTTCTTTTGGGATTTCTAAACTTTTGAATTTCAGAATCTTAATTTAAGTTCAACATAATATGACTATTGTCAGGTACTGAAAATTCACCTGAGACATGCCAATCAGTTACAAAAGTACTAATATACTCTGTGGAAATTGTAATGTCAATAACTTCTTTCCTTACTTTGTTTCTAAAGGTAGGTTCATCACCAACATTAACTACCAGTAAACTTTTAATGTTAAGAAATGCTAAGAGGGACTCATCTCTAATATTTGTGTTACTTGAGCCCCATGCTATGTGATGGGAGTTGGAGTCTAATCCCGCGAGGATTAGTGCTCCTTCTCTTTCTCACAGAAGTATGTCACCTTCTCTACTTCTTCAGAAGCGGGAGTTTCCTCCGAATCATAAGGAAGGTAGATCAAGCTCATGATGACTTTTCTTCAACCTTTTATGGATCCGCAGGTGATCTGCACTGTGGTGATATCTCTGGAACAGAAAGCAAACAAAGGCAGATATCGCAGTTTGTACTTAACTAAAATACAGGTTCATAAGTTATTATATTACATGTCCTCAGTTAGAAATAGCTGACAAATGACTGGACCTTACATTACTGTCACTATTTTAATAGTTTTCCGTAAAGACGAGTCGGGAATCAAAACTTCCTTTCCAAAATATGGTATAAAATCAAAAATATACCCATTCTCAGAATTGGAACAAACTAATGATACAATGCAAGGTTGAATACGAGCGAGTGTAAATAACAGCAAGATAGACTAGAACGAGGCATGAGAAGCCCTGAGCGCAGGATACCCCATCAATAATGTTTGCAGCGAGGAGAGATTTATCACTCAAAGCAATGTTGCCAACACTCCAAGTAGCTACAACTGCCATTAGTATCAAAACATACAGAATGGGTTCGAAGATAACGAAACTCATACTTTGTATACAGTAAAGTTTATTTTGTGCGCTATTTTTTATAAAATGAAGCATTACGTAATTTTGCATGATATCCCGTCAATGTTGGTTCAAGCAGTCAAACTGTACATGAAATCACATCAATATTGCCTAAGGGGTTAATTATTTCTTAACTTTAGACCTATACTATTAAAATTGTTTAGAATATTTATTATTAGATGATTTTAAAACAATATGTTTCTAAATATAATATCTGAAAAATGTTGTTTTCCTATTCAGGTTTAATGAAGTTAGTGTTTTACTTTGGGGAGGATTTCTATTAATGGTACTTGGACGTGCTCTCTACCTACCATTGGGCAGCTCAATACCTGTGATTGCACACCCTCGTAAGTAACATTTTGTTACCTTAATCATTTCCAAACATGTAAATCATTCAAATAAAAATACAAATTATAGTTTTGACATACAATCAACCTTTTTCCTTGTACACAGCAGTTTTAAAGTTTACTATGCTTGTACAGACTATTCATTATTTACGTTCTAATAATATGCTGAATTAAAATCGGCAATAAATGTTGATTTGTTGTGTTGTAAGATTAAATACTAAAAATGGGGCACTAAACTTGTTAAATTGTTGTCATGTAAATAGCTTCTGTTGGAATTATCTGAATTTCTTTATTTAAAAAAAGAACATTCATACTAATTACCTTATTTTAAGCTTCAACATGATGAAATAACTTTATTCAGTCATAAAGTGAGGTAAATAAAAAAATGAAGATTTTTTTATTTACATTACCTATTTATACTAATCTTGTTGAGAAAGTAAAACTATTGTCAAATTTTATTCAGTAACCAGGTCAAACTAAATTTCACAAATATTGGCGAATAACAATAAATTTTATATTTGTTTTTATGGATTACTCTGATAAGACTATCAAAACCTGTCATATTTTTTAAAATACAGTGTACTTCCGACTATTCGTGAAATTGGGTGGCACAGACATCGCGGATAACAAAAATAGCGGATAATACACAAAAATGCCAAAAATAAAGGGAAAATATTTACAGTTATAACAAAATAGTTTTGACGTAAAAAGATTTTATTATACTGTACATAAAACATATAATACACAGTACAAACCTATAAATTAAAAACATTTTAATGTACAGTACTACCTCGTTTATCCGGACCTCATTCAACCGGATGTCCGGATTATCCGGATCGATCCAGAACAAAAAATAAAAATTTAATCAAGGATAAAATAAAGCAAAAGCTTAAAGTTTCAAAATATTTTAATAATTACTGTATTTTGAATAATATTTATAATATTTTGAAACTTTAAGCTTTTGCTTTATTTTATCCTTGAATATGGAGTTTCAACAAGAAATATCTGCTATTACATTAATGTTGATAAAAACATGATTTCCTCAACACTACAGTATCGCCTCGAGGTATTAGGGCGGGTTGTTGATGCACTGGGAAGAGAAAGTGGAGGAGCAATGACCTCTGCGTCACCATCCCCCTACCCCGATGCGGCATGACAGTGACCTTGTCTATTGTCTATGCCGGCGGGTAACGGGTAGTCTATCACGTGCTAGCGACCGGAATACATCATTATCATATCGTGCTGTGCCGTGTTTAGTTTCTTTACATTTTTGATCGGATACGGTTAATAGTATTTCAGGGTGTCTAGCGACCGGGAAAATCGGGAAAAGTCAGGGAATTTGAATTTTCTGGAAATGTCAGGGAATTTTTTAAAAAACCGGGAAAAAAATAAAGAATGCCTGATATTTTAGAAAGTGTAATACAATGATGATGCCTGTAACGGTCCTTAAAGAAAATGTACAACCGTGAAATAAATACAAACCCGGTGCATGTTTATAACGCATCATAAACCATCATGTCATTTTTACAACTTTATTGTTGTCGGGTTGCTAAGACTCAAGGGTGTAAATCAGTAAATGTGAACATTTTGTCACATCTTAAAGCGGTGCCGCCAGCTTTGGGAACCCCCGTTCTTTTTTTTGGCAGTTGGCACATCACCAGTCGGGAGTATCGAGGACGTGAATGAGAATCGGCATAGTATTTAGAGGTGGGCGTTGTTACTGCTATTTATTTATATTCGTGTGTTAGCGTTTGTGCGTGGAAATGGCGACGAAACGAAAACGTAATGTGCTTACAATGGCCCAAAAGTTAGACGCATTGAATCGTATAGACAGGGCCGCATTGAAACATCACACCAAATTAAAACAGAGGAAGATAAATGACTTTTTTGTAAATAACAACTAAACCCTGTGTAAATTAAAAGCATGTGTAAATATTTCAGGTATGTAAATAAAATGTTTTTCGTCATTGTGTAATTTTGTGTATTGTGTAAATTGAATGACTGTGTAAATATTGTGTTTTTTCATGACTTATAAATGGTAAGTTATCATTTTATATTTTGTTTTATTTATCTTTCTATAATTTTGGATTATCCGGATTTTTGATTAACCGGATCACTTCCGGTCCCAATTAGTCCGGATAAACGAGGTTGTACTGTACATTTTAAATGAAATAAAAAAGTGTAATAAACGAGAAGTTTTTGTAGTAAAGAAAAGAACAATACAGGAAACACATTATGCTATACTAGTATAATACTGCAATTTTAATTACTTGACGGTTTTCAAAAAAATCAAACTTTTTTTTTCTTACTGAGAAAACACCGTCTCTTGATTCTTGACTGAACTTTTCTTAGCATCAGTTTTTCAGCTAACTGCGTGTTATCGTCTTATTCCTCTAAATACTTTAGCAGTGAGCAGTCGATTGATGTGTTGCAAGGCCACTTCGTGTTTCAATCGCGCATGCGCGTACGTTCCTTCTTCCTCTTTACTTACACTTCGCTCTTTATTCACCCCCTCTTGCTTTGTCTGTTATTTCTTGGTCCATCAGTCGCTCGAATCCCGGCTCATTAGCTTAGCTCTACTGCACAACTTCGTTATCGTAGTTTTATTAGTTGTTACCTGTACTAAACAGATAAAGAGAACCGTAAAATTGTTTACTTATTTTTCCACAAGACTCGTGGATAATCGGGAGTACACAGCACCTGTTTATTTAAATATAAATTAAATACATGTATTTTTTCAGCTATATGTATGTTGTTTAGTTGTTAATGAACTTTACGAAATGATTTAATGACTTCCATATCTTGTATTAATTAATTTCTAACCAATTGACCCCAAACAATAAACTAGATAGACTTTCATATTAACTTAAATCAAAATCTGCTCAAAAGCTTGAGGAAAGATGTACAGATTCCACTTTTTTTTAGTGCTAGTAGATATGCAGTAATTGCTTCCTCACAATTTATTAATAAGAAATCCAAACTGGACACATTAATTTACTACTCAGTATAAAAATCATAGGTAATATAAAAATATGTGACCTCAGTATTTCAACTGCACATATTTCAATACCTGAGGTATCTGAAAAAGTTATTTTTAACTGAAGGATTTTTATATGTACAAATTCTTGTGTCTATTGTCTTTTTCTATATGTAAACATGTTAGCTGTCACATAAACGAAGAAAGATACTTGAAGCTATAGAGAACTCTTATCTGAATATATTAAAAGAAACTAAACATTTTAAACAGTTTTTATCAAGTAATGTTAATAATTTGGTATCTAATGGTACTAATCCTAACTCACTATGATGAAAATAATGAAGTTATTATCAAAATATTATAATTTCCAACCTGACCTTGCAAGAAAATTTTATTTACAAACAAAGCAAATGGAAGGTTTGTCACCATGAAGTTTTTTCTACACACACACAACATTTATATGTATCATAGTCATACTCTTTTGCTGACAAAGGCAGGAGCTGAAAATTTACAAAAAAGTTTATATTTATTGTCTGTTAAGAATTAAGCTTCTGGACGTCTCCCCATTTTCTTCCCAGGCTTCTTATGAAGCCTGCAAAAACCATAGGACTTGTAACTCTAAAATCTTTGAGCCACTGATGCCCTTCTGAATTCAGTCTACCTCCACCAAGTAATCACTTTGTAATTGGACAGAAGAGTTTTGCCTTCTCCTTTCCCATTGGAGCATAACTGACAAATATCCTCTTCAACCAACCTCATTTTCTTGGCCTGTATCTCATTGGGCAATGACCATTATATAGACCTATTGTATTTCTAGCTGATAAATATTTTTTGACTATCAACTTAGAAAATCAGATAAACGTCTTTGGCTCTCTTAGTTCGGTAACTTCCTTGCAATGGATTCTACTCTCCAGGTCACACCACAGTCCTTGTATGGGCCTTTGACTTTCCACAAAAGGATTTTGAACCCGGGAAGTGTCTTTGAGCATTATCTTTAGCAAGGCACCCTTTTTAAGAAAATATTGTTCACTCTAACTTTATTATTCACATGTTAAAGAGTCTTACACTAGCCTAGATTAAAAGGTGACTGATTCTAATGCTTTCAAAACAGCTTGGCTATCCAAAAGAATATGAATTTTAGCGCATCTATATCTTTGTAGAACCCATTTTAGAAAAACATTGTTCACTTGAACCATATCATTCATATTTTAAAGTAGTTCTACACTAGCCTTGATTCCAATGTTTCAGAACAGCTTGGTTATCCAAAAGAATATGGGTTTTAGCGCTGCTATCTATATCTTCTTTGTAGGACATCTCTAGTGCATAGATCTATAGCTATAATCTCATCTTGGAATATTGATGGAGGATCCAAGAGTCACAGATATTCTATATAGACTCCAGCCTCAACACATTATTCATCATGGAGTCATCCTTATACGATATGCGTATATCTTCTTCCCCTTTACCTTTCCATTGTTGATGGCCCATGATAATGACCATGGAAGAGCAATCAAAATTGTCTTCCTCATTATGTCTAAACCATTTAGTATTACTAGTTTTCCTGGACATAGTAAAAAATCCTGGACATGTTGTACTCTTGTGTTTTTGATGTCAGATGAGGCTCATTTCCATTTGGACAATCAAATTGCATGTATTGGGCAGCGCAAAGCCCTAAACAGTTACATCAGAGGCCTCTTCACAGTGCTAAAGTGTCTGTTTGGTGTGGACTATCCAAAATGGGTTAACTACAGAATTCATATCTGTAAATTAAAAAAATTATGTTAACGATCTTAAAAGTTTTATTTATTTCAAAAGTGGTCATTCTTTTTTCATCTCCTATATATATATTTATACCTACTTTATATGTAAACATTTATGGCCATACAGTACTTGACCTTTTATTTATTTTATGTGCTCAGCTCTAGCGACTTCATTTACAAAATGTAAACTCGAACATAGTATAGATATATTTATACTATGAATTATTATTATTAATCATTAATTATAATTAATTTATAATTAATTGATTGATAAGTTTGATATAATAACCACTCATATTTTGAATGTTTGATAGTTGGAAACGACACAGGAAATGAAACAATGTCTCTTGGATGTCCACATTCACAAGAATGGTGTTCATATACTCCTGCCATGACAGTAGAACAGTTTCTATTAGGCTTTGTTTTAACAGCTGTGGGTTATCCAATAGGAGTCACACTCATTCAGACTATATTCTCAAAGATTCTAGGGCCTCGACCGCAGGTTAGTCTTTATTAGGCTTTATCTATATTAATATAAAAAATAATTTAATATTTCAACATTGTTTAATATGAATTCCATAGTATAAGCTAAGTATCAAGAAGCAAAACTAGTTTTTATGCTAATATAAGGTGTAATATGAAGTTCTCTTACTGCCATTTTTAGTAAGAAAATATTGAATATTAAAATAAATGATTTAAGAATATGATTTCATGCCAAAGATATTAATTCCAAAATTATTCTTAACAGCTGATTTTATAAGTTGATTATTTGAAAAGAATCTAAGTCATCTCCAAAAATTATTGCAATCAGAAAATATTAATTATGGATGATGTCTTTTTCTCTGATTTAGCTAAAGCCAATATACTGTCAATATTAAGGATGAGATCATTCATACTTCTCTTGCCGATTCGAGCTCACCACACAAAAAAGTTTTTCCTTTAAAGGCAAAAATACCTTTTAATCATAATATTTGAAACATTTCGGAATGTATTCTGTGAAAATATAAATGCAGAGCAGATCTTTTTAAGAAATGTCATTCAAAGAGGAGCGACATACACAAGATCTAGCAGACATTACAATCAACTCCAATTCAATATTCAATCATCAACTGGTAGACCTAGGAATTCAAGAAGGAAATTAAAATTATTTTCCGACATGTAAAGACTAAGTTTCCCACCTCAAAATTATTCCAAATTAAACAGTTAATTTAGGAAAATTATTAGACAACCATGATTTGACCTCTAAAAAGAAATATCCAAATTTTAAAATACCACAGAAAATTTAGCATGAGAATCATAGACAAGGTACTGCAGAATCGAGGGGATTATAAGAAAACAAGAATTTATCTGAAGAAACTTATTAATGGATAGAATGGAATCTAATACATCTAAAAAGTTGTTTGGAAAAATACATAGGATTAACGAGTAATTCAGTATAAATTTAAAACAAAACCAAGTCCCACATAAACGTGGCTGATTTTATACGTCTTCTTAGAAGATCGAATCAACAGACATGTTCACTTTTAAAACTCTCGTTCCAATTGGCAGAAGAAATTCTATTAGATATGATGTAGGATTTTTAATGCAATTTGTATTAATTAAAATATCTAGATTAGCTAGTAATAGTTTAATGTACTAAAGAGGTTATTTGTTTGTTTATTAATCTAATGTAATTTATTTAACATCCTAGAGTCCCATTCTTCAGTCCCTAGAGACTAGTTCAGCTTTTATTGTGTATATAAAAAATTTAATATAATTTGATAAGAGAGACAATATTTATACAAAAAACTGGACAACCAATTCTAATAAAATAAGAACTTTAATAATTGTTGTCCTTAAATTAGTGAACTGAAAGACTAATCAAAATAAATTGTATATAACTTTCTCTTTTTTATCAGAATATTGAGTTATATAATTTATGTGCCTGTTCTTAAATAATAATTATGAGCCTTGCTCAATTTACATACTTGGCATTGTTATCCTAGCAGATCTAGCTTTTACAAGCCTTGCTCAGTTTTTAAATAAGGTCTAAACTGATTGAATAATATCGCAATGAAAGCTGGCTATAACGTGAAATGAGGAAAACTGTCATAATACATATTGGATATGGAATGAACGGATATGATACTTATAGTCACCCTTCTCGTGAGATAAAAACATTTGTATTAACATGAAGATGAAGTTACCACAATAGAGCTGTCCCCACTTGTCCACTTCAAATGTGAAGATTTAATGTCAACACGCATCACTGAAGACATACGGAAAACAAATTGTATCTCTGTTTTAATAGTTATATTTAAACAGCCAAATGAAGAAAATCCAATTTCAAAATTATGACTAAAAGAAAAAAATTATTTCTTTACATTGTGTTAAATAAAAAAATTGATAATTTTATAATTCACATCATTTAGTCAGTAATACATGTGTTTAATATTATCTAATTGATTACTGCGAAGTCTATACTAATATACAAAGCAACACGATAGAACTCAAATAATCTATCATTAAGAAAATTTTTATTATTCAATATTTTTATAGAATATTAAATAATATAACTTTACACTATTGTTAACCCTAGGGGCGACATGGTTAGTTTTCTTGACAATTCTTCGTTTGTTTAAAAATTAATAAAAAATATTATTTTTATACAAAACCAAACTTATAAGACATCATTTTTCTCAGAAAGATGCATAGAATTCATCTATGTATTAAAAAAAATTTTGAAACGGTTTTTGAGTAAGTATGTTACATGTCAAAAAATGATATCATTTTTCAGAAAAACCTGTATCATCCAAAATCAATAGCTTTACTACCTTTTTCTAAGATATACAATAGTTTTGTGTAATATTTGTCCATATATTTAGGAAAAAATAATAATAAATTTGTTACATTTTCAACAATTTACCAAAAATAGTAATATATATTTTATACAAAAGTTCTATATATCATTATGTTCAGAAAGGTGCATAGAATGTAGTTGTGTCGTGAAAAAAAAAAAAAAAAAAAAAAAAAAAAAAAAAATGTTAGATGTAAAACATTTGGAGTTTTGGTCAAATACCAAAAAATCTAAGAGTAAAAAGTGAATAATTTCACAGATATCGTTAATTACACCATACAAATAGATTGTTTTGATTTTTTTCAACGATTACTAGAGATTTGTAATATATTTGTGAATTTATTTAGGGGGAAAAAATAATAATTTGTTACATTTTCAAAATAAAAATAACGATTTCCCCTAACAAGTGATACTCTGACGGTTGAGGTTAGGTTAGACACCTCGACAATTTAGGCGTAATTAGTAACTTTCTAAAGCTAGGCCTAAGACAAAATCATTAGATTTCACTAAAACAATATACTTTACAAAGGATAACACACATATTATTCACTTGTATAATCAAGTATAAGAAAATTTGGTTATAGCGTAGATTTACAATTTAGCTCTTAGGTTATCCCAAATATAAACCATTCACAATCTAGAAATTCACTCAAAAACATAAACTTTAGAAATAAAAACACATATATTGTAACTTGTATATAAAATGTATATACAATTTGTATACACAAACCTTCAAAATAACAAATATCTAACCCCAAAACAATATGCGCTACGTCATTTTGTTACAGTTTTTACGTCGCACATTGTGTATGTTCCGAGATCAAAACAAAACCTTCTAAGTAAGTATTGCCTATATCAAGTGGTACCAACTTGAAGAATGAAATGTCATCTACAACATACTATCAATATCGAAACAAAAAATCCAAATGAAAAAGAGATTATGTTTTTTCGTTAACTGAACCGAATGCCAATTGAATTTCGTGCCGTCAAGTTTCTAGTTGAAATATCTCTGGATCTGTGAGACACAGAAAAATTTGTAATCTACGGTTAGAAAGAGAAACATGTGATCTATAGAACAATGTTTTGGTTGACTTAATTGACAGATAAATAGAATTGTAATCATATGGGGAAAAATGACGTCGCGTTTACTAAAAACCGCAGAGTTGAAATTTACGATTTTACGCATCAAAAATATGCGAACTTCACCAATTTTTGGAATATTATTTATAACGTTTTGTGGTATTTTTTTGCATGATTATGCATCTAAGGAACATTAGCTTTCCAACGATATTTTATTTATTGCGATAGGACGATTTTAAGTGGGCGTAATATTGAATTGCAAAATACGTGTTTTCCGGATGTTAGATTAGACCATGCATTTAAAATCGACCCGCTGAGAGGGTCGGTGCCACTTCTAGGATTAAAAGGGACGCAATAAAAAAGGCGTATTATCCAGGAATCGAAAACCCAGGTAAAGCGATCACTGGGGAGATTTGAGGAGAGAATAATGATAGGCAGGAAATAAACATTACTTATTCTACACATGGAAGCGCTAAACAGAAACTTTTCTAATAAAAGAATTAAATAAAGATAAAAACAAAAAATAATTACAGTAGAGTCCCGCAAACTCAGCGTAATGTGGACCGGAAGTGTGCCGAGTTTGTGAAATGCCGTGTTATCGGGAATAAGGGCAAAAAAAAATTGTAATTTAAACCCAAAGCGGCGGCGATATCAAACGACTTTGTCGATAGCGGTATCCCATTGTCGGCAGTGTAAAAACACTGCGGCAACAAAGCGGCGGCGATATCAAACGACTTTGTCGATAGCGGTATCCCATTGTCGGCAGTGTAAAAACACTGCGGCAACAAAGCGGCGGCGATATCAAACGACTTTGTCGATAGCGGTATCCCATTGTCGGCAGTGTAAAAACACCGCGGCGGCGATATCAAACGACTTTTTCGATAGCAGTATCCCATTTTCGGCAGTGTAAAAACACCGCGGCAACAAAGCGGCGGCGATATCAAACGACTTTTTCGATAGCGGTATCCTATTGTCGGCGACATAATAACACCGCGGCATTGGCACCCGTCGATATAGCAGACATACACCTGCAAAAACGTTTGATGGGCCCCTTTTTTTCCACGAATCAATTTAGTATACATTATGGAAAATATAACATTTCTTTTCAGTTTTCTTTGATAGGTACGCACAGTATATACAGTAAATAAAAATGAGCGAGTTACGAAAACGGAAGCAAGTGTTGGTTTCGTTTGAGACGCGGTTAAATGTGTTAAAAAGACTTGACAGAGGGGAATCTAAAAAAAAAAATTGTGACAAGTTTAACGTGGGAAAAGTACCATCAACGATTCGAGCGTACGAAGTTAATGCCCGCTTTGGGATCTGCCGAACTTTTACGAACAACGCTGTTTTTAGAATTTTTTTTTTTCCCGTCGGGGTCGCCGAGTAATCCGGACTGCCGGGTTATCGAGTGCCGAGTTTGCGAGATTCTACTGTATTACAAAGTACCAATTCAAATTTAAATTAAAAAGTAAAGTGTGGGCACTCCTAAAATTCATAATTATAATTTAAAATTCTGATCACTGTTGCGTAATTTGAGTTTTAGAATTTCAAAAGACTTTAATGTTCTAGGGACCAACTTGCTTTACGCAGTAAACACATTGAAAAAAGAAAATGATGTTAAATATTAAACTGTAGAATTGGGACTGTATATATTTCATACCTTGATTGAGGCAAAGTCTTGTAGATCTGTAGGACGGTGTAGGCTAATTTCGGTGTTTGTAAAAGTGCACAGGTAAAAATGACACTTGACACAAAGTAATTACAATAGTTGAGTCACAAATCACTAATATCACTCTTCACAGTTTATAAATATAAAATATTGACAAGTTTTGTTAGTTGAGTTTATCGTGATATCTTTGATTTTGTAAATTAACAGTTAATTGCACATGACAATACCATGAGCGCATGGCGTAGAATTCATAGGCAGTTATAGTTACAATAGGCAGATTATAAACAGGTTTGCGACCAAATAACCAAATAAACAGAGCGTATTATCACAGAAAAATAACTATTTGCTTAATTATGATTATTCTATTAGCGGCGTTGTATAGATACATATAGCTTGTATAACCAAAAAAATAAGATAACCACGTTTGTTTTATTAGAGCGTTGCTTATCCAGTCTCGTGCTTTCTTCAAGAAGCGGAATTCTTCCACTTTTTTTTGCCAGAGACCAATCAAATGGTCAGAAAAAATAGCTTTATCAAACCTGCATAAAACTGCTGTTTATAAGCAGTGAATTGTACTGAGATATCTGTATTTTCGGGGGGAATACAAAATAAGTACAGAACACATACTTTACTTTGTAATATAAATTTGAATTAGTACTTTGTACTGCTTTTTTTCTCTTTTTTTTTTTACCTTGGTTTATTTAGAAAATAGGTTTTTTTTAAAAAAATTTTATTTTTTATTTTTGTCTACTTTTTAGTTATAAACAAATATTTTATCTTTCAATTCGTCGACCAAATAGGATGGCTTTGTTTCGGCAAATGTCAATGTTGCAACTTGGCTGTGATAGCATTGGTTCGTAAAAATTTCACAGATTTTGTAACAAAATTTGTTGATCGCCTTTTGAAATGCTGCCAGACAAGCATTTCGCTCTTGTTGCTGTTGTTGATCACATTCTAAGCAAACTTGAAGTTCTTCAAGGGTTTCCACAGCACAGCATTACGATTTGTGTTGACGATCGATTATAAATACGCTTCGTGTTCTTCATGGTTTTCATTTGAAAGATGATAACCTACTCTGCATTTGTACTACTCGCCTCATATACTGCACATGTGTACCTCTTGCATATGTATACTACACATATGTACCTACTGCGCATGCATTTTCCCCACTATAAACATGTGTATATAACATTTGTTATTGTATTGTCATCCTAGATCAACATCTATACAAAGTTTCAAATTTATGTATCAACAAGAAGTGTCTCAAATAGACCTTCCCAGATTTGATGACAGACAGACATCAAAGCAAACTAAAGATAATTGTGTAAAAAAAATGGTGTTTTACAAGTTGAGTTTCAAATAAGATTACTATTTTTTATGAATGTTAAAAAAAAGTATTAAAAATGAACTAAAAATGACCTGCCACAGGGGGGTATAAGTATTTGCCAGTTCTAGGGTTTATGGGTGATTCATATTATTATTCAATATATCAAATTATATAAATAAATTTTAAATCATTATAAGGAGTGGGTTTGGCCAGGATATGATTATCCCAATCTTTCTTTTCTGTGTACTCCTTGGGATTTTTTAATTAAGATCTCATAGATTAGTTTATTTATCTCACAAATAGCTCAGGTCTTCCTGAGCAAAGTATCAGGTCAAAGCCCTGCTTATCCAGATAAGGCTAAAATAAAACTGAATGTTGTCTGTTATCCATATTCTAGATATTAAGGGTTATATTCCTCCCTTTCTTACCCACTCTGCCATCAGCATATACTGTTCCACCAATTGCTGGAATGATTATATCTTACACTTCATATCAATGCAACAACACCATAAATAACAATATGTTGTTGATTCTGGACCACAGGTCTAGTGTATATCTCCACATGACTTCTCTTCATCATCCTATTCTAATAACATAAAGAATAGTAGAGTTTTTAACATAATCAGATGTCGAGTTTTTTCTGCATCTATTCGTTTTGAGGTGCCTGAATCCATAAAAATATTTTTTGGAATGATATATATATATATATATATATATATATATATATATATATACATACAGTAGAACCCCTCAAACTCGACCCCCTCAAACTCGACATTCCGTCAAACTCGACAGGGCCAGTGACAAGGAGCATGGGATTTCCAAGGTCATTCACTGCATTGTTTTACGCCACATGCGCCTGCCAGATGCCCGGAGGTTGAGGCTTGTTACTTTTGTTTATACAGCTGTGAGGGATGCTCCTTTGTCTAGCCACTTTCTAATCCTACTGTATAGTAGAAGCCAAAGTTAAAGATAAAGGGTCCAGGTAGACCAGGACAGCCCTAAACATTTGTTGTCAAAACATTCATATTGTTGTGAACCCAAGCGCCTAACCACCCGGATGCTACCGGTCATTAGCACCGATTCCATTAAAGTAAGCGGCAAGTCTTTTGTCATAACAATTCAACGGAGCGTCGTAGAACTATGATTCAAGTTTTGTAATAAAGGTCTTACCATGTGAGAAAAATGATCCGACTCTTAATTATATGCGATCAGCAGTTCAATTTATAGCATTTGTATTGGACTGTGTTTGGTATGGACATTCTTTTTCTTCGGCGACTTCGAGATGAAGCTGCCAGACGTCCAGTCGAAAATGAAAAACAAAGATCAATCAAACGTTTTTTCAAACAATGCTAACTTTGCTCTAATGTATTTTTTTTTTTTATATATATATAAAATTGTTTTAAACTTTTAAAATATTTAATGGACTGTCTGTTTTTTACTGTAGACTTTACTGTAAATTTTATTACAGCATATTAGGATAGGTCTTTTTAGTTTACTAAACCTATTGTACAAGGCCAACACTTTTTAAATCTCATTTGACCGATCGATAAATTTAATTTTAATGTGTGATTGAACACACAATTTTTTTGTTGTCAGGCAGGGACTTTTTTGCAATAAACGTTTAATCATTGATAATCAATAAATGTACAGTTATTTAAAATAATTTTGAGTATTTGTTGCAAACCTAACCATTAAATACCAAAGTTCCCTAAAACTCGACAACCCCCAAACTCGACAACCTTAAAGTCCACATTGTGTCGAGTTTGAGGGGTTCTACTGTATATATATATATATATATATATATATATATATATATATATATATATATATATATATATATATATATATATATATCATATATGCAGTGCTCTAAATCTGTTTACTGATTTTAATTAAATATGTTGTGATTTAAATTTGATATCTGGGCATATTTTGGTCATATTTCAGGAATTAAACAATTTTTTTTATAACTCAAAATTTAGGGATAAGAAGAAAAAATGATTTACGAAAAGTAACTCAAACGATTTTGATCAAATTTTGTTTAAGTGAAGCCTCTAAAGACCCAAACAAAACATTTGTACACAATCTTTCTAAAAATCCCTGTTCATGAGTTATGGATAAAAGCCAGAAATATATACCATGGGGCTGTTATAAAAGATTTAATTTTTCAAAATCGACTCTACCAATTTCATTCATATTTTAGTGAAAATTAAGATTGATCACCAAAACTCATATGTATAACCAGAAAGAAGTAATATATATTATCGTTCAGGAATAATTGGCAAAAAACGTAAAAGAACCATACATATTTGTTTTCGCCATTCCGACTACTGATTAATAATTAGATATATTAATAAGACTTACCGTCACAATAGTCTATTTTTGTCTGTAGTAACTGTAAGTACGCGTTGTGACAGTGGGCCTACTGCATCAAGTTTTAAATGTTTAAAGAACTTGTGTGTTTGTTATGTGTCGTGTGTTCGTAATTTGTGATTTTAAACTAAGACAACGGTAATACCCGCATAACACTTGAAAATGGCTGAATAGCCGAAACGGCCGTAGTGATATAAGTACAGACAAAAATAGACTATTGTGACGGTAAGTCTTATTAATATATCTAATTAAAAGAACCATGCCATCATCATTGAAAGCTTGATTTTAATCTAATAGGATTTACACTGAGTACGTGTTTGTAGCATATGAGAAGCAAATTTAGGCCCTATTTAAATATATAAATATTTTTTTCAAAGATTTAGTCCATGGTTCATTTTTACTTTTTGATTGACCACTACCTAACTGACATTTTTGGTTGGTTTTTATTTAGTTTTGGAGATGGGTGAGTAAGAAAGTTTGTGCAATGTTTTTTCACCATTTATTCTCTCTATGTAAATGATTAATAATGTTCATTTAAGGTATAATATATTATAATGTTGGATTTAAGTCAAAGTTATATTTTCAAAAAAAAAGTACTGGACTTGTGTCCGCCTGTATTCTTTCATTCTCTAATTCACTTTCAAAATGTATTTCATTGCAACACACCCCTAAATTTCCTTTTCCGAATCAAAATTCCGCTTATGTTTTTTTTCATTAATTCTATTCTTTTCTATTTGTTTTGTTAAATTATATTTTTTGTAAATAAGTTTCCATTGTAATGTTTTTAGGGTGTATGGATGGGTTTGATGACTGGTTCAGGATGTTTATCCCGTGTTATGGGACCAGTATTCGTGTCATACATATACACTAATCTTGGAACTATATGGACATTTGGCATAACAACGGTAATGATGGTTGTGGCTATGATATGGTTACAGTTAGTTCTGAAAAGGATAAAAGCGTCCATTTATAAAGCTACAAAAGGTGCGAACCTCAGACCTAAAGGAAGTAAAGAAAATATACCATTAGATGTTAAGACATAGCAGTACGACTTTAGAATGTTTTATTTATGTTGATTATAATTTGTGCTTAGGATTATAGTGGTGTTATTCTATATTTTGTACAAATTATTTACTTAGAGGTCTAAAACATAATGCAGCTCTATGAGTTAATAGTTGTAAGAAATTTTTTAAATGTTAACCCATTTCTTTGTTACCAACAGTTAAGTTATTCTATGCCAAATCCAAAGTAACATGACTGTATATATTATCAAATTTCTCGCATATTCTAGTGGTGTATGAAGTTCAAAAAATCTAAGTAAGTTAAACATGATTTTGAAATTTTTATAAAATTGGTTGTTTGAACTTCAAACTTATGATTAAAAAAGTGTTATTCAAAAATTAATCTCAACTTTAATTTTGTACAATGGTTTATAATGTAGACATATATTTAAATAATTGTGTGCTGCATCTTGTGGTTCAAAAGAATCTTCTTAAATTTAGAGTTTGATTTTAAAATGTTAGTTCTGTTTTTGAAGTTTGCATGTCTCTTTTGTAATTAATTAATTGAATTTTAATTTGTTTTAAACTAGTCAAACTACATATATAAAGCGTATATATATACGCTTTATATATATACGCTTATATATATATATATGGTTATATATGCGTATATATGGTATATGGCTTATATATATATATATATCTCATATATATATATGGTTAGTGAACTTATTTTAAAAAAACAACAAATTTTACTTCTTATCTATAACAAAATAAAACAAAAATTACTAAAGGTAGAGTTGTACATACAGTAGACTCACGATTATCAGAGTTAATTGGGACCAAGACTACTTCAGATATAAAAAAAAATTAAAAAATCAGACAATACAAATCAGGTGATTAAAGGTTTTAAAATGTTGACAAAAAATTAACTACTTGAATGCAATATCAGCGTTTATTAATACAATCCATACATTACAAAACAATACAGTAACAGATTTAGACCATGTAAATTAATTTCATTTATTAAAATAGTTTATCATTTATTTAAATTTTTTTTTTTTTTCAATATCTCGATCTCTTTTTAGCGGTGAGGCTGAAGTGACAGGAAATCATATGCTATGACCTCGTCTTGTTGCTCAATGTACATGAGAGCTGTCTCTATTGCCTTCAAATCATCATTGTATGACATTTTTTGCGCAATTTCATCATCATTTTTGTCATCTTCTACTTGAGGATTGGGGACTAAATCAGCAATATCATCATATGCTAGTTTATTATATCAATTACCTTACATTGATGCTGTCGTACAATCCTTGTTTGGATGTCCTTTTGAATTTTCTTCGTATGACACGTTTCAACTATCTAATAGTCATTATCAAATGTACACTAAAATACACCTACACAAACACATAACAACTCAAATTATTCATATTTAAGACTATAAAATATACTGGTGACATGCGCTGTTGGTATCTGTCCTCAATGTTGCTCGATCGTTAACTCATAACTCGGAAAATACAAAGGACATCAAAACAAGGATAGTTCGACAGCATCTCCATAAAGTAATTGATATAATAAACTAATTATTAACAATCCAGTAAGGCTACATCAAGCTCTACAAGTTCAGTAACACCATTTTCCGATTTATTCTTTGTTGTCTCATGTTAGGATTTTCAAAATCAAAAAGTTTTCTCAAAAATTTTTGTAGTGTCAAATTTTTTACATCATCCCAAGCCATAGCACTCCAGTAAACAATATCTTTAATTATAACTGCCTTGAGAGCTTCCATAACAGTCGTTCCTTCGTCTAACTTTGCTATTAACACATGCAGGAGTCTCTTACGATAATTCCTTTAATCATTTCAAGAACTCCCTGATCAAGGGGTTGAATCAACGATGTGACTTTTGGTGGAAAAAATAAGCTTTTATGTCACTGCTTAAAAGTTCCTTTACGTGCTAATGAGAGGGGCCATTGTCCAATTAATAAAATTGTTTTTTGAGCAAGCTTTCTGTTTTTGAGAAATATATATAATTTCTGAATTGAAACTATAAAAAACAATCACCATGAAAAACCAACCTTTAAAAACATGTTAATATATCCATGCATTTTTCTGGTTTTTGTATTCTATAGGTAAGTCTTTAAATTTAAGTTTTTAAAGACTCTTGAGTTTCTACATTTGCTATCAGTAAAGGCCTTAGTTTGAGGTAATGAGAAGCATTGCAGAATGCTAGAATCATCATTCTTTCTTTTATTATTTAAACCAGGGGCAGATTTTTCATCTTTTCCTTACTAACATTTTTGTCGGCAACATTTTTTAATTAAGCGCTGTCACAGTTAAAAAGCTGATCAAAGGTAAGTTCAGACTAAAATGAGCTCCTTAAATTTTGTTTTGAAATAAGTAATCTCGCTTGAAATCACAGAAAGTCTCTCCACAGCAATGTTCAGTTGTCTTATACTATACTTCTTTTTCCACCAATCGACTCACCCATAGCCAGCCGTAAAATTTTCTTCTCTATCCATAAACTTCTTACGAAATTCTAGAGCATTAGCTTTTAGCATAGGGCCACTTAACGGACTTCCCATCCCTCACTGTGAGAAAACCAGACAAACAAAGTCTTAGTTGTGTATTCATATTCCCCTTTCTTTCTAAACCACTACGCTCACTAACACTTTGATTAACCAACTTTTACATCTCTTTTCATTTCAATGTTCATATTCCTCTTTCTTCATAGTTTTTCTTGCTAAATCACTACGCTAACACTTTGATTGATCCACTTTTAGACGTCATTTCATTTCAGTGTTCAATCACCGACTGTCACTTCTCCTACAACCAAATCAGCCTTAACTTATATAATAGACTCTCTCCATTACATATCCTTCTTATATCATTAAACTTTGTTTCTAATGAAACAACAGCTCTTTTACATTTACCACTCGTTCTAAAACACATGTACAAAGCGTATCACAACTGAAAAACGAACCACTTTGACATGAATTATTGGTTGGCAACAATTATTGGTTATTGTTGTGAACGCGAACATTTGGTTAAACTCATGTTTCCACACGATGTCAAACAACTGCATTCAAAGATCAGGTTGAGTACATCAGCTCAACTGCCTTGGTTAACCAGGAGTCTTGGATTACCGGGGCTCAGTTAATGGCGAGTCTACTCTATATATATATTTGTTTATAAATACTTTGAATGTGTATAGATAATATATATGTGTATAATTGTTATTAATGACTAAGGGAATGTCATGTTTTTCATTGGGCACGGTTTTGTACAAGATATGGTTTTCAAGATATTTTATTTAAGATTATTATTTATTCTAACGTGAACTCACTTTTTGTTCACAGATTGACTAATAATATCATTTGTTATTTTTCATATTTTTCTTGAATCGCTGGAATAGTTATCAAGTAATTTCCTATAATATGAATTTTTATTTAAATATTCCGTAAACACTGTTCACTTTCTCAATTAGTACAGTTAAGAAGAAGACTGAAGACTGAGTGTTGAACCACAGATTATTATTATTTTTTTTTTGTTAAGCCTGTTGGGAAAGGGAAAAGGATAAAGGATGATTCATCTAAGGTTAAGATTATGGGGTTCTCTTGATTTTGTGACCCATTGATGAGACAGTTCCCATCCTCTTAGTTCTGAGGGGTTACATTCTAAAGGGAGTGATTTTATGATTTTTGTTGTGCTGATTTTTATGTGTGTTTTCTTACTTATGTACTATTAGGTAATACCAAGGCCCATTTTCCAAGGTAAGCCTGTCTCCTGTCCATACAAAATCTAACCAATCTAATAGGCTATGTGCCCTATTAAATTCTAACCTTTTTAAATATTCTTTATTTTATGATTTTCAAAGTTAATATGTGACTGAAAAATGTTTTGAAAATCTGTAAAGCATTTTAACAGAAATACACAGTTGACCAATTGCTTGTTTTAAAATGAAACTCTCAATTTGTCAGTCAATACAATAAGAAGTTGAACTGTCGTTATGCCAGTTTGTACTTACCCACCTCTCAGTAAGACAATAGCTATATTATGGTTGGTGTGACTTGCGCATGAACCACATTAGTTCCTTTTATTTTAAACGGGTTTCTTTACAAACATATGAACTAGATTCGATTCATAATTAATCTTTATCTAATGTTATGAAATTTCAGTCCATTTTTAACTTCAAAAAATGTAAGTACAGCCCTTTAAAATTAAAGTTTTTCTACTAAATCTATACTTATATATATTCAGACCGTTGATATTTTTACTGCACTGGTTACTTTATTCAGTTCTTGTTAAAAATAATAAATTATTGTAACAAATGACACTATATACAATAATGAACTTTCTTGCAATTTTCCAGCTTCTTGCATTACAAGCAATATTCCAACCTATATTAGTGAATTTTAACTATTATAATTTCCTTTATGGAATTCTGCTGTAATTTTGAAGTAAATATTTACCGATTTTAGGTATACATATAAATATAGGTTGAAATGTTTGTCTCATTTCATCAATTTTGTATTTAGACTCAACTTTACTTTTGTAATTGGTTAACTTGCTTGTAGAAAAAAATTGGTATATTTCAAAATGGTAGTACTTCTTTTTTTCAAGAATAGTTTTTCACTATAATATGACAAAGTTTATGGGCTATTTTAAAATCTTCATCCAATGATCACCAATTTTATTTTCTAAGATAAAAAATAAGACAGTTATTGTTTTTAAAAAAATACCTCTAAGTTAGGTAGATGTCAGTAATTGCTTTATTAGCTAGAATTTTATTTTGACTTTAGTCAAATTTTTCATGTGTGAAAGGTTTTATTATTTGTTGAATTTGTTGTTAAAAAATAAGATTATTCAAATTTTGCATGTAAAGATAGGTTTTATTATTTATTGAATTTGTGCTCAAAAATAAAAATTTATAAATGGTACTAAATAGTTTTTTTTTTTTTTTTTTTTTTTAATTCATTCTTATCTGTGTAGTTCTTAAAATTAACCTAGGACTTCAGATAGTCAATTTTAGAGCATCTCTGCATATTTTACCAATGTTAAAAGGGGTATGCATTTTGCTATGGGGTTAAGATAGGTTAACAATTAGATTAACAAATAATGAACAAATTTTGCACTCTATTATATTAACTTTTCAACTATGTAACAAGTATTTTTTTCACTTTGCTGACTAAACAAACAAATTATTGAAGTGGAAATATTTCAAATAATTGGAAGAAACAAAGAGATTGATGTATTCAGTTACACAGACTGTCTGCCTAAAGTTCTGACTCTTAAAATTCTGGAGTTCAAGCTCAGTGGGTGACTTGGTTTAGATATTAGCCAAAAGGTAAATAATATAATATATCAAGTTGTTTAGGGCTTAAGAAAGATAGTTGTAATATAGTGAAGATATTTGTTACTACAAGCAGTGTAATACAACAATACATTCATAATAATTGACATACCATTTGAAAACTAGCATTCCTTAAAATGATTATGACATAGTGTAAATAGTTTTATGTTAATTTATAGTTGTATTAAGCCTAATTAAACATTACATGTCATAGCTATAGATTTAAGTTGAATATGTTGTATTTAGAACAATCATATTGAAACTGTTACCAAAGACAATGAAATCTTTATCTTTTGTTATGTTGCAAAGAGCACATATTGTCTTTTATATTTAGAGAAATGCCTGATAAGGCAACTGTAACAAATAAGTTCACATAACACTATAACAAATTGTTATAATAGTAAGCCTGTTTATCTTTTATACACCCAAAACCGAACAAAGTCTAAATACATTAATTAATTGTTAAATCTATTGTACAGAATGCACATGCATCTTCAGATATTTATACATTGATATTTTTACTCATCAATATTTATTATCTAAAATCTAATTTTCATAGTTATGAGTCATCTGCTGCCTCCATAACCTATTTTCCGCTTCCTTTTCTATTTTGATAATAGAAGCATAGTAATCATAAATATATTTTGAGATGTATGTTAGATTTACTCATTTTTATGGTTTAACTTTTGTGTTTTAATGATAGTACAATTTTGTGTGTATTCCAATCATTGTAGTCAAACCATGCAGGATAGAAACTTGAAATTTCCACACACTATATAAATTTTTACAAAAGCTATATATGAAAAAAATAGTTCGAATTTTTAATCTGAGCATTTTCAAAAATAAATGCCAATACAGTAGAACCTCTCTTAACCGGTCTAGTCGGGACTGACACCCGGGCCGGTTGCCCGTTTGGCCGGTTAATCCGAGGTTCCCGTGAAAAATCGGTTTTCATTCAATGAAAGCTTATATTTGATCAGGTAGCGCTAAGAATTATGCAATAAAGATGTTATTGCAACTCATTTTACTGTACATAAATGTATCGTATATATTATGTTATGTATATTATACATGAAACATGAAAAAATTAAACACTATAAAGCTTTTTTACAGATTCCCCTCTGTCAAGTCTTTTGTCACATTTAACCGCGTCTCAAACGAAACCAACACACACTTTCGTTTTCGAAACTCGTTCATTTCATAACCCGTCAAAGACAAGAAGAAAACTGAAAAGAAATGTTATATTTTCCATAATGTATACTAAATTGATTTGTGGAAAAAAATTGGCCCATCAAACGTTTTTGCCTTTGTATGCCTGCTATACCGACGACGGGTGCCAATGCCGCTGTGTTTTTACGCCGCTGACAATGGGATACCGCTATCGACAAAATCGTTTGACTCGCCGCCACTTTGATGCCGCGGTGTTTTTACGCCGCCGACAATGGGTAACCGCTATCCACAAAGTCCTTTGACTCGCCGCCTTGGTGTTTTTACATCGCAGACAATGGGATACCTCTATCGACAAAGTCGTTTGACTCGCCGCCGCTTTGATGTTTCAATTACTATTTATTTTCGGAAACTCTCATCCAACCAGTACTCTTCGATATAGGCCGGTTAATCCGAGGACCGGTTAACAGAGATTCTACTGTACATAACATTCTAGACAAAATTTAATTTTTGAAGGTATGAATCACATTATAACCAACATAACGTATTTTCTGATTCCTTATCTATCTAGATAGAAGCAATTGTAAAAATATTTTTAAATGTTTGATATACTCATTTTATTGTTTAACCCGTAAGTATAGTCAGACATTTTAGTAAAACCATCCAGAATAAAAACTTGAAATTTGACACTCAATATACATATTTGTACAAAAGAGTATTTTGGGGCTGCCTGAATCAAAAACATGACACATACATTTTCTCTTTCTTTTATTAATTATATGTCTTAAAATATTGAAAAAAATTTAGCTAATACTTCTTTTTTTTCTAAAACTTGCAGTAGTAAGATAAGTATTACTATAGGGTAGAAATTTTTATTTTATGATTTGTCCTGTAATTGTACTCGTTCCCTATAATCAATTAAATATTTCTCTTACTATATCTCATTTAATTGACTGATTTTTCTTTTATACTAGCTTTCATCATTAGACCGCATGTATCTTTGTATAATTTCACTTTTTTGTTTAAGGAAGAATTTTTGTGAATTTACATAATGAAAAAATAAACAAGATAAAATACAGAAGTAAATCATTAGTTAAAAGTTTTATATTTACACTGTATCTCATGGTTAGTTCACATTTCATTTATCTGGAGGGTAAGTCCACATGTAAATTTTTGAAAATATAATTTATTTCAAATTTATTTTATTATTATTATTTCTACTCAGTATCCCAGTTGTTTATAAAAATTATACATTTTTTTATAAACTGTAATCAAAGGCGATCTTTTCTCTGAAAGCTGAGTGTTATTTAAAATATATTTTACATAAATTGATCTAATTTATTGATGATTTTATTTTAAATTGTAATTAAATTAAATAGAGATTACCTTATGCCATGTTACCGTAGAATATTTTTATAGAATATTTAGTTATGCTAGTTTTTATATGTATTATGTCTAAAACCATTATTTCAAATCTGATAATATAATTCTTTTGCAATAATGTATTTTAAGCAATATTCCAAACAGAATTTATTGTTCAGTATGAACATCACTGCATAAGCATAACAAAATTTGCAGATATTTGAGGGAAGTTAAACTGCTTCCTGTGTAGATAAATCACAATGCCAGAATTGTGTTTTTGAAGATACAGTAGAGTCTCGCAAACTCGGCACTCGATAACCCGGCAGTCCGGATTACTCGGCGACCCCGACGGGAAAAAATATATATTTCTAAAAACAGCGATGTTCGTAAAAGTTCGGCAGATCCCAAAAACGGGCATTAACTTTGATCGCTCGAATCGTTGATGGTACTTTTCCCACGTTAAACTCGTCACAAAGCTTTTTTACAGATTCCCCTCTGTCAAGTATTTTTAACACATTTAACCGCGTCTCAAACGAAATCAACACACGCTTCCGTTTTTGTAACTCACTCATTTTTATTTACTGTATATACTGTGCGTACCTGTCAAAGAAAACTGAAAAGAAATGTTATATATTCCATAATGTATACTAAATTGATTTGTGGAAAAAAAGCGGCCCATCAAACGTTTTTGCAGGTGTATGTGTCTGCTATATTGACGGGTGCCAATGCCGCGGTGTTATTATGCCGCCGACAATAGGATACCGCTATCGAAAAAGTCGTTTGATATTGCCGCCGCGGTGTTTTTACACTGCCGACAATGGGATACCGCTATCGACAAAGTTGTTTGATATCGCCGCCGCTTTGGTGCCGCGGTGTTTTTACACTGCCGACAATGGGATACCACTATCGACAAAGTCGTTTGATATCGCCGCCGCTTTGGGTTTAAATTACAATTTATTTTTTGCCCTTATTCCCGATAACTCGGCATTTCACAAACTCGGCACACTTCCGGTCCACATTACGCTGAGTTTGCGGGACTCTACTGTATCATCATTTTTCAAATATTCTACTTTTAGTTCTGCTAAAGGATCAGATAGTTAAAAAAATTTTAGTGGCTGTACAAATATTCTAATGCCATATAAAAATTAACATTTGAACAAAATTATTATTTTTATAGAATGTAGGTATTTGTTTACCAACAATAACTAGAGTATTAAATAACATTAGGAGCTATCTCTTATATACCGCTCATTAATTTTGTACCACTGTTAAATTAATATTTGTTCTGCAATATTCATTATAATACTCCTTCCTCCTTTGTTGGCAGTTATTTTTATGGTTTTATACTTGAACAATTTAAAAGAAAAGGAATAACAATTTGAATCTGTGGTAATAGTTTAGTTTCCATTTTATACATTAAGATGAAAACTGTAGTTAATATATATCTTCATACAGTTAGTTTTTTTCATATATTTATTTATTTTTTTATTTTTTTCCAAAGTTTTACTACTCTATGTAATTATAACCTATATTTTAATATTCTACTGATTTCTGAATCTATAATTATAATTTTATTTCTATTTATTTTAAACATTTTTGTTTTAATCTTAAACAGTTGTTATTTCTTTTATAACATGAAGAAAGTTATGTACATTATTTTGATTATTTTTAAATTGGTATATATTAGTAATTTAAGATAATGAATATTTGAAACTCAATTAATGTAAAAGTTGCGTAAATATAAAGTTGTATTTTTATTTTATTTTCATTCAACGATGATAATGAAAATAATTTGTAACCCGCACTTGTTAGCTAGTGCACCAGTAAATAAATGGATTTGTGTCTTGTAATAATGTGTTAAATAATATTAATATACAAAAGTCATATATACAGTTGGAAAGTAAAGTAGTCAATTTTTAGAATTTTAACTAATTATAAAGTATATTTTTAGATATTATTTCACTTCTCTTACTGCAGACGTTTTCTTTGCAACATCATGCTTTATAATGGCTGAATTTATTTTTTGTTTAAATTACTCTTAAGAATCGTTTGAATTTGTTTTATTTACTAGAATATGAAATTGTTTCTTACTTTAATTATAGTAGGTTTATAAATATTTTATATCGCTTTGTCAACATGTTTTCTCGCCTTTATTTTAAAGTATTTTTGTCACTAGAAGTGATTATAATATGAAAGATATAAAACAAAAAAATTATTCAATATTCAAACAATACTGCACACGCGCACACACACACACACACACACACACACAAACAAATAAACAATACATCAAAAATATTGTCCATTTGTTTGAAGGTTGTGTAGACTTATATTTGTGGATTTTTAATAAGATTTTCCTTAAGAACTCACTTGTAGTGAATACGGATGTGGCAATCCTCAGGGAACCTTGCTGTATTTACACCTTTTACACATGTAGTTTTGTTCTTTTCTGACCCTGATGCTATTAGAGTATTCGTGAACTAGGGGTCTTCGTTTATTGTGGGGTAGACTTGAATTTATTGATAAGTAAATGTGAGAGGCTTGTGGTATTAGAGGGCTACTGTTGATGTGGTTTTTAAGTCTTTCATATTTAGTAGAACACAACAGATTACTGTTGCAGAAGGCTGGTCAAACTTGACAGAGTTAAGACATGGTGTCCCCCAGGGATCAATATAAATTATCTGTCATCAGCTATTTGTGTGGATAAACTAATCCAATTTGGTGATGATACAACAATAACTTTCAAAGAAACTAAGTGGAAATTCTTGAGCAAAAGTTATTCTTACTTGTGAATGTCACTCGTCAGTATTTATCTGAAAATAATATATCAATTAATTCTGATAAAACTAAGTTAACATATTTCGATATAAAGCAATGCACTGATCAGGGACCAACTGCCTTAATGAATAAGGAAGAACTCGAAGAAGTAAATTCAGTAAAGTTCTTGGATCTCCTCATTGACACTAACTCATTTTGAATGAGTACATTGACAAAATCAGTACTAAAATAAGTTTTAGAATTTTGCACTAAGAAAATAAAACAATATAGCAAAAGTTCAATTTTACTAATAGCCTATTCAATGCTAATACATATATCCACATCTGAGTTAATGTAATTTGGGGAAATTCATCTACAGAATCTGAGAAGAGTGTGTTTAAAAAAAGATAATATTCTAGCAGGATTAACAGCACTCCAACCTTGTAGGAATGCCTTTAAGGATTTCAGTATTTTCACCTATATTTTAATTTAAGAGTGTTTATGTTCAAAAAAAGGACATACCCTCTACAGTGTCAGATAAGCTTGTAATTATGGCCTAAGCGGCATAAGTTGTATTTATACAATAATTTTCATTACAAACATGTCCTTTACTTATCAATAAGTTTCCTGACAACATTGAAGGTATCCAGAATTACAAATTATTTAAAAACATTCTTGGCCTTCTATTTAGATCTGGAGTTTTCTATTAGTGAGGGGATTCAATTGAAGGAAGTGAGCTCCTATAAGATAAATAAATATTGTAATTGTTGTATTTGTATTATAAACATTGATGTATATACTATTTACTTACTATGTTTTTTGGGTTTTTTTTTTAAATTTAAATTTTATTTTTTTATGGTTAAATGTAATAAGTTTTACTGTGAATAAATGTTATATCTTATTGATTTTGTTAATTGAACAAAGAAAGTCTAAACTAATCTTTTTTTTTTTTTTAATAAATAAAACCTTTTATTTCATTATTAAGAAAAAAAAAAAAAAAAAAAAAAAAAAAAAAAAAAAAAAGAGGAAAAAAAAACCAGATGGTGTGTTATACTTGCTTTGTTTAAAATTAATTCAAATGAATTATTTTATATTGTATTTATTATGCTATATTGACCTATACAGTGTAAGTCAGCATTATTTGATGGTTTTTGAAATTATGGTACACAGTGAATATAGTAGCAACTTTTCTTATTTCAAAATATACACAATGAATTAATAGCAGTTTACATATCATTATTACTTTTTACAGAAATTAATCATTTGTGAAAAATAATGTCCTTCTAAGTGCTGGCCCTCTTTTGTGGCACACTCGATGACCCTCTGCGCAAAGTTTGTCATCACGCTCTCTACCATGTTACGGGGTATAGCACAAATCACTTGTTCAATGGCATCCTTTAATTCAACCACAGTATGTGGCTTATTGATGTACACTTTCTTTTTTGAGATAGTCCTACAAGAAAAAGTCACATGGACTAAGATCATGAAAACATGCTGGCCAGTCAACATCTCCAACCTCCTTACTTCAGCCTTACTCCATTTGGTGGAAACCACACATTTCGATGATTTATGCAATTCAACAAAATTCCTGGATGAGAAATTCATGCAACATGATGTCAAATAACCCTCAGAATTCATGGTGACAGCTCTCCCATTTTCTTCAAAAAATCAAGGCCCTATGACACCAAATTTCCCCAATCCAAACCCACACTAACACAATGTTATGTGCGCTGGTGCAGTTGTTGAGGGTTATGTGGGGACCAATAGCTACAGTTTTGTTTATTAACACTGTTTATTAACTCTGTTGAATTGCATGACGCACAACTTCATCATTTTCAGGTGGCATGGCTGTCTTTGCTCTGCCTACCAGTTTTTTTTTTTTTTTTCATTGCAGAACTGGTCTCACAAAAGTTCTAAACCCATTGGAGAATAGCATTGTAGATTGGAATTCCACCGTTGCGTGGAATGTTAAATTGGAGACAGAACTTTTTCTGAATGGTGGTCACAAATTCTGCATTTTTAAAGAATGTCTCTACGACGAACGCACGGTGTTACATGGCCCACCTCTCCATTCTAACTAAACTGTGAGAGCAACCACACCCTTCTACTACGAGTACATTTTCTGTACTACTAAAGCTAAAAAGTCAGGTAAGGCTGACTTACCCTTTATTAGTATATTGATTTTTTTTTTATATAAAGTGATGATGACCGAGAGGTTTTTTGCCTTTAACAACAAGAGAGAAAAAATTCAAATAGAATTGAAAAAAGTAACCCTATTTAATGGTTTTCCAGATACTTCATGTTATTCTGTGAGAGTTCTTCAAATTTTTCCACACTGCTTCAATGAAATTTTTTACATGTAAAATTTTATTTTTGCATGGCATCGAAATGGAAATTTGATGTCAGATATAATAGCAGTATTGTTTTTAAATTGAAATAATTTAAAATATATGTAGAGGTTTTGATTTTTATTAACAAATAGCCCCACATTTGGTACGACAATTGAAATAATTTTAAAATATGGGGTTTATTTTGAATATTTATTTTTAAAAGAAATTTGCTCAGCATTATGAGCGCCAAGAAGCAATACGCTTACCAATTTTGAAAAAGTTAAAAAAGTTCTCAGGGTCGTGATTCTTTTAAAAGTGTACTTTCCAGTGGTTATATGGCAAATAAGAAGTCCTTTTTTGTATTTCTGAAACTGAACATATAATTTATTTAAGAATACGTTTTTAATACACATACATAAGTTTGTTATTGAAATTATATCGTATTAAATATAAAAAGAATTATCTTGTCTTAAAGAGACCTTCTTGTAAATGACTTTACATTTAAAATTAGTTGCAACTTTAATTAATCAAATTTTATATGAGCATCTTTGTTTCATATTTTGAAATTATAATTTATTATTAAGTTAAAATTTTTCTATTAAAACTTTAGTTTAGATATTCTTAAATTACTTACAACATTTATATTACTTATTTAACAAAATTCTAACATCTCTCAATCACCATTTAAAAGTTTTATCATTAATAATTTTATACAAAGAAAACAAAATGATATTGTCTGTTATTTGTGTTACCATATTGTAGTAATTCCCAAAGTAGACTTCGGTTGTAGCGTGCAGTTCTCGCCCTGAAGGTTGAGGTCCGAAATGGTTCATGCAGCATCTAAGTTGTCTCAGATTTCAAACTAATATTCATGATTTTCACACATTTTTTGTCTTTTCTAATAAAACGCAGTTCATATTAGTATTCAGAGTCTTTCTGATCACAATTCCACTCAAATTGTCTATTTAACGAACAAAGTTCAATTCGCACCATGTGCTTCAGCATTCATTCACAAAAAGCAACCGTTTCACAAAATACGTCTGTCTACCTGCAACATTGTCTAGTAACTAATTCTAATATTCATTGACTTTAAAATATTAGTAATTCATTGTTTATTCCTTATAAAGATCACTTTAATAAAAATTTCATTGTCTACAAATCAACTCCTTTACCAATCAAAAATACGTGTGTCCAATTTGAACACTCCTGTAACTGACTCCACGCACGCTTGCAGTCCCGGATATATCACACACCTATCACGTGATTATAGCCTCAAAACCAAAATCACATGACAACAAGCAAATCTGCTTCATTTAAACACTATTTCACTCAAATATTAAGCTAAACTTAAGACTAAACATTGTTATAAATACATTTTTGGAAATTGATTTTTTATTTACTTCATTATTCTAGAAACAGCAATAAAGTCCATTTTCGCTTGACCATATTAACTTCCGTTTCATTTAAACCAATGACATCACGTATCCATTCTACCCCGACTTTCATCCCATATACAAAAATTCAAAATCACATGGGGGGAAAAATTATATTCTAACAAACCGAAGTAATTTTTAACTAGTGCATAGGTCACAATGTATACTTAAAGAAATGATTCTTAAATTTTAAAATTTCAATAAATTCTTAACCCTGGAACTGGTGCATGAAGGTTTTGTTTTCTTAAAAAATTCATAAAAAAATATAATTTTTATACAAAACCTAACTTATGACATCATTTTTCTCAGAAAGATGCATATAATTCATCTATGTAATAAAAAATAAAAAAATTTTGAAACGGTTTTGGAGTAAGTATGTGATGTCAAAAAATGAAGTTATCATTTTTCAGAAAAACCTGTATCATCCGAAATCAATAGCTTACCACCTTTTTCTAAGATATACAAACATTTTGTTTAATATTTGTGAATATATTTAGAAAAAGAAGAAAAAAATTTTTTGTTACATTTTCAAAATTTAAAAAAATATTTTACGAAAAAAGGTAAATTGATCATTTTTTTTCAAAAATTTACAAAAAATAGTAAACATTGTTGTAAATACATTTTTGGAAATTTATTTTTATTTACTTCATTATTCTAGACACAGCAATAAAGTCCATGTTCGCTTGACTTTATTAACTTCCGTCTCATTTAAACCAATGACAGCATTCATCTATTTTACCGCGAATTTCATCCCATATACAAAAATTCAAAAATCTGTATATTACAATGTGTTTGTTATAATTTCAAAGTTCATCATAGTAGGATAAAAATTGTTAGCATATGAACAATAGGGAAAAGATTTCATGCTGTCTGTTTTAAATATTCCTTCATTTTAAACAAAGCACATGAAAAACGGTCTGGTAAAACTCCAAAAATAGTCATTAATAGGGTTGTAGCCAAAAACCCCGTAAAATTACCCTTGTGACTGTGGTTTAGGTCACACAATTAATTATCTTCACTATTATTACACTATAATGCACTATTGATCATCAGACCCTAAACTTTCCAATGAGACCATCCCCATTTCTGAAGGCTGAGGAAATCTTTAGCACACAAAGATAGGTTAGGCCTACCATAGATCAATTGAAACAATTTGAAAAGTATTTTAGACTTCATTTTGTGATTTTACATACAAATTTAGTTTTAATAGTAACCAACATATTAATGCAATGCATACTTAAACCGGCTAATTAGCTCCAATACATCAAATGTATTATAGTGACTGTTGTAACATAATTGCCACACGTTGGTGCAACAATTGTAAGAATTTACTTAAAAGGGTATGAAAATATTATATAATATTGATTTGAATCTAGTAATCTCAAATATTTATTTAATGAAAATTGCTCAGCTTTATGGGCGCCAGGTAGCTTTAGCTTACCAATTTTGAAAAAAGAAAAGTTAATTATTTATTACTAAAAATTTCTCTCGGTCGTAGATCCTTTTTAAAGTGTACTTTCAGTGGTTCTTGGTAAATAAAGAAATCTTGTTTGTTGTGCTGAAACTTAACATGATTTATTAAATTTAAAATTTTTAAACAATTACACAAATTTATCATCAATATGTTATTTTAGACATTTATATTCAAAATCTTAATTTAATGCATCCTAATGTGTCTTGAAAAATCAAATTGAATTTTAATTATTGAATTTACTTTTTTGTTTGTTTTCAACTCTGAAAGTGAATAAATCTTTAGTTTGTTTGTTTAAATTCATGTAATTAATAATTTTATTCTCTAAAATAGATTGAGTTTCTTTAATTTATTTATTTGAAAAAGACTTTACTTCAATATTTTCATACTTTATAATATGAGACATAGTCTCAAATATTATAATCCAAATTTTCAAATCAAAACTTATACTTAAACATTGAAATGTTTTTTATCATGTTATAAACAAATATAATTTCAGACTGGTCTTAACGTGTATACCAGTCACGTTCTTTTTAGTTAAAAGCATAATTCCTTGGAGACGTCTCGCTTCGTTCTCCAGAAATGTCCTACTGCTTCGTAGACGTTGACTATGGTCCTATGTTCAGACGCTGACATTCTCTATTCACCTTACCGCTCTATAAAATTCATTTTTTATTGTTCAAATAACAAAATGATTGTTAGTGTTATAATTTAAACTGTTCTATTTTAACACTTTACGGTTTTGTGCAGAATTCGAGATTCAATTGTCTTACTTATTAACTTACACCATATTTACAACAGTTCACATCACAGTATTAAAAGTTCACATTTTATATTAAGACGAATACTACTTTGATCATTCTATCTTTGATCTTCCAACTGGATTTAACACTTTCCCTACATTGTTCTGAAAATTTCTTTACACAAAAATACGCCTGCCTAGGTCAGAGGCCTGCTTTCAACTGGGAACCGCATGTCTGAAATTCTAGGTTCAACATAAGCGTCTTATTTTCAATATGCAAAGTCAGCTAAAAATTGTTCACATACCTTGCCCCACGGACACTGCTTAAATCATCCATATGACAACTTTATTCTGTCTGTTATCACAACATATTTATCATTTAAATATTTATTACAACTTACAACTAACATTTTATACATCAAATTAATATTTTGGAAATCTATATTAAATTTTATTCACCCTTGTTTTAACATTTGCTTTCAGTTTTTTTATTTGACTCACATGGTCCCCCCTCCAATTCAATTACAAATCTCCCGGTTTATTTTTATGTTTCAAATCTTAATATAACCATTTCTTGGTTGTCCAAGTTAAAATTACCATTTTAGGTACTACACTGTTATGTGACTGACACTATAATGCTGTTAATATGTTTAAAAATAAAAGCAAAGTTGTTTAAATTTAAAATTGAACAATGGCAAAAAGTTTTCTCATAATATAAAAAAAAACTACATGACAATTGGCCCAGTAGAACTCCACAAATAGGAATTAATAGTTGCCATAAACCATTTCAAAAACACTGCCAAAGTGCCCTTGTGAACATGGGTGACGTCAGTCAATCACATATTATATATGTTATTGATCCTCATACCCTAAGCATTCGAAATAAGCCATCCCCATCTCTGTAGGTTAAATTCTTTTTTTTATTATTATATTATATTTATTTGACCCCTCATTGTACATTGTAAAAAACAGAAAGTACAAACTTCTTTAGCAAATATATTTAGACACTGCTGACTTATAAATAAATAAATGATTCATTAATTCTTTTGTTTTTATTTAGACAAGAAATAAATAGAAAGTCAAAATCATAAAAACCCCTATGAATATTATAGGAATAATAGCCAAAATATACAATCAAATAAAAAAGAATATCCAATAATAAAAATAAAACTTCTATCTAAAGTCAAACACAAATCAACCGGAATTTAACTCATACTTTCAAAACTTGTCATTTGGAGATCATAGGTCAAATTTTCATGTTATTCATTAAATATTATGATATGCATTTCAATTTTGTTTTTACGGAACCGAGTCACAATTAAATAATACAGATAAGAATTACCTTAGTAGGTCCGTCTTGTGACTTCAATTTATATCTGGTTTTGTTATGACATGTTTCAAAGTTCAAGACTTCATCATCAGATACATGTAGATTAATTAATTCATTCACACGATGAATGCGTCACACATCAAATGTTAAAACACAAAACACAATTAAAATAAATGTTCCCGTTCGTGGAGTGTTCCACCAGACATAGGATAATGCGCACCGTTGCCGAACGGGAACATTTATTTTAATTGTGTTTGTGTTTGTGTTTTGTGTTTTAACATTTGATGTGTGACGCATTCATCGTGTGAATGAATTAATTAATCTACATGTATCTGATGATGAAGTCTTGAACTTTGAAACATGTCATAACAAAACCAGATATAAATTGAAGTCACAAGACGGACCTACTAAGGTAATTCTTATCTGTATTATTAAATATTATGAGCTATAAATTACACTAATTTCAATATAGAGAATGAAGAGCACAGTTATACAAGTATATAAAATAGCGTTCATGATTTCACAACAAGAAGATCAAATTATCAAGAAACGAGAAGAATATAAAAATATAAATAATCAAAATTCAGTGGAACCTCACTAATTCGAACCTCCTTCAGTTGAATTCCTTGATAAATTGATTTTTTTCCATTCCCCTTGAACATGTTTATCTTCTCCATGTTCCTTTACCACATTAAATTGAAGGGTTGACAAAAAATACCTTGATAATTCAATGGTTTCCCCGCTTGCTGGACCTCTATAAATCGAAGTTTAGAGCTAGGAAACCTCTACAAATCAAAGTTTCTTGATAAATCGAATGGAAAACCAGATACTAACTTAATTATTCGAAGCAGTTCAACATTTAACACACCATGTGTCTCCCGCTATTGTCTCGTCCTATCATCCAGTGCATGTTTGAAGGTTTAACTAAAAGTGTGCGTTAATTTATTGTAATTTTTTGTATTTGTCTTTAGTGTTTATCGTAGGTTTTAGTTATTGTTTATTTTATCGAATAAAACTTTGCGTAATGGCAAAAAACACTATTATACGAAGACAAACTGAAAGTTATAGAAGCTGTTAACGCCAGTGATAAAAAAAAAAAATGTAACATTGGTAAGCAGTTCGGCATTCCAGCCAACACTCTTCGACAATTAATTTTAAACCTCTATAAATCAAAGGCTGCCAAAGCTGCCCTTGATAAGCCGAATCTCGGTATTTTGAAATACTCAACAGTTCAAACTTTTATTGTTCCTCTTTAGCTTGCGAGGTTATACTGTATATGCAAAACAAATTTGTAAATCTGAAGAATTTGAAGTACAATTCAGAGAGAAGAACATCAAATTACATAAAAAACAAACATATTAACAACATTGTTTCTCATCAGAAATTTAATAGAGATAGCCTTACACACAAATGTTTGGCAACTGGACAATATTTTAAATGTACAGTTTTTACTTGTTGATAACTCTTGTGCAATTTCTGTGTGCAAATACATGTGTATTCAATTTATTACTATTAGCGATTTGAGATATACTTTTGTCACAGTGTCATCATTATCTTAGATAAGCCGCCTATAGGTCTCCAGACTGTCATATCCTTTCCTTTTGTCATTAAACATTAAACACTTTCCCTCTACTTGGTTAATAGTGACCACATCGTTTGCAGAGCATAACAGTTTGCCGCCTATATGATTACCCTCGAGAGTAATTTACAACCCTACACCTCTAGGACCTATTTTCCACACTCAGTAGAGCCACTGTTGCTGCAGCTTCTACTCTTATAACGTCTGAACTTGTTGACACGTCGTATTAATGTTCTAATTTTTGTGTTTATAAATCTGGCTTCCTTTATTTGTTCAATAATAGAAGCTATCTTATTAGTGTGTCCCGTATATCCGGCATCATGAGATGCCAACAAATGTCTCACGCAGATCATTCGGATCGCCCTAGTATGAATAATTTCTCCCGCTAACTGTTTTAGCAGGGAATAACTTTTCTATAATGTTTTTATATTTTTAAGATTTGTTATGATTAACTTGGTCGTCCGGATTATATAATCTTTTGTGTGTATTGGTTCACAAACAGTTGGCTTTATACACCTCAAATCAACCTCGGTATATGTTAAATGTTGAGCTTGACTTATAAGAAAAACTATACAGTATAACAAACACACAGAACACAATTCTCATAAAATAATTACGCCTAAGTATCAGACGCGTTTCAACGACAAGGTCGTCCTCTTCAGTGATACACCAGCTACACCAACCAAACCACAACTATAATATATATATATATATATATAACTATAATATATAACCTCGGTATATATTTCATCATCAGGTAAACGCTTAAAAATCAACTGGTACAATCCTGCTACAGTGTGTACTCCGTCAATTATAATTTCACCAACGACCACCCACTGAAACGACGTCACTGATCATCAGAGACTCGGCTCCTATTTTTAGTCCGTAACTATGATCAATATTTCGATTATTGGCGGAATCTTTCATTATTTTGAGCATAAATTTTCATGCCAGTGGTTTTATTAAATTACTGTTTATCCATTTTTCAGATTCACTTTACCCTATAGGTGTGGACAATATCGTCTTTACACTAGACAGGTTGCTCTGGAGTGTCTATATTTATTTTGTTATCAATAAAGCTAACACTAGGGGTATCCAGTACTCCCCTCTCAATATCCCGCTCTTCATTTTCTCCCTCCAATTCCACTGCTCCACTCATCAGCATCCGCCGTTCTCTTCATTCCACTCTTCTCCTTTTTTAATTTCATGTTTCGGAAAAAACATTCCACTTCTCTGTAAGTCTTTAATTAGCTGTGTGTATTTCTTAGTATATAAACGTTCCTCTACTACCACCTCTCTATGCCTCAGTTGCCTGAACTTTTTCTTTATAGCCTTGCCCAATCTGGCTATCTCCAGCATTAGATGTTCTCTCTTCTCAGACATCTTGCAGAATGGCGTTTGTTCCAAGTATCAAGCCTTTTGTACCTCCTCCTCAAATATCGGTTAAAATTCGGTCAAAACCAATTCGATATCGTCCATCCTTCGGTTCACTCTACTTTCTATTACAACAAATAAGTGTTTATCTTCCCAAGCGGAATTACAAATTATCTAAAAAGTACTAAACACCATATCTGTGTTCACGTGTTCATTGTAAATGTGCCGTAAATTGAGATTGTCCTACTTGAAAAAGACCAAAAGATTGATAATGTACCGAATCAATTGTTTGAGAATCTCGCTGTACATCTGTCCTAAATAGAATGAATCTAATTATTGTGACGTCCCTTGATGAAATAATTACGAATATTGTCGTGTTTCTCGCAAGCTATGTCATCATAAATTATTTTCGAATTCAGCTCTGCTTCACTAGAGTGGATCAAACTGTCGTTGTCCGTAAATGTGTAGTAACCAATTTGTTTGGTAATTCCCAGAATACTTTCCAATAACTTGTACTTTGGTTGCTGGAGGGATTTGAAAAATACGTAGACGGGAAATTTCAGCCAGTTTTGATTGTAGTGAAGATTAAATAGTACATTAGTCTTGCCACTGTTTGACGGACGGCACACATTAGAACGAACCGAGTTTGGTAATAAGGAACTGTGACGTCGCATTGTCGATCCGGCTACTGCAGCAACGTCAAAGTTTATTATTCCTTTGTGTTTTTAAACGCATTACGCTGCTAACTGTTTGTCTGTGAGAAACTTAAAGCGCTTTTATATTAAAAAGAATAATCACAAGGTACCTAAACAACAAGAGTAATCACAAAATTCCACAAGTCAATCTGAATCTCTTAATGAAAAGATTGTAAAAATAGGGGTTTATACGGTCTTATATGTATTTTTTTAAAGAATATTATGGTAACTCCTTGCACTCACTTCAAACTGTAAATCTCAAATCCTAGTTGAATTAGACCGGACTTTTTACAATCGCTTGACCTACAAATTGTAAACTTTCTTCTTTTGCTTCAGTAAATGGCTTTCCCGAACAAGGTTAATGAGCAAATAATTCACTTTTTAAAAAATATTTTGTTTAATTTTTAAATAGCATGTTGTGATAGTACATGTATTGCAGGTAAGCGATAATGAATGCATAATTGAATGTGATACTATTTTTATTACACATCTACCATGTTTTTTAGGCAAATACTTTATATTTGTTACTTATGTAAATGTTTCTTTTATAGTTAACTTCCGATTCATTTTAGTAACATCAACGATAAGAGAACACTGTCAGGGTATCCCGTCATTGTGTGAACACTCCATACATCGCACAGTAGTCCAAAACGCTTGAAAAGCTGACTTAAAGTAGAAAAGTTAGTATAATTACATAAATAGTTGTAAAAAAGGGGTTTTTTTTTTTTAGAGTAGCTGAATATGAATCATATATTGATATTGAGAAACTCAAAATTGCACATATAAATTGGAAGACTATATATAGGGGAGGGGGGAATGAACGGAAATGCCGTAATATGTAGCCTTATGTATAAAGGTGTTTATTATTACTGAATCTAAATCAATTGATAATACATCAAATTATAAAAAATCGCATTTACATTACAATTACCAAAAATATTATTCATAAAATTCAAATAAGTATTCAAAATCATAAAAATTAGTCATTTTCAAAAATTTGTCATCGCCCGCTCTCCCAAGATATTTTCTTCTCAACTTGAGTTGAATTATAATTAATTTTGCACAGATATTAAATTGGACGAGCTTTTTTAATAAAGACATGAAAACACCGAGATTCTCCCAAGAATTTCAAAATCCACTCCAAACAATCACTTATTTTTATTAATTCCACACAACTTTCAAAAAACAATAGAATCAAAACCACACAATTTTCAAAAATAACAGATGAAATTCTACAAATCCGACAGGTGCCGGTATGTGTTCTAACACAATTATTGTCACGGTGGATTCGGTTTTCACTGTGATGGGTGATAGTTGCATTTACTGTCATAAGAGTACTCTTAACTACCTCGTGAAACTTGATATCATATTAACTACAAAACGATAGTTTTTGTGTTGCCAACCATCACAAAAACTATATCCAAGCTCCGTGTACACCCATAAGTTTACGGGGCTGGAGACAGCAATTATGGTAGCTACAGTACTTCAAAAATATTAAGAAAACAAATTTCCCTGGTGTACCACATACTCCACGTTACTCTTGTTAAAAAGATAGTCTTTTTACAAACTAAGAAATATTTTACAACTGAAAACAAATAATTTATTGAAACACCTTTTGAAATTAATGGTTCGGACAAGGATATGTGTTTGGCAATTTGCAGTTTTGTTCCAGATTGTTGTAAAAGATCTATCGATAATCAAGTTTACACTTTGAACATTTAAAATTTTTTAAATGCAGTACAGAGGGTAGTGCCATAATAAAACAAAAAGTAATAAATATTACACATAATTGTTTTTAAGTTGTTAAAACATTTCATTTGAACAAATATTATAAATGTTTATTTTATGATTTAATTAATTAGCATCCTTGAAATTTAAAACTCATGATACTTAAATAAATGTTAAATTACAATGCCCTGAACGGATTGTGTGATGGTCATTTTGAAAACTAATATAATGAAAGTCGTATGTTTTATTGGAAATTATTAGTGATTTTACAGCAACTCTCTTATGTGTTTACTTAGAAGTTTAGAACAACTACCGACTACATCTGTGGTTCGGTTTGTTAAATTTTAGTTCAGTGGGGGGTATGTATGTACTATTTCTATTTAGCAAATAATCTTTGGTTAAGTTTAAATTTATAGAATACATTATTTTATTTGTGGCGTATAATAATTGTTTAAAATGTAAGGATATTTATATTATGGGTTTAAAAAAATATTTTTAGAAACGACTTACTGGCACTTTGTAGTGTTATAGGTTCTGTTTAAAAAATGGCTATGTAAGGTAACTTGTATGACGTAAACATAACCTGAAATAGCTAATTTTACAACCATATAATATTTTGCGTCTAAGATGTTTAGTAAGTAGCTGGTTCTTTAAATTGTCATTTGATTTAAGTGTACAAAATATTTTAATTTTAGCTAACATAATTTAATGACCATTTTACTATCACTTGTCTAGGCTATGAAATATCTTTTCTTATGTAGGCCTAAATGAGCCCGTTTTTCTACTAGTGTAGAATTGTGCATGATTAAAATATATGTACTTTTTCTAATAGTAACCACTTGTATTCAAACTTAACATTCTAGCACCACAGAATTAGTGAATATTCTAGTTTAGTATTTGGATATACATTAATCACAATAATTATTCTTAGGCTATTATTCTTTTGGGGTAATTGTTTATTGTGGTGCCCCAATTTTAATATCTCCCCCCCCCGTTATTTTTGTGCTACATACCTCTCTTTGTAAGAATAGTATCATTTTTTGGTGAGCAAAAATGTTTTTCATTTCGAAATTGACATATATTATTTCAATGACCTATTTGTGGTTAAGTTTACATGGCAAACAGAATGTTTAGACTGATGACCAAAGAAGAGCGACGAGCAACATTGAGCGTGGTTATTACTTAGATGGGTGATAATTTTTTTAACACGTGAATGGGATTAGTATTGTTCAATCATTTCAAACCATTGAACAGTTAACAGGAGTGTGAGATGTGTGAATTACTTTTCTTCAATGTCAGTAATTTCAACGATTTACAAATTCATACTATTATGTTAGTGACAATATTGGAAAAAGAAAATAAGTGCTACAGATTTAATGCACAGGGTTTAAGTAGGTTTATTTACGGTAGGTCAAGTAAGGTGGCTAATATAGGCTATATATAGCTTCCATACTTGACCTTGTAAGGTAAAATTAATATCCGATCACCTAAGTCAAACAACATTAAACGTGGTTAGTTCAGTACTTGGATGTGAGACCGCTTGGGAACACCACATAAAATATTTCAATTGGGATTAGTGTTATCATATCATAGGTATGTAGGTTTATTTAGGCGTAAATCAAGTTATACATATACAGGGTGTTTCTAAAAGGACCCTACAACTTTGAAAATTCATATAAATTTAATGAAACAAAGTACAGAGTTGGTTTTGGTGTTGTTTTAAGGTAAAAGTTCAAGTTTTTTTACCTTGAACTAAAGATGTTCTATGTGGCTTCCATTGGTTATCCTGTAGACATCCCATCGATAGTCGATTTCTTCCCAGACTCGCACTAGCATTTCAGGTGTAACTTGCTCAGCGGCAGCGTAAATTCTTGCTTTAAGTTCAGGAGAGTGGCCGGCAAAGGAGGTACGCACACCATATCTTTTATGAAACCCCAGAAGAAAAAGTCTAGCCGTATCAGTTCTGAGGAACGGGGGGGGGGGCATGCAATTGGCGCAGCACGGCCAATCCATTTACCTGTAAAGCGGTCATTGGTAAAATCCAAGACGTCAGTCAAATAGTGTGGTGGTGCACCATCTTGCATGAAGTAAACATTTCGTTCTCGGTCATCCTCATCTATCTGTGGTATCAAAAATTGTTGCAACATATCAACGTACACTATCCCGTTGATCGTTCTCTCTAGGAAAAAAAGGGGCCGTACATTTTCCTCTTGCTCAACACACAAAAAACGTTCACTTTAGGGCTATCACGAACATGTTGCAATATATATATATATATATATATATATATATATATATATATATATATATATAGAGAGAGAGAGAGAGAGAGAGAGATAGATATCTTACTTGAGCTTTTAAGATAAAAACAATTTGCGTACAAACCTATTTTTACGTGTAATTCACTTAATTAGAAAATTTAAGCTAGAAAATTTGAAATTTTTTTTTTGTGAAAAAGATTTTTGCTCACAAAAATGTTACTATTCTTATGAAGACAGGTATGCAGTACAAAAATAACGAACAAAATTAAAATTGTAGTACTACAGTAAACAATTACTTTCTTTTAGTAATTATGCAATTTACTTTGTCCTGAAATTTAGTTAAGAAAATCATTGAAATCGTTTACTTTATTTTGAAAAAATGAGATCATATTAGGTGTTGTAAGACACTTTTAAAGTAGCAAAATACATTAGTTTAGTAGAAAATAAAAAATATGAAAGTACCAAATCCGGGTTATGTTAGATTATTATGAATGAAAATCCAGCTCCGGTGACGAATGTTTAAGTTAATAGTTATAACTACGTTTTATTCAACTTTTAATGAATGTATCATCGCTCGATGTATATGTCAGTCATGGTGTGTCCTAAGTGTAAGTTGTTTTTATATCATATTTATCATTGCCAAAAGTATTTGTTTTATTAGGTCTGACTAGGTGACTATATATATTTGTGAGTGTTTGTGTGTGTGTGGAAAATATCAATATACATCATTATCGGATTTTGCTATGGAAAATTATGATATTATTTTGTATTCAAACAATAGGGTTATTTTTTTTATTGGAAAACACGTTTCGGTAAGTTTGCATTGTAGTATACGTGTTGAATATTTGCTTTTATTTTGTGAAATCGTTAATTATGTACCTTATTATACTGCAATAATATTCAGTAGGTTTTGTTAAAGTAAAATATAATAGGTTTAAACGAATGTTTAGGCTTAGGAAAGTTATTTACATGAAGGCCATGTCAGTTATAGTGTATATATATTTATATATATATACACACACACCTTACCTTACCTAATCTAACATAATCAAAGCAGGATTCCCTTGTTTAAATTGTTATTTTCTTATATAGAAGAAAATATTCAACACTTATACCACAATGCATATTTGCCCACATTTCAAGTCGTAAGATGCATTTCTTCACTGTTAAATAACACAGAAAACAAGGGAATCTAGCTTTTGTTAGGTTAAATATAGCTCTGCTTACAAAAGCCTACGTTAATATTTATGACTAAGTTAGTCAAGTTAACTAAGCTGAATTTCATACTTTTATATTTCTCATTTTCTACTAAACTAATGTATTTTAGTACTTCAAAAATGTATTGCGGTACCTAATATGATCTAACCTCCATAATTAATATGTAACATTTTAGACAGGTGATATTAGCATGGTTTTATTTAATTTCATGTTAGAATTGTAATATACTAATTAAAACATATGGCTGCTATAATGAGATTAGTGTGTATGTTCTGAAACTAGATATTGTTAGAACATTTTCATTTTGAATTAATAAATTATTGCATACAATTTATTAGATATAGGTTAAACTAAAAACTCTATACTGCCATCTTTTTAGAATTCATGAAACTTTTCTCATGTGCAATAGGAATGGCATAAATATAGAAGGAAACTAACAACTGATTTTTTGCCAGTATCCCATTTTCATAATTAATATAGAAAGTTTGGTATTAAACCTTGATCAATTATTATTATTGGAATTATATTCAATTAGTATTTCAAGCCTTTCTTTTATTTTTTCTTATCAGATCTCTCTTCACAAACTTTTGCTTTCTTCCGACCGTGATGGTATTAAAGTATGTGAAAGGTAGAAGTCTTTATTTTATAGTGTTTTCTTTCTCTTTTTTTATAAACCGGTGATGACTGAGAGGTTTTTCACCTTTAAACAATAAGAAATCAAATTTTCATAGAAAGTCAAGAAAGAACCAAGATGGTTATCAGAAAACTAAATTTGATTAGTTTTTTATCAAAAAAATAGATATGATTATAATCATTATAGATTCTAAAAACACAAAATATTTTGAGAGTTGGTGGTGGAATTATCTTGCGGAATAGTGGTTTGATCATTGCACAAAAGTATATGAGGCAATTATTTGGCCTTACTGAAAAAAAGCACAATTTTGTATAGAAATTGTTGAATTTAAAAAAAAAAATCTATATTGTCTAAAGGTAATATTTCTGTAACAAAAAATTGTCTGAAACAATTCCAAAGACCTAAAATAATATGAAAATTTGAGCATTTACCATTATATATTTTTGTCACATGCCATCTTCCATCTTGAATAATAGATGATATTCTATACAGTATTAAAGTATTTTGTTAAGTTAACAGGATTGATTTATGTTTGTAAGTGTATATAGTATAGTATACTACCTTTGTGTACATGTCTATTTTTTAGTTTTAATCTTTATTTCTTTGTCTGTAATAAATATATCCATTTTTATAAATGGAATATCATATACCGGTATAGTCTTAATTTTATCTAACTTGCCCTAGATATAAAAATTTTACTCGATAGTCAGCAGTGTGTATGGACACAGGTTACTGATAGTGTAAAATGGTTTTACATATTAAATAATTACAACAATTTTAAAACGTATAAATATAAATATTTTCATAGGCTAGTTGGTAAATATTTATTAAAGAAAATGGTGACATCATGCATCACACTTTGCACAAGTGGATTAGTAACTACAATTGTAGATAATCTATTAAGAATTCACCGAAAAATTTAGAGACTCACATGATAAAGATGGAAGCTGTTAAAATCAACTGAAATCCATTATTTTAATTTTAAATTACATAAAAAAAAAAATTACATCTAAATGACATGTATGTTTTTATATAGATTCGGAATTGTTTTATCATACTGATTACATTTGGATATATAAAATAGATCATGCATATAACGCAGGTTATTATTTTTTTTCCTTCTCATTTTATATTACATATGGTGAAACATTGACAGCTGAGTTTCGTCTAAAATACATGATAAAAGCTCAATTTTAACATTTTTTTGAGATGTTTAGAATTGTTTCTTGAAATTTTTTAGCATTGTAATTGCGAAGAAAAATTATTTTAACAAGATTCTGTAAATAATGTGTTTTTTTCAGCATTACCAATTATTTACTTTAGATTGACATTGACCATTCGGATTCTGAAACTTTAAAATATTTTCTAATTCTACATTTTTAATTGATTAATATAACATAATATAAATTTTGGAGGGCTGGTGTCAAGGACAAGTCAGGTTTCTATTGAATAATGCTACACCTGTTGACATAATCAGACCCCGCACATTTGAACGTATATACACTACATACCATGCACACAATTCACTGAATATAAAACAAACTTATATATACAGAAAAATGTGATTATATTTTATAAAGTATATTCTAAGTTAAATGAATATTTTTTCCAAAGTTTTAAATTAGTTTCTAGGAAAACAGATTCAGAATAAATAGTTTAACAGAAAGTAGTAATAATTATGCGTATAAATTAATTATGTTACTTTTACAGAATTTTAGTCAACAACATGGAGTCGCCCTGTCTTGCAAATATAAGAGACATCGTGAGTGACAGAGAAAATCATAGAGATTGGTTAGTATATTTCATAATATGGTAAACTAGACGTATGACGTTTGATTTTTTTTTCCATTAAATATTTTATATCAGATCTGTGGGATTATGTAATGTTTATTTAGTACAGCTTTCACCACACATAATTACTTACTTTAAACAATAAAAAATAAATATAACATTTTTTTTTTTTTTTAGACCAATTCTATCAATCCAAAATATATTAGATTAAACTTATTGGAAAATTTTGTCATTTAGGATAAAACTCAAAATTAAAGTTCCTCAAACTTGGTCTCTAAGGACTCGCACAAAAAATATATTTACCCCCTCCTCTCCCTCTTAGAGACTCACCTATAGTGAGTATACTTGTTGCAATCCTATCTGTATTACATCGAGTATTACAAAACCTAAGGGTTCGTGCTGGCTCTACACCTTAATTTCATGTAGTCTTGGATTATAGTTCTCTCTTTTATCATTTCTATCAGGTCTTTCTTGTTCTTTTCTGACTACTTTTCTCGCACTATTGGAGTATTTGAGAGCGAAGAGTCATTATTTAATGCTCTTTTCTTCATTTTTGTATACGGTGATGATGACCGAGAAGTTTTAACCCTTTAATAGAAAAGAAAAAGTCAAAAATATTCCTCTTTTAATCTTTCCTATCATATCTCTTTCGACCCACTCATGTGCTTTTCTGACACTGATGCTATTAAAGTATTCGAGGACTAGGAGTATATTTTTATACTCTTTTCTTCTTTTATTTAAGACCATGTTTACTAATGAAGTTTTTTGCTTTCATATGGCAAGGAGGAAATATATATTTTTAAGAGGTAATTTTAACAATTTAAAAAATAAATCGTTAACATCTTTAAATATTAAATTAAATATTTCAGCATAGTATTGTGAATTACAGGCTTTTTAATTTTGTAAATATGGTAGCAAAAATTATTCCTGCTCATCTTATTTTGCATTTTATAAATTTTAATCACTACAAAAACTTCTTTTATTTCACTTTTAATTCATCACATACACAAAAGGAAATTTCTTCAGATTTGTTATTTTGCACTTTATTACTTTATGTTTTGTAATTGGTGTTTACAAACCTATTTCAAACAAAATACATATCATTTATTAAATCTATAAATAATTTTCTTTGGACTAGGCCTACTTAATATATTGAACTTGGTCATTAACAATTTAAAAAAGTTAATTTATGATACACATGTTCATATTTACAAATGAATAACTAAGTTTATTGAAATATGTTTTAGAATTAATAGGCTTAATTGTTGTAGGAAATATTTTCTTATATTTCTATTGATTTCTTAAGGAATTATTGACTTTATCTTATGTTAGGCATTATAAATGTGAATTAAGGTTTTAATGCATTTCTAGTTATTTTGTATCATTTTTAACTGTGAATATCTCCATTATAGGTGAATGCTTATGATGTATGTTTATTGTATATATGCACTACTAGTACCTAATATTTTTTAAATAATTTCATAGGGAAAAAGAAGATAATCATAAACCCGAAGACTCAAAAGAACAAAGGGTAAGCAATAAGCATGTTAATATTATCATTGTAAAATGCATGCAATTTATTATGCATGAAATTTATTATGTATATGTATAATGCATGTAATTTATTATCATATTATTTTTAGCAATAACCAATACGGCAATAAAACAGAGATATTTCATTTCATCTTTATGGTGGCCAATTTTGAACTAATTTTCACCAACAGAAATCTTACTATACAAAATTAACTATACTTACAGCTAAGCAAAGATGGTGATAAAAAAAAAAACCAGAAATTGCTTGTAATAAACTTTAAACTCAATTTCTTAATCAACTACAATCAAAATCAATAGCACACATAACTTGTAGAAGAAGGAACAAAGAAAATGATCTGAAACTTTCTATTTTATAATTGATGGCAAATCTCTCTAATAATCAGAAAAACATTAGGTGAACAAGAGTATACTTCATGTTAAATTTCTTTATAGATTTGTATTGTTTATGGATAGACTGACTTTGATACCTGCACATATTTGGTCAAAATAGTCTGCCATCACTGATAGTTTCAGTCCAAATTACATGGAATAATGAAACTACTTTATAATTTGTTAACTTTTTTTAGTTTTTGTTTTGTTCTCAAATAAAATTTTCAGTCAAAGTTTTATGTTTCTTTAGAATAGAGCAACAAAAAGTGAAACCTCTGACAGATCAAATCCTGTTGAAACAATAGTAGTCGTACCAGAATTAAATGTAAGCCTACATCTACAATCTGAAGATGAAGAAGGGGACACACGCCACCAGGTAAAACAAATTGTAATATTAGGATCAAAGGCTTGAAAACTTTTACACACTAAAGTCATACTGTAAAATTTTGGATTTTGTAATAGACAATGTATTTGCCCCAATATTTCTCTGCCGTTGCTCATAAAATGTGAAATTAATAAAATTTCATCAACTATTCTGATATTAATTACCTAAGTAATAACAGAGTAGAAAAAAAAACCTCTTATTCCCAAACACATTACCAAAGCTTAATCAGATAAAAGTGCCTGTTGCATTGTGAAAATTACTTCTTTTTTTAAATAAGGGCTCTCAAAAAGAATATGTCTTCACAATATCTCCAAGTTATTATTATAGTTTTTTCATAATATTCTTTATAAAATAAGTTTATGTGAGAAAGTAAAAAACCTATTGTCACGGACAAAAAGAGTATACCCATCTGACCAACTGTTATACAAAAATGAATACTTGATTATTATTGACACAATGAATGCCAATAGATGTTGGGAGAGTGGACATTTTGTCTGAATGCAGTCACCATGTTCCCACATTATGTATGCAAGAATAAAAATAAATGTATCAATGAGAGGGAAACTGCTTTACACTTCAAGTTGAACAGTCATGTGATCCAAGTCTTGCCGTGACTTTCACTAATTTACCTGTGATATTACTATCATTCCAATAATCTTTTGTATTTATAATATCATTTAAATTATACTTTAGAAACGGTGAGGTTCAATACTTCTTCAATATGGTTAAACCATATGCATGTATTGGTTCAAATAAAGGCATTATAAAATTGTTTTTAATAACCTATTCCCTCACAATTGTGAATATACTCGTCAATAGTGGTGGGCTCATAAATATGTTAGGGATTAAAATAAAATTATATTATTATAGTATAATAGGTGGTAGGAATACTCTTAAGTCACTTAATTCAGAACACAAAACAATCATTGCTACAGACTGTAAAATATTGAGAAACTGCATGACTTGCTACCTTCCAACAAGTCATGGAAGCCATATCTTATATAAGCTTGCAGCCGTGGAAAAACGAAGTCAGAATAATTGTGACGACAACGTGGAACAAGGCAGGAACACTGCCGGTTTTAAATGTAGCCATATCTAGCCAAGATATAAATTATTTTGAATCAAACAAAGAATGAAATCTTACCAGATATCATACCTACATAGGGAAGAAAACCAAATGAAAATCCGATTAGCTATTCTCAAGTTATAAGCTTTTAAAACCTACAAACTGACAGAGGGATGTTAATATAAGTACAACTAGCTGCAAACATGAAATAAACCGATCTGTCTGCCCTGGACCTAGCTAATGAAATTATTTCACAACTTTGCAGTAACGGCTACAGTAGTACAGTACTACCTAAAATCTGTTAGTTGAAAGTTAGTCAAAACAATTAACAGATTATAACATGGCATTTGGCTGTCTATCTTGTCTGTGCCTCTTCCTAGCATAAACACTCCAAGTAGACCTGGAAGGACGGGGCTTAGTAGGTTTATCCCCTAAACCACCCTCTCCAGTTCTTCTAGTTTTAAGATATTACATAATATAAATTAATGTATGCCTTAAAAAAATGGGGGAATTACTTTTATACAGGTAAGTAAAATTTGTTAAAAGCAACTTAAAATATGATTTATGCATGATTTGTAGAGACAGTAAAAATTTATAACTTTTTTAAGATGTTGTACATTCTCCTTCACAAAAGATACCAATCTGCATTTTGTGATTGTATATTATTTTCATATAACTATTATCATTGAATAATCGATTTTCTTATTTAGTAAACTGCACCAAAATAAAAATGAGATTCGTTTGGTTTGGTTACTACTTTGGTAAAATAGATATATCTCGCGATCTATGACAGATAGAAAAATGTGTAAAGCACAGATCGAAAGAGAAAGATGTGATCTACAGAACAGTGTTTTGGTCGAAAAATATATATTTTGTTTGACAGAAAATAGATTTGTGAACATCTGAGAAAAAAATGGCGTCATTTCTACTTACAACCGCACAGTTCAAAGCTTTGAATTTACACATAAAAATATGCAAACTTTACCAATTTTTTAAATATTATTTATAACGTTTTGTGGTATTTTTTTGCATGATTATGCATCTACGGAACATTAACTTTCCAACGGTATTTTATTTATTGGTTAATTTATAATATTATTAATTAAAACACTGGTGTATTATTATTTTATTTTACGATAGGAACAATTTTTTTTTTTACTGAGCAAATGTCAAATTCTCTATATATTTATCGATCCATACAAATTTTGTCTTTATCAAAAAAATTATATTGGGAGAAGGTACTGGCTATTAAACTTTTACTTGTTTTGCTAAGGTTCGCTGAAATTGTTGGCATTTTGATATTTACAGCTAGTTCTTTTATTTTTGTGCTTTCATTTTAAACTGTATTTATAGTAATATTTTGTTTGTGTATGTTTTAGAAAGTTTGTGCACCAATTATTTGTAGATATATTGAAATGTTCACTCCAACTCTATTTAAAAAAAAAAAAATCTAACGAAGTTTTGTAGTATTGGAAATTGTTTTATTCAGTTAGTTGGTATATGGTTTTGTGAACATAATTACTTGAGTAAATTCTTGTTTTCCCCAGAACTGGAGAGAGCAGAATAACTCGCATTCAATCCAAGATTCCACAGTTTCTGTAAAATCAGAAACACCACACTTAGATCAGGTACTGTATTTACAATTTAATTTAATTTCTCCACTTATTTAGTTTCTCAGAATTTTTATTTGGTTTTTTTTTTTTTGTTAGGATCAACAACCTCCCCAGGTTGAGAGGATCCACACATAGGCCTCTTCTGTTAGCTTCCAATCTCATCATAGTTCAAAAGAATGTGTTTAGCAGTCTTCTCATTAGACTGTTTGCATAGCCTCCTTAGGGTATTTGCTTAATAATGCCCAATTATTCTTCAGAATAAAGGAAGTTAAACTTATTGGTCTGTATGCCTTAGCCACAGTGTCCTGGCTTATGTATGAACACTGCTCTGGCTGCCTTTCACACTAATCTGTTTCCTTTGGTCAGAGAGTGATTGAGTCGTATTCAGTCTCTGTACAAGAGGACAATTTTCATGAAAGGAGTCCACAACAATGTTAGTCAACCTACTTGCTTCGAGTTCTAATTCTTGTGAGTTACCAATCGATCTCCCAAACACTTGAAAGTTGATTTTGATGTTCTCCTCATACGCACCCATCTGGTGATCCTGGGATTCCGAAACGTGTTAACTGATCTATTATCTACTTGGAATTCTATAATTATTTGTCAATGATCTGACATTGACAGTATATCTGACACATACCTTTTACTTACTAACTCTAATTGTTAGATCCGAAACCTAACTTCTAATCTTAGTGACAAATTTAGGTGTATTTCCTCTATTGAAAATATTAAACATTTCATACTACAATATAAGAAAGTAAAAACTCACCTCTATTGTTCATACCACTGCTGTCCCACATTGTATGATGTGTGTTGGTGTCTGCTCCCACCAGGAGTTTAAAATCCTCATACACACAGTGCTCCACCACCTTCTTGAACTTGCAGAGGGTGGATTGTCTGCTGGATTGTGTGGGAAGTAACCAGAAGTGAAAATTAGCTTCCGATTTCTTGAGTCCACACAGGTCAGTGCTTACCACTGTAGTATCACTGAAACATAAAGAAGATAAAACAAATATCTCAAAGTTATTCCCAATCGCTATACAAGTTCTAGGTTTATCAGTAGATTTATCATATACTAACTTACCTGCTCTCAAGGATAGCCCTGCAATTCTGCCCCGCCAGTCACCCAAGGTTCTTGTATCAGGGTGACATCAACTAGTTTCTGTTCAAGCATTCTTTGTAAGACAGCGGTTGCTGCCTTACTGTGATAAAGGTTTACTTGAACCACCCTCGTTCTTTCTTGGATTGGATAGGCCCAGATGCACTCTGTATCCTACTGACTTAAGTAACGCCTCATCTATCACTAGTATCAGAGTCTGATCATGTTTCTCCAGTTTCCTATAGACTACTCTCCAGTTCTGTATCATTAGCTTTTTTTTTTTTTTTTTTTTTTTTATCATTTTAGAACTTGTTCTGATGGGAGTTTCCCTAGAGGTTGAAGTACCCAGACCAGCACCATCGTTGTTCTGAGTACTACCCTAGCTAGATCCATCTTCAGTACTAATCCCTCTTTGATGTTAATCGTAGGGACTTTGTCCATTAGCCACTTCTTGGCTGTCTCATCAACACGTGTGATTGGGAGAGCTATTTTTTCCAAATAGAGTTATGGAATTTGGGTGCTGTATTTTCCTCATCAAAGGAAAGAACTTCCCCTACAATTGTCTCCTGAATCACATCTGGTTCTTCTTCTGTTAAGATATTCTTTGAATAGCTTGACGGAACTATCGCCATCTTGTGGGCTTTCCGGACATCCTTGGTAGATAAGCCTCCGGTCTTACGATCCTGATTTGTCCATCCCAACACCGTATCTAGGTCTTTTCCTTCCTTTCCTCTGTTATTGGTAAGCTCCCATCAGACCTTGTCTTTTGGGGTTGTTGACTGGTTCGGTTTGTTACTCCTGAGCTTTCATCTGTTTGGTTTTAATGTCACTCCATATAAGTATTACCTCTATATGGTTTTCTGTTCCTGGATTTAATTTCTAGCCCCTGTGTCACTGCTTCAGCTCTTCTCATTTTATGCTTTTGCGTTCTTAAGAGTTGTTTTTTGGTAATATCAAGATGTTCAACTCCATCCCTAATTCTCTCCGCAACAGGGTGATTCACCACTGCCTGAGTGCTTACGTCCTGCTGCTGAATTTAGGAGTAGATTCCACAGGGGTGTTTTAATCCCCTATTTACTCCATCCTCATCTGTTTGCTTCTATTTGAGTCATATTTTGCAAGCTCCCAAAGGTCATCTACTTTTTCTGGTTTACTATGTGCTATAAAAGTTCCACAAGTAGCTAGGGAAGTAAATGTCCACTTATACAGAGCCCCACATGTATGATTAAGGCTAGGTTGAAACTCGAGTTTGCCTGGTATCCAGAGTTCGCATATTTAGGATCAGATTTCTCTCTGATCACACATCCATTGGCATATGATGTTCCACCTAAGATTGGGAGAATAAGCAAATTGTGAAGGAAATAGGAGTCAGGTGAAATTAATGTCCACATTGCCACGTACCGAACCCCACGTTGGAATGCCATTTTTCACGTATCACTTCCCTCTACCCCTTTACTTTGTTTGGGAGTTCGAGTCGGTTCGATCGCGGACAAGACCAAGTTGTTCACTTTTACGATTTTACCTTATATCAAAGTTATTGCAAGACTTGGCTTTTGTAAATCTGAGTCTGTTCTCAATAACTGACAATCTGAATTTACTAAAATTCTCTGAATTTTATTTCTTTGCTCTATGAATTTACTTTTATAACTTTAACACTCTCTCTCTATCTCTGGGGAAGTGCCTTTTGGAAGAAATCGGCTCCTGAATTCCGGTTATAATTTTTATTTATTTATATTATATAAAATACCAGTGCACCTTAATAATAACTTTTTTAATCTCTTATTATTTAAAAAGGAAATGTTTAAAACCAGTATGGTGAATAAAAAGAATTAACCCAAAAGCTCAAATATGTTTTCCACACTTTAGCCCATCGAGCGACATTCTCCTTACTGTGACTGTGACAGAAAGTACAATTATGATGATAGCAGTACAAAATGCCATTCTTCAAATAAGATGTAATTTGATCAATCTTGGAGCATAAGCAAACTCTTCCTGGCGTCGACTCTAGCATGGCTGAGAGGTCACTCTGATAAGATAACCAATCGGTCAGTCTGGGATTTTTGAATTGAGGGAGTTGTTGATCGGTCTTGATGCAGAAACAGATATATCTAAGAGCGAAGTCTTATCAGAAACATACCATCCCTCTATGAACTCAGAAACACAATCTGAGCAAAAGATATTGTCTATAACCTCTCGCCTACCTTTAGTCACGAAAGTAGAATTGTTACCAACATTACAGACATGAAATTTGTGTAACAATGAAATTGAAGCAAGACTTGTTCATCTCTAGGGTTGTTGTCTGAAGATGTTGTTCACTGGAATGATGTTCGTCGGAATGACAGCCTATTATGAGTTTCTGGTTTCCACCGATATTATAAGTGTTCCACAAGTAATTCAAGATCCCTTGATAGAGGCAGTGCCCTCGAGTCATAAGTTAAGTAGATGGAGCTTACAATGAGTTCCTGTCTTCTGGTTCTATGATCCCACAAAGTTCGTTATCAACCATTTAAAAAAATCGTGATTTAATTTTGAAACAAGGAAATGACTACGACTTAAATGGAAAAAAAAATATTGTGTACTTATGAGGACATTGACGAAGCCATGATGAAGTGGATAACAGTGATGCGTGAAAAAAAATCTTCCATTATTGGGTTCAATAATAAAAGTGAATATCGTGTTGTGAATAATAAATTGTGCAATGTTCAAACATAATTATTGCAGTATTTTTATTCTTCACTGCAGTGTTATAGTCCCGTTTTAATCTATGGTAAAATGGAGTTTTCATGATAAAAGGTAAGTAAGTAAATTTAATACCTCCAAATCATTGAAGCCAGTTTAGCCTCCAAAGCATAACACCGGATTGATTTATGAGTTCAAGGCCTTACCTCCCATTAACAAATACCCCCCAATAACAAATTTTTTATTTGGATATTGAGTTTCGTTATACAGAAGTTCCACTGTGTATATATATATATATATATATATATATATATATATATATATATATATATATATATAGAGAGAGAGAGAGAGAGGGGGGGGGAGTATTACATATTGAGAAAGTGAACAGTGTTTACAAAATATTTTAGAACTTTAGTGTTTTTGTGTGTGTTTTCTTACTTGTGTACTATTAGGTAATACCAAGGACCACTTTCCAAGGTATACCTTTGTCTCCTATCCATACAAAATTTAAAATGTGCCCTATTAAACTCTAACCTAACATTATATTACAATATACAAAGTTGTATAAATTAAATAAAAAGTTGAAATTATATGGGCAAGTGTTACTGTATAAAATCTTTAGTTATAGGATACGAAATTTATTATATATTTGAAAGTTTGTACATATAGTTTTATTGTGTGTGTATAATATTTTTATCCCAAACTCTGTTGGTTTGTTTGGGTTGTACACATGGAAACAGATTCTTCCTTTGAAGGAAATGGTACTTTCATTACCTGCTACATATGAAGTCTGGTTGTAAATTATTTTTCTTTTTTCTTTCATTTGGTTAACAATATCCCATTTGTTTAAATCACGATTTTTTCTTCATCACTACTGAAATAATGCAGGCTCCAAAATAATAACAAAAATTGATCCTGACTAAACAATTTTTTTAAATGACGCTCACCCACTTCATTGAAATTTTTTTTTTTATGTCTGGTAAGGGATGTAGGCCCATGTTGAGTACTATTCCCAACGAAGCCTTCAGATCATACACAGTGATGTTTTTCCACTGTTTCAGGATTTAGGATAGTTCCTTGTTGCTTATAAACATAAGCGTTAGTTTCAACACTTACTAGATTGAATAAATCTTCATTGAAAATAAAGAAAAATAATCAATTGGTTTCTACTGTTCAATACAAATTGGTAAGTTTGTGCCAAGTTCATAATTTATTTCTATAAATACTCACATGTGTGGATTCAGGAGTTTCCATTATTAACATCAATCTATTTAATATCTTTATCTTTCTTGCAATATTATTGTTCCATGCGTTTACACTGTTATTGCCAATACCTTCTGCATGGATGCCCCCTCTCCCTTACATGGCCAATTTGGGCCTTTTACCATCTGACTTTGTGCAGAGTGGGGTTCTGTTTGTTCAGTAACTAGAACCTTCTCGGTAGATTTCTTCAGTAACTTTGAAGGTGTTCTGAAGAATATCTTTGTAGCCTTAAACACCTGTAAAAAACCTGACATCTTCACCTAAAGGAAAAAACCACCTAGACATGAGAATTGCTGGATACTTCTACTAAAATATAGGGGAGAAGAAAGGATTTGGGTGAAGAATTACCACCTCTATACTATAGCCGCCCTATGGTAACACAGTAGACCCCGTTCAGTCTATCGCCCACCCTGTACCATGAGAAGGCATACAGAATCTGCACCTGCCACTGCTATCCTTATTTCTACCCATCCCACTTTGCAGCATAGAGAAACCTGAATAGTGGATAACTATTCTATTACACACTAGACTTTTGATTTATTTTTAAACCTATCAAACAGTATTTATGTTATTATACATGCAGATTAGATTTCGGTTTAAAATCATGTTTCTGTCAAAATCCTCAAAGTCAAAATTTTAGTATAAATTTCAAAATTGCCAAAATTTGTGTACATATAACAACTGGAAATGATGACTTGGTCATTGAAACATCTTTTTGAAGATATAAAGAAAAATGTGTTTATTTTCATTTAGTCATTTAATTTAATTTTTTTTTTTTCAGATTAATGGTGATTAAACAATGCTTTGCTTATGATACAATAATATATATATATATATATATATATATATATATATATATATATATATTCATTATTATATTAAAACATTTGCAACCGTCATAGTAAAAATTTCCTTTCCATAGTAAATAAACTTGTATGTTCACTGCCCGATCTTTATCTATAGACACCAGTGTCCCATCACTTGGTCCCATTAAGATAGACTGACGGCTCATATTTGCCCTAGTGTCTTTTTTTTAGTCTAACGAATATTACATAATACTGGGCTCTTTCATTGACTTCATCTTTTCACATTGATCTGTAGGAAAGTGTGATGCAAATTAGGGACCCCTAGTCTTTGATTTTTTGATAGGTGTGGTCATAGTAGTGTTGCAAAGTTGGCATACCTGTTTCCGTTTTCATCGCAGTTTCTTCACTATAGTTGTTATAAATCGTTCTCCAGTGCATTTATTAGTCCTGCAGAACATTTTAGATTATGTTTTATGTGTCTATTTTGATAGTTTTAAATGCTTATAATAATGGATCATAGTAGAAAACTATGGTTCATGTGTACTAATAGTGAAATTACCCGCTTAAATAATTCTGATGGAAGTTCTGACGGAGAAAGTGAATGCTATCCTTCTTCTGATAACTCTTATGATTCAGCTAGTGAAATTAATGAAGATGATGAATGAGAAATAATTTATTTTGATGTAGGTTTAGACCCCGACTGATATAAAGTTCATATTAAGTTCAGAGAAGCCATATATGAAGTAAATAGTTCGATCATAAATTTTCAAAAGATTTTTATAATAATATTTTTCAAAAGATAAGTGTAATATCCAAATTCCATGTATTTTGTGGGGGAAAGCAATAATAATGTAACTGGTTGAGAATGCAAAACTCCTCTTCAAAAACTCTACCTCCCATTTTACCTTATCCCTATAAGGTTGGATCAGGTTATATTTAATTGAATTTATTTTAATCTTACGGCTTCTACATTACTAGTTTAAATCAAATATATTGGTCACATAATCTCCTGGAGATCCCAACTCAACTAACCTCCTCTCCCATAATCAACAGAATATTAAACAAATTTTCCAACTTAATAATTAGCTGCTTTCAAAGTCAAATCCAACAAATTTCTCAGAGTACCAATATCATATTTTTCTCAAAATCTGTAGCATGATTATTGAGATTTGGGGTGGAGAAACAGATGGGTGAAAATGGTCAGACTTAAATTATTTTAATATTCTTATTAGAAGAAATGCATACAAACTCTTTTCTATTGTTTGTTAAAAGAAAATCTAAAGTACCTAGTTTAATATTTCTCTACACTATCTATGTTTAAAAGCTGCTTAATTGGTGAAATATGAAATTGTAATTAATGGAGTTTTGTTTAATAACTGTGAGCAGTAATAATTTTTGCTGTATGTTATAAACAATTGTTGGTTGGAAGGGGGGGGGGATAAACAGACAGATATTCTATTTATGCTAAATATTTTACTTTAATTAATAGTTTATTATAAATACTGCATGTACTTGCCTAGTTTGTTAACTGTGTTTCTTAGTAGATTATGATTTATAATTTCAGATGATGCAAAAATGTTTTGAAGATTGTAATGTTTCAACTGAAACCTTGAACAATTGCAAAGCCGAGGATGCTAGCAACAGTAAGATTATTAATTCATTTCCAAATTCACAATCCTAAGTATTATATTTATATAAAATCAAGTTATACTTGTCTAATCACTTTAAACTAAATTGTAGTCACAATACTATCTTTATTCTCTGAAGATAGATTAATCTGGATGTTATAAAATGTGTATTTGCTTTTAACTCTTCACACTCTATAATATATCCACTAAGCCTTACCCACAGATCCATTTATTTTGTATGCAAATTGGATTAATAGGTTGCTAATGTTGAATGGCATTTCTACTTTCAGTAAAACATTGTATTTAGATATTTATTATTATTAAAATTGATATGAAAATGCTGCTAATAATAATTTCAACACATATTTGTTTTCAGAAAGTATGTTACATGGATGTTAAAAAATACAGTAGAGTCTCACTTATCCAACATAAATGGGGCGGCCAGACATTGAATAAACAAAAAAATTTAAAGAACATTTTATGTAAACTTAAATGTTGTTTAATTTTGTAAATAGGAACTAAATACTGTATCATGTTTAAACATATCATAAAAATATTACATAACTGACAAATAAACAGTATAGTTTATTTGTCAACTAAAAAACTAGCATCAACTAAAAAACAGATTTAGATCAAATAGTCACAATTATAAGTGAAAAAGTTGTAGTTATTATAACTATGTCAGTTTAAAAACACTTGTGATAGTGGTTTGTTTTCCCTAAGATTGCTGTACTTTGCTGCCAAGTAGCGCCATCTTTGTAATATCATAACATCAGTGCGGGTAGCTTCTTCTTGTTGCTCAACATATTTTGTAGCTGTTTCTAGCGGGTTTCTATATGGATATCAATCCATCATTATGCGACATGTTCTTACATTCATTTGTCGTTTCTTCATTGTCTAATATCGTAGTAGTGTCTAATTTTGGTTAGTTAACAAAGACAAGGAATATATATTATATATTCCTTTATATATATTAATAAAGGATCATATAAATTTAGTTAGCACCTTGGTAAATCTGGAAAAGGCCACACTAAAGCAGATTTTTTTCCCCCCTTTTTTTCCTTCTTTTTTTTCTTCATCTATTGTGTGGTGTGTGAAGAGTCAAGGGAATAAACACTGTCCCAGTTTCTAACTCAACTATATATTGTTAAGGATATGTCTAATGATATTGAGGAAACAATCATTACAAGAATAAAAAATAGCAATCACTTTGCTATTCAAGTTGATGAAAGTACAGACGTGATTAAATGTGCCGTATTGTTTGTAATTGCAAGGTACCTGTATAAAAATGAGGTTGAAGAAAATCTTTTACAATGTTATCCACTGTCAGAAACAATGAAAGGAACTTATATATTTAATGTCATTGATGGCTATTTTATTGAAAATGATATATCTTGGAAAAGTTATTGTCGCCTATCTACTGATGGAGCAAAATATATGTCAGGCTGTTTTATTAGTTTTCGAGCTTGTGTAAAAGAGGCGGCGCCCTATTTAAGCTGGTTTCATTGCTATATTCACAGATAAAGCCTTGCTCAAAGTCCTATCTGTTAAACTTAAAACTTGATGAGGTGAAAATTGTTAACTTTATTAAGTCACAGGCCCTAAACTTGAGGCTTTTCAAATCTCTTTTTGAAAAAATGTATAGCCTCTACTTGAGCTTACTTTATCACATAGAAGTGAGGTAGCTTTCTCAGGTAAAAGTCCTCCAAAGATTGTTCGAGCTTAGATATGAAGTGCAGTTGTTTTTCCAAGATAACTCTTTTACCTGTCATCAAAGTTACATGACAGCGATTGGCTACAATGTTTGGCTTACTTATCTGACATTTGTCACAAACTCAATAAGCTAAATCTGGGCCTTCAGATAAGTTCAATCATACTTCAGGGTATGAGAGAAGATAGAATCTATGATAAAATAGATTGAGTTTCGGAAGTCTTGTATTTTTCAGAGACAGACAGAAGTATTTTTGAATGGATTGTTGAAAGAAAATGAGTTGAAATTCTCTAATGGTGTTAAGTTGCAAATATGTGAACACTTTATAGGATTAAAATCATAATTTAAAAGACATTTTCCAAAGATTGAAGAAAGTATTAACTGGATTAGAAATCCTTTTTCTGAAGAGAATTTTCAATCAGCACAGTTTCTGACATTACAGAAAAAGGAATCTGATTGAAATATCTATTGACAACACTTTGAAATCAGCTTTCAAGGAAAACCCTCTAATTAACTTTTGGTTGGACCTCTATAGTGAATTTGAAAGTCTGTCTGACCTGGCAAGAACATATTGCCTTTCCCATCCACAGAACTGGTAGAAATAGCTTTTTTGTCCTACACATTTATAAAGAAACCAGTTGGATGCTGCCCCAGACGTAAGATTATACTTGGCTTCTTTTGGACCTAACTTCAAAAAAATTGTGTGCTACAAAGCAAAGACAGGGTTCCCACTAATGTAAATTGCAAGTAAAAGAAGTGATAGAAGGGTTTACAATTTTTAATTTTTTTTTTCTTTATAATTATAATAAAACTAATGACAAAACTTATTTTTCAATTTTTTTTTTATTTATTAATAAAGTACTTTCTGTTACATTTATATTTAGTATTGAAATGTTAAAATGTAATCACAAAATGTAGCACTCATATAGTTTATTACTGAATTCATTGCTAACCCTATTATTTTACTGATTCTCATTACTGACGCTAGACTTGCACTAGATACGAATTATAATTCAGAGGTACAATTCTTGAAAAGAAGTTGGTAAGGGTTACATAACTGCAAAAAGGTTGAGAACCACGTTATAAGTATAGACTATAAAATTAGCTTGTTTTATTATTTATAAAAAATTCATTTCTGTAACAATGAAAACTGATAGAGATATCTCCTTTTAAAGTGAAATTTTTTCTTTTCTTTTCAATAACATTTTTTTGTTCGTGATATTAAAATATTCTCCATTAAAAAGTGACATCTTTGCTTTTTTGAATTGTACTAAAATATGAAGAAAAGTTAATTGTATTTTCTATAAAAAAAAATATTAAAAAAAATGTATATTTTTTTAAATTTTCATTAAAATATGTACATTTTTAATTATTAGCATGAAATGGACTTTTTCCATACAAAAAACATCATTATTAACCTTTATTAAAAACGCTGTGGCTATGTTATTTTTCAATATAAAAAAGGACATTGTAGGTAATTTAAGTCTCTAAAATAATGATGTCTAAACAAAAAAGTTTGTTTCAATTTATCAACAGAAAATCTAGAGAACTCCGGAAAACTTCTATGTTAGTAATTTTTTCTAACTACTGTAACACAGATAATTTTTAATGTACAAAAATAATTTAATTAATATAGCTTTTTCTATCTCTAGACTTCCATACCAACTCCAAAAAAATACCCTTGCAGTTTCCGAGCAATTTGACATTAAAGTTTCAAAATTCATTTATTTTATTTTAAAATTTTGACACTTTTTAGAATGAGATCAATTTAGGGTAGTAAAAAATAAAACCATATTCAGTATAGGAAATATATTATGTAAAAAATTGAATACCATTTAAAAATTGTAACTTGGTTTAGGTTCATATTTTTCAAAAAAGCGTAATTTGGTCAATTTTTATTTTAGAATTTTTTATTTTTTTATTTATAGATGGTTATATATTCTAAAAATTCTACATGTTAAATTTTTTTATAAGATGTGTATATGTACAGACTTAATAGGAAAATATGACATTGACCTGCAATTGAGACCTGCAAAATACGACTTTGTGAAATTTTTTTCTACAAAAGGACAAATAAATGACTTATTATTATTTAAATTTTTAATACTTTTCCGCCCATACATGGACATAAAGTGCGACTCGAAGAATACTCAACTTTAGGAAATTAAGTTTTTTTTTTTTTTCATGATCATATTAGGAACAAAGTAGTACAATGTCTAAAAAAACAAAGAAAAAGGACTAAACTTATTAAAGGACTAAAGAGATGATGGTAATTATTCTAATTTGAATAGTTTGGAATTTGTAACGAAGAATATAACACTACCAACTTACTGATAACTTAAAGAATAATTTATTTTATATATAACAATAAAATTATAAAACAATTTATTTATTATACCTGAAATCTATTCTGTGATTATTAATAGCTCTAAATAGATACAACTTATTGTTGTAAGCAGGTGACATTATACCAGAAGCAAGCACAAAGTAACTACCATTAATCCGATTTACCTTTCTTTTTATTGGATATTCATACAATATAGTAAACGTCTATATTATACTTAATTTTTTAGAACTGTAACAGATTAATTCAAATTTTTGTGAAAGGATTCCCCCTCCAGTCCATATAGATGTGATACATATAGATATGGGAGATTTCCAGGATGTTCGCAATCAAAATTAGGAATTTTTTATTCCAGTTGGCTGGACACCCTGATAAAATAACAACCCCCTAGCCCTCAAATACTCTTAATAGTGTCAGGGTCAGATGAAATAAGTTTATTAAATAATATCATTGGCAGAAATATTAAATCTTCTATCTACTCAACCCCCTACTCCCCTATTTTTTGAAAGAGAAAGCATTGATATAATTATATGGATTCAAATAATTAATTGTAAACATTTTGAAATTTCACCTATCTTTTTGTTATATGTTTGAATGTCACTTTTTTTTCTTCTGAATTTCACAAAAATTTCCTATAAATGTTGACATTATAATGGCTCAGTCCCAAATATTGAGCAATTAATTGTGGGATAATGATTTTGTAGCCTTATAGATATTTTTTTAAATATCATTGTTTTTAAGGTTTTAAAAAAAGGAGAGAGCTTTGAATCTTTATAGAATTTTACAGATTTTCAATTGTCAAGATAAGAAGGAAGATTTCATAATAAAGCATAGAAATTAAAACCATATTGTAACAGGCAGTGCTTGTTATATTATAAGATGCTTGTTTAAAATTTTTATTTTATATTTTCTGTTCCAGCATTACAAAATTGGAGCCAACCAATAGGCCACATTGACCCTGGTGATAAATCCTACTCAAATATGTCTTTTACAAGTTGTCCTACTTGTGGCTTTACAAGTTCGGATATAAAGACGTTCAAGGAACACATCTATTCACATACAACTGAAAAAACTTACAATTGTAAAATCTGCAGTTATGTCTGTGCAGGACCATGGAAGCTGAAGAGGCATATGCAAGTACATTCTGATGATAAACTACATTGTTGTGAATTGTGTGAATATAGTTCTTCAGAAGCTTGGCGATTGAAACGTCATGTCAAAGTTCATACAGGAGATAGGTCTCATAGTTGTCCTATCTGTGGTTATACTGGGCCCGACTCTTGGAAACTGAAGAGACATATGCGTATACATACGGGAGAAAAACCATATAGTTGTACGAGTTGTGATTATTGTAGTTCAGATTCTTGGAAAGTCAAGAGACATATGCGAGTACATACTGGTAAGAAACCCTATTAATTGTACTCAATATATACAACTTATTGCATTCTTGTTGGGTTTTATCCAGTCTTTAAGAGGTACTAATGTCTTTATATGTATCACTTGTAGCAGCACAGTCTGTATTATCAAGTCTTATCACATACAATACAAGTTGCCACAAATTTAGTCCATTGAGGGAGGGGCCTAACCTTGAAGAAACTATAAGGAACCCAGCAAGTTTGCCAACTCGTTTTCTCTCTGTGACTGCACTTGGCACCGTGTTTCTTCTTGTGTTACGTTCATTTAGGGTACAGTAGAACCCCTCTTAACCGGTCTAGTCGGGACTGACACCCGGGCCGTTTGGCCGGTTAATCCAAGGTTCCCGTGAAAAATTGGTTTTCGTCCAAAGAAAGCTTATTTAATCAGGTAGAACTAAGAATTATGCAATTAAGATGTTATTGCAACTCATTTTATTGTACATAAATGTATCGTATATATTATGTTATGCATATTATACATCAAACATGAAAAAATTAAACACTACAAACTGTTTTAAACATTGTAAAAACTTACATAATACAAACACACATCACTGTTTGAAAAAATTGGTAATTTTGTTTGTTTTTTAGTTTTTAAAAAGTTTTCAAAAGCCTTATATTCACTAGCACCTGATTTATTTGGTGACATTTTTTCACCACATATGTGAGCGAAACGAATCCCATGACGCTTTTTCCAACGATCAAGCCATCTCTGGCTAGCAGAGAATGCTGGTGCATTCTTGATTTTACTGTGAATTACCAGTGCTTTTTCAATCAAAATTTGACCACTAATTGGCTTCCTCGCCAGCGTTTTTGGACAAACCACATCCAAAGAGCTTCGTCGATGATGTCACAAACTGGTTTTTTGTTAGTTCACCGAATTGCAAGAACTTTTTCCGACTCAATTTTTGAACAAAAATCTTCAATCGATTGTCTATTTCGTCGCCAATTGTTGATGGTACTTTTTCCCACGTTAAACTCGTCACAAAGCTTTTTTACAGATTCCCCTTTGTCAAGTCTTTTTAACACATTTAACCGCGTCTCAAACGAACCCAACTCACGCTTCCGTTTTTGTAACTCGCTCATTTTTATTTATATACGTAGATCATAACCAGTCAAAGACAAGAAGAAAACTGAAAAGAAATGTTATATTTTCCATATGTACTAATTAATTGATTGGTAGAAAAAAAAGTGGCCCATCAATGGGATACCGCTATCGACAAAGTCGTTTGACTCGCCGCCACTTTGGTATTTCAATTACAATTTATTTTCGGAAACTCTCATCGAACCAGTACACTACGAAATATGTCAGTTAATCTGAGAACCGGTTGATCTGAGGCCGGTTAACAGAGGATCTACTGTACTTGGAAAAATCATAGATACTGCATTTCATTTTGCATCACAGTTGCAAAGAGTATAATTTAACAAACAATTTAAATAAAGAAAGACATCCGTAGCTGCTTTATTTCCTTTTAAACATATATTCACAAATTTCTCAACGAAAACAATATTTTCCGACTAAATAAATAAATGTAAGTTTGGAAAATTTCAATTAAAAAGTCATATTAATTGTTTTACTGGGTTATAAATATTATTACAGGGTAATAATTATTACTGTTAAAACAAATAAAGTTTACATTACTAATAAAGTTGTAAATAAATTCTACTTCTTCCAGTTATGTCACATTTTTTCCCTCAAACCTTTATCTCTATCCTTTATGGCAAGGTATGAAATATTATCTCTATTGCTTCTGAAAAGTGATAAATAACATCAGTGCATCCGTGGGTGACCAAGTCAAGTAATCTGTTCAATTTGTGCTGATTTATAGTTAGTTTCATTCACCTTTGTTCCTTTGTCATTGTTATTAGTTAATAAAAGTGCTTAATAAACTCTCTTAACCAAGCTTATAATTTATATTATTAAGTAAATTTATTGTATTTCAAAGCAGTATATTCATCCAAAGGACTTAAATGAAATATACAATATGAGATAAATTTAAAGATAATAAAACACAATTTTTTTATTTTGTACTATCCACTTTTTATTAGTCTAGCCGACCAATGGTTTCGCCTGCTAAGGCATTGACGAGGCTTTATTACAGACTGAAGAAAAGAAAACCTTAAAACTAGAGGGTACAAAGAATGGAAGGTTGGGGAAATACCCGGCCTGGGCAATGACCATAGGAACAATACATATTGGGAAAACCAGTTGATTGTTCTAAGTACAAATAACTTTTAAAGGTTTTACTAATGGAGAGTTATACAAATCTAACTGGTCATTTAAAACTAAATTAGGGTTACAGTATCTTATTCTTTTAATTTCTAAGCTCTCCAAAGCATTCAATTTCCTACCTTTATTATCAAAATTTAATATTTTAAAATCTACACTGGAATTAAAATCAGACACTTGATGTATTCTTAAATGATTTGAAAAACTGGAATCTTCGTATCCTAACCGCCAACTTCTTTCATGTTCACTTTTAATCTAGATTTAAAATTACGTCCTGTTTGACCTACATAACATGAATTACAAATTTTGCAAGTTATCTTATATACACCACTTCTCAACATTTTGTTAATTTTATCTTTAGAATTATTTAAAATCTTACCTAAACTATTACTACAATAAAATGCCGGCCTACACTCTGTTTCCCTATTTAAAATATTTCCAACTTTTTGGCTAACATTTCCTAGATAGTTAACTTTCCGCCATTTAGCGCTATTTTTAACTGAAGTTGGAAAAATATGGTTTTTATTGGTTAGGTTTAAAATTGGTTGCGGATATGAAGATTCCAGGTTTTCAAATCATTTAAGAATACATCAAGTGTCTGATTTTATAAAACTACTTAGTTACACAACTCTATTAACATTGCAAGATGTCGATCCTTGATCACCGGCTAGCCTCGTTCAGGGTATTTTTCGAATTGACAACAGCGAGCTACTCTTGCATCCCTATTACCTATTACCCAACGGTCTACATTCGTGGCGGCTTGTATAACCAGCATTTTTTATATTTTCAATATAATTTGACAGTGTATATGGTTCATATTCATTTTTTGATCGATAACTCCTGATTTGAAATTTTTATTGAAATAGTAACAAATTTATTTTGTTTGGGTAGACTTTGGTTTGAGATTCCTATGAAACCTGTAATGATTCATTAATCCTAACTGTGGCAAGATAAGCTTACGCTTTGCCAACTGAGCTACTATGCTTTAAATTTGAGATTCTAATCATGTTTACCAACAGAATAGTGTGTTTGCCATTAATACATTGAATATCTTGTGACTTCTGTTGGTTTTCATTAAACTTAAAATCTTTACTTCTATATTATAGGCCTATAAATTATTTTAATCAAGAATTAGATTTTGTAGAACGGTTCAAAGAGGAAAAATATGTTTTAAAGAACATTTTGCTTGCTTCTAAATAATTATTTAGATTTCAATTAACTAAAACTGAAAGAGAAGGATCTAACTCGAGACGAGATGAAGATCCAGCTAGAACCTCAGGATTGCCATACAGTAGAACCCCTCTAATCCGTCACCTTCGGGACTGGGGGCATGGTCGGAATGCAAAAAAGGTCGGATTATCCGAAAAAAGTCAATATTTATTACATATTATATAAACAGATTTTTTTTTAAAGTGAAATAAGTGATATATAAACTTTTAAAAGTCTATATATAAACTTTGCAACTACAGTAGAACTTCTGTTAACCGGCCTATATCGTAGTGTACTGGTTGGATGAGAGTTTCCGAAAATAAATTGTAATTGAAACACCAAAGCGGCGGCGAGTCAAACGACTTTGTCGATAGTGGTATCCCATTGTCGGCGGCATAAAAACACCGCAGCATTGGCACCCGTCAGTATAGCAGACATACAAAGGCAACATCGTTTGATGGGCCGCTTTTTTTCCACGAATCAATTTAGTATACATTATGGAAAATATAACATTTCTTTTCAGTTTTCTTCTTGTCTTTGACTGGTTATGATCTACGTACAGTATATACAGTAAATAAAAATGAGCAAGTTACGAAAACGGGAATACGGAAGCGTGTGTTGGTTTCGTTTCAGACGGGGTTAAATGTGTCAAAAGACTTGACAGAGGGGAATCTGTAAAAAAGCTTTGTAGTGTTTAATTTTTCACGAGAGATGACACAGCACTGAAGCGGAAAAGCGGTAGCGATAACAAAACGATAACGATAACAAACCGGAAAGATTGGCGCCCGCCAGGCGTGAGACATTCCACAAGTCTGCAAGTCGGCAGAATAATATCAATAGCCAAGAGCTCGAGCACGGTCGGACTAACCGAGGTGACGGACCATGCGAGGGCCAATTAGAGGGGTTCTACTGTACCTGTGCTTACTATAAATAAGCTTCTGAGAGGACTATAATATATATCCTTTATCCTTTATCCTCACCTCTCCTTTATAATAGTAAAATCATTGCTTATATATTTATTTATAATCTACAAAAATTAGTAAAAAAAACTACTGTGAATATCAGAATTTGGCTATATAATCTACAAATTATACCAGAATTAAAGAAGTTGTCGATGGTCTAGTAATCATAATTTAGTGCAATATCATTCATATTTTGAACATAATAAAATATTTAATTATGTTCATTTTATTTATACAGTAGTTGTATTTTTTATGTTAAAATATGTATTAAAAGTATAAATGTTTCAATTTATTATTTGGTCCATACTACGCTGTTAGGATTGCCCATGAGGAATGCTTTAAGATGTATTTGCTTTTCTATACATAGCTTTACAAATGTTCCGTTTTTGGAAGCCTTAACATTGATGTACTGAAATTAATCTATTTTATTTACTTACAATAAGCATTACATTATTTATTTTCTAATTAATAGGAGTTTTTTACTTTTTGGTAAATTTTTTGTTTATAATTATTATTGTTGGCACTTAAAAATATCAAAATGTTAATTATAACATATTTTCCAAGTAAAGTTGTGCAAGTTATTATTATTGTTATTGTTTTAATGTAATTAATAAAATTGTGTAGATATGGTATAAATTTAGTTTGATTTTATTATTGAATTTGTTATATTAATAAAAATAATGTATTTAAATCAATTGTTAAAATATAATCATATATAAAGTGGAAAGATTATATTATGTTGTTAAGTATTCTTTTTTTTAAATTTAAAACAAATTACAGTGAAACAGTTGCTTTTTTTTGTTTCATATTTAATATTTCTTATAAGTTATAAATGTTAAATGGTGTTTAAATTGATATAACTTTTAATGTTCCATTTTTATAACCCTTAATAGACTGAGTGTAATTTTTAACATAGTATGTTGTTCAAATTCAAGTCTATAAAAAATATTTGTTTACCTGAATATATGTTGTTTTATAAATTTCGATCATATAACATATACATTATTAATCCCGATTTTTGAATTTTCATTTTTAAATCTTAACAAATTTAGTGGAAAGTTGTTAGAAGACTTCTCTAACTACTTTTCTCTTGTGAGAAATTCATGTAGAAGTTATAGGTAAGAATTTTTATTGCTTCTTCTTTTCTATTTCTGACAAAATTTGGAATCTTCATAATTATTAAGATCTTTGACAAATATTTAGTATGTATTAAGTTCCTCAATTTTATTTATATTGGAAAATATAACTACATCAGTATTTCTTTAATTACATTTCTCCTTTTTTAATATTTTGTTGTCCATGGTTGAATTGTCTAGTAAATTTGAGCCGGTCTGTTAAGGATTAAGTAGGTGTTTTATTACTTACATATATTGTTATATTCAACCCGTTTTTAGTGAATAATTTAGTTAAATAAGTATGTTCAAAACTTTAAAGTAAAATCATTAACACTTATATTTCTAACACATAATTCATTAATTGTAATTTTTATTAAACTTCTACTACTAGTTATAGTATTAAAATTAGATTATAATGTATACATCACAATTTAATATGCAAATTTACAAGTTTAATAAATGGAAAGAAAGATATTATAGTATAATAATTGTATAAAGAAAAATGAATAATAAAATCATAATACAGTCAAGCTTGAATAATTCGAATGTTTTAAAATCGAAATTGTGGATAATTTGAATGTTGCTTCCGGTCCTTTGACATTCCTATTAAACACAATATAAAAAAATGCTACATCGTAATTTGAATTTTATTTGGATAATTTGAAGTGAAATCAATGAATTATTCATATAATGACAAATATACACACTTCTACATAAATAATTACACCACACCATTTAATAACTAGCAGTAAATACATTTCTAAATGTCTAGAGGCTTCATTATAAGAGTAGAGTATGTTCCTACTGCCGAAAACTGGGTAGAGTTTATTGGTGAAACTGGTGTTTCCTATGAGGACTTTGTGCAAATGGATGATGACTTGGTGGTTTGTGGGGAGTTAACAAATGCAGACATTTTGGCCGAAGTCATAAACACTCAAGCTATTATGTCTCTATCTTCTGGAAGTTCCCGAAAAACCAGTGCCTTCAATCTGCAAAGCCATGGAATACATTTAGGAATCAAGGTGCTTTGTTGAAGGTCGATGAAATGTGAGCGACACTATTTTTCACTCACTTAATAAACTTGAGGAATTTTGATTGAGTTAGAGAAATAATTCAAAAAAACAAACAAAAATATCAAACTTTTTCCTAAAACTGTAAATAGTATACATATTTCTCTCTAAATGTTACCATTTATAGTAGATTCACTAAACAATGTTTGCCTAAAAAGCTAAAATACATGTTGTAAGGCATGTTATTACTGTACCAAATTGCTTTGTCTGTTTTATTTACTGTACTATGTAAATCTCTGTTATATCCCAAAAAACCATACTTAATCATTACAATGACAATGGACTATCTTTAGATGTGTAAGTAATCATTTATAACTAAAGTAGGTATGTAAAAACAAAACGTCTAATTCGAATTTTTGCGACGGTCCCTTTAACTTCGAATCATTCAAGTTCAACTGTAACTGCTTCATAAAACAATATTATATTGGCTTATTCAGTTATTTGTTGTATATTATTGTAAATAGGCCAATCAATAGTATTCTACATTAATTACTTATTGAATATGTTCATTCAAAGAGGTCTAATAAACTATGATAGCTTGCCCTACATGTTCAATGGCGTATTGAATAAAGGCAATTAAAAATCACTTTTGTATCAAATTATTTATGTACATATATAGATAGGTATTTCATAATTTGAAACTTGAATTAATAAATATACTTCTTTTTAAGGGTAATGATTTTCTTTTTATCCTTATTAAAAAAAAAAAAAAACTTTATAAATCTAGGAATGACAAGCTCTTAGACTCTGATTTAGAACCATAAATTTTCAGGCATATTTTAGATGGAAATCTAGATATGAAAGTCAATAATTATCATTATGATTGGGGAGGAGGGGTTCTCTCATATTGACATCAATGATTCAACAACACTGACGCTAATATTATGAAAACATGAGGACTCTAATAAAATTCTAAAAACAGAAATACAAAAAGTAGAAGGAAAATGTAAATAATGTGGAACTCCAAATTTTAAAAATTCATAAGTGATTCTGCTCTGAAAATCAAGAATATTTATAAATTGGTTCAAGGGCAGTCCAAGCAAAATAATGCGGCAATGAAGAAAATTAACAAGTTTTCCTACATAATAGATTGTTGTTTAAAATTGGTTATACAGCGGTACATGGCATTTTCCACAGTGAAAATAATATAAATTGTATGAGCAAACAAACTACAAATTAAAATATAAATTTCAACTTATAAATATATAAGTTATTGAACTTAAACGCCTGTCCGCCAGAATGAAGTTGTGAAATGGACAGCTAAATATGAGGAAATTGGTGCTCTAAAAATTAATGTTATTTAGGCTGTTTTGTGTCCTAAAAGGAGGTATACTGTTTTGGCATAAAAAATTAATAAAAATGTTATTCAACATCAGCATTGACTGGTTAGAGATTGCTTCAGATGCAGAAACAAGTGATAGTCACTCGGCGCAAAGTCTAGGCTGTAAGGTGGATGTACCAAGCTGAACTTTGTGATTAGATCTTGTGTGGAACAAATGACATGCGGTTGACCGTTGTCATAAAACAAAACGTCTCCATGACTACTAGTATGCCCCACTGCCTTCTGTTTTGAATTGCATGCCATAGTTTTCTGAGAGTCTAATATCTTTCAGCATTTTCTGTTTTACCTCTTGGCAAAATCTCAACAAACAACTCACCTTTGCTATCACAAAACATAGTACAATTGATTTTTCATGATAAAATTGTAAATCTTGAACTTGTGTTTTTTGGGGGATCTCTTGTGCCTCGATTCCATAGACTTATCTTTGGAGTGATGTGAGATACCCAGTTGGCTTCATCATTATATCAGATAAGAGACTTTAAACATATCTAAGTTGTTTGGTTTTGTGCAAATCAGACAGCATTTTGACACCCAACATGAGCACAGTTTCCAATATCCTAAACAGACTGTCATAATTTAATGAAGAAACACTTAAAAATCTCAACCAGTTGTGAACGAATGAACAGTGCTTGCCACATAATATTAAACAAATCCAGTACAACTTATCCGCTTATTATATAGAATGTAAAAAATCCTGGAATGGTTAATTAACTTCTAAACTAGAAACTGAAACTTAAGAATAGTTTTCTAGTGTAGAATGCTATTTTTTGGCATTTGAGGTAAATTTACTTCATTACTCAAAGTAGAATTTTTGGAGAGCAACTCTACATTTTTAAAATTTAACTCTCTGAATAATTCTTTCTTTTTCTAATTTTATATTATCTTTATAAATATGCCTATATATATAGCTACCTGGCCAAACCTGTCATTATATATAATTATATAACGGTACTGTCACAACTGGCCTTCCGCGCGTCTCCCGCAAGCCACTGTTATCGCGTGAACTTTGAACCTTCTTATCGCTCTGTACGATGGCCTTGAATTATATGTTTCTTGCTTTCTGAGAACATCCTTATGACCGTAGTAAAATATGAAGAAGTTTGGGGTTGACTAAGTAATTGCACAGAATTACCGACTATGTATATAATTTTACTCTTAAGGCTCTGCTCCACATTGGATTCATTGCTCATTAGAATAATATTAGACTTGAGAAGTTTGTGCTGCACACATAATAGAACAGAACACGACAAGACAATTTGACTGTAAGCGTCTGATGCGACAATTTTAGCAAAGATGGATATAGAGCGCCAGCACATTAGATCGAACAAGACTTGAGAGGGCAAAAAAACATGGTCGAACTGTTTTTCCTTGATTAAACTTGAAAAAATTGATTAAGTTGAAAAACTCAAGTTTTTTTTATCTGAAGATAGAAGGTTTGCTAGGTTAATTAAAAAATTAAAATAATTTAAAAAACGAGATTTTTTTATATAATTAGGCCCTAATATGTATTGAAGTTTTTTGTATAGTCAAGTTGAGGTATAAATGAAGATGTATTCTTTTAAGAGAGTTATGTAAGATGATGTTTTTAAGATTAAGATATTTTGAGTTTTTTTTTTTACAAAGATATGAAAAAGGTGTTAAATAGGTTTTTTATGAAAAAGGGTAGTAATGATGTTATAATGAGTATATTTATGAAGTAAAGTGTTCTAAGATGAAATAAGTTTTAAATGAGTATATAATGAGGTTTTTAGGGAAATTATGATAGTTGAACCAAAAGGTTGATGCATAATTTGTTAAATGAGATTTTTTTTTAAGAAGCTGCGGATGATTTTGAGAGTTTATGTTTCAAGGTTAATGTATCTAAGTTTAAAAGAGCTGATTAAGATACTATAGTGAAATATTTTGAGTAAAAGAAGTTTTTTGAAGTAATAAAAAGATATTTTTTTATGTTTTTAAAGGAAATAAGTTGATTTTATGTTATTTAAGTAATAAGATAAGAGATGAGAAATTTCTATGTTCTATGAGATCTAGAATTGATAGTTTGACCTAGCAAAGGAGTGGATGATGAATTTAAGTTGAAATATGTTTTTAAAAGTAAAATTTTTTGAGTAAAAGAAAGTGTTAAAATAAAGAAATGAAAATTTAAACATGTTTTGTTAAAGTAAACAATAAATAAGATGAGAATGAAAAAGAATTAAAATGTTTGTTTAAATTAAATAAAATGATTAAAATAATAAAAGTAATAAAATGTAATGAAGAGTAAAGGGGTGTAACAAAATGTAATAAAAATACAACGCTGGTGCTGGTCCCCAAACTCCAAAGTTTCATTTTTAGTCAAAACCCATCAGACAACTTCAATCTGCGCGTGCGCTGCGGAGAAAATTGAAATTAGAGCACTACCTTCGCACACCATTTAGCAGTCACCTTGTAGCATTCTGTTTTAGTGTTTTATATTCTTTTTGTGTTGTTTTGTATTGTTTCTTGTGCATGTTAAGTTTTCTGTGTAATAATGGCGTCATCACCTGAGACTGAGGATGATACTTCAATTTTTGTTGATGTACATAAACTTTTGGCATTAGTACAAGGCAACACGACACCATTTAACGCAAAATTCATTAGATTTCGTCTAGTTTTCTCTACCTTTCTGTTTTCTTTAGAAGAGGAAACGATACACACAAAGCCGGTTGGAAAGGAAAATTATATACTTTTGATTAAAAGCTTTACCCTAATGTTTGCAAAAGTCACTCCTCTGGCTTTTCTTTAGTTCGTGTTTTGATTTTGGATCTTTTCTCGAATTTCACACAATGTGTAATCAAACGTTGAAATTTTCATTCGACAAAGTTGTAATATTTTCCAGAGTTAGCCTTCAGGTCAGCAATATAACCAAGTAAATCCCTTTTTTAGTTGAAGTGCTGGACCCAAAGCTCTCTATTCGTTTTGGATTCTAGTAATTGTAGAAAATTCCACAATATAGCTTAAGTACAGTTTTGTCCTCGATGTCCATTGTAACAACAAATTAATGGTATTTACATAAATTACTATTAAAAAACAACTACTCTTACACTTCAAAGATCGTAGATCGCTGGTTGGAGTATGGAATACAACTAGCTTCACTGCCGGATTTGTTTTCTGTCACGTTGTTCCATAGGAGGAAAACATAATTTAATGCTATCGAAAAAGACGTCAAAACCTGTAAGTCTTGTTCTGTTTTGTTCTATTATATGTGCGGCCGGCCTTAAAGTGGCCAAAGTGATTCCCATATTTAAAAATGGTGACAAGGAGTTCCTAGACAACTATCGTCCAATTTTTTAAAACTGAATTGAATTTTTATTTCCCCTTTAGAGATACAATCGGCTATAATATACATATATACACTTATATCTAAAGTTATATACATGACATAATATCTTCTTATATCCTACTATATAAGTTTTGAAAAATTATTGATCAGTACAATTTGTTAAGTTATTTTATGCCAACTGAATGCAAAACAGGAAAATTGCCAACCTCTTTGGCAAAGCCAGTTTTTGGGTTTACCTTTATAAAATGCAACAAAAATAAAAGTGTGCTACCCTATTCTCTTAACTTAAGAATTGATTTCACTATTTAATTCAACTAACTCGGTTCTACCCCATAATAGTCTTCCTCCCTGCTATATAAATAACACTTCCCTCCTCTCATAATTCAATAAATTGTTTTAGATTAAATTATTTAATTAAATTAGGCAATCGAAGATATCCTCAGTATTATTATTCTGTAATAATTTTTTTTTCAAGAATTGTTTGGTTCATCGTTGGAACTGATTTGATATCTGATGGTATGAAATTAAAAAATCTCTGTATATGTTACAAATAGGATTTTTTGATAAAGAAGTCCGTCTAGACTTTGGTAAAACGCTGAACTGCACCCTACATGAAGAGACCATTGTTGATTTGACCATACCCACTTTTTTAAAATTAAATAACCACTTCAGCACTGTCCTGATATATACATAATTAGGTCGAAACATTATTATTATTATTAATGTAGCAAAAGAATTTTTTGTTAATGAAGAAATAGTGAGTTTTTGATAAAAACATGTGTTTGAAGATTGTTTGGCTATAGAAGAAGTAGTGAGATTTTTTTAACGAAATAAATACTGTTTAAACCAAAGTAATTTGTTGAGAGGAAAGAGTGAAAAATTATTTGTGGAAATTTGTTGATTGTTTTATGAAGAAGAATTATGGTATTTAAGTTATGGAACAAGTTATACGTTTTTTTTAATATGAAGATTTAAGGACGAAAGAAGATTCGACAAGATTTATGAGTTTTAAAGTATTATGTTCTTGGAGATTTTAAAGGTTTTCTTTAATGAGATATTATTGATTTTTATACAACGATGTTTTTATAAGTCTACTAGTATATGAGGATGCTATGAGGTTACACGACAAATGATAACACGACGATTATGATATAAGATTTACAACGATTTTTTAAAGATTTTAAGATGTTTATAATCCAGGCTGAGTAGAGTCGTCACTATTATTTCAGATATTTTTATTTTCCAATAGTTGTTTTGGTTCACATGGCAGCGCTGTAGTCAATAACAAAAACAGCATCAACGGTTTTTAAGGTAAGGTTGCATTTCTTATTATTATGTTCTGTGGTATCATAAATGTAGGAGACAGGGGAGAGGGGAGACCTATGGGCAGTATGGGCCTATGACTATGACAGGAGATTAGAAGGGAAGGGTAAGTAAGTTTTTATTTTGTATTTATTTATATTATAAGAATAAAATTTGTCGGAAGATATGGTTATAAACAACCTATACGGATTTGCTTAGTTCAATAAGAAAATAGTTTACCAAAATGGTGTAGTCTTTACATAACCTATCTTATCAGCTTATGAAATATAGATTGATTATGCAGAAGTGACAAGTGACCTAATCAGTAATCACTATAATTTTAAAAAGAAGTTTTTTTACAAAATAGTTAACAATTTTAGGTGGATGAACTAAATATATAGGCTTAAGTTATATCTTTTATGGTTAATATAAATATACTTGATAATATAATAATAATAATCTAAATTTTATATTGTAATATTTATGTAGATTATAGGAAATGAATTTTAAAATTCTAAAAATTTTGCCTGAATACTAAAAAATAATACCCTATTGAATTTTGTTTGATAATACAGTAATTGTTTTATAATCTTCAACTTTTTATTTTTCACATTAAAGTAACCTACTTTGTATTCTTGGCGAGATATAATTATATTTAATTTTTCACATTGAATGTTTAGATTATGAGTAGTGAGTGTCATAAAACTCAAAGTGGTTCATATAAATTTCAAATAATTATTAGCTCTATGAAATGGTCACATGTAAAAATATATTGTGTTGCAGATAATAATATGAAAAATAATCTTTAATTCTGTGATCTAACTGAACAGTTTGATAAAGTAGAACTTGTTCTATCTCTACTAGATATTTTTGCTCAGTTTCCAATACCTTCGTAAATTAATTTACAGCCTTCAGTGGTTTTAATTAAACCAACATATAAACAAAATAATTTACAGTAGTCTAAGTTATGTTGTAATTGTAATTTTGTACATATGAATTTTAAACATTTTGTATCAATAATCTTCAATTCAATTTATTACAGTAATGCTATTTGTACACAATAAACCTGTATATGTTATAATGGTAATTGTTTACTGTAACTGCGGTCAGTCTTTTTAGCAATTTTTTTGATAATCATGTTTTACATAGCCTACCTTATTTATTAATAATAAAATAAGTTTTCATGTTCAGCTAACCTTTTCACCGAAAAATCACAATTTCAAAACTACAGAATTCAATGTATTTATAGATCACCGAGGCCAAGCAACATTGAGCGCTGTTAGTATGTGGATGGGTGACCGCTTGGGAAATACTCAAAATTTCTTCTTTTTTTCAAATTTATGCATAGGTAAGGTAAAAATTGCGTACAAACTTATTTTAACACGTAATTCACTTAATGGACCTTAACCTAGAAAAGTTAAAATTATGTTTTTCTTTTCATGAAAAAGTTAGCTATGTGGTGAAAACTTATTTTATTATTAATAAATAAGGTATGTAGAACATAGTTATCAAAAAAATTGCTAAAAAAGACTGGTTGCAGTTACACTAAACAGTTACCTTAATAATATTACAGAATTAGGTAATTCTGCGCAATTACTTGGTCAACCCCAAATTTTTTCATATTTTACTACGGTCATAAGGATGTTCTCAGAAAGCAAGAAACATAAAATTTAAGGCCCGCAAGGCCATCTGCCGAGCGATAAGAAGGTTCAAAGTCCACGCGATAACAGTGGCTTGCGGGAGACGCGCGAAAGGCCAGTTGTGACAGTACCGTTATATAATTATATATAATGACAGGTTTGGCCAGGTAGCTATATATATAGGCCTATATATATAGCTACCTGGCCAAACCTGTCATTATAGGCCTTCCTTGCGTCTCCCGCAAGCCACTGTTATCGCGTGGACTTTGAACCTTCTTATCGCTCGGCAACCTGTACGAGGTCCTATCGGGCCTTAAATTTTATGTTTCTTGCTTTCTGAGAACATCCTTATGACCGTAGTAAATTATGAAAAAATTTGGGGTTGACCAAGTAATTGCGCAGAATTACCCAGAATTAAATTAAGGATTGAATATTTTTAAAGTAATATCATTTATTTTTGAGGGTATCAGTTCATACTTTCAAAGAGTATTAAATCATTGGACATACAAACAATTTGAAGATTGGATTTGAATGTCTTTGAGGGTTTTATTCTAACCTGCAGCTGTATGCATTTAGACATTTCTGACTGTATACTCTCTTCAAAACTACCCCTTTCCCAAATACCAAATCAATTCAGATGCTCATTCCAGGACTACTGATTAGAAAGGTTTTATCATAAAGGTTTTACAGGTTGCTATCAGTAAAACATCTTCACCATGGTCAATCTGAAATGTGTGGTATTTTCCTTAGCGGCTATGGGTTTAGCTGAGTCAATTTCGGTACATTATCTAATCTATGGATCCATAATTTCTTAGATTCTCAAAATATTGGACAGCAAGAAAGTCTTGCTGTGTAGGTATTAGGATTTAGGATTAAGTTAGAGTCAAACCAGGCAGTAGAAATTATTCGTAGTCCTTTTAATAGAGACCAGAACATAAACAACCATTACAACAGAATACAAAAAGTTAGGTAATTGCTTGACTTGGCACCATTCTAACACGCCACAAATGTCTAATGAGTATATAAGCTCCTAGTAGAGAGAAAACCAGGTCAACTGATTGACAAAGGGATGGGATCAAAACAGAAACCATGCCGCATGATTCCGCAAGGCGAAACAATTGTAGCTCATTCATATTATTAAAATAATTTTGAAATTTTAGCTTTGTTGCTTTATTGCTTGAATATGGAGTTTTAACAAGAAATATCTGCTGTTACATTAAAATTTTTAATGGATTTTCATAAAACACATTATTAGAAGCGTCTTTAATTCTTCCAATTCATTCCGGCATAGCATGAATAGACTATTCTCAGGGTCGCTGTACCAGGAAATGATCATATACGTTGACGACCTGTGACATATAGGTCGACATTTCAGGAACAGTTATGATTGCTGAAAAAAAAATTTCAACTGTTGGATAAATTAAAATTAAAGATGTCAAAGTGCCACTTTTTCTACAAGAACATTGATGTACTGGGGCACAATATTTCGGCAGAGGGTATGTGCGCCCATTGAAGAAAATTTTTTAATTTATTAAAGAATTTCCAACACCTTCGAATAGGAAAGATATGAGGAGGTTTTGGAACTAGTGTCATACTACAGGCAATGTATGCATAGATTTAGTGATATTAGCTGAAAGCTAAACCTTTGACAGATTTTACAAGAAAGGAGAACGCAGACAACAAACACTTGCAGTGGACAACATAGCATTAGAAGGTGTTCAGAAATTAAAGGATACTTTAATAACACTATTGGTATTGGAAATTTTTAGTGAGGATAAGGAGACGGTTGTTGATTGTGACACCATTAGGCATGCAATTGTTAGATTTTCGTCTAAGTATCAGGAAGAAGGAACACTTTGACAAGTTGCATAAATGAGCAAGGCATTGAGGGATACGGAAGGAAATTGGAGTTTCTCGGAAATCAAACTACTGAGTGTTGCAGACCATTTCTGTAACGGATGATGTTTTATAATTTTAATTGACCCAGTTTATAATTTTTTTTAGTAGCTTGCAGTATATGAAGACTCTGAGTTCACGGTTAAACAGGTTAGCAAGTCAAGTCATTGACCCCCCTCTCCACTCCCCACCTCTACCTTTCTCATTTAGGTATAAGGGAAATACCCAACTATTGTCATACTTTTGTTGTTATATTGTGTACTGAACCTTTTTGTTTCATTCATGTATAAGTCCTTGACAATGCTTTAACTAGCGAAACCATGGTCGGCAAGTTTCAATTAAAATATTGTGGTTTATACTAAAAAATTGTTGTTTTAATTTATTTAGAATTACTTATGGCTGTTGTTTATATATCTAAATCGTCATCTGAAACAGTTTTTTTACATAACTAATAATTTTTGATATGTGCACCATTAGTCGCTTGGCAAATGTCGAATTGATAATCAAATTCTGCCCAAGTGTTAGTTAACATGTCTTTGTTAACGGTTGTCATTGCTTTATTAATCCTGTTCCTTAAGTGTTTAGGTCACGAATTTTTTCTCGATAAACAATGTTTTTGTTGATATACCCCACAAGAAGAATTCGCAAGGTGTCAGGTCTGGACTCCTTGGAGGCCAGCATCTAGGTTCTTGCTGGCCTATCCATCGATGTCCAAACTTGTCATTCAAATTGTCTGTGATAAATGCACTAAAGTACAGGGGTGCTCCATCTTGTTGGAAATTAAATTGTTGAATGTTTTCGAGTTCATCCAGCTGAGGAAAACAATAATTGATTAACATATCGAGATACACAAATCCATTAATTGTCTTTACGACAAAGAAGAAAGGGCCTATCAGACGATTTTTCATCACACCACACCAAACATTAACTTTAGGCAAGTCGCGTATTTTCTCAAATATTGTATGTGGGTTTTAAGATCTCCATTTGCGTGAATTATGTCTGTTAACAGACCCACTGAAATGGAATGAAACTTCGTCTGAAAAAGTTATATATCTAAAAATGATTGGTTTTCATCAATCTTGTTCAACATTTCAACAGCGAAATTAAAAGGTTTTGCACCATCATCAGTTTTCAATTCTTGCAATAGCTAGATTTTATATGCGTGTAATTTTAGTCTTTTGTGTAAAACTTTGTGGATTGTTGTTTTTGGAATATCTAACTCTAGGCTTCGTCGAGATATTGACTTCTTAGGACTTGTGATTGCAGATTGTCTAATAAGTTCAATTGTTTCGTGTGATACACTTGGCCTGTCAGATGATTTCTGCTTTTGAACTGATCCAGTTTCTTCGAATTGTTTGAACCAACGTTGTATTTTATTTTCATGTGGTGGATCTTTTCTGTATTTGCGTCGAAATGTACATTGCACTGAAATTAGAGACTTGAATTCAGCCAGCAACAAAATACACTTTGCTTTTTCTTTATTAGAGGACATAATAACACACTCCACACAGAACACTCCAGAAAACACAAAACACACTACCACAACAATGTAAGAACTAGTTTTGAGGTTACAACAGCTGTTAAAAACTTTGGGGTTATAGGCTATCTTCGATACCAATACAACACCACAAAATTTCTCTACTGTCTTCGTATGAATTAATGAAACCCCACCTTTCTTTTATGATAATCCTGCTACGTTAAATTAATGTTTTATTAGTTTATATTGATTTGTTGTTAATTTATTTCATTTAACACACCTAAAAATAAAATTACAATTTTTAGGGAGATCAATATACTTTTTATGGACTCACAGAGTTTATATTTTAGCAAAAAATTTCTAGAATCTGAATTTTCAGTTTTAGTTTTGTAGTAGATTTCCCTTAGGGCTAATTTTGAGATTGGTTGGCGTGTGATTTTGTGAAAATTTGTGCAATGTTTGTACACCATTTATTTGTATTTGAAATTGAGCTTTTTAAATATGGTGGTTAGAGTATTTATGGTTTGGTGTATACATAGTTGATCTTCAGATCAGAGCAATATTTTATTATTATTATTATGAAAGCTACTTTTGAAAATAGAGTCCAAATAGCCTACATTGGTAGCATTTAAAGTGTTCACAAATCAATTAATATAATTGTCTTTTTATAGGTGATATACAAATAAATCAAAATAATGTTAAGTAATGATTGGAAAATACTTCATTTATACCATTTCACCATCTTTCGTTAACAATTGTATCAGAGATGGAATCAGAGGGAGAAGACTGCAGAGATGATCTTACCTCATTAGAGTTACAGCATTTGGACTTTGTAAAGCAACTGAAATTGACTAAAGTACAGAGAGAAGAATTGTTGATAACAAGAGTCCAGCCAAACATACAAACACATGTTGCATGTAAGTTTTACTACAAGACTTAATTTTTAATTCATTTTAATTTTTTTATTTACTCCCATAGACAAAAAATATTGTATAAGATATTTCATCACTAATATAAAAAATATTAAAATACAAATAAATAAACTTAATTATAACATAATACACAAAAACAAAATAAAAAAGCTATACAATACAAAATATAGCCAACAAAATATAACAAAGTCGTTTACTGACCATTGGATACAATTGTATATATTTGATAAAACCCATTGTTAAATATTAGTACAAATTATTACAAACAAAAATACAAAGGAAATTGTTGAATTAAAAAGGAACTCTCTTGTCTATCCCAATCAATAAACATAAAATTAATGTATTGTATTGAATGAATTTCATAAAAATTGTAGTTCTTTTTATGATAGATAGGGTAATATATATTTTTACCTTCCTTTTTATGCTGAATGTCATGTCTTATCATATTATCTATTTCATAACTATGCTAAACTTTTCCTTTGTGCAACTGTAATTACTATAATACACACTGAAGACAAGATCTTCAAAACAATTATTACTCTCATAAAGCTAAGTTGGTTACTGGTACCAACCAATGCAGCCTTTTTCAATATGAATTGTAATAATTTCTTGTACAATCAAATTGGTGATAACGAAACATTATTAGCATTTCATAGCCTATAGAAACTTGTGTTTATAATCTATAATCAGTAAGTAATAAAATTTGACATAATTACAAAAGAAAAGTTTAAAAAGTGATGAATTTTTATAAAATTTTAAATGATTTATTTAAAGAATGTAGTCACTGCAACCCAAATGGATCTTTTGTGACTACCCTACTAATTATGTTTTGGTCCCAGCCAAGATTTAAGCTTCCTAAGAATCTTAAAATGGTTCTGGATGACATTGTCATTACCTCTGCAGCTGTGGGAGAAAGGAATGCTGAGGTAAAGTAGCCTTTTGTACGTTAGAGATTCACACTCACACAACCCATGTTTGGCTGTCTCTTTATGTGTCATTTACGAATTCACTGGACAGTAGGCTAATAATCGGCCTAAGCTTCCTTCTACTGACATCGAGTAATTTTTTTGCCTTTGTTTTAGACCATGGTAGGTGGACTAACACTTGATCTTTTGATCTTGTTCCTAGGTTTTAATGATATTATGGACATATGTTTTAGGCACCCCAAAGAATGGTTCAGGCCCAACAAAGTCAGCTTCTGCGCCCTCTTTGGCAAGGCGATCCACTTCTTCATTTCCTGGTATTCCTTCATGTCCTGGCACCCAGAGTAAGGAGACTTTGTTTTTTGTTGCTAGTTGATTGATTGCTTGTAACTTTCCCAGACCAATCAACTCAAAAGTGTATGAACTTTAGAGCCTTAAGAGCTGCCTGACTGACATGATATTGATCTCTGCACCTTTGAGACTTTTTTTGAAATTTTCCCTAATGCAAAGCTCTATTGCATATATCTCAGCTTGAAATATAGATGGAATTTTACCTAGAGACTTACTAAGGCTAAAATTTGAGCCTTTTATCCCCACTCCCATCCTACCTTTCATTCTGGATTCATCAGTGTACCATTAGAGGGATCCCTCCTTTAGTTTTGGTCCACCTACCTTCCAAAAATGTCGTTCAAGGAAAAAGGTTATGAAATTCTTTTCAAAATTTGTCATCTTAATCATTAAGTCCGAAACTGTTTTGACTAACTGGGTGGTATCCTGTTTTAGCAGGTATCCCATTTTACCTACCAATATTTTTGGCATTACGATGTTAGTTCCCCACTCCCTGAGAGCAGTACTGTATGCATACCTTTTCATCTGTATACTATTCAAAGGCAGTAGATCCAGAGCTTGGAGGTTTTAAAGCTTTTTTGTTGTGGATTTTTGTTCCGTCTTTGGCCACCATATTTCTGAAGCATAGATGACCATGTGTCTAATTATAGCCAAATATGACCAGTAGGCCATTTGTGGCTTAAGTCCCCAAGTTTTACCAAATAGGTGTCTGCACGCCCACGTAGCCATGGTTTTATCAGTGTGTTAATTCCAGGTGAGTCTTTGATCCAAAACTACTCCCAGACGTCCCAGATATTTTGTTTCCCTTGAGGGAGTGATTTCTACACCATTTATCATCAAAAGCTGAGGAGTAAACTTCCTCCTTCTTGTAAAAGGAATAATGGTTGTCTTATTAGGGCTAATACTAAGACCCTCTTTTTAACACAACCTCCAGACCAATAAAAGAGCACTCTGCATGAGATCAGACACTCTCTGACCATACTTACTTTTAACAATAATACCAGATCGTCAGCATTTGCTTTTACTTTAAAGCAGTTAGACTCCAGCAACCCAAGTAGTTAATCCATCACCAGCGTCCACAAGAAAGGATACAGTGCCCCTCTCTGCAGACACCCAACGACTGCCGACATTGTTGTGGATTTTCCACCCAAGCAGACTGTGATCCTATGACTCATTAACATAGATCTGATCCATTTAATTATCTGGGGTTCAAATTCTTTAGCCCTAGATACTCTTTTAATAGAGTTAATATCAAAAGCTCCTCCAATATCCAAGAAGACATATAGAGCACAATTTATCCTTATAGAGCTGAGCTATATCCTTATCCTCTATTGACTTACCAACCTCTGCAACCAGATGTTGTAGTACATTAGAGGTCAATTTACCTGTTTGGTAGGCATACTGAGCAACATGGAGTGGGTCCTTTTGTACTCCGTATGTACTTGTCTAATATTTTTTCCATTGTTTAATAAAGAAGGATGTCAGGGTGATTGGTCTGTATGACCTAGGGTTCGCAGTGTCCTTCCTGTAAAAAAATCACCTTTACCTTCCTCCTTAAGGAATGTAACATAGATTACATGTAGCCAGCAATATAATTCTTGCATATTTCACTCAATAAAAAAATCAATGGCACATAAACAACTGATCGTGTTAAATATTTTTTGCTGATTACTGGAAAATAGTAGAGCCATAATTTTCTTGTTCAGATATACGTGAAATAAGTTGTTAAAGCAGCTACTCTAGTATCTTTGTCAATAAACCAACTTCAGAGGCAAGAACGCCTGCAATTTGTTTGGGATATGAAAACCATGTAGAAAACTTGTATTGTGGGAAGACTCTTATGATTGAAAAGTATTGTAAATTAACTATTTTATAGACTAAATTTGTGGATCCAAGTTATTATTATTTACACCCAAGCCCAGGTCATATAGTATGGAGTATATTAGTGTTTGTATAGTCACATGTCTACTGTATATCACTATTATTAATATTTTGTACATATTCACTGTAATTTCACATATTAATTGTGTTTTTGCTTGAACTTTGAAGTTTTTTCCATTTTTACTTGAATATCCATCCTTAAACTGTACTTAACCTGAGCTAGTGAGTGGACTAATCTACAGAGCTAGAATTAAGAGGCCTAGTTGTACAAGATCCAGGTTCCCAGGCCCGTTTTAAACACAAACCTCTCAGTTTAATCTAATCTAATCTGAACTTTTATTTATCTGAAATTTGCTTTTGTATTATCTGGGTTTTAGTATAAAATCTGTATGAAAAGTAGCCATAAATTTTCACATTATTTTACACATATTCAGTTTATGTTAGATTTTTTTCTTATTATCATGAATAAGATAAATATTCAGTTGTTATATATAGTGTTATAGTAAAATTATAACTGAAATCATATTTATGTATCAAATTTTTAGATCACAGTATAGAACCAACATTTTTAATAGAAAATATGAAGCAGGAAATGGTAGAAGGAGATGAAGCTGTACTTTTATGGTAAGTTTTTCTTTTTGAAAAGTTATTGTTTGTTTTTACATATTAAATTTAGAGAATCTACTACGGTTGCTACATTAATTAAATTTAATTAAAATAAAGTGTAATTATAATGCTGAGGGTGAATTCTTGGTAGACCTTGAGTAAAGTGTCAGTAGTGTGAGGTTGCTGGATAACTGTTTAGCTTGTCTATTTGGGCACATGGTATAATGACCTATTAGAAATGAGGTGAACTCCTAAGTCATTTTCTGAGCTGTTGTGTGAACTGGAATCTTTGACTGATTTTGATTCCAAGTACAATATTAGCTTCACCCATATAGTTTCAAATCATGGTAGTTAATCGGTTAATAGAGCGATTGGCAACATTGATTAGTTCGTGCATGCAGAGTAGCTTCAGCTGGTTCATTGGGTATGTAAACACCATAACTTTGCAGTCTATTATTGTTTGCCTTTGCGTGACACTGGGTTTATAATAAGTGTGAAGTAAACTATCGCATAAATCGTGAAGTCGGATCAGTGAATAAATTTCTAAATGCTAGAGAGGACATTCCGAAATTCAATTGTGTGAAACATATGGGCCTACCGTAGTGAATGAAGGTAAGGTGTGGCAATGGTGTCTTGAGTTTTAGGATAGGCTGTTCAAATGTTAATGATGAAGAGAGTAATGATAGGTCTAGCAACCTATGTCTCTGAGCATGTGAAAACGAAAGTGAAAGAAAATTGTCACTTTTACCATTAGTAATCTTTTCATAGAAATTCTAGATGTTTCAATGAACAACATTGTTCAGAATTGGGCCGGGACTGACATTCTAAGCTATCATAAACTGTATGTATGATGAGTGCCGAAAATGTTGATAAGTGGTCACAAAGACCAGAATTAACATTTACATTTGCTATTTGGATGGCTTTTGTAAAGAGGGAAATTAATTTTTTTCCATGTTGTCACTGATGACAAAACGTAGATTTCATTTGCCAATGCTGAGTTGAAACAATAATAATAAACTTCATTTGTACATTAAAAGTATTGAGAGTGTAGCAGTTTTTTTAATTGACATTACAGAAAACATTTATTATTTCAGAAACATATAGTTCTAGTGAATATTTAAATGATGAAGTTACATATCTTGTTTATTGTAAGTCGGTTATAAGTGGAATTAAAACTATACAATAATAGGGTTTTGAATTTGTATTTGTTGTAATAATGTGTATTTGTATTGTATATATTATATGTAAAATTTGTTCTTGTCAATGTCACTTTTTTATAGTTTTTGCTAGCTCGTTAAATAAATATTATGTGACAATAAAACAAAAAAAAAAATAAATAAATATATAAATAAAATAATAATAAAAGGATGTCTCAAAATATGAGTGTCAGGAATACAGTCACATTTAAAATTTAAAACTGTTAATGCTATAACTATTTTTATTTTTTCCTCAATTCTACTCCCCCCCCCTCTATTTTAATGTAATTTAAGGCAAATAAAAAAGAAACAGAATTTTCAGACTGCCATAAATTACACTAGTCAACTTTAAATGGTAATTTAAAATTTAATAGAAAATTAAGAAGAAAGTCTCTGTTTATATGTTTTATTTATAATATATAAGATTGTGTTAATATGTATAATTTATAACAGGTGTTCAATAAATCTCAACAGCCTTTTTTAATTTTTGAAATAAATAAATTTAACAATCAAAATTTGGACTCTCAGTTTGGGTGCCTGTTGATATGATTGACTCTTTTTAAGGCCTTCTAGATAAAGATTACTTTTACAAATTTTAATGGCAACCTATATTAAAATAGTTAAACTGTTGCCTAAATTAAATAAAAAATTTAAGATAAATTTGTTATTGATAATTTTTAAAATATGCAGATGTTTAGAAGATACAAGCTGCACAAATCCAAAGCTAAATTAAATTATAGTTGCAACAATATAAAATGTAAAGGTAATAAAACACAATTTCTTATTTTGTATCATCCACTTTTTATTAGTCTAGCCGACCAATGGTTTCGCCTACTAAGGCATTGGGAGTTAGGATACAATGAATGGAAGGGTGGGGAAATACCCGGCCTGGGCAATGCCCATAGGAACAATAGAGATGCGAAAACCAGTTAATTGTTCTAGGTACAAATAACTTTTAAAGGTTTTACTAAAAGGGAGAATTATACAAATCTAACTGGTCATTTAAAACTAAATTAGGATTACAGTATCTTATTCTTTTGAGTTCTAAGCTCTCCAAAGCATTCAATTTCCTACCTTTATTATCAAAATGTACTATTTTAAAATCTACCCTGGAATTAAAATCAGACACTTGATGTATTCTTAAACGATTTGAAAAACTGGAATCATCATATCCTAACCGCCAATTTCTCAAGTTCACTTAATCTAGATTTAAAATTACATCCTGTTTGACCTACATAACATGAATTACAGATTTTGCAAGTTATCTTATATACACCACTTCTCAACATTTTGTTAATTTTATCTTTAGAATTATTAAAAATATAACCTAAACTATTACTGCAATAAAATACCGGCCTACACTCTGTTTCCTTAAAATATTTCCTACTTTTTGGCTAACATTTCCTAGATAGTTAACTTTCCGCCATTTAGCGCTATTGTGTGCATCACTCATGCAGCTACAATGATCGTTTCGTCAATAAAACAATAACTTAGGATGTAAAAACTATACAGAAACATACTTTGGGTATAAGGATATATTTCATAAGGTCTTATAATCGAAAAGTATTATGAATTAATTGTTTTATAGACTAAATTTGTGAATCCAAATTAATTTTTATTATTATTATTATTATTATTATTTGTAATCTCGTATTTATTTAACATACACAGTAAAAACTAAACAAAATTAAATAATGAACAACTTGAACGATCCTAATAGGATCGACTAAAGTCTTATTGCTCTAATAAATCATATTTTGTAGAGTTAACATTAACAATTTGGTCCCTTCACTATTACACACTAGGTCTTATTGAACCAGATCATGAGGTTTAGTTGTATTAAGGCGACGGACATCGTTAATAATGTTGTTCAGTCCTGTTGTTTTCATAATCTGATTAACATGAACTTGGAGACGCTTGTTTATGCCTCAAAGCCACCTTCTTTATTTCTTCCTTCACCATATTCACTTTAAGATCTCTGTGTAGATCACTGTTCCGGATGTATCATGAAGTCTGCATTATCCCTCTAAGCACTTTATTTTGAAAGCTTTGAATAATCTTAATATTTGATTTCCTCATACAGCCCCACATTTGAATGCCTTGGGTCCATACAGGCTTTAGCACTTGCTTATAAATTTGCATAAGTTTGTTATAGACAGACATCTCCGAGTTTCGACCAAGCAACCAGTATAGTGGCCTGTATTTTATATTCAATTCTTCTTTCTTTTTCTTCACATGCTCTTTCCATTTTGGCTTCGTATCGAGGGTCATGCCAAGATACTTTGCTATATTTACATTGGATAATATTTTGGGGTTTATTATCAATGATATTGGCACTAACTTTTTATTAGTGAAATGAATATAAGTTGATTTTTCTTCATTTATTCTAATGCGGCAACATTTAGTCCATTCATACAAAAGATTTACAGCTCTCTGCAGTTATGTGTTGCAACAACAGCATCTTTTCCAACAGCTAAGATAGCAGTATCGTTGGCAAAGGTCACCATGGTGGTATTATTATCTTGAGTTATATCATTGGTAAACAGTAAATAAAGTGTTGGGCCATTGACACTTCCCTCTAGTACTGCTGCTGTTATTTTGTCTAATTCAGTTAACTTGTTGCCATGTCTAACACGAAAGTATCTATCTGAAATATACGAATTGAGTATTTCAAATTACTGTCGGGGAAGGTCTCGATTAAGTTTAAATTGCAATCCTTCATGCCAAACTTTATCAAAAGCCTGCACAACATCAAGGAAGACTCTCGCACAGACCTTCTTTTCCTCAAGTGTTTTTTCAATTACGTTTGTAATGAGATGAACTTGATCGATTATCAAGTGTTGTGCTCTAAATCCAAATTGGTGTGGTGGAATTAGTTTTCTATCTTCCACAACTTTCATTAATCTCTTCAGCATTAGTTTTTCCATTATTTTTGACAAAGTAGGTAACAAAGAAATAGGTCGATACGACGCAACTTCATATGGCCATTTTCCTGGTTTAGGTATAACAATTACTTCATCAATTTTCCAATGTTTAGGAAAATACATCAGTTTAAAGCAAGAATTTATGAGTTTTAATAATTTACTCAAGGCTATCATGGGTAGTTCTTTTATTATTTTTATTGTTATTAAATCATACCCTAGCTCTTTTTTGCCACGAAGATTACAATCAGTTATATTTATTAATTCCTTTATAGTGACAAGGGGAATTTTAGTTTCGTCGATTTTGTGAATTTTTGTTATATTCTCTCTTATTGTTTGTTGTGACATTGGATGAAAGACATTTTTCAAGTGTTCAGCAAAAAGATCTCCCTTTTGTTTTGAATTACATGTCCAATGAACACTAGCCATCTTTAACAGTGGTTCTGAATTTTATGTCTTTTTATCCTTGTAGCTGCTTTCCAGAATGAGTATTCATTATCCTCTCCTGCTATTAACTCACTTGGAAACCTATTTATAGATTCGTTCTTTATTGATCGAATGAGTTTTTCAACTCATTACTAAGTTTGTTGTCATTTAATTTATTATCAGGATATATGGTTTGTTGCCATTTTCTACAGGCTTTCCTTTTTTCCATTATTAACTCTCTCACTTCCATGGGATAATTTATTGCACGATTTTTGTTCCCATTGCTATGAAGTCTCCTCAGCTACCTGCTGTATATCGACAATACATTGTTCAACCTCACTATCAATTTGTGTCTTTGTATCAAGTTGAATCTATAAATCCACAAATTGGTCCAGTTTACCTCTGAATATGTCCCAATTTGTCCATTTATTGGTCAGAGTAGGCAATACCGGCTTCTGAATTATTGTTTCTCCCAATGTGAGAATCTCTGATGAGTGATCGGAAGAAAGGTCCTTATTACTCTTCACATTCACATATTTACTGTTAATACCATTAACAACGAAGAATTCTATCAGATGTGGGACTTTAGTTAGTTCAGTCGCCCAGTATGTCGTTGAGCCCATGGACATGAAACTACACTTAGTCTCTCTTCCTGCTTGGTAAAGTTCCTTCCTTTTGAAGTCACCACTCTGAAACCCCAGAACATATGTTTGGCATTAAAATCACCATCAATGATAAAGTAATTTCCTAGGTTCTTAAAAAGATTTAGATAGTCTTCCTTCTTTGGACAGTGCCTAGGTGGACAATAAATGGCTGACATTTTAATCTCTTTATTGTTAGTATGGATGGTTATTGTTGTTACTTGCATCATTAGTTCTATTATTTTTAGTTCTTCATGGTGGATTATACTCTCTTTAATTTAAACTGCCTACCCTCCTCTTGCTTTCTCCGCCGGATGTGGTGCATCATTTTAATGTAAGATTGCTATGTGAAATGTAATTCTGAAATCAAGCAAATGTTAATTCTTTCATTTTGTAGAAACATTTCTAAATCTAATAAATGGTTAAGCAGACCATTAGTATTCCAAGTAGCAACACACAAAGTATGTTTAATCTATTTGTTAAGTAGGTCTCCCTTAATTTCCTTGGTTAGCATCCTGATTGTCTCATTCTGATCATCAAGTCTCTGTATAACATGTTTTAATGGAATCATTTTCCTTTACTCTTTCATTTTGGACAATTTTCGCATAGGTTTTTGAATTTTGCGTTTCATTACTATCACCATTGTTTGTAAGTGCTTTATCAATTGCCATCAATTTAAATTTAGTTACAACATGGATCTTCTGTCGAGCTAAGGCTTGTCTATTTTTTTTATCCTGATGTTCCTTCGTAACTTGATATCCTCGGTAGCTTGTGGGGTGGTCACCTTCGCAGTTAACACACTTAGCTGACTGACACTTACTTACAGAGCAAACAACTGTTTTCCAATGCATTTGGTGCATATAAATTCTCTTTGACAATAACCCTGAGTATGACCAAAGAGTTGACATCGTTTACATTGTGGAATTAAGTTAGTATTTTTACTTAATGGTTCAATTTTAACAATAATTCCCATAATTCACCTTAAATTAAATATTTTTTTCGGTACTTTCTCCTTTATTGAAGGTGAGCATAAAGATAACATTCCTATTTTATTTGTAATTCTTTCACTTTTTGAATTTTCCTTGATTCTTTCCTATTATGTTTTTTTACCTCCATGATGTTAAATCCTTTTGATTTTAAGCTTTCAATTATATCTTCTTCTTTGCAAGTACTTTCCAGTCCCCTTGCAACAACTCTCATTGGTCTATTCACTTTATCTTATAGTATGCCATTGAATCCACATTTCAGTTAGCTTTGCCGAAAATTTTCTATGTCTCCATCTGGTGCATCTTCCATCCTTCTTTCACCAAATTAGTATACTCCATTTCTTTCTCACTTATTTCTAAAATCAATTCAATTTCTAAAATAATAATGTATAATGTTAAATGTAGGGTTAGTTCGATTATCTTGTATTAGCTATATGATAAATCTTAAGTAGTTAAATTGACACGAGGCGCGTTCTATCGCCTTGGCATTGTAAAATAATAAGCCACGCCCCCTTCAGTTTGTATAAATATGGGGTTCGGCACAACGTTAGGTTCAGTTATATTTTGATTGGTGTAGCTCATGTATCACTGAAGAGGACGACCTTATCGTTGAAACGCGTCTGATACTTAGGCGTATTTTTTGTGAGAATTGTGTTCACATTTGTTTATTATCCTGTCTATTGTCAATTGTGAAATGTTGCAACTTCTGTGACATATATAGGTGGAGGTGCATGTACAATATTTATAAGTTTCGCACCATTCTTAAACTTTTTAGGTTCATTTTCACTTGATTTAATTGGATGGGATTGGGAATCACATTTATTTTTATCAGGAGAACAATTGGGTGATGCACTTACTTTTCTTTCCTTATGTCTGTTGAACTATTTATTATCCAGCCCACTTCCTTGTCTAATTCTTCCTCACCTGTCTCATAATCTATTGATTCCATTCTTTTGTTCTTTTACTAGATTATTTTTGTCAACACTTTTTCATCTAAGACATCTAGCTGAAATTGCATACTTTTTAATGTAGTTTCTAGTTGCTCTCTCATGTTTTTCTCTTTCATCCATGCATTATATAGAATTTGTTCATTCTTACTTCTTGTTTGATTTTCTTCGAATAAGACTTTATATTGTTGTGGCGTCTCTAAAATGATAACGATCTGATGATAACGATTTAGTTTAGGGTAATGAATCTAATAGTTTTGAGCTCTTCTGAAGATGGTAGAATTTCCAGACTAATGTCTAGTTGTCCACCTGGGGTATAATTTCCATAATTTGTTTTTTCCATTGCTTATCCTGGACACCAGGTTGTTTGTTTATTTTTAATCGAGGTTAAATTCCTCTAGCCTTTGTAGAGCCAACTACTAACTACAATGCAGTAGGTTCTCTCTTAACCAACCCAAGAGAAACAAGGTTGACTCTTCCACCAGTCTCGCTGTACCAAAGATCTTCTTCTCTGCTGAACAATCACCATTGAGGACTTCACTGTACCCTGGCAAGGGGCCTTCACAAGGTACTACCAGCTAGGTCAGCTAAACCATGGTTTATTAAAGAAGTGTTACTCCTCTATCACTCCTCTTTCCTCGTCATAGAGAAGACCCCAGGCTTGTGACTAGCATAGCAGAGTTAACCAAATTAATAAATATTATTTTCACTACTGCTCAGACCTGAGAGCCATAAGTCTACTCCATTCAGTATTATTAATACATTATACTCTATATTGCAAGTCTCTCTTCTTGTGGACTTTTTGCATATATTTTTGGAGGTTTTTGACATTTTTTTGGTTTAAAACAAAAATTTTAATAATTAATCAAGCATTATAGTGTACAATAAGATCACCCTTATTAAAACCAGTTATAAAAATCGGATCAGTCGTTGGGTCATTGGACACAATACATCAGAACATCCTTTAATTTCTGTATGGTTTAGAACTTAGATCGTTCTAAATTTGAAGGTTATCAATTTTTTCTAAATAAATATTATATATAAACTTTGAATATAAGTAGAAACAAAAAAAAAATGCTAGTATTATTGCAAATGCTGCATTAAAAAAAAAGTTTTAATTTTTAAGTTAACCCCTACCACACTCTAGTCACCCTCCAAAAAGGGTATTGAAATCTCAACTGTACACAATATTTCTTCTCCTACTTCCAATTGAGATTCTGAAAGTTGAATTTCTTAATTTTTTTTTTTTTTATAAGTATGGTTGGTGGGGTTGGGATGTCTGGTTAACTTTATATTCATAGCCATGCATACATATAATGAAATGTGTTTCAATAACATGTTTAGGTCTAAGGAGTTGCTTAATGGAGATAAAACAATCAAACTGTCACCATCTGCTGAGGAGGTAAATTTATAGATTTGTATATTTGTTAAATAAATTGTATAAAACATTTCTCCAGTATTTTCTTTCCATACAGTTTCTATCTCTTTAATAAATAATAATAATTAATGAATACTTTATTATTATTTTGCAATGATTTTCACTACCCCTACACCCTCTGCTGTAATATCAATGTGTTGTATAATGTCAAGCATAATTCAGTTTTTGGTATTGGTAAGATAGAGAATAAAATTGTAGGTGGTAGAATTTGGTTTTGTAAACATTAATACAATTTTTTAGGTAATTTCCCTTTTAACCCTTAAAGCGCTATGTAAAAATACTATAGTACGCTCATTTACTGTAAAAAAATAAAAATAATATTTTCTCAATGTTTTTTTTTTAGATTTAGGTAGTTTTAGTCAAGTTGACAACAGAAATGTTATAAATTTTCATTTAATAATGATAAACGATGCGTTTATATGTCCATTTACATATTCGTCAAAATCAGGATCGTCTGGATGAGCCATTACAGTGTATATCAAATATACACATTCGATAAGAGTCCCAGAAAAAGACAAAACTAACAAAATATTTATATTTATATACCGCCAAAACTCGACGTACATAAACACTCAACACACTCAACAGACGTCAACAACAAATGCAAGCGAGAGTGAAAACACGAAAACAGCAGACCGTAGTAACCCATTAAAGTTAAAAAAATAATTGTTATTTGAAATTTCAAGGTAATGTAAGGAATTAGTTTTATCTAGATGCGGCCGATGCACCATTTGTTAGGATTTAGTTTTCACTAAGACTTAATTTTGGGTTCAAATGAAATTTGTACCCTTTACTATAAATGAGTGATATTAATATAAAGCGATTAATGGTTAAATAAAATACATATAGCAATCAGTGGTTCAGTTTCTTTATAGTTCTAAGATATACATTATTGATATTTAATCCCCTTTATTGTAAACTATATCAATTAGTCCTAAGATAAAGGAAGCTGAATATTATTGCGAAGTATTCAAAAATTCAAGTGTCCCTACTTTATTTTATTTCTTATTAAATTCATTTAAGTATGTACTGTTGGTTTGCTCACCTCTATTTCTGCAAGTACCAGCTAACGTGATTTTGACCGTAATGCTCCCTAAGCTGATTCTAATTAATTCTGTTCATAGTTCTGACCAATGTTCTTGGTTAATCGACGAGCAGGGCTTCCGGCTATCACTGTTCACTTATGACTGACCTCCTTTTTAGGTCATGGTGGGTTTATATATCTTGCCAGGTCAATTAACTAAGTTAATGAATAGGAACTATTAAAAATATACATAATAAAACTAAGAACACCCTCTAGGGATTTTCCTCAACTTTAACACAATGTCGAGGACGACATTTTTCGGTGTTGTTAGCAATAATTGTTAAGAATAGTTGTTAGGTAAAATTATAAAAACTATGAAATATAATTTTTATTCTAATTCCCAAGATAATAGACAGAAGGCGGCCTATTGTTTTGAAATATATCAAAAAGTATCGCAATAGCTGATTTTAGACAAAATACCTAGTTCATAACCCTGGTATAACAAATCTGTGTTTTAAAATTTGATGAAATAAGCAATTGAATTTTTGCACAGACAATTATTTAAGTATGCTTTCTTTTCCGATTCATATTACATAGCTAGCATAACAATTTGCTGACACATTATTCTATGGACATCTTGGTTAATACAAATAACACATGGCACAAAATATGAGGCACGTTACATTTCAAGAACTAAATGTATATGACACAGTTGAATTTACACAGTATATGACACAGGTTCAGAACAGGAGAAAACACCAATGACAACATACATAATAAAGAGAAAATTTTACCATTAACCTGGCAAGGTATATAAACCCACCATCACCTAAAAAGGAGGTCAATCATAAGTGAACAGTGATTTGCACAAGAATTGAACGATTTTGAGACAGTGCAATACAGCAATACTATTCTTCTCAACTAATTTTTGTGGGGAACATATCCAAGTATCATTGTTACACCTAGTGCTTTTAACAGATAAACTATTTTGCATATATGGCTTAGCGAACACATTGTAGATGGCAGCACCTGTCATGAAATCCAGTTGGATTCCTTTACCATTCAAAAGAATATTATTTTTACTACCCGTTTCCCTATTTATCTCTTTTTTTATGCCACTTTGAACTGTTGGCTTCTAGAATCCTCAATTATCATTAATCGTGGAGGCATACACGAATATTTTTGAATTGAGAAAAGTCATAAGTATAAGTTATAAATACTTTACTAGTCCAATAATATATTCAACTGTTTGTGTGAAATATTTTGTTATGTTTCAGGAGTATGTTAGCCGAGAAAGAGAATATTTTATGTTGGAGGATAAATTCAGGATAACATCTGAAATGGGTGAGTTATATTGAATGTGTTTAATTCAATCCATTGTGTAAGACAAGCCCAGGTTTAGATGATTTATGCGGGATTTTATAGCCAATTTATGTAATTTAGCAATCTTTGAAAAAACAAAGACATCTCCATTCACTCCTGTAACTTTGACCTGATATTTTGTTATAAAATATGATCTTAATCAATTTGTATATCCGAGTTTTTTAGACAGAACATCACTTAAAAAATTTCATAAATGATTAATGATGATTTTGGTACTTAAAATTATGTTATTTATTTTTTAATTTTTACGCAACAAATCAAACTATGTTCATATCAAAGGCATCAAGCTTTAACATTTTAAAAGATAAAGTCAGAGATAAAGTCTAAGTCGGAGTAATGTGGTATTACTGTTTTACCAATATTGTTATTATTGGATTGAAAGTTCTTTAGGAATCAACAATTTTCCACAAAAATCTCTTTATTTTTGGAACACAAATACAAGATGACGTTTCAAGACAAAGTTATCATATGCTCAGCAGCTACATACACATAAACCCTACAGTCCACTTTACAGTAATTTTTGTATGGAAAATTCTGTTTTCGTTCATTTCTTTCTCTACAAATGTCAGATCATAAATTTAATTTTAAAATAAATAATGATTACACAATGTATTTCACCACTAAAACTGGAAGTTTTTCTTTTTGTTTAAGGTGAAAACCTTTCAATCATTATTGCCTTATAAAAAAAAGAGAAAAGAATATAAAATAAAGACCCCTATTCCTCAAATACTGTAAGAGTGAGGATAAAAAAAGAACAAAAGTAGGTCAAGAGAGATCCGATGAATTTTTTTCCCTTGTTTAAAGGCGAAAAACTTTAAGCAAATATAACCTGATAAGAAAGATGAAAGCAAGGGATCTAACCCAAGAATGTATGAAAAAAGTTGTAGATCCATCTAGAAACAAGATGCAATTTTTTGTTTCAATTAAAATTGATATGTATGAGGTTTTATATACCCATTGTGCACCACAATAAAAACTTAATCTCAAAATATTTTGATACTTGCAGTAAGTAAAACACAAAGATTGGATATGCTAAAAAGTGAGTAGTGGTCAATTTAGGAACATAGCAATATCTACAAAGTATGAAATACTGGTAATAAAGAATTTGTGCATAATCTATTTTAATTAAATTTTACTTGTTTATGATAAATAATAAATCACATATAAATTTCACAGTTCAACAATATATTGTGACAGCTGTTTCACACTTAAGCATCTTCAGACAACTATGACATAAAATTTACAAAATCCAACTTATTTTATATTTAATCCCCACTTCCTTAGTATAGATGTTTAGTTCATAGTTGTCTGAAGATGCTTAATTGTGAAACAGCTGTCACAATGTATTGTTGAATTGTTTAATTTATATGTGAGTTATTATTTACCTTAATATGGAATTTCACCAAGTACCGACTGTGGTTACACTTAATATGATTATTTGTTTGCTCTCATTAGTTTGAACGCTCATAATACTTAAAATAATCCCCCTTAACTGGTAGTAAAGGAAAAATATAAGTATTGGTAAATTAGTTCATTTTTGTTGAGTTTTAATATTAAGTTATAATTAATGTTCCTTATTTCAAAATTTTGAATGTAAAATTTGCAATTTTCAGAATTTACAAAAATACCTTGTTCTACATTGGACGAGATAGATAGGGGCTTATCGATGATTTGTCAAACAGAACTAAGTGATAGTGATGACAACATGGACTGGGAACAGCAGGGGATGTTTTATGAAAGTATTGAAGAAACAGAAGATGAAGAAGATGAGTTAGATATATTTCCATTTAGACTGCTTCATCAAGAAATGGTTTGTCAAGAAGATGATGAGGTCAGTGAAAAGAGGCAGTTACAAACATCAAACAATATTATAAATAAATTGAAAAACCAAACTCATGGTCGTGATTTTAGCTGTCATTTTTGTGGTAAAATATTTTTATCAACTAAATCTTTAAATAGGCATAAGCAATTGCATACACGTAAAAAAACCTTTAAGTGCACAATTTGTACATACATGTGTGCAAAATCTGGGCGCTTAAAAAAGCATATGAGAATTCATACAGGAGAAAAACCTTATAAATGTGATATTTGTACGTACCGTTGTTCTGAATCTAGTAGCTTGAAAAGACATACTCGAATACATACTGGTGAGAAACCCTATAAATGCAATCTTTGTGATTATTGTTCTTCAGATTCTGGTCAACTTAAATCACACATGTATAGTCATACAGGTACAAAACCCTATAACTGCAGCCTTTGTGATTATGCTTGCACCAAAGCGGGTCATCTCAGAGCTCATATGCGAGTACATACTGGAGAAAAACCGTACAGATGCTTAGTGTGCAGTTTTAGTTGTTCTGAATCTGGTAGCCTTAAGAGACACATGCGATTACATTCAATAAATAGTATATACAATTGTGATGTTTGCAATTATACCTGTTCAGATACAGCACATCTTCAGTTACATTTCAGAATGCATGGTGGTATCAAACCTTATATTTGTAAAATCTGTAATTACTATTGTTCACAGCGTGGTAGTTTCAAAAGGCACATGAAAATGCATTCAGATGAAAAACCTTACAGTTGTACTCTTTGTGACTATTCGTGTTCTGAATCAGAAAATTTAAAATTACATATGCTCATACATTCCGGTAAAACGCCATTTACCTGCAATGTTTGTCCATATACTTGTGCAGTATCTGGAAATTTAAAGAGACATATGCGAGTTCATACTGGTGAAAAGCCATATAGTTGTATAGTTTGTTATAATAGTTTTTCAGATTCAGGAAATTTACGTAAACATATGCAAATTCATACCAGAGATGTTAGTTCTAGTTCAAATGTTTGTGATGAACTTTTTTCAACAGTAAATCAACATTTAAAACTATTGAGTCCAGAAATAGATCCATGTGAAGTAAATTAGATGTGATTTATTAATATATTACTTTATTTTTAACTAGACCTATTTATTTTAGGAAAAAAAGAGTAAACACTGGTGTGATAGATGCCATGGTTAGTTGGTGAATTAACTTTGGTATAAATGATATATAACTTATTTATCTTTATTCATTCTAGTCATTAATCAATATATTAATTATCTGTCTTTTCTCTTAAATTTTGTGTCATTTATATACAATAACATTTTTTGTATAAACATTAAAAAAAAATTTTTTTTTAGTAAATCAATATTTTAATTTTGATACTTTTACTTTATCATATTATGTAATATTGTATAACCCTTACTTTTATAAGGGTTAAACTTACATATACGACATTGATCATTATTATTTTAAACTATTGGAATTTTAGGCATTGGCCCATCAACACATTTTATAAAAATCACATTTCACACCACACGAACACATAAGTCACTCCGTTTGGCGATCGTTGAAGTTGTTTTCATGTAACTACACCATCAACATATGCAGATATGAGTGTGCACTTCAGGCTGGCGATTTGACAGGCGAGTTTATGTAGTATAGAGAAAGTTACATAATGGGTCAAATTATAGATGTTAAGTGAGATGTTTTGCAGATATATCTGTTTTGAAATATCCAGATTTCAAAAAAGTTTTTTTTAAAAATAATTTCTGTCGTATTTGCAGTGATTTAGACCCCAAACAAGTGAACTGATATTAATAAAATTTTGTGTGAAAGCATATTTTGCCATTATCTCAGGAGGGTTTTTTTCTTTTCTATAACACTCAGAATTGGGTGAAATTGCTATAAGAAGAAAAAAATACAAAATTACAATTTTTTCAAAATAGGTTCTAACGATGATAAAATATTATGCTCAAGTGTAGCCTCTAAGGAGTTATACAAAATGAAGGGCTCACCGATTTTTTTCAAATTATAGTGAAATGTGAAGATTAACAATCGAAAGCCGTGGGCGAAGTTGCAAGTAAAAAAAATATTATGGTTCAGAAATAATTGGCAAAACAATTAACCTAAATTTCCATCATTTTACACTGGTTGATATTATAAGCTAAACAAGTTTAGGCCCTTATTTAAATATATGAATATTTGTTCAAAGTTGAAGTCCAAGGTTCATTTTCACATTTTTGTTTGACAACTACCAAACTGACATTTTTGGTGATGGTTAGTTTTAGTTTTTTTTTTTTTTAGTTTTGGGAATGGGCAAGTAAGAAATTTTATGCCATGATTTTGCTCCATTTATTTTCATTGAGTTTGCATTTTCCCATTTAACTTAAAACTGAATATTGTGAAATATATTTGTCTTACAAATTCTTTACAAAATCCTTCAATTTTATTGTGTAAACACCTCACACTTGCATAAGTGTTTCACCATCTGTTCTATAGGAGTAATCATTATATAAACCCCATTGTATTTAGATAGTATTTTTATAGGCAATATCCAGTTAGCAAACCTATTTATCTCGGTAAGAACTGCCTGCTTAGAGATTATATTGCTTTATAGTTGAGAAATCTCTTTGCTTGTTTATATCTTGCATTTCTTCTCTCAGTGGAGATCACATTTAATTACAACTCAACTAAATTCCTAAGATTTTATTTCATTTCATTTATTATCTTTTATTGTTGACAAACATTGTTTTTTAAAATATGGTATGCGCCAAAATAAACAGTACTGAAACTGAATCAGCTGTAGCTGCATTTTCGATTAGTTTTTGATTGTTGCCACGTCTTCGTGATTAATATTTCTTTCTTATTTGAAATTAGTTTTTGCTGGCATGGTGCTAACTAGTGCAGAGAAAGCTTTTATCGTAGAGCATTATTTTCGTTCGTACGGAATTGGACGTGCGGGTGGGCCAAGTTTGTCACACACTGCATTACGTTTATAGGAACATTTTCACAAAAACCCACCTAATAATGCTGTGATTATTAGTGTTGTTCAAAAATTTTGAAGAACAGGTAGTGTTTTGCCTCAGCGGAACGGCTATTCAGGCCGCCCAACTACTGTCTGTACAAATGAAAACCACGGAAGAGGGTTGCAGCAAGTGTTTCAATCACTAAAAGAATCCTAAACTGAACATCTTTGAAAATGAATATAAGTAATACGTCATTGAGAAGAATGTTTAAATACATTAGTGGTTTTCCCTACAAGATACAAACTGGGTAACTTTTGAACTGTATAAACAAAACAGTCAAGAGTTCATTACTGCGCTTCAATGTTAGCAATGTGCTATGGAGAACCTGAGTGTCTGAGTGATGTATGGTTTTCAGATGAATGTCATGTGCACCTTAATGGTTTCATAAATAAGCAAACAACACGTTTTCTTGGGTTTGAACGTCCTGACAGTATTGTAGAGAGGCAATAGCATAGTAAATGTGTAACCATTTGGTGCGTTGTGTCAGGGAGAGGTATAATTGGTCCATACTTTGTTGAAGACAATAATGAAAATCCTCTTACTGTAAATCAGAACCGATTTAGGGTCATTCTTGATCGTTTTATAAGAGAGCTCAGGAGATTTTGTTGTGTCCAAAACCTGTTTTTTCGTTCACAATGGTTCCAGCAAGATGTCGCAACCAGCCACACTGCCTAAACCAACATTGCTTTTCTTCAAGAGACTTTTGGCAACCGCCTTATCTCCTTTAGAACAAACTTTCTTTACCCAGCCCACTCCCCCAATCTTACACCACATTACGTGTGGGGAATGTTGAAGGAGAAGATTTTCCGTGAAGACCCACCAGCTACCATCGTCCAACTCCAGGAATAAATAACAATTTGTATAAGCAGCATGAAACAACCTAACTTCACCAAAATGATGCAAAACCTTCAAAAACTGTACGAGTATTGCCTAAAACTGAACGGAGGTCATATTGAACATGTTATTACCCGAGTCTAACGGATTTTGCTTCCTTTTACTTGTATATGTTGGTAAAACTATGTAAATAAAATCTTACAATTTCAGTACTGTTTATTTTGGCGTATACTGTAATTAAAACGCAGACAATATATAACTACACACAGTAAAACAAATACCAACATAACAAATTTTAGTGGAATAAAAATAAATAATACCAATTAGACTTCAAATATAATTATAATAACAAAGCAACGTTTATTGGACAGAGTGAGAGGAATTGTCCTCTGTCACAATGTTCACAAACACAATTTACCACTGAATACACACTTTCCAACAACAAATGTTTCAATTATCTTCTTTTATTTAAGCTACCTATATTTTTTATAGTTTTTGAAGTCCATTATATAGAGTAATTTCAGCCTGGCCAGGAAACCTTTTATAAATGTTCAATTTATGTTGGTGGATGACTTTTCAACCGCCCAAAAAAAGACTCTGGACCATAAAGGGGTTGTTTTGTAGGAGGCAAGATAAGAGTCTTAGATATATACTCTATATCTTTAAGCCATTCGTTATACCAAATGTAGTTTCCTTCATCTATTTCTGTTTCTTTATCTTTTAACTCATGCCGTTCCGACAAAATGACCTTAATTAGTGTTCAAAATTAAGTGTCTTACTTATCATGTCAGACACCATTTAATGTCAACCTGAGTTTCTTTCAATATTGCCAGCGTCCGATCAGATCTCCAAGTACTATCCAACTGAGATCGCTAAAGAAGTTTCTGACCCAGAATCAGTTGTCAGATACTTCACTTCCCTAAAAAAAATTATTTCACACTCTTCTCCCAACACTTGGAGCCATTAAATTCAGATCTCTTCTTATGATTAAGGTAACAACCACTATTTTCCAGGTTCACACTTAATCCTTCCTTTCAGCATCAGGTCCATATTCATAACAGTTAAGATTTCCTTTTGTTGTATTAGCTCTGATATGATCAATTCATGTTTACTACATACCATTATGATCAGATCGTCTGTGTATACCCAAATGACTTGTAGCCATTTTTTTGACTACAAGGAAATCAGTAACTAAAGCTTAAAAGAAGGGGAGTCAAAACTCCTCCCCTTAGGAGTAAAATCTAATACTCTTTAATTTTAATAACTCCTCTAATGAATCAGTATGGAAGAAATCCATCTGAACTTCATTGATTCTAGACGTTTTGAGATAGCTACTTCCTCTATACTACCATCCAAAAACATTACAAGTCATTTTTTAATTTCCCAGTAAATGGTGCCATATTTTTTTCTTGTCCTTTTATACATGTACCAACAGCAGGTAAATCAATATAGTGTTACCTAAAATTAAAAAATAAGTTTTACAAAATTTAAAAAATCTATTAAATGTGAACTATGCATGTACCAAAAGCAGGTAAAAATAATACTATTTTTAAGTTTTACAAAATTAAAAAAATTATAACTAACCACTCTTTCTCCATACGTCACTTCATCTTGTCTCAATTCCTTCCTACAATAAATATTTATGTTATATATGTATCCTGTTTTTGAATCACACCTGAGCCACATTTTTATTCCTTTTTTATGGGGTTCATGAATATATATTGTTTTAGATCCCATTGAACTTAAGTCATACACTCATTTATACTCTGAAACGTGAACTCAGAGCATGGCGTTGGAAAAGTCTTTTTGAAACAAGATAATACTTCTTCCATGTAATATATTTTTGATGCGTCTTCTGGCTTATCAGGTTTATTAAGGATATTACTTTGAGAGTAATAACTGGCACATATTTCTGGAAATTGTAGACTTTATGGCATCATATCCTAAAGATTTATGGATAGACCACTAATTTCAAAAACCTGTAAACTTGTAACTAACACTACTCTTAGTAAGAGCATAATATTGGAAGTGTTTGTTTTGTCTTGTAACATCGTTCATACACTGAGAAATAAACATTAATAAACTTTTTGGAAAAACTTTTAGAAATGAATGAAGTTCAGATGAAGCGCTGTTTAGGTTGGCTAGAACAATAGTATCTTCTCTTGTATGAATTTTTGTACGAAATCCAGTTACATAGATTAGGAATGATAACGTTAATACTAATGACTATGTTCATCAAATCACTGAATGTATGATTGTTTGTATTATTAAGTCCAGCTAGGTGACTATGTATTATTAGGTGTGCATATTATAGCTTAATATTATGACATTGTAAGATTGAAGAATCGTGTCTATTATCACAATGGTATATGTTGTTTGTAACAATAGAACATATTTTCAATGTATAGCCACCTGACACACACACACACACACACACACACATATATATATATATATATAGCCACCTGACCAGACCTAATAAAGTAATTAGTATTACTTTACCACCTTACCAAACCTTGCCTATGTGACTACATATATACCACCTGACCAGACCTCGCTAATGTAATTTACGTCCCATTGCATAACTTACGCAACTTGGACGCTACTCACCGTGAATTCAATTTCATACTGTAATATATCTTATTTTGTAATAAACAAAGGCATTTTGTGACTTTAAAAGTAGGGCTAGTCAGGTAGCATATATATCGACCTAGACCTCGCCTATCTCATTTACATCCTATTGTGTAACTTACGCAAATTAGATGCTACTAACTTTGAAGTCGATTTCATACATTAATATAGTCTATTTTCTAAAAAACAAATGAATTTTGTGACTTAAAAAGTGTCTTACAAAATTAAAAAGTGATCTGATTGTTTGAAAATACGGTAGTGATAACACATACACTAACTTGACTAATGTAGTATTAGGATTGGCCCTCTAAACTGCCTGGGTTCTTATTTTCAATTAAATATCAGATCAGTGGTTCAGTATTTTTATTAAATCTTATCTTTGGTATTAAACTTATATCCATTTATTTGCCTGATACTTTACTACTATACTTTACTACAAGACTTTAATACAATAATTTAAATACAAAACTTTAATACAATAACAGGAATTTAATTAAACAATAAAACAAAACCATATTATTTATTCAAAGCCCAGAAGTATTCCAACTATTATTATATATTAAATGAAAGAAATTATAAATGTTTTTATTGGTGACTTTATGTATAGAAATGCTTGCTTACAGTTTGCTGCGTAGCTTTCCTGGTCCATCTTCCACCACGGCTAGCAACACAGCCGTGTATCTTCCAAGCTCCAAAAAGACAAGAGAGCGCTCTAAATCCTGCTGATTGCTTATATACCTTTTGTTGTCTTGGTAACCTAGTTGAGTTTGCAAGTCAAGCATTTCAACATTTTTTTACTTGTTTCACAATAGTTGGGTCATTCTGAGCTTTGTGAAAATGATTTCTTCCTAATATAACCTAATATTAACCTAATATTTACTTCTTCCTAACAGTAGTTATACATATTAACGTTGGGTTTTGTTATCAGACCTTAAGCTAACAACAGCTGTATACCCTATATGTTATTTAACAGTGAAGAAATGCATTTTGGGACTTGAAACATTTCTTCTGACAAATAATATGATCGATCCTTTGATTACAAGGTAAATACTTTACGTTTTCATAATTTTTTATAGAAAAATCAGAGGTCAAGGTACAATTGATTATAAACACCAAGTTTGATGTGGTAATCATATGATTATTGTGAAGAACTCTTACGATCAGTAGTGTTGGCTATGGATTGCATTTCCATTAGTGCTGTGTCCGTTAACAGCTAACCGTCAACGTTGATCATCCTCAACGCTCAACGCAGTTGACAAAGAAGTGCATTAACTGCTAACGTTGATCAATTGCTTAGTGCTTGCAGGTGACACATCAGGGGTTGCTTGTTAGCGCCAGCGGCCCAACTCGATACATGTGGTGTAAATAACTTTAGTTTTAGTTGATATTTTTTACTACCAACTGTACCAACCATCTATTGATAAAAATATTTTTCATATTTAAATGTATGGGTTTTTTGCTATCCTTTGAAACAATCATATACTAAACTTATTGTTTAGTATATTTTAAACTTATTGTTGAAACAGAAATATTACAATATAGTTTATGGTAGTAAATAGTAATACAAAATAACTCCAAAACTTATTCCTCTGTAAATAATCAGTTATTATAATCAATTATTACAATAATTCCAATGCGTGATAAAATAGGCGATTCCAAGAAACAGGCGACAGTCGATTGATGATTAGAGCCTTCTCACTTCTCAGTGAACACGTGCACACTGAACAAAGATGCTTGGTCTTCTGTTCTGTCTGGCAGGTTTACGTTAGCAGTTTTTTTCAACAGTTAATCACGCTCAACGTTAAATGGTGTTGTTAGCGTTAATGCCCACCACTAATTTCAATTAAATTAACTCTTTGTGTCCTAGGACGACAATCTATCATCACCAATGTTTATGTAGGGCGAAAAAACCCAGCCGACAATCTATCGTTGACGGAATTTTTAAAAATTTTCTATTCATAAAAAACACTTATCATATATAAACTGGGCATTTTTCTGTACCTATCATTATAATTAAACAATGTACAGCTTTATTCCTCTTTTAGTAATAGTTAATTACTTATTTATTGGACTTTAATAAATGTTAGTTAACACTTGAAGTTCAGCTGATATGTACTACACAGTTTACGAGTTTAGGTGGTAGTTGTTGTTTTCGTAGGTGACTATGCGTTGTTTTTAACATAGTTTTTTACGTATTGATTATTCATTGTGTTGTATGTGTTTATTTTTTGATAATTAAGTTCTTTAGAGATCATTTATCTTTATATTATTATTTTTAATTTGTTGTAATATTTTATAACATAAAATGGTTAATGATTGTATGAGGCTAAACGAAATTGACAAATATATTTATGATTCAGATTCTTCCTTAGCTTCTTAACATGCAGTTGATTTATTTATGATGACAGTGATGCTGACCCAACATATTGCAACATAGGGATTTAAAAAAAATCTTAACACTGAGAGAGACCTAAACCCTTACACCAATGAATCTAACCTATACAGTGCAAAACTATACAAGATATTATTTATTTGTGCCCTTAGTTTGCATTATAATAATTTTAAAAAAAAACTTTTTTTTATATAAAAAAACAACATAACAAATATAATAAAAATATTTCCCAAGGCTGCATATAACAAAAAAAATCTCAAACTTAAAAAAAACATTGAAAAATAAACTTTTTTTTCCAAATTTGTATATAAACAACTATAAAAAAATAAAATGGTACCAACCAACATAATAAAAATTGTAGAATTGTAATTTTGACAGCTCAAACTTCAATATATCTTATGTGAAAGATGTTTTATGAACCTCTACAGTAATGCTGTTTATAGGCCTGGGCATTTTCAACAGACCCATTACATGTGTCATGTTTTCCAACATAATATATTATTGTGTGGGACTCAAGGGGTTAAAAAACTTCAAAGAATCAGCCTCCTCATCTGCACTTGAAGGTTGATAGTCCGGATCAATATCTTCATCATCCTTACATGATAATTCTGATGTTGGTATATCCATAACTTCACCTATTACAAAATAATCTAAATTGTTACTCATTTTTCTAAATGTCCAGTGAGACACAGGTGTCCTGGTATCCAGCCCCAGTGAGTTATATATGTCCCAGAGATAAAACAAGCTTTAACAAACTACTAAACCAAATTAATACTACTTATACTTAAAATAAATACATAATAGACATATTTATACTTTAACAGAAACATTGATAACCAAAAACAAATGAAATCAGTGTCCATCAACTAAAGCATCAAACAAGGTCAACTTCAGACCAGAATAACTTAGCTGTGTGAGACAAACCGAGAAAGTGTTGCTACCCTAAACGTATAGGGACTAAATATTTCCCTACTAGATATAAAATAAAGTAACTATTTATTTGAAAATTCCACAGAGATATTTTTGAAATCTCATCTGATCATATTTGTCGCATTGGGACTGAAAGGATTAAGAAAGATATTATTCTACTAGTTCCAATGTCAACTATTATTCTATTAGTTGGACATACTAATTGGCGCCTTAAAAGTGTCTGTAAGTGATACCTCAAAAACCTAGCAGTGGTATTTTGACACCTACACAAGATTCACATCACGTAGTACAAACTGTAAAAAAAAAGCATAGAAAATGGTGGCTGTATTAATGAAAGTGGTGTCAACTTTGTGAGGACTCATATCAAGCAAGAACATGACTCTAAGTACTGTGGATTGTTGAATTCAGCAATTGAGATTTGGTCCCTTGATGGCGCGTTCCAAGATGTTACCGAACAACCCGTTCGATTTTCTGACGAAATCTCTCAATAATAAGTTGTCCAAGTCTGGGTTTAAATCTGAAATTTTGGTCAAAGATGTTAGTCTCAAGAAATTCCTTAGTCGGTATGTCGTTGATTGGGCGCAGATTTTTTACTATGGCCGAAACCGAAGGCGGCAACGACTGAGGTCTTAAATTTGGTTCTTTTTCATGATTATATATAGCATCACTAAAACCCGATACCAGCTCCTGAACTTATGGGTGGAAGCTGGCCAGCAATAACTGTTTCTGGTTGGGTAGTCACTGGTGTTGGATTGGCAGACGTGTAAGAATCGGCAAAGAAATCTAATTCTTGCTGAATTAGGCTTCGGTTGAGGTTGACAGTGTCAGCGGGGTTGACATTCCAAAATGTCAATTGTTGCCTGCTTAGGTTTAAGCTTGCAAATCCACTTTCTGTGTGGGGGGAAATTAGATAAGGAAAAGGGGAATGGGACTGGATAATCTCCATCCCGAAATGTGACCTTGACCTTGGTTACCATTATGAAAAATATTATATAAAAAAAGAACATATAAAAGGAAGTTTACCCAAAAACTAACTTCTTAAGTAGGTAATGAGATAATCACTACAACAATATAGACGCAGGTGGGTCGTTGATTGTCACCAGGGTCAAAAACTGTCCACATTCAATACAAATAGTAAAACGTATTGTGATAAATTGTTTGAATTTTCGTTTAATTATAATATAGATTAGGGTTTAGTTGGTTGTTATTTATTTTGGTTTGATTTAGTATTCAAAATTTAGTATTGAAGTATTCAAAATGGTTGGATAATATTTAATTAAGTATTTTTATGAATACTAGGTTTTCTCCTATATTCATTTTCTACGGGATCAAATAAAATAACAAATTCAGTGGTTCAGGTTATTAATATTAATTTATACTTTATTCCCTTATGGAAGTTACAATTACTTTAGGTCTTTAAATAATTCTGTCAGATTGACATATTGTATCCCTATCTAATATTTAATCCTACAAATTACAATGTAAAACGTAATCTGTCCTAATTAGACCTTTAAACTTTCAATCTAGAGCAAATTATTGAATTTAACAACTCTTGTTTTCCAACGACATGAATCTGCTCACCTTTTCAATATAAGGCCGTGAATCTCTCTATAAACTGTCAGTGAGTCTCTTTCACAAGTATGTTCCTGGGCCATGTCTCTCTGCTGACTAGCAGCGTCTCCCTCGTCCTTGCCGATGTCTCAGATGTCAATCGTCCTCTTTCTAGGTCACTAGCAGTTTATATAGAGCTTCACTATCCATGTCATGCTAATGACCTGCAAGCTAAGCAGTTGCGACACTTTTTTAATTATTTCCTAATAACTACCACACTTCTGATTTTGAAAATTTAACTGGTGCTAACATTTGACTATTTATTGTTAATAAAATATTTTCTAAACGTATAATAAATATTTTCGTATCAAAAATCATATCAGTATCGTGTAGTATTTAATTCGTTAATTAAAAATTTCATAAGATTGGTAAGTCATTAGTTAAGAAATTCAGTTTTGTAATAATGTAAAAATTATCCTGAAAAATAAAAATAAAAAGTATATAATAACAACGGAAAAGTAATAATAATAATGGTATCTAGTCATATAAGATAAGAAGGTTACCTCTTAATTTACTTCGTAGTGGGAATAATCGTAATAATTTGGTGGGGAGGCTGTTAGAGAACAATAATAGTAGATAACAGATGTTATAATAATAATAATTTAACATGTAAATTTTGACGACAATTGTCTAGATTAATAATAATGATGTTGTTAACAAAAAAAGAGTAAATAAGGAATTTCATCAAAAACATTTCTACGGTTAGTTCAAAAAAATATTTGACTTAATATGTTGGTTAATTTCAGTGTCGAAACTTAAATGATCATTACGTATGAGGGGTGATAATAATAAAAATAATAATAATAATAATGAATTAATAATATAATAAACAATGAGTTAAAATTTTTTTTCATAATTTAGTGAATTTAACTACAGAAAATAAGTATTATCTTTGTCGTAGGTACTGTAATAAATCTTAAAGATTTGTTTAGTGGCAGTCAAACAAGTTGAATTAATGGCTTGAGCAAGGTACGCAAGAGATAAGGCCTATTCTGGTATCCTGCATTCTACAAACAGACAAAACAGCTGATATGTGTCTTATTTAGCTAGAGGCTGTAATGCGAGGCTAAATATTCTTGCTTTGCAGGTTTATCCAAACTGTAATAGGCTAGGGCCTGTGGTGCAAGGCTATTTTACCACAAAGGAACAATCATTCACAATAAATTGAACTTAATAAATTTTAGGTTACAAACTATGAATACAGTAAGATGGTATATTTTACTCACCCAACTGTAGATCACATTACACTAAAATACTTACTAAAATTGATGGTTGGGAGGGGGGGGGGGATACAAATTTACTAATGATCGAGAAGAGAAAAAAATATATGTGACAGACTACGTGGACATGGTGACACAAAGGAATATTTGTGATGTTAATTACAAGACGGGGGGGGGGGGATTTAAGAATAATTCATATAATTAAACTAGTGATAGATTGGTGCATTGTTAACCCATATATGCCCAAATTAACTTTTTGTCACCAATTTTGTTGGTATTTATAAATGTTTATTATAGGCCTACTTACATCTCTTAACCATTTATAGCACAAATCTTTTATTTTTCCTACTGGTTTTTGGAAAAACAAGTGCCCCATTTTTGGGACATTGGGCACGGGAGGGTACAGGTCATGTATATAGAAAAAAATCATAACTAGCCCAACAAAGTTATCTTTATTAAAATGAAAATGGTACAAAATTATTATACATAAGCTTGAATTTACATTTATCTCTACATGTGGGAATCCTCAAAACAGTTTGCGTGTTATCCAACGTTACATTTTTTGCATTTTGTTGTTGTGTTTTTGTGGCAATGGCCACATCTCACCTGTGTTTCACTGGATACAATGATGTGATATTTATCACCAAGCCTCATGCCTCTTTTCTTCACCTGTTTAGGAATTCGCCTAATAGATGTACGTTGATTTGAGTAACTGATCATATAGTTTTGAACAATGTATCTTATAAAATTTAGAAAGTCCAAAGATCCCTTTACTCGTCCAGTAGGTGTTAATTGATAAAGTTTAAAGGCATTGTTTAGACTGCACTGTCAGCATACCACGGCGTTTGTTTTGTATAGCCCGTCTTAAGTTTTTTAATGTTTCACGGTACACGTCCTTATTAATGGTTGTCCCTCGTTCCATAAATTCTACCAGCAACACCCTTTTAGCATCCCAAAACACAGTTGTCATCAGCTTCCTGCCGGGAAAAATCTTGCCGGGTTTTTTTGGTTTGTTCGGTGTTCTTGAATGGGCCTACATCTTTGATTGTTCCTTTGTCTCAGGATTCATGTACTTAATCCAGGTTTCATCACCGGTTACAATTCTGTTTAACAATGGTTCTCCTTCTTCCTCATAACATGTGAGAAAATCCATTGCAGAGGCCATTCTTTGAGTTTTGTGGTGCTCGGTAAGAATTTTGGGTACCCATCGGGCACAGAACTTCCGGTAACCTAACCTCTCAGTCACTACCTCGTACAACACAGTCCTCGAAATCTGTGGAAATTCATCCGACAGCTCCGAAATTGTGGAACGACGATTTTCACGAACTTTTCCATCAATTTTTTGAACAAGTTCATCGGTGACTAATGATGGCCTATCACTCCTCTCTTCATCATGAATGTTTTCTCGTCCACTTTTAAACAAACGAACCCATTCACGCACAACTCCTTCACTCATAACATTTGGTCCATACACGGCACAAAGTTCTCTATGAATAGCTGCTGCCGAATATTGTTTTGCCGTAAAAAACCTTATAACAGCTTGCACTTCACATTTGGCAAGGTTTTTAATTGCAGCGCACATTTCCAGACGCTATAAAAACCAAACTAGCGCTTGTACGACCTTCACTCGACCACGGCTTGAAGCCGACTGGCTGCCGCCTTTGTCAGTGCAATGTTGGCACCGTTACCCCCACTCCTTCCTACTCAGTGGCCAATCGGAGGTTACTTTCCATACGGCCCTTGTATTTACAAAATTTTTATCCGTTTAACGGAATTTTGAGTATGTGGGAAAAAAAGGAAAATTTGGCCATGCTGTGCAAGTACTTTTGATAAAAAATTTAAGGCAAAAAAAAAGTGTTTGGCCAGCCAGATGAAACACAATAACTTCAATACAAAACATATGCATGGAGCAACCCAAAAAGCGGAAAACTCACCATGTTTTCTGCTACCATTTGCAATGCAGTAGTAGGGGATTGGACTGGTATGAGGATCTTTTAGTTACACAGGTATTTTTTGGCACTCTCACACAGTCAACAAACCAATCCTAAAATGGATACGGACAACTCACACCTGGATAGCCATTTTATGGAGAATCTAATTAACCTCTACTACATTGAAACTAATTTAGAATATTATATATACATTAATTAAACATTAGTAAACAAACACTAAAAGGGGTAACTGACCGAATGTGACCGGCAATAAACATAACCAAAATCCCGGAGTGCGAGCAATAACCCCTTGGTCCTTTTGACCCATCCCAAAACGTACTTAGCCGATCATTTTTGGGGGAGGTATTATTTTTTATAAAAGTAAATCAGAACAGAAACTTTCACTTGTTGCCACTATAACTTGGTGCTGCATGGTTCCCACTGCGCATCCCTGCTGCGCTTGGAAGGGAGGCAATCTACTATTAGACCCTTGCCTCCTGCGATCATTGAGATAGCAATGTGCAGTGGGTTAAAGGGTAAAGCACCCTAGCAAAACCAGGATTGTGATGCCGTAATCATCACAATCTCTATAGTTAGAATTTGAATTTACATCTTATTAAATTTTCACTCAGTGGAAATTCGTCATTGCCAATAACTTGATCAGTCGATTTCACTATGCAAACAGCCAAAGCTCGCCATTTCAGAAGAGAAAAACAAACACTAAACACAGAAAATGATACCAGGGTCAATATTTATTTTACTCATGACTAACCACTTATAAAATAAAATGAAATAACAAGCTATCCAACATCTGGAATAAACTATAGCTTGATTAGTGTTGTTATCTCTTCAGAAAAGTAAAAATTAAATCGATGACTGAACCCTTCTGTCATTGTATGGCAAATACTTGAACACATAAGTGGAACACTTCCATCAAAATAGGATAATGGGTTAACTAAATGTATATAACTTGTGTGGTTAAAAATTAGTGTTTTAAAAAATTATTATCTCTTTCCAACAATTGTAAGTAGTTGTTCTAAGGTTTTTTATGTGCTCACTTTCATTTCATTTAAAATACAGTAGAACTTGGATAATTCGAAGCTGAAGGGACCAATGGAAAAATTCAAATTATCCAAAAATTTGAATTATAAAAGTTTTTTTTTCAATATTTAGGTCTCAAAATGCTTGAAATAATGATTAAAGTATATATAAATTTTTTATATATATTATATAAGTTTTATTTACACAAATCAAAAGTTAATGGAGTTATTTTATTATATACAGTACTAATATACATAAGTTTATATATATGTAGATAAAGATATATATAAAGATATGTACATAAGGTATATGTAGATGCTAAGTTAAAGTTTGACAAAGTGGTCTGTCCTTCAATGTACCGCGGAAACTCATGCAATTACCTTTAGTAACACAAAATGTTAATGACTTGTACTGAACGCATGGTTTACTCAAAGACATTGTGATCACTCGCACAAACAATCACTTTTAAAACACAAAAAACTTCGAATTAAAGAGGTTGACTTCGAATTATCCATATAATTTTTACATTGATATCATAGAAATTTCAAGAGACTAACCTAAAACTTTGAATTAATGGCAATTTCGAATTAAAGATGTTTTCGAAATATTCAACTGCTTAGTTTGGTATGATTGTTGTGATTAATTTTTGTGTGTTTGAATAGTTTGCTAAAACATCACTGTATTTTACATTCAATTTTCAAATATTATTTGGATTTCTTAAAAAAAAATTTTAAAAAACCAACAACAATAACTTTAAGTATTTTATAAAAATAATAAAATTTATCTTCTAATTTAGGCATGTTTAATTTATTTAAATGCATTTCATTTTTAATTTATTATACAATTACCTAAGTGAATTTAGAAAATCCTAAAGCTAAATGTTGTTGCTATGTCTGGGGCTACTTTAACATTTCACTTCAATAATAGTGAAGGAGAACCTTATGATATATATTCTGCTTCCTACATTATTGTGTTTTCAAATAAAGATTTTTTAATGATCTTTCGAACAAAACTTATATCTTTCTAATTTATTCTAATACAAAATTGATAGCTAACTGGAGCTGCTTGCTCTGTTTAACAAGTTAATGTAATTATTGAAAAGTGTAATTCTAAGTAATGTTTATATAATAGTAATAGAAATGTTTACCAAATACAAATTTATTGTTACATTGTTACCTTAATTATAATTAGCTTTTAGTTTTTTAAACAGTAGCAAAATAGGCTATATGATAAAATGTTATGTCATTTGGATTACTGTAGTACGTATTGTAAATTAAACTTCCCGATATATATATATATATACAAAAAATTACCAAAGATAGATTAAAATAACACAAAATCAATTTATTTTGTATCATATTATAGTTGTAGTAAAAAAAAAAAAAAAAAAAAAAAAAAATGTATTGAAGTTTATCATAATTTAAGCTACATGTAATTTGTATGTAAATTTTATAAACTTTAATTGTTTGCTATTCTTTCAAAATCAAAATTAAAATGTATAATTATTGTTCATTATTTCTTTGTAACCTAGATTCTGAAATCTTATTTCAGTTTATAGCTCAAAATAATCAGATTCTAATATAATATACTAATCCAGAAGCAATTTTAAGTACAATGTTACCCATAACATTGAAACATAAATTCAATGTTGTACTTAATTTAAATAATGCTAATTACATTTTTTTTTAAGGCTTTTACTCCCCAATAAATGAGCATCACATAATTCTTGACAAGTGTGCATTGTGTAATGAGTTTTATTCATTAAGGATTAACCTGAATTTGTCTTTTAAATAAAATGAAGCAGGCGAGGTAACCTCTGGTAGGGAGGAATAGGCTGTGATTATACATGTATATGCGTGATTTTATCCCTGCCGATGAAAGAATTTGTTGTTGCCAGTTAACCTGTGAGAAAATGTACTGGATTTTCACCGCACATAAGAGTTTCATTTTCTATGAAATGATTGAACAACTGTAGCAGTAGTATTGCCAAATTTTACATCAAGCTAGCCAATACCCAATTTGAAACCATTTAAAATTCAATTAGACAAATTATGGAATGGAATGCAACAACTGTTTCAAAGATGGTCGTACTTTAGTGGAGAGCAACTCTTGCTCTATTAGGTCTTCAACAAGCCGAAATAACATAGTCATATCTCTATACTGTCATATCTCTATCCGAGAACTTGCGAATAAAGTGGAGATAAACACTGGTTCGTTCATTCTATTTTGAATGAGGATTTGACTTTGAAATAGTGGTAATTTATACCGAAGCACAATAATAAAACAGAAGCAACTCTATTTGAAAATCTCACAAGACTTCCTAAACTCTACAAATGGTGACTCTAACTTCCTGAACACCGTCGTTACTGGAAATGAAGTATTGGTGTATAAATACAGTCCAAAAACTAAGGTGTAATCCATTACAGTAAAAACATTCAACATCACCGAAACTAAAGTGATTATTAAACTAAAGTGTTGTTGATATTTTTTGTTTTGCTCCCATGGGATGGTGCTGTATGACAAAACACAATCTCCCACATCTGATTGAGAATTTCTAGGTTAATCACTGTACTCTTGTAGTATGTAAGACTCCCTACTCTTCATACATATCTCTTTTCGGTTTTTGGCTGTTCTCTAAGCTGAAAATGCTGTTGAAAGCGACCCAATTTCTAAGAATTGTAAAATAAGTACTGAGTACACTTCCTCACTCACAAGCTGACTACCAGTGCTTGACACTCTGCAAGGGACAAAAATTCACAAAATATTTTTATGAAAGAATTCACCAGACACCACCTTCTGAACTTCATTTGTTTCCATGAGAAAAATTGAGGTCAAATTCTTTTTGAAGAAACCTTGTATGTTTCGAAACAATTTTCATGCAAGCAGCTCTTTACCCTTGACTGTAATAACTACTCTTTAGTTTAAAATGTCATTTTTGTCATTCACGTGACAACAGACACAAAGTCCTTTAGTTTAGTTTTGTGGTACTGTCATATTGCAAATAAAACCAGCAGTACTAAACTTTTCTAGAGCAGTATAAGACCAGCTATACATAAGTTACTGCCAGGAAATGGCCACTGCAAGTATCAAACATCTATTGTAGATGCTTAATTATTAAGAAAACAAGTTACTTAAAAATTGTATGATGGTTGAACTTTACAGAGAAACATGACTCTGGCAACTGATTATATCAAAAGTCGATTTTTAATTGATTATTAAATAAGAAAATCGCAGCCGTGTATTATCCACAGAAAAATCCTTCGCTGGATGAAGCTTTCAAACAAGAATTAAATTATGTTTCCGATGCATTGAAACTTGAAATATTATTAAATAAAAATTTAATTTTAAACAAAATATTAGTAAACTAATAACTCAGGTGAATTATATTAGTCACTTGAGTGAATCAGTGCTTGACTCACCGGAACAATTGTGTCATGTATTGGAATGGTACAAAACTTCAGTTTCCGATTTCGCATAATGTTTAATATATAAGAGTGGAGATAACTACTATAGAGAAATTAATAGCCAATAGTTAACTGGGGATGGAATGATTCATACACAACAAAGTGTGCCATTTATTTTTATTTTCCAACTTACATTGTGCGTAGTATAGAGAAAGTCAAAACATCAATGTTGTGTTTTTGAGTATATTATCTCTATTTTGAGTGTCTCTGAGTCCAAAAAAGTAGATTTTGAAATGATGTCTGTTATCTGTATAATGGTCTGCATGCCAAATATGAGGACTAATATTTTGGGTGAAACTTAGGTCTTTGTTTTTTAAACTCAAAATCTGGTAGCTATCATAAGAAAAAAACTAAAATTTATATTTTTTCAAAATCAGCTCTAGCGATTTTGATCAATTTTCCTCAAATGTAGCCTTCAAGAACCCAAACAAAATGGTTTGTTTGCCCTCTCTCCAAAAATGTCATTTCATGAGTTTTTGGTAAGAAACAACCAAATCTAGTAAGAGTTTGTTATAAAAGGCAAATTTTTCATAATTGGCTCTACGAATTCGATCAAATTTAACCCTATAAGTAGTCATTAGAAATTATTAAAGTGGTAGGTCTTTTTTGCTCCTTAAATGCTATGTGAAGATTAATAACGCAATTGCATGTGCAAAATCTTAATAGAAGAAAATATGGTTCAGGAATAATTGGAAAAAAACAAAAATGAACCTTAACCACCATTAAAATCTTGATTTTAATAAAATATAATTTTTGTTGAGGACATGTTTATGACAGAAGCGAAGCAAATTTAAGCGTTATTTAATATCTAAATATTTTTTCGATGAGAGTGTCAAATGTTTATTTTTACTGACATTTTGGTTGGTTTTTATTTGGCTTTTGGTGATCAGTGAGTGTGAAAGTTTGTGAAATGTTTTGTACCATTCGTTAATGCAATTCAGTACTAAGTTTTGTTCACAGTAAAAGTACATCATGACAAAATTATAATGTAAAAGTAATATAATTTATATTCATAAAGTTTGTGAAATAAGACTACATAAGAACTTTAAAATGTAAAAATATATAATGTGATTCAAACAGTCTGGAACATCCATTCTGTTATAATATAAGTCTTTCTTTATCTAACTCTTCTTTAGTTGCCCATTTTTCCTCTGTAATAGACCTATATGTTAGCTTCATCCTTATTCACAGTAATCTTAACGTTCATTACGTTATACTTGTAGCATGATAGCTATTTATAATTATTTAACATTACTATTATTTTTTCAATATGGTGGTCAGACAATTAAATGATAACAGATACTGACTATTAATATTTATATTAAGTGTAAACGCAGTCGGTACTTAGTGAAAATCCATATTAAAGTAAATAATAACTCACATGTAAAATTTCACAGATCAACTTATATTGTGACAGCTGTTTCACAATTAAGCATTAGTTGTCTGTTACAATATAAGTTGATATGTGAAATTTTACATGTGAGTTATTATTTACCTTATTAATATTTATATTACATAATCTACATGAAATATTTTGCTCAATAACTCCTTGACCGCTGGTCTTTTTTTCTTCTGCACCACTAAGGTTTCAAATGGAGTTTGATGAAAAATTGATTTTCGTCTCGGCTATATTATCACAAATTTTAAACTTTAATTAAGTAATTTTTTAAAAGCATATTTCACTGCTAAAATATGCAAATTTGGATTATATCAGTCCACATGTTTTAGTTGTTAAATGTTTTATTTTTATAGTGTCTCGCTTTGCTATATTTATAAAAGTTGAATGTTTAATGTTTTAATAGTAGGTAGGCCCTACTTACACTACTTTAGTTAATGAGAAAAATAATATTTCACAGAGTTGAGTTTTAAATAAATGTTGCTTCGATTATTCTTAAGGGTTTTAAAAGAAGTTAATAATGTAGTGTTTACCACGGTGTAACAGTTGTTCTGCAGTACAAACTGTCAGTTTATCATTGTTTTTCTGTTCTTGCAGAGTTTTTACTCATGAAAGGGGAGAGGGGGCTTTGGTACAGACAGCACGGACTGATGGAGATTCAAAAATAAATCTTACCATAGACAATACACTAAATGTACTTTACAAATATTATATATATATATATATATATATATATATATATATATATATTCACCGAACTTTTTGTAAGCCACAGAACACCACAGTACACTAGCATATACAAAAAAATTAATGTATTAAAATTCAACATAAAATATAAATTATGAACATTTTTTTGACTTATGAAGATTTGAACTTTATTTATTTTCAAATAAATTTATTTATTTCCATTATCTCAATCAGACTTGTTGTAAACAGCAGAACAGCGGAGTGTCTGTTGTCATGGAATAGTGCGATTATCTTTATAAGAACTAATGCTACGAAAACCTTTACAATATACAGTAAAATAAAAGTATTTAAATTGAATATTAATTATTTTTAAAAAAATTGAGTTATACAATTTTAATTTGATTTATTTTAATTACCACACCCGGACTTTTTCTAAACAGGGGAGTGCCAGATGTTGGCAGTACCGATGTAGTCCGATCACCTTGATAATAAATAAGGTCGGTGTGATAAAGTCACATGAAGCATGTTACGTGCTTTATAAATTCAATATTCATAATAATGCTGTACATTCTGAAATTATTTATTTTGGTGGGAGAAAAGTTATGAAAAACTACCAAAAATGTTTGGGAAACCCGAAAAAAAAAAGAGAGATTTCAGTAGCCTCCTCCAACGTAGACCTTCAGACAGATGGTTGGGACTATTACCTGACAGACAATATATTCAATCCAATGTCTTTCCAAATCACTCTTTCCTTATGTCATGTGTTAAGAAAGGTGTTTTAAAGTTAGATTATATTATGTTTAGTTATTTAATATTACATAATCGACGATAGAAAAGATGCAAACATTAGATATGGACACTGCATAGCCTTGACTTTTGTATATTAACCGTAATATATTTAAACTCAGTTTTCGTCTAAATTTTTCGTTTCCAACATTTTAAATCTTTTAAATTGTAATTTATAACCTTTTTATACAAAATATGTTCTTCAAATTAACAAGTTAATAGTAATAGAACGTTTTGATTTTTAATTTCAAATTTTCTTTTGAAATTGTACATTCGTTGTACTTGTCAAATGAAAATGTATCTACGAATAAAGTGTATTAAAGTTGAATCTTTCCTCAGTATCTATTTTGGTATTGCATATCGTTGATTCTTTTTATTCCTTGGAGACGTTGGGGTTGTTGAATTATGTCATCATAATATCAGGTTAGAATGTGTATCATTTCTTCCTTGATTATGTTTTGTGTTAGTGACTTTAGGCTATTGACTTTTTCTATAAAATAATCAGTTCAATCTCCCATGTTTGTTATATTTTCCATTTTGTAGTTGTTGTTTTATGTGTGCATGAATTGTGTTGTTCCAATATTTTTCATAAGAGTGAGAAAAATGTGTCTGAATTTGTGATTTGTTCTTGTATCATTTGGTACCATTGTAGAGCAGAATCTTGTTAACTTGTTTCCAAAATGTTAATAATATTCTTTACAAGATTATATGGATCTTATAATAATTTGATCCAAAATGTTGTATAATAATAGGTCTTGTTGTGTAGGTTAACTGTGTTTGAGATAACCGTAATGTTTTTATTATCTTCATGGTGCGTGCATCCAGCTTCAGGTAATACCGACCGCATGGTGTCTCTCATACACATAGCTAGCCAGCCTCCAGTAGGTGGGATCAGTCAGAATTCGTCCAAGAGTGCAATTAGGTTGGAGTCTTCTCCTCAGCTCATCTCTGACATCCGATCTGATGATACAATCAAGGAGGATGTGTTGTAGGGTTTCTTCTTCTATCTGATATACAAGACACAGGGGCGACTCAGCAAGTTGGAAACGAAAAAGATAGGGCTGTGTTACAATATGTCCTGTTCTAGCTCTTGAGGCGAATGTTGACACGGACCTGGGCAAGTTCTTGTAGATGACAGTGTTGTTTGGTTCTTTGAGAAGTCCGTAAAGATGGCGACCCGTTAGTTCATCCCTCCAACCTCCACCCACCTATGTCTTAGGATTCTGTGAGATGCAGCCATGCAGCCTGCAAGAGGTAGTTCTTTAGATGGTATAGGATGCATGTTGGTGGCTGCCTTCGCTATTTCATCAGCTTTCTCATTTCCCTGAAGTCTGCAATGACTCGGTATCCATTGAAAGAAAATCTCCTTGTCCGTGGACAGATTCAGGAGTTCTAAAATCTCCTGGACTCTGTGGTAGTAACTTGAGGGCCTATACTGTTGGAGGAGTTGAATGCGCTTTTGGAGTCGCTGAGTATGCATATCTTTTTACTTTTTACAGTTATGCAATGAGCAACCGCCATGTTGATGGCCAGTAGTTCAGTGTCGGTACTGGAGCTTGAATTCGCTGGGACAAAGAAGGACTCGCCTGAATGTTCCGTAAAGTAACCGGCTCCCGATTTTGATTCTGTGGAGTTCAATGACCCATCAGTGTAAATCCTATAGTGACTCATATCTTGAGTGTATAACTTCAAGGGCGGCAGCTCTTTGCATTTCTATAGGGTCGTTTTTAGATATCAGTCCAGGGAGGTCTAATTCGATCTTTGGTGGTTGAAAGTTCCATAGTGGGATGCAGTTGACAGTAGGGTAGGGCACTGGGATCATGTCCGATGCGTTTATCATCACAGTTGTTGTCCGGTAATTAAAGGAAGACTTGTGATGAGCCTCCTGTGGGTTTGGTCTGAGGGCTGGGGTCTGAGGTCTGAGGGCTGTACTCAAAAGAGCAGTTACTGCTGGCGTTCAGTTCACTGTATTTGATGAATACAGCTATCCAGTGGCAGGACGAGGACCAACCAGCTCATCCTCCCCCCCCCCTAATGTTTTTATGGTGTAGTTTCTGATCTTATCTATGTACAGCTTTAGTGATATTTCCATGAAATTTTGGTAATCGTAATGGAGATGTATTGTTTCCATTGCACGTAACATGAATGTGTTGTATATTTAGGTTAAATGTAGTTTGGAGGTTATGTTTTGGTAGTCGGATATCTCTTTTATTCTTTTTCTATACCTTGTAGTCTTAAATCATGTTGTGAGTTTATGTTATTCTGTAATTCAATGTGTGTACTTAAATTCTTTGTAAGTGACGGTTTTGTGGTCTGTAGCTCTCCCTGTTGTGTAGTTATGAATTTGTTTACGTTTTGATTAATGGTTATTTCAGTGGATTTAATTTTTGTATTACAATTTTTCTCTATATCAATCAATTTATCTTTTATTTTTCATTTCACTGCACTTTTATTTACTAAATAATTGAAATGGCAGGTGTTATGAAATGGGCCATGTAATGGATTTCTTTTTGGTCAGGTCTATTTTGAGTAAGATCAGGGTTTGAAATTGATGGTATGAGCCCTGAGGTGATTTTCATGTCTATTTACATAGCTGAAATTCAATATCATTATACTTATTATTTTAATTATGAAACAAAAACAGAAAATTATAATGAATATAAATTTTGTAAAAATAGTATATATTTTTATCTTGCCTTTCATATTTGAGATATCACCTATAGTATATTAAAGCAGAATTAATTTGTCAACAAGAGCCTTGTATTTTGTTAGTTCAAGTCTTGAAATCGTTGAATTATGCTTAAATTCTTTGAGCCTAGACCAATGGACACCCTGACAACAGTAGGAAGTTGACTTGCCCAACACAAGTCTGTTAGTGCTGAATCATAATCATTAGAATTGTTAGTGATATTTATAAATTCAAAAATCAATATACCTATGTAGGGATGGCTTATATGACAAGGCGTGAAAACTTGTCAATATAATGAAAGCATATAAATAGACAATGAAGTAATAACAACTGAGGCTTAGTGGTAAGTTAAATTTTTTACAGTATTTTAACAGATGTAAAATTCCAATGCTGAAAGTAAGCCTTTCTCCTTTTTTACATACATGGCTGTCAACTGTCTATCTAAGCTCCTGTGGAACAAAGTTCCCTACTATAACTTCTTTTTAATATTTACATGTTCGACCTAACAATAAATTAATGACTCTCTACTCTTGTCTCTTTATACAGTAATTTAGTAACAGTCACTGCATGAAATAGTTAACAACAATAAAGATATGTACAACTGTGATTTCAATATTCAAGGACAGCCTAAAGATGAAGCAAGACATAAATCTAGAGGGAAGAAACTAAAGTATTTGAACCATGGAATATACAACCACAAGTCTCAACTCCTGCTGGTGAATCCCTCCTTCTACTGATGGTTTAGCTCCTGATAGTTCCCACGCTTCGCAGTTGTGTCTACATACTCAAAGTGATGCGTTGGTTCTGGGTGGTTCCATCGACATCTCTGCTCCTGCTGAAACCTTGGCTCCTGGTGGCTCTAACCAAATGGCCCTGCTCTTGATGATGCCTCAGCTTGTGGTGGTTCCTCTGTTGCAACTGTCCCCGCTTCTACTGATAATTTTATTTCCATTAGCGCATCTACTTCTACAAAGGCCACTCGAATTATAAAAGGTAAAAATCGGTAACCCTGGACAAAAGAACCTCCTTCCAGAACACCCAGAACTCTAAGGAATATCCTCCATGTTGATCAATGTCTAAAAGGTAACACTAATTTTGTCTAGACACCTTTTCATTTCTATATGTCTGAGGACATTACAAATAAAATTGTATCTCATACCAATGCTGAAACACTAAATAAATAGGACAACTAAAACATTCTACAATTTTCAGTTTGTTTAACAACCTCTCTTTAGAAATAAAAGTAAGATATAAAAGATATTAGGCATTTTAATTTTCAGTACCGTTCACAAAGCTAATCACTTATATAAAATAAAATGTTTGATACTCCAAAAAGTGGCCTTTTGTATAAAGCAGCTTTTTTTGAGAAGAGATTTCATTTTTTTTATTGATTGTCTAATATTTGATGATAACGTAACCCGCCAAGAGAGAATACAACTACAAAGTTTACATCAATTAGGAAGATTTGATTTCATCTTGTACAGCAAATTACGGAACCAACCCGTTTATAACAATAGATTATAAACTTTTAGCATTTAGCAGGAGATGTCCTTTTAAGATATACATCTCCAAAAATGACACTAAGTATGGGATTAAAATCATTATGATACATCACATGGGTCTAAATATAAGTTAATTGCTAAACCCTTGCAGTCTGATGGGCCACAACGTGGCCCATATTTCTCCACCAGCTGTATAAGTTTAGTAATCAAAATGTCCTCAGGTCTGATGGGCCACACTGGGTCCCCACTTGTGTTTTCCCCTATAAGTCTGATGGGCACCATAGAGGCCCAAACTGATTGTTGTATTTTAATTCCTGTATAGTGCTAAAACTGTGTAGGTAAGATCAGCATAAATAATGTAAACAACTAACCTATCACATCACGGTCCCCTCTGAATAGGCTGATTCTCGTGATGTTGTTTGTTAGCCAAATTATTTGTCCTTTAGTTTCTTAGTGTTTTAGTTATTTGGTTTGCATTTAATATATATATTTTTTTAGTATTTAAAATAAGTCGTAATTATCATTACTTTGACAAATCAGATGAAATAAGAGACACATTGGAAGAGTATGATGGTGCTTAGTCTCAGATCATGAGAGCCTTAATGCATCTAACGTTGGTGAAGAACTTGATGAAGAAATTGTAAATGAAATTGATGGAATGACTTATTGGTGAAATGACTATGAATTGGTAGAAGACGAATTAGAAAATAGTGTTGAAGATAGTGAAGTGCTGGCCAACGATGTGGAAGAAAATCATGAAGAGCATTTTAACACTTTGAAGCCTAACTCTCTAACGCGCTGCTTTCCTACTGTGCCTGGGGGTTTTGGACATGTTTTTAAAAAATTGTGGTATTTGTTATAATTATCATATATAACTTATTATATATCATTTTAAACCTAAAGAAATTACCTTTTTAAATATATATACATGTAAATAGATATTTTACTCACAGTGAACACTCCTTAGTCTTAAAAAAAGGGTGAAATACACACACAAACAAAAATAGCTACACAGCACTTCACTAAACATAATTGGCCTTTGTATGATACAGTTTGAAACATTCAGGTACACAAAGGGGTACTGAAAATTCTGGGTTCACCATAACTCAAAAAGTATTTAGTATTCAAGAAAAACAACAAACAAACATAACGAATCTTGATTACTCAGTCACTAACTTTGAACTAAACAAACGTCTGCTACGTTCCTATAGACGTGTTACGTTGCCTAGCATCAGCTTTATAATATTTATATTTAGTCCATATCAACAGCACAGACTATTCGAAAATCAAAGACATGCAAAGATAAATAACCAATTAGCTAAGCAAAAGTGCCGAAAACCCGATTATATGCCGACATCGCGATCGTATAGACTTATTTAGCAAAGCCCGATGTATACTCGGGCTTCGGCGTCGAGCGCTGTCGCGACTGCCCGACCTATACTCGGGCTTAGGCTTCAAAGTGTTAATGAAAGTGACTGGGAAGAATTTATGTTTTACAAAATTTTCTTACAAAAACATTAATGGCTTTCGCCCACCTCAGGGACCAAAACGAATGTCAGAAGTTGATTTTTTCCAGTTATTTTTTACTGATGTGTTGCTGGAAGAAATGGTGCGTGAAACTAATATGAAAAGATCAAGATGAATACACATTACTAAAAAATTCTATATGGCGGTCTTGGAAGGATCTCACCCTTTTGGAAATGAAAGCCTTTATAGGCGTGTTCATAAATATGGGTATGAACCCCAAACCAGAACTTACTGATTATTTTTCCAGCAACTACATTGACTATTGCCCTTTCTTCAAAGATACTTTTTCTAAAGATATGTTCTTACAAATCTTCTGGAACCTTCACGTGAGCCGACCTCACGATGGACCTGTTGCAGGAACTATGAATTGTTCTGGGAAATTACAGAGGGTTGTACAATATCTAGATACTAAATATAGACAATACATACCAATAAGCAAGGTGTCTAGATGAAAGCACTGTTGGCTTTAAAGGCAGGTTGTTGTTCTAGGTATACAAGTACAAGCTGATCAAATGGGGAATAAAAAAATGTTGTTATCTCCGAATCAGGCACAGGGTACATTTGTAGACTAGAGCCATACATGGAAAAACAAACAATCAGTGCCATAACCAGACCAGACTTAGTTTCAACAAGTAGTATAGTTTTGCATTTAATGGAAAAGCTAGAAGCAGACTTTGGTAATGTTGAAGGCTTACACGTCTTCTCTGACAGATTTTACACAAACCTAGATCTCGCAAAAGCCCTTCATGGAAAAGAAAAAAAAAAGTACAGAAACTGACACTATCATGAGAAACCGCAGTGCAGAAAGGCGGTGTGGTTGAAAATATTGTGAAGCCAACCGTCGTTTGTAAGCACAATGAGTCGATGGGTGGTGTCGACAAGGCTGATCAATACATTTCTTCATACGCTTTCATTCAGAAGTTCATTAAATGGTGGCGTAAGGTGTTTTTTTGGCTGGTAGAAACAGATATTGTCAATGCTTTCATACTGTTCAATTTAGATACACCACAAAGCCAACGAGTAAAGCAACATAAATTTAAAAAGACACTAGTAAAACAACTTGTTGGAACTGTGAAGAATGCCATAAAAAGACACAGGATATTAGGAATTATACAAGAGGAACATAATCTAAATGGACAAAAATTACATTTAATTTATGCACTAGAAAACAAGAGGAGAAAAGATTGTCTAGTATGCAGTGACCGTACAGCAGAAGGGTCCAGAAAAAGGAGCAAGTTTTTTTTTGTAAAACATGTTCAGATAAACCAGGCTTCTGCATATGCACAAGTTTTGAGAAATACCACATTCAAAAAAACCTTAGACCAATTTTGTTTTGAAAGAGTGTATTTTAATTCAAGTGATTTTACCTCTTCTACCACGAATAGAAGAGGTAAAAATAGAATTTTAAGTCACCTCTTCTAAAACCCATCCGTAACATAGTTCATTAACCTTTATCTACCTGCTAGGTCATCCCCCTACCTTTCCCGATTTCTCTATTGTATTTCAGTTTCCTGTACTTATGTTTAAATAGTTGTCTATACCTGTAAATTATGAGTTGCCCGACGATGCCGCAAGGCGAAACAATTGTAGTTCATTTATACTATTAAATATTTGAAACTTTAAGCTTTTGCTTTATTTTATCCTTGAATATGGAGTTTCAACAAGAAATATCTGCTATTACATTAAAGTTTATTCATATTAGTTCAAGCCTAACCTACAACTTTCTTGAATTATTGAAACTAATATACCTAATAAGGTGTTTTGGTAATTGTTTATTGTACATTATCACCACAATTTATATACTGTGTGTGTCTATATGTATAGTTACCTTGATAGGTATAAACAATTCATGTACAAACTTATGTTAATTAATATTGTTAATGCATAAAAGCATAATTCACTTAGAGGAAGATGGGCAAGATGTTTTAAAGGATTCAGTGTTACAATCCATAAGGCATAATTCACTTAGCCCATGAAAAACCTACTGCTCACTAAAAAATGTTATTATTCTAATGAAAACAGGTATGTGGTAAAAAATAATTTAAAAAAAAAAATCTAAGTTGGAGCTCTACAGTAAACAATTACAGGTGTTTTATCTGTTACATTTTAATTTTAGGTTAATTATTCAATTTAGTAGACGCTAGGCCTAACATGAAATTACCTTGAATAATTGACTTATTGAAGCTGATAAACTTAATGAGCCATTTTATATATTATATTTTAAGAGAAAAACTTTGTTTAAAATTATTTATATTAGTCCAGTTTATGACTAACCTAAAATTGAGAGAATAATTTAATTATAGATGCCAATTAGCTGTTTTATATTATTTTATTCAAATAGTAATAAATATAAAAATAGCTACAAATCGGTATATTTAAATCCTAGTCTCAACATTATAAAAACTAATTTTCAATGTTATTACTTAATTTTGTTAGAATATCTCGACATTGTGCACAACTTCGTATAAAAATAGCAAATTATTTTTCTTTCTGAAATGGAGCTCACAACTCTGTAATATATAATATTATCATGTTATCAGCTGTAATATACTCACCTATAATATATAAGTTTATTGTGATATAATAATACACTCAGCAGTGGTATTTGACAATTTAAAGAAGGGAAAAATTAACTTCAAGGGCGATTCCTCTCCTTTGGTGTATAGAAATCAAAATATTAAAGGATTTCTTCAGTAAATACTACGCCTCTAGACCTTTTTATAGACAGTTTAAACATAGGAATCAGTTCAGTAATTTCCAAGAAGTCAGTGTTATTAAAATCCTGCATAAGTTTGGTAAATCATGTTTCTAATTGAAAATTTTTGTCGCTGAGAATCTAAATAGTTGTAATATTTATACATAGTTGTTAATAATGATGTACTAAACGATAGTTTAAATTAAGGAAGACTTTTTTTAATAATTGAATTTTGTATTGAAACATTGGGCTTGTTCAATTCCTAAAGGATGCTAAACAAGAAAACCGAAATATTATGTACACATAGAACAGAAAAAAACAATGGACACATATGATTGAAAGTTATTTGCTTGAAACAATTGTTATTACCATTTACAGTACTTATTTAACTATCGGGTGTAAGATGGTTTTCAAACCAAAAGTTCGCTATATTTTTTAGTTTACATTTTCAACTTTTTATTAAAATTTTACTTTTAAATTGTCACCAAGCAAATATGAAACAATTATTAATATTATAATCTATTTATATATTAAAATGAAGGAAGGTATATTGTTTAAATGAAATCAAGAGTGCGTTGTGATTCGATTTCCGCCTTCTTCAAGTGGACTTCGTCGCAAGCTTGGCTGTTTCTTTCCGGGTAGTTTGTGATCGTCGAGATGCCTGGGTTTAGCGACAAAGTAAGAGAATTTATAAAATTATTATTTGTAAGATTTTTTAAAAGTAAGTTTTGTTTTATCGAATGGGCATTTGCTTAGTTATAAAGAAGTTATGAATACATAGTTTTTCCGTCCGAGATAGTTTTATAAAAAAATTTTACTATTTTCCACGTGTAAAGAAGTTATGTAGGTTAACTGTTTGATGATAGTGATTTGTCGAAAGTTAATAAGTCAATTAATTGTAATAATTCACTATACGGATATCAAAATATTGTTAGATTCAAAAGGGACTGTATGCGTATTCCAAGTGATAGATTAATTTAGGCTCTAATTTTAGGGATGGAAATGTAGTCATTCTGTTCAATAAACAATATAGGCTATGTCCAGCTTTTTTAATTTGGTAACCGTGACTGTTTAGGCTCTACATTAATTTATAGATTTTAAAGTACACAATTTAGTGAAGCCGCACTTTCTGTTTCAGTAATTCTGAAAAAGACATTTTTTTTTATAGAATCAAGGTTATTTAAAAAAAAAATTACGATGCCTTAAGGTTAATACAGTCAACAGACATAAGTGGCAGAAACAATTTTAAAATATGTAAAACACAAATTAACAAAATCAAAATTTTACCAAGTGTTTTATCATATGCCAACTGTCATAATCCAGTTCTGTAGGCCAAATTCTTGCATTGTTACTCTATGCAGTAGCCAATTACAGTATTTTGGGTAAATATGTATTGAAGCTTCCTTCATATTTTACTAAAAATCATGCAAACTATTTATTTAAAAAAAAATGTTATAATAGGCCTGGATATTTTTTAATATCGCGAAACAATCTCATAATCTATTAATATTGAAGAATAGTTTTTATATTATTATTTTTCAGTGAAAAATGTGACTTCTGCATTGAAAACATTATTTGGTAATTGTTCACTGTAACTGCAACTGGTATTTTTGGTGATTTAAAAAAAAATCATTTTCTACATACCTTATTTATTGGCAATAAAATAAGTTTCCAATGCGGAGCTAACTTTTTCCCTGAAAAATCTTGATTTCAAAACTACGAAAATCAATGCATTTAGCCTATAGATCACCGAAGTCAAACAACATTGAGCACGGTTAGTACTTGGATTTGTGACCGCTTAGGGTAGCATAATTTCTTCTTCTTTTTTAAAATTACGGGTATGTCCACCTTACTTGACCCTAGCAAGGTAAAAATTCTTGTACAGACCTATTTTAATCATTAGTCACCGATGAACTTGTTCAAAAAATTGATGGAAAAGTTCGTGAAAATCGTCGTTTCACAATTTTGGAGCTGTCTGATGAATTTCCACAGATTTCGAGGACTGTGTTGTACGAGGTAGTGACTGAGAGGTTAGGTTACCGGAAGTTCTGTGTCTGATGGGTGCCCAAATTCTTACCGAGCACCACAAAACTCAAAGAATGGCCTCTGCAATGGATTTTCTCACATGTTATGAGGAAGAAGGAGAACCATTGTTAAACAGAATTGTAACCGGTGATGAAACCTGGATTAAGTACGTGAATCCTGAGACAAAGGAACAATCAAAGATGTGGGCCCATTCAAGATCACCCAACAAAAACTAATAAAAAGCCCGGTAAGATTTTTTTTTGGCAGGAAGCTGATGGTAACTGTGTTTTGGGATGTTAAAAGGGTGTTGCTGGTAAAATTTATGGAACAAGGGACAACCATTAATAAGGACGTGTACTGTGAAACGTTAAAAAACTTAAGACGGGCTATACAAAACAAACGCCGTGGTATGCTGACTTCCGGTATTTTATTATTTTTTTGCATGACAATGTTCGTCATTACTCTGCAAAAAACAAAAGAACTTATGAGTCAATTCAATTGGGATGTATTCAATCATCCCCCTTACAGCCCAGATTTGGCACCCAGCGATTATCATCTCTTCATGCATATGAAGAAATGGCTTGGATCTCAGCGATTCGGTGATGATGACGAGCTGAAAGATGCGGTCAATGACACCTCTTCCCAACCTTCTATCTGGAGTTTATACTGTATGACAAGTAACAGTATTTTCCTAAATATGTAGGCCTATAAATTGTTTTCTTTTTAATATTTTCCTTAGTCTATGTTTTAACCTGCCTTGTAAAAATGGTGAAACCATGGTCAGCAAGACTCCGTAAATTGTAGATTTTTACTAAATATTGTGTTTCATTTAACACTGAGTTCTACTAAGTAGTACATTTGTTCGTTAGTATAAATTGTATAATTACAGTTAAAGTTACAGAAATAAATAAAAAATTAAGTTTTTGTGCTTCTTAAAATGGAACATATTAGGTCAACTGTATTGAGAGTGGTTCATTCAATTTTATTGTTGTTTACTTGTAAATAATATATACCAGTTTATATTGTTTTGATAAACAGCAATTTTGTATACAATAAAAAAATTTGTTATAATTAAAATTTAGTATATATTTTGTCTGTATAAATTGTTATTTAGGCCTATCAAAGTAAAATTTCCTGTTTCCATTATGTCTCTTATCATTTAAGATATATTCATGTATAGTATATTGTAATAATATGATTATTAAAAGTAGATTATAATTATAATATAAATAATTTGAAGGAGGGTCTAGAATTTCGTCTTTTAAAAAAAATTTCATATGGATCTGTTAACACTAGTCTTATTTACCTTTTTTATTTTATTTGCAGGCTATATTAATAGATGGCCGAGGCCATCTTTTAGGCCGCTTGGCTGCTATTATTGCAAAGACAATTCTACAAGGCAACAAAGTTGTCGTCGTTCGTTCAGAACAAATTAATATTTCCGGTAACTTTTTCAGGTAGGTTTAATAGTTTAAAAACTTTGATAGTAATATAATACACAATTTAGTTTATCTTGTTTAATTTGATATGTCCCTCACTTTTTATATTATAGGCTATTCTTTGTTGTATGTCGAAAGTCTTTCCATATCATTTCAACACAGGTGGGTTGCTTTATTTTGTTATTAATTTTGTTTACTAATTGAAACCATTTACTGTTTTTCCAAACCTGATATGGTTGATGCTATTTGACATTTAAATTTACTCCATACTCACTGTACATCTAGATCAGTATAGCATTATTTTTTATCTTCTCTACAAAATACAGTATTTAATTTCTAATGGATTGGGGTCAGAAAACCATTTCAACACTTCTCTTTGAAATACAACATTGTAAAACACTAGAATTACTTTCTTTATATGATTAGCAAGCAACATTTGTGCAACCAAGCTTATTTAACATCAAAAAAATTAAAAAATTCAAACCCAGTGACAACGGACTGAATATCTGTATTATAGGACCTCTCCAGAGAGTTTTCTTGATGAACATAATAAAAACCATTCCTATTTCTTCCTGCAAATGTTAGAGAGTTTTCTTTCAAAAGAACTGGGTTGTCATATCCCTTGGATGAAATGATTTTTTACTGTTCATGAGAATTAATAGAATATGTGAATTTGACTAAATATTCATCGTCATTATTCGGTAGTATTCAATATAAGGTAATAATGAAATGAGAGTGATTGTTTACAATGAAAACGTGAAAAACTTTGTACATAAAAATTGCAGTAAACCATTATTATTATTATTGTTAATGAGGTAACATCAGCTTAAAAAGTTGTACAAATCTGTTAAACATTCTTGTTCATCATGTAAAATGCGTGAAAATGTATATATTATTGCACTTAGCAACACTTGGTATATTCAATTAAATTCCTCATTCCCTTAAATATGATTTAAATTAGGTCTATATTTTACCATATTTATCTAGGTTTTAATATAGGTTCATAAACAATCATTAATAAATTTTTGATGTTTATTATTGAAAAGTTGTTTTAAATATCTTTTCATTAACGAAAGAAAACGTTTGTTTATCCTATAAATAGAGTACTCTATGGAATTTTCAACACTTCGAGTTGATACTGTTACATCACCGATTGCTTTGTTGTAAGAAATTTGTGTTTAAATATATTGTGAAAATATTTCTTGATGTGTTATTTCACTGTCTGGGATTCCATTGTTGTTGATGCCATAACAAAGGTTTTCTTACATATATATTTTTTCAGGAGCAAATTGAAGTATCTATCCTTTCTCCGTAAAAGATGTAATGTCAATCCTGCCCGAGGACCGTTCCATTACAGAGCTCCAAGCAAAATTTTATACAGAACAGTCAGAGGTAGGCTATGTGCCTAAAATATTTATTTTATTTTTATGTTGACCCACTTTCTGTAATATTTTAAGATAGAACTATAACATAATATTTTTTAGATTTGGATAATTTTTGTAAAATATTGTATGACTCAGTATCATTTATACTTCATTTTAAATGAAATAATATTGAAAATTTCCAAAACACCATCACAATATCGTTACTTATAAAAGATGACATAATATTGACTTGTATAAAATGCTGCATATTTTATTATAATACCATTTTATTTGAACAAATTTATAACTTTTTATAAATAATATTTTTTATCCTTTGTATAGAAATTAATGGTTACAATTAACTTTGTATATATATATATATATATATATATATATATATATATATATATATATATATTATTTGTATGTTTGTTTAGATTTTGTATGGATAGTAGACACAGACTTACCTTGGAAAGTGGTCCTTGATGTACCTAGTAGTACATGAATAGAAAAACACTCTTAGGCGCAGAAAACTAAATTTGTTTTCCAATGAAAAATAAATTATATCTTTCTTAGTTACCAACCAACGTAGATGATATTTTTTTATTTAAAGTAAACATCAATATGTCAGGAATAATTAAAAATATGATTACAGCTACCAAGTATTTGTTTGGGGCCAGAAAAAAAAACCCCTAAAGTGTCATTTGTAGAATTTTTGAAATAAATCGCATAGTTCTACGATAAATGGAATATATCCCAAAAGGAAAAGGATAATCATAAATTTTGTTTTTTGTTCTAAGAGATATGGTCTACCACATGAAACAGTAATAGTGGTTTTTTTTTTTTTTTGTCTCATTTCAAAGCCAAAAATGTGTTAATTTATTCATTATATTAAGAGTTTTATTGGTTTATTTAGGTATGGTGCCACACAAAACCGAAAGAGGAAAGAAGGCTCTGAGACGCCTTAAGGCATATGAAGGATGCCCACCACCATTTGATCGCCGCAAGCGCTTGGTAGTGCCTAAAGCTATGCGTGTCTTGTGTTTAAAACCTGGCCGAGCATATTGTCACTTAGGCAGGTTATCATACGAGGTTGGCTGGAAGTACAAGGATGTTGTACGAGCTCTGGAGACAAAACGTAAAGTCAAAGCTGTGTTTAGCATCCGGAAGCGTGATGGATTAAAGGTATTTATTTATCTATATGAAATTTTGTGTGAAATAACTGCTGTCTTGGACTATTTATATCTACAGTTTTTAAAGGTGTTTTCTTATTTTATCAAGGATTATTTTAATCTATTATGTCTCGTCTTTATTAAGTCCGTCTAATATAGTGAATCTTTGCTACTCCTACCTTTGTCTTACACTTTAAAACTAAAAATTTACTCTTCAATTTAAAACCTACAATAAATAACAATTTTACTTAGCAAGTTTTTAAGTATCAGTGTCTACAAAGGATATTTTTCATCAGTGGACAGTTTTGACTATGATTGGCACCAAGTTCCTACTTCATGTACATTTTGCTAAGGGAAAATCAATAAATTTATAATTTCAAAAATTACAGAAGTTGCTTATTTTCTGTAAGGGAAAATAAGTAAATAAAAAAATTATGGAATTGGAATGTTACCAAAATACAATTAAGAGTGTAATTAAGCCATGCTTAATTGCTGATTCTGTTATATTTTCCAGTAGAAATGAAATAATTGAGAAAATTAGTACCAAATATTTGTTTGTATGATAACAATAAAATAAGTACTAACTCTTATAGACATAAAAACAAAAAATGTTTTAAAATTTATATTAATTTCTGAGTTTTCATCATACCTTTGTATGGTTGGTGCTTCTTACCAGCTGTGGAATTTTTAGTTGTTTTTTTTTATATATATATAATATATACAATTAATCTCCCAATTTATAATAATACAAGTTGTATCCACCAGATTTTTATTTTATTTTTTAATAAATAAGTTAATTTAAAAGTTATATAATTGATCTTCATTATGCACCACTAGAACATTAAAATAAGAAATTATGAATACTATATGAAAATTTAATTTACATATACGTCCAAACATCCTTAAATCTGAAAATGAAAGTCATTTATGAAAAACTTTTAACCGATTAAAGTCCACAATTATGTATGTAAATTTTTTTGTTTATGATATTTTATTTAAGACTAGTGATGTAAAGTTTCGTTAAAAAAATTAAAATGTATTTATTCTCTAATACAGTCATGTCAAAGACACGGCTCGCGGGCCGTATCAATATGACCCGCAATCACAGTGTGTCACAGAAAGAAGAATCATGTTTTTTTAGAGCTTTTAGACTTCACTCGATTCCTCTACGGAAGTTTTAAAATGCGCACACTACATTTATAAGTAATTTCAAGGGCAGCGTGTGCTTAAAAAAGAGTAACAGTAACACCATCTCTTAGCAACAAGCGGAAATACCCTATTATTTTTGTTGAGAACAATAGAATCTTCCACGCGCTTCGAGTCTAGACTAGAACCTTCCTTATCGATATAAAAGGAGTGTGTCGGCGCGACGTGAGTCAGTTGAGCCGAGTAATTGAAGCGATACAGTCGGAGAAGGATTTTAGTTGTATTGTGAAGTCTAGTGATTGTGCATTTGTTTGTGTCGTGCGCTTGCGATATCCATAATTGTTACGATTTTAGCATAATGTCACAAAAACGTAAAGTTGATAGTGAGTGCAGAGTTTTTCAGTCTAAATGCAATCAAACAGTTGCTGTTTGTAAGTAGTTTAACTTGAAGAGACATTATGATACAAATCATAAATCAAAATTCGATTGTTACGCTGAAAAAATAAGAATGGACACATTGTCATCTTTAAAATCTAAACTTCAAGGTCAACAATCGATGTTTACTAAAGCTAACACTGAGAGCGAAGATGCCCTGAAATCAAGTTTTATTATTGCATTAGAAATTGCGAAGAGATCAAAACCTTTCACTGGTGGTGATTTTATTAAAGACTGTATGTTGAAAGTTGCCAATGTTTCATTTCCATTTCAATAGTCAATAATTCAAAATATTTTGCTGTCAAGAAACATTGTTGCTTCAAGAATAAATGATTTATCTCAAAATTTGGTTCTTCAACTGAAGGAGAAAATTAAGGAATTTACAGACTTTTCACTGGCTGTTGACAAGAGCACCGTTACTGTTGATACAGCTCAACTTGCTGTTTTTATACGAGATATTAACAGTAACTTTGAAATAACTAAAGAACTATTAAAGTGTGTTCCATTGACAGGTACTACAACAGCAAATGATATTTATTCCGCAATTGAGCATTTGATAGCAGAATATGAACTCGACTGGAATATACTTAGCAGCACATCTACGGATGGCGCTCCTGCCATGACTGGCAAACATTCTGGCGTTGTAACTAAATTAAAACAGAAAACATCAGGGAATTTTGTGGGATTTCACTGTATAATTCATCAGGAATCATTGGCATCCAAACATTAAAAAATGGACCATGTCATGCAACCTATAATTAAAATAGTAAATTTTATAAGGAGCAGAGGACTAAATCACCGACAGTTCAGACAGTTTTTACAAGATTTGGACGAAAACTTTTTTGATGTCCCTTATTTCACCGAAGTTGGTTGGCTCAGTCGAGGAGTAGTTTTAAAAAAAACATTTTTTTGCATTACGTGACCCTATTCAAGCTTTCATGTTAGAAAAAGCAACCCAATTGATTATGACTGACTGGTGGGTTGATTGTGCCTTTTTGGTAGATATGAATAAACACTTGACTGATCTGAATGTAAAGTTACAGGGATTGTCACTCAAATGTATTCATGTATTCAAGCCTTTGAAACAAAGTTGAGGCTGTGGGAAAATCAGGTAAAAAATCAAACTTTGGATCATTTCCCTCATTTAAAATCATTTGGCACAGTGAACCAAAAAAAAATTGGATCAATACTCTTAACTTCTGCAAAATCTGATCATGGAATTCAACAATCGTTTTGAAGATTTCCACAAAATGAATGAAATGGAATTCCCAATTTTCAACAATCCATTCGATTTTGAAGCTTCACAGGCACCAGTTCATTTGCAAATGGAGTTGATAGATCTTCAATCAGACAGTATTTTGAAAGAAAAATTTAAAGAGGTTAACGCTCTTACATTTTATACACAATTTCAAGAGTTTGGAAAACTACCCGGAATTAAAAAAGCATGCAGCACGCATTCTGTCCATGTTTGGTAGCACCTATTTATGTGAGCAGATGTTTTACGTCATGAAAATAAATAAGAACAAACATCGCACAAGACTTACGAATGAACATCTCCAATCAATTCTTAAATTAATTACAACGAATCAATGACATCAATAAGCTTGTCAAAAACAAGAGAAGTCAGGTATCTGGATCCTCGAGCTCAAAATAATTACCCTCTTTTATAACTTTGATATGATTTTTAACTACCGTATATTATACTATAAAATTAAATAAATAAAATGTTATAATAATTCAGTACATTTTTTTTTATTTGAATCTGGCCCGCCTACACATTCTAAATTTAATACATGGCCCTCTGCTAAATTGAGTTTGACGCCTCTGCTCTAATACATTTTTTATGACATAGGTTGTTAACAACCCATTCGGCTCTAACACAAGAAATTTACAACTTTGTTTTGGAATGTAATCTATTTCACCAAACCATACCTTTTGGGGGAAAAAAAGGAAGAAGGGGGAAAAAAAGAAAGGGAAAAAAACTAATGACCTGTTGGTCATTAATAAGTTAAACATTAATACAATCTTTGAATAGTGAAAATATAATATACAGAAGGAACATTTTCCTATGCGAAAGCTAAATAATAATAATAAAAAAGAGTTATATTTTGATGTAATTAACCATTCTTAGGGCTACATTTTATCAACACTAACATACAGTGGCAACAATAATCAATGGTTGAAAAAACTTAATGGTGTAAACATACATTATCTGAAAATGATGAAGGATAAATATTATGTGATGAGTTCTTTAATTGGTTTCTATTAATATTTCCATATAATTTTCAAACAAATATAATTATTCCTCTTTTATTGCTAAAAGTCAAATTTTAAAGTGAAAGAACTTTATAGTGTAAACATATTACCTATATTACCTGACAATAATGAATAATAATAATTTTCTCGAGAGTTTTATTTTCTTTCCTATTATTATTAGATTAGAGTTTAGTAGGGCGGTACACATAGCCTATTAGTTTAGATTTTGTATGGATAGGAGACTCAGGCTTACCTTGCAAAGTGGGCCTTGGTATTGCCTAGTAGGTCAAAAATAGGAAAACACTAGTTCTGAAATATTTCGTAAAAACTCTTTAACTCTTTTTAACCCTAGAAGCGGCAGTGTTAATTTTTTAAAACTTTCTTCGTTTGTTTAAAAATTAATAAAAAATATTATTTTTATACAAAACCAAACTTATTAAAAAAAAATTTTTTTCTAACGGTTTTGGAGTAAGTATGTTACATGTCAAAAAATGATGTCATCATTTTTCAGAAAAACCTGTATCATCCAAAATCAATAGCTTACCACCTTTTTCTAAAATATACAAAACTTTTGTGTAATATTTGTCAATATATTTAGAAAAAGGAAAAAAAAATTTGTTACATTTTCAAAATTTAAAAAATTATTTTACGAAAAAGGGGACATTGGTCATTTTATTTTCAACAATTTACCAAAAATAGTAATATATATTTTATACAAAAGTTCTATATCATTATGTTCAGAAAGGTGCATAGAATCTAGGTGTGCAGTGAAAAAAAATGTTAGATGTAAAACATTTGGAGTTTTTTGGTCAAATACCAAAATATCGGAGAGTAAAAAGAGAATAATTTCACAGATATCGTAAATTACACCATACAAATAGATTTTTTGGAATTTTTTCAACGATTACTAGAGATTTGTAATATATTTGTGAATATATTTAGGGGAAAAAAATAATAATTTGTTACATTTTCAAAATAAAAATACCGATTTCCCCTAAAGATGTAAGTTTCACAAGTGAGGTTAGGTTTGACACCTCAACAATTTAGGCGTAATTAGTAACTTTCTAAAGCTAGGCCTTAGACAAAATCACTAGATGTCACTAAAACAATAAACTTTACAAAGAATAACACACATATACACTTGTATAATCAAATAAAACACTCAATATAAGAAAATTTGCTTATAGCCTAAATTTACAACATTCCTCTAGGTTATCCCAAATATAAACCATTCACAAACTAGAAATTCACTCAAAAACATAAACTTTAGAAATAAAAACACATATATTGTAACTTGTATACACAATTTGTATACACAAACCTTCAAAATAACAATATATAACCCCAAAACAATATGCGCTACGCCTTTTATAATTGAATTCACGTCACACAATTGCGTATGTTCCGAGATCAAATCAAAACCTCCTAAGTAAGTATTGCCTATATCAAGTGGTACCAACTTTTAGAGTTAAATTTCCTCTACAACGTACTATAAATATCGAAAGAAAAATCAATTGTCATTTAGTAAACTGCGCCGAATGCCAAGTGAATTTCGTGCTGTCAAGTTTCTACTTTCGTCAAGTAGAAATATCTCTGGATCTGTGAGACTCAGAAAAATTTGTAATCTACGGTTAGAAAGAGAAACATGTGATCTATAGAACAGTGTTTTGGTCGACTTATTTGACAGAAAAATAGAACTGTAATCAAATGGGGGAAAATGGCGTCACGTTTACTAAAAACCGCAGAGTTGAAATTTACGATTTTACGCATCAAAAATATGCAAACTTCACCAATTTTTGGAATATTATTTATAACGTTTTGTGGTATTTTTTTACATGATTATGCATCTACGGAACATTACTTTTCCAACGGTATTTTATTTATTGCGATAAGACAATTCTAAGTGGGCGTAATGTTGAATTGCAAAATACGTGTTTTAGAGTTGGTGAACTAAGCCATGCATAAAAAATCTACCCGCTAGCGGGTCGGTTAACCATTCAAGAGTTAATCAGTAGAGAATATCAGGATCTAATTGATAATGGAGAGTATAATATAATACGCTCTACTGATTGAGAGAGTGAACAATGTTTATGAAATATTTCAGAGGTCTAGTGTGTGTTTTCCTATTTGTGTACACTACTATACAATACCAAAGACCACTTTCCAAGGTATGTCTTAGTCTCCTATCCATACAAAATCTAAACTATTATTAATATTTCTATGTAGTGTGTTGTTTGTATTGAATTAATCCTCCTTTATTGTTGAAAGTCATATTTAATGGAAAAGAGCTTTATAAAACATATTCTTACTTTCAGTATCTGAAGACATCTTTCCTTTGTTCTAATAATTACTATTTGTATATTGTTTTCAAACAAATTTAATTAGGTCTCATTTATTGATGATAAGATATCATGTGAAAGAACTTAATGATGTAAACATATTCTTACCTACATTATCTGAAAAGAATGAAGGATAAACATTATCTGAAAGGTTCTTTCCTTTGTTATTATTATTAATATTTGCATATTGTGTTCAAACAAATTTAATTAGGCTTCATTGTTAATAATAAAATATTGTGTGAAAGAACTTCATGACTTAAACACATTCTTACTTATAATATCTGAAAGTGATTAAGGTTAAATATTATATGAAGAGTTCTTTCCTTTGTTCCTATTCATATTTTGATGTACTTCTCAAACATAGAATTAGTAATGAATTCATTTTCAGTATCCAGATCACTATTATTTTAAAATAAAGTTTCTTACTTTGTTTCCGTCAAGCGACATCTTTTTTGTATTAGTGATGCGTTTCGGTACTTTTATTCTATCTTCAGTAACATAAATAAATTACTCAACCGAGGTCGTCAAACATTAAAATTATTTTTAAAAGGTATTTTTACACAAAACACACATACTACATTAAAAGTACGTTTAGGTGTACACCTTCTGGCTACCGGACGTGAACTGACAGTCTGTTACCTCGCACACTCTGAACCTGTTCTTACCACGGCCTTCTTGAATTCTTATCGCCGTGTCATACAAGGTATTTGAGTCAAAATTTAGTTGGTCACTCCATAATTTCTTGATTTGAACGCCTTAAAAATCTCATACTCCTCGACTGCATTCATATATTTACCTTTAGAACATATTTTAATTGGTTTCAGGTTATTTTGAGGTGCGTATAACCATGGTCCTCGTCTATTAGATGCCGTGCAAAATTCTCTTTGTTAGCTGAAATTGTTCTTTTTGGCAAGTGTTCTTTAAATCGAGTCTTAAATGCTGTCCTAGAATGGCCTATATATACCTTTTCACAATCATCACATGTCAATCTATACAAGCCAGTTTGGTTCTCTCAGGGTCTTGGGTTTTTGGGTGAAGAAGTTGTTTAATGGTGTTTATAGTTCGGAAGGTTACTATTCTGTTGAGTTTATGGAAGGTAGAAGTGACTATTGTAGGCAGGATGCTGCCATATACAGTGATACATAGACAGGTTTAGTTTTCTCTTTTGGACACAATTCAGATCTAACTTTATGTTTTAACAGAAGTTTGTCGATTATGGAGCTTCTGTAGTAGTTTCTTATGGCGATGTATTTGATCGTATTCAGTTCTTCTTGAAAATCACAAGGCTCCATTGGTACTGTCATTAGTCTGTTGATCATGCTGTTAAATGGCATGAATGTTAAAAATAACATTTAATAGACGAGGACCATGGTTGCACGAACCTACAAAATAACCTGGAACCAATTAAAATATATTCTGAAGGTAGGTATATGACAGCAGTCGAGGAGTATGAGATTTATAAGGCATCAAAATCAATAGATGCAAATGGCAAACATTGATTATTGAGCGATCAACTAAATTTCGACTCAAATACCTTGTACGACACTGCGATAAGAAATCAAGAAGGCCGTGGTAAGAACAGTTTCCGAGTGTGTGAGGTAACAGACTGTCAGTTCACGTCTGGTAGCCAGAAGGTGTACACCTAAACGTACTTTTAATGTGGTATGTGTGTTTTGTGTAAATAATTTTAGTTTTTGACGACCTCGGTTAAGTAACTTATTTATGTTGTGTCTGAAGATGGGATAAAAGTCCCAAAACGAGTCACTAATACAAAATTGATATCACTTGACGGAAACAAGGTAAGAAACTTTATTTTATAGAATTAGTCCTCCTTTTATTGCTGAAAATCAGATTTAAAGTGAAAGAACTTAATGATGTAAACATATTCTTACCTACATTATCTGAAAACGATGAAGGATAAACATTATCTGAAAGGTTCTTTCCTTTGTTATTATTATTGATATTTGCATATTGTGTTCAAACAAATTTAATTAGGCTTCATTGTTAATAATAAGATATCATGTGAAAGAACTTAATGACAAACATATTCTTACTTGTAATATCTGAAAATGATTAAGGTTAAATATTATATGAAGAGTTCTTTCCTTTGTTCCTATTCATATTTCCATGTAATTCTCAAACATAGAATTAGACTTCCTTTATTGCTGAAAATCAGATTTAAAATGAAAGAACTTAATGATGTAAACATATTCTTACCTACATTATCTGAAAACGATGAAGGATAAACATTAACTGAAAGGTTCTTTCCTTTGTTATTATTATTAATATTTGCATATTGTGTTCAATAGTTATTTGTGCAACTAGTGAGCAAAGTGAGCATTTGCCTCACTCGAGAGAAATCCTTACTCACGAGCCAAAGGCGGTTGCACTTTGCACTCGAGTTGCACATTATATTTTTCCTACAGTTACCATAAAACAAATAAATTGGTAAAGAAACGTAACATATTTTTACACAGAAGTGAACTTTTAATATGACATTTAATGTGAAAGTAGCATTAATAAATCAGAAACAAAATTATAAAACAAAAAATAATCTCCTTAAAAATGAACACAAACACCCTAAAAGAATTGTTAACCAAAGAATTACTTATAGAAAGACAAATAACAAACAGTTAAAAAAAAGTCACTTTTGGTTTGTAACATTAATGTTAAATGTACAGTTCTCACAATTACTTATCACAATCCCTGAAGAGGAAGATTCTTGGAACTTGTTGCTTGAATGAACAACTGATGCTGTCGCTTGTGTCGACGACTGGCCTAAAATCAACTGGCCAGTTGCTACTTTTCCGCTAATAGAATCGTCAATATATCCCTCCGCAACGGTTGAACTTTTCCAACCCCCATGCCGCTTCAATTGCAAAATGTCACCTCCAGCCTCAACTAAAAGTGTAGCTGAAATACGTCGAAAGCAGTGGCCTGTGTACATTAGGGGATCAGGCAATTTCAAAAATGTAGCTATGTCTTTTGGTACCTTGGCAATAGTATTAAGACCAATGTTTTGTTTAATACAAACACCTTTGCAGTACTTTAAAAACAATCGACCAGTGGATAAGCCTGGAGGTCTTAATTTCATGTATTTTCTAATAATATCCAAATAATCTATGCCGTTTCCATCGTCATTAGTAACAATGAACGTGCGGCTTTTGTTAGTTTTTGTGTCTGGTATTTTAACAATCAACAGGCTGCCGCCTTTGTCTTCTATGTTGTTTACTTGCAGTTTGGTCAACTCATCACATCTACAGGCACCAGCTATCCCAAATATTAAAACTACTTTCTTCATTAAATAAATGTCATCGGGAGCAGTCTTAAGAAATGTTTCAACCTCATCTTTAGACAAAATCTTTCATTTTTTAGGTTCATACCCTACTGACGTTTTTTTCAAGAAAGCTATAAGTTTTTTGTAACTGCCAATGTTAATGTTATGTTTGATTTGAATTGTGGATTTAAGCATTGAATAAACGCCCCAAAGAGTAGAAGATTTATTAATCTTTGAATTTTCAGCAAAATATGCTAAAAGTACATTTTCCGTTGGGCTTTTTACATTCTTACTTTCACACCAGGAAGTAAACAATTCATACCTTTTTTTCATATTTATGTTTTGATTTCTCTGGAAGAAGATTTAGAGACACATTCCTCGCCACATTTTTTAATTCTTCTGGAGTACAAGATTCTTCTGGTGAACTATTATTACTAAAATTGTCATTAACGTCCATTTTGCGACAGCAAAACCACCTTCAATGTTTACAAAATTAATGGCAAACAATGAAATGGTGGCTTCTGCCGTGACCGGAAGTGTTGTGACAAATACAACAGTAAAACAGCTGACCAGCTGATTTACAGCCAGTGCTGCCAACGTATTTCGCGCGCATACGACCTTGTCTGCATGTTACGCGCTCACTATTTCGTGTCTTCACGTTGCAAATCTGGAGTGAGACAAAGTAATTAGAGTGAGACAATGTTAACATTGTCTCACTGATGAGCGAATTGGCCATTTTGCTTTCTCAAATCAGTGAGAGAACATGTACATTGTTAGGTAACTGTAGGAAAACAAATTTAATTAGGCTTCATTGTTAATAATAAGATATCATGTGAAAGAACTTAATGACAAACATATTATTACTTGTAATATCTGAAAATGATTAAGGTTAAATATTATATGAAGAGTTCTTTCCTTTGTTCCTATTCATATTTCCATGTACAGTAGAACCTCTGTTAACCAGCCTCGGATTAACCGGTCATCGGATTAACCGGCCTATGTCGTAGTGTACTGGTTGGATGATAGTTTCCGAAAATAAATTGTATTTGAAACACCAAAGCGGCGGCGATATCAAAGGACTTTGTGGATAGCGGTATCCCATTGTCGGCGGCGTAAAAACACCGCGGCACCAAAGCGGCGGCGATATCAAACGACTTTGTCGATAGCGGTATCCCATTGTCGGCGACGTAAAAACAACGCAGCACCAAAGCGGCGGCGATATCAAACGACTTTGTCGATAGCGGTATCCCATTGTCGGCGCCGTAAAAACACCGCGGCATTGGCACCCGTCGGTATAGCAGACATACACCCACAAAAACGTTTGATGGGCCGCTTTTTTTCCACGAATCATTTTAGTTTACATTATGAAAAATATAACATTTCTTTTCAGTTTTCTTCTTGTCTTTGACGGGTATATTACAGTAAATAAAAATGAGTGAGTTACGAAAACAACGGAAGGGTGTGTTGGTTTCGTTTGAGACGCGGATAAATGTGTCAAAAGACTTGACAGAGGGGAATCTGTAAACGAGCTTTGTAGTGTTTAATTTTTTCATGTTTGGTGTATAATATACATAACATAATATATAAGATACATTTATGTACAATAAAATGAGTTGCAATAACATCTTAATTGCATAATTCTTAGCGCTACCTGATTAAATAAGCTTTCTTTCAACGAAAACCGATTTTTCAGGGGAACCTCTGATTAACCGGCCGAATGGGCAACCGGCCAGGGTGTCAGTCCCGACTAGACCGGTTAAGAGGGGTTCTACTGTAATTCTCAAACATAGAATTAGTCCTCCTTTATTGCTGAAAATCAGATTTAAAATGAAAGAACTTAATGATGTAAACATATTCTTACCTACATTATCTGAAAACGATGAAGGATAAACATTATCTGAAAGGTTCTTTCCTTTGTTATTATTATTAGTATTTAGATCGTGTTCATACAAATTTAATTAGGCTTCATTGTTGATAATGAGTTATCATTTGAAAGAACTTATTGATGTAAACCTACATTATCTGAAAACTATGAAGGATAAATATTATCTGAATTGTTCCTTCCGTTCCTATTAATATTTCCAGATAATTCTCTAACATAGAATTAGTCCTCCTTTTATTGCTGAAAATCAGATTTAAAATGAAAGAACTTAATGATGTAAACATATTCTTACCTACATTATCTGAAAACGATGAAGGATAAACATTATCTGAAAGGTTCTTTCCTTTGTTATTATTATTAGTATTTAGATCGTGTTCATACAAATTTAATTAGGCTTCATTGTTGATAATAAGTTATCATTTGAAAGAACTTATTGATGTAAACCTACATTATCTGAAAACTATGAAGGATAAATATTATACGAATTGTTCCTTCCGTTCCTATTAATATTTCCAGGTAATTCTCTAACAAATATAATAATTAGTACCCTTTTATTGTTAAAAGTCAGATTTAACGTGAAAGTATTTTGTAGTAAACATGTTCTTCCCTACATTTTCTGAAGACTTTTTTCTTTGTTCTTATTATTAATAATAACATATTATGCTCAAACTAAATTAATTAGGCCTCATTTATTGTTGATAATATGATATCTTGTGAAAAAACTTAATGACAAACATATTCTTACCTACATTATCTAAAAATAATGAAGGATAAACATTATCCGATGAATCATTTCCTTTCTTCTAATTACCCCACTCCCCCACTTACAGTATAATATACTCTTTTAGAGGTTGCAGAAATTGAATTTAGCTCTTTTTTTATAGATTTGAAGTACAATTTACAGTGAAGTAACTTAATGTTGTAAACATTTTCTGATGAGTTCTTTCCCTTTGTTCCTATTGTTAATATGTCTAAGTATTGTTGAAACAAATTGTGCATTAGTCGTCCTTTATTAAAATGAATGAACTTAATGATGTAAACATATTCTTACCTACATTATCTGACAATGATGAAGGATAAACATTATCTGAAAGGTTCTTTCCTTTGTTCTTGTTTATATTTTCATTTATTGTTGAAGCAAATTTAAATTAGGCCTCATTTATTGTAAGATATCGTGTGAAAAGTTGTAAACATACAGTACTAAACTGTCAAAATTGTTTGTGATGGATGTTAAATATGGGTTGGCCCTTAAATGAATGAAGTTTTTTAAATTAAGATCTGATTTTAATAACACTATAATATATATGTTTTTAAAAGTGGCTGGGTTCTTTAATTTAATACAATTCAGTATATGATTGTGTCTTTCGTTGTGTCCTCAGAGGATTAGTTGACGTAAAGTTAATGTAACTTAAAGGAAGTAATATTCTAATATAGTGTGTTTAGTGGTAGTCTAGTATATTTGGTTATGAATAAAGCCAATGATGATAAACGCAAACTGATTCATCTCCCAAGACAGCATCCTTTGCAGACTCAACCCAACTTGGTGGAAGACCCTTTGTAATCTTGGTACTTGCTGTTTTATATGCTTGTACTGTAAGGCCAAAGGGATATCAATTTAGTGTTTGTTGATTTGATTTGACAACTTGTATTAAAGCTTTAACAAGGTGTTTACAAACTTTACACTACAATTCTATATATTTATCTTCATTACAAGGTGGGTGTAAAGGTTGTGGTTTGTCTTGGGAGAATGTGATTGTTCTTTAGTAATCTGAGGCTTTAAACCCAACTTACAGTATAATATTGGAAACAAATTATGGGCCAGTTTTGATTATTTTGATGATACTTATAAAGGAAACTGATATTAGCATTGGTTTTATTTTAAGCATGTCAAATAAATTGCTGGTTACATTTTTCTATTTTAATTTAACTATATTCATTTAAAAAAACTAGGTATATTGATGCAAGCATTAAAACTGCACATCCTCATATACAATTTCCTATTATTTAAGACATTGTAAGACTAATGATCTCAGTGTAAGGTGAAATAGTGTTCTCAAATGGAAGCAAACATTTCCAAATCTAAATATCTGGTTAACGATCTTCTCAGTTGTATGAAAAACTGAGTATAATGAGTTAAAATTGGTGTGAAAGTATTCCTATAGATAAAATTAGTGGTTAGGCCTCGTAGCAATGCTTCCATGAAGGAATTGACTCAAGTGCCGTTGTTTCCATGAGGGAATTGACTCAAGTGTTAGAAATTTGCTAATAACAATGTTTTACAAGGGAGATTTTTAATTATTTTCCACTGCATGTACGAAAATTTAACAAACAATAATTGACAAGTGTCACTCCTCATCTATGCATTAACCGTAGTAGTTTTTTAAGGTTAATAATTCATTTTAATCTAATTATGATTGTATATTACTATTATTATAAAATGCAACACTTTAAATTTTCTTCGTTTACAGAAATTAACAAAGCTGGCAGGAGAGAAAATTAAAAAGCAAGCTGCTCCTTTCACAGAGATCATCAATTCATATGGTTACCAATAAACTGATGGAATAACCTAATAAAACTTGTTGTTTTATACTTGCTTTATAGTTATTTATTTTTCCAAGTTATCCTTTGTGGAAGTGTATTTAATATTTTATTTTGATATTTAATACTTTGTTAACTTTGTGATTTTAAAAGTTAACTTGTAAATTCAAATTATCTATGCTTAAAAACAAAGTCTACAATCATGATTTTCATGTTTCAACTTTATTACTGAATGGTGTGCAACCCTTCTCATATATGTTAATATACATGTATGTAAACTTTCTTGTATGTAGCATATTAGCAAAATAAGTGCGGCCATTGTTGCAGCTAAATTGCCAGTCACGCTTCATTTCCATTTTTTAAGAAAAATATTTTCTAAGTATTTGGATTACTATTAACATTTTTCAGTTATAAATAGTTTTTTTTAAAAACTTTCCTGCTTGAATTGTTATAATTACATAATAATTTTAAAAATTAATTGAGACTATTACCTAGCCCTCGAACACTTTTATAGCTTTGGTGTTCCATGATTATCCGCATCTATAGTTATATTTTTACTGCTTAAAAAAGCTTGAGCTACGACCAGAAGGCAATTCAATTTCTGTCTGGGTGGAGAGCTCACACCCTTTCAGTTTTATGAAGCATGTAAGAATCAAATGTTTTTTTTACAAACCTGTTCCGCTGTATTGCAAAGTTAATTTGTTAAAACAATGACAATGCTCTACAGTTTTGCTTATGTTACTATAAGTTATGTTTTTAATTTTGATGACGATGAAGGTTATTCTAAATTAGACTGTGCTAAGGAAAAACTTGATAGCAGGTATTCTCTTCAACCCTGGACAAGCTTTAGCCTCAAAACATGATTGATCCAATATTGAAAGGTAAGAAAGGGCCTCACTTAGCATAATCTGTTTGTTATTATAGACAAAGATTTTGTATTCATCTAAATAAAAGTCTGCCATAAGTATAATGATCCTCCATAAATCTTTTTATTTCTTAATTTTTTTTAAATCAATAAGGCTGCAGATTATCAAGGAAACACAATTTTTACCAATTGTGTTGCAATTAGATTCACATAATAGTTCCTAGATTCCTTTTGTATAACATTTCTGTGTTGTGTTACTGGCCAAATTACAAACTATTTATTGTTATGTTTTAACGCAGCAGTTCTCAAACTTTTTACTTTGAGCCCCCCTGCATGATCCAGCTGTAAGCCGGGCCCCCCTACATGTAAGCGTAATATATATTATATGCGAGTCACGTTTGACATTTTACAGTCAATTTTTATTTAGTTAAGTTTTACACATTCTATGCATACTCTAATGGAGCAATATGTTTAATCGTAATCAAACAACAAATTCTATACAAACAATTACAATTTATTTAGGTATTTTAGCTCCTATAGTACATAATTGTTATTTGTAACTCAAAGCAAAGCAATAATAATAAAAAGAGCTTCAGTGTGAAGGATGTGCTTGTTTTTTTCTGCGCATAGTTTCTTGAAACGCGGTGTCAGTTCTGATAACGCTACTCTGAGTTCCTTGGTCACATCCAGTCTTGAGCGATATTTACTCTTCATGACAGTTAAAGCAGAAAACCCAGTTTCACAAGAATAAGTGGTGACGAATGGAGTGAGTATTTTCAATGCCCTTTTACTCAAAATTGGGTGTTTCTTTTGTACACCAATCCAGAAGGATGTGAGAGAAGATTCTTTAAACTTCATTTCAAGCCCAGTGTCACCTTGGAGGTAAATGAGATTTTCTTTTTCCAACATGTTGAGGAAGCACTCATTGAATGGGTTTTGAATCCATGCCAAACCATCCAAGTTGTCATCAAAATATTTTTCAAAACGAGATTTGAGTATTTCTAAGTGTTTAAGAAAGCATTTCTTTGCGTTGGTTGGAATAGTTTTGAGATCCATTTCTTCAATCATAATTTTAAGATTAGGAAATAGCTCCAAATTGCCACTTTTCATACCGCCCTCCAACAAACTAAGCTTCCTTACAAAGCTTTTCACCTTTTAAGGTTTGCATCTATTTTCTGTAAAGACTTGTTCAGTACATTTATTTTCTCGAAAATATCTGCCATGTAGGCTAATTGCAGCAAAAAATTTGAGTCGGTGAAAAACGTTGAGTTTTGGTGGTTTTCGTAATTTAAAAAAAAAAGTTTGCTTTATTATTTTGTAAGTACTGTAAATTTAAATAATTTTTCAACCAAGCTTTGGGCCCCCCCCTGAGCTTTCATTGCGCCCCCCCTTGGGGGGTCACGCCCCACACTTTGAGAACCGCTGCTTTAACGTATTGCAATAGGAATAAACCTCACTTTGCCGGGGAGCCACTTACAATGTTAGTTCGTTAAAAGAATTAAATTTTACCTTTGATTCTACAACAAAAGTTTATTCTTGATAGTTTTACAAGAAATTTTAAATCTTTATTAAAATTATCTTTAATTTGATTACCCTAACTCTACTTTATCTTTCTAATAGAACTCTCTCTCTCTCTCTGGGAGTGTCATCAAAAAGCAGTTTGCAAAATCTATACTTATTGTTTAGAATATGAGCACATATATTTTAACACATCATTTTAATGCACCTGAAAATATAAATAACACCGAAATGTTTTACAGTAGAGTCTCGCAAACTCAGCGTAATGTGGACCGGAAGTGTGCCGAGTTTGTCAAATGCCGGGTTATCGGGAATAAGGGCAAGAAACAAATTGTAATTGAAACACCAAAGTGGCGATATCAAACGACTTTGTCGATAGCTGTATCCAATTGTCGGCGGCATAAAAACACTGCGGCATTGGCACCCATCGGTATAGCAGACATACACCTGCAAAAACTTTTGATGGGCCGCTTTTTTTTCACGAATCAATGTAGTATACATTATGGAAAATATAACTTTTCTTTGACTGGTTATGATCTACGCATAGTATATACAGCTATAGCTGAGCTTAGTCCTGTGAAGCAGGCATTATCTGCACCCTCGGATCTTTCAGTTGGCGGTTTGGTCCGGGGATGCAGATGGTGGCAGCAAGAGCGGACTCATGCGCCTCCCCGCGGTACAGGATGGGCAACGTTTTCGATGTGGCCTGATGCTTTGCCGGATGGCGGCACCGAAGGCGGCTAAAGCATGAGACGTCTTACCCTCTCCCTTCCCCCTCCTGCCTCTTCTTTTCACCACCCTAACCAAAATGTGGTCGCCAACCATTCTTTGACCTCTCTATAATCTGTTCTATCTCTCTTCTGTCTTCTGTCCCAAGAAGCTTGAGGCTCTTGTGGACGTTCATTTATTCTTACTTCCCACTATCCCCACAATCTGTGGACCCAATCCAAGGTGGAACAGCATATGCCGAAGGATGCGTGTCTAAGGGGGGGAGCTTAGACTCCAGTATGCGGACTCCGGATACCAGGCGACCTCCGGTTTCAATTAAGCCTTACCACATATGCGGGCTCTGTGTGGTGGACCTTTTATAACCCTGCATTACTACGGCAGGGTACCAGCCACCAGCTGGAAGCTCAGCCGCAAACCCAGGATCAGTAGCGGCCCCAGAGCACGCGGGACTGATCCAAAATCAAGAAAAACCAACACCTCCTAACTCCTGACGGGGGCCCGCCAATGAGCAGGGCTCGAAGTCTGGGGATATGGAGGTGGAAAAGGGGGAGGAAAATCTTGGCCCAGAGCTAGAAGAAGTACTCCTCCCTGTTAACCTTGGTACCCAGAGCAACACGGATGGGCTGACGGACGCTACTCAGCAGTTAGTCAAGCTTAGAGTGACGCAAAGGAAGCCAAGAATGACTAAGAAGGAGAGGAAACTGGCCGCTAAGAAAAAGTTCGGCCTGGAGTACGATCCTAAATTTTCATAAAAAAAAAAAAAAAAAAAAAAAGGAACATTGGTGCTGCTCAGACAGCTGCCAATGCTCCAAACACAATGGAGAGGGAGGACAGAAGCCTCTACTCCCCCTTCCACTGAAACCCAGAGGAAGAGACCCAAACAGTCTGGTGAGCACGGTGCATCGACATCGGCGCAACCCAGTACTTCGTTTGGGGAAGCTCTAGCCTCTACTAAAATGGCAGTTGTGCCCAAAGATTCCCCGAAGACAAGCTCTCCGGGGAACAGGGCAGGACCGTCCAAAAGGCCATCATGGCAAAATTTGAGTGCCTGGAAGACGGGTCATATCCAGTCTTTTCAGGCTCTTTTTATGGAGAAAGGAGCACTAATTATCTCGTGCTCTAATCTCAGCAGCAAATCCTGGCTGTCAAGCTAGACATGCTACAGCTTAAAAGAGTTGTAGGACTCATCACTGGACATGGCCAGTTCAGGAAACATCTTGCAACAGTGGAGTCTGCAAGACATGTCATTTTCGATTGCGGGATGTTGGAACGCAGAGGGAGGGAGCTCTTTGGTATCCAGCAACCTGGAGATGAAGAGGATACGAACCTGGTGGAAAGAATCCTGAACCTCGTTCGAGGAACAGGGTTCTAACCTTCCAGGAACGGCACACAGGGGGCACAATAAGCCAATGGTTGACGTGCAGGGAATCCTTCTTAAAGTAGTATTCCACCCCATTTTAAATCAAATCAAATCAAAATAGCTGAGCTTAAGTTATTCAAAAAACCCAAATATATATACTACAATTTTATCTCCAACAAAATCTATTACCTCCCCCAATTTAGAATAGTTAAACAATGGATTTGACTTTCTAGAATTTACCCTCAAAACAAAATTCAAATTAAAAGAGAAATGGTCTCCTCATCTTTTCCTTCTTTGAAGTTGGTTGACTGAGTGTCTGGTCTCTCAAATCTCATGTTCCTCTAGTGGAACCACTACACTTGACATTGTTGTTGCATCAAAATCTACTTAAGAGAGAGCATCACTGGTCCCACTTGGCTAATCCTTCAGAAAAACTCTTCTCTTTATGCTCACTGGTTATGTAAAAGCTTTCAATATCCCCTCCCCAACATGTTTCACATCTAATATTGACTAGGCTAGCAGCCCTAATCAGCATTTGCACAATTTCTCACTTTGTGTACCAATACACATAACTAGACCTCCTAGTCTGCTTATTGTCAGAACACATCCAATATATACAGTGGCCTTTTTACCTTCGAACCTAACACATTTCTATAACCTATAGACCAATAAGTTCTTCACAATATGAAGTGTATATTATTATTAAAGAATGTTTCTAATATCGCTCATTGGGAATGAAGACACTACACAAATCATTCTCAAAGTTCTTTAAAAAATCAATGTCATAAATGTGATCTATTTGGGAACAGCAATTGTTGAGAAAGTCATCGTAAAAATTATGGCCAGACCTTTATTACATCGACAGTCCTGAACAATCTGATGACAGAATTGAAGTCCAATTGCTGATACTATATATCATCAAATTTTGACAGATCAGGAGATTGTTTCTAGTGATACAAGAATCTGACGATGATTCTGATGGAAAAGATGAGGCAAGTGATTCTACACAACTGATTTGACATTCAGAAATGGCAAAAGCTTTAGATATATTTTTCTTTAGCCTATTTGGAGGAATATTTCAATATCACAGTGGTGAACATTGTATTTCAAAAACACCTTTACTACAGATACCAAACAACAATTCTTTTTTCAAATCGAAGATATACACAAGACATCTTTAAATAGGTATTTAGTGGTAAAAAGGGAAATTTGTAATATTGGACAAATATTTTCTAAATATAACTATGTTGAAAATTATATAAAATGAGGAAACCTAAAGCAAGCTGAGCTTATTATTATATATGATTTTAATATATTTTCTTACAAAGTTTTTTAATATTTAGTAAATAGGTTTTGCTATTATTTCTTTAGTTTTATTAAACTAAAACTATGTAAACAACCTTACTAAACACCTAAAAATGTAGTTTTCATAGATATGAAACATTTATTGTTTATTTATGACCATAAATAATGTAGGTTACACTTTCCAAACTGTAAGTAAACGATTATTATTTGTTTACGGTAGATGTAATAATTATAACTTTTATGTCATTAAGAGGTACTAATTGGGTACTAAATTGTGGTATTGCCAGATTTTTAAAATTCCCAGCCAACTCTTTTGTTAAGTTGGCCTCTGAGTATAAACATATATTACTTGTTAACAGTAAATGTTATAATTTTAATTTAAATGTCAGTAAAAGGTATTAATTCAATACTAATCTGTATTATTACTAATTTTTAATTATGTTTTACACTTACAATTTGGAAGTTAAATTCACGTGAAGTAGGCCGCCGATTAATTAGGCCTATTCATTAACGACAAGGATACTAATTTTGTTTTTGTGACACATTGAAAAAATAAAGGTACTATTTGTGAGAGTTTGTGTTCAAGTTTGATTCTATCATAATTCTGTTTACTTAAACTTTGGTTTTGTATATGGGTGTGTGAGAATGTTTAAGAACTATTTTATTTATTTATATAAAAAATTTAAACATTATGTCAAACAAATATTTTCATTCCAAAACACATCCAACATTAATAAAAAAAAAGTTTCCTACTTATTATACAAATTAGCAACATTTCCTTGAAAGAATTTAAAGTTTATTGTACACATAATAAACTAATTTTTAGCATACATTTAAAAGAATCAAAGACAAATTTAATGAAGTGTTAAAAATGAATACAAATAATATTCTAAACAGGAAGTGTTTACCTTTTCGAAGCTGAAGGATCATGCAGAATGTCACTTAATACAAGATCAATATTTCATTTATAATAGGTTTTATTTACACATTAATAATAATTAACAGTACAACAAATTACATAAGATAAAATCATAAACATACAAGATTCAATTAATACTAAGACTAGACATAGTTATGGCAGTTCCAGTTTTTTATAAACTTTCAATGTTAAAAATATCAACAAATATGGCTTATTATAGACAAGTAACAAGAAGCACTTAGTGTATCATTTTGTACACATTCCTTTACATGTGATATACAAATAAACAATTTACAATAACACTAAAACACAGAAAATAATTCTTTTTTATACTGAAATTCTGAATTGTTTTTTATTCAGTTTAAAAATATTTTGATATTTTTTTACTATTATTATTTCTATTTTACTATTTTATTGTGTATGGATTTAAATTCCTTAAGTAAATACTTTTTACATTCATAATAACTTGAACATTAGTAAGTACTGGCTTCTTAATTCTGTTATAAGAGTGATTGATGATGCATATCCCTCGCCACAATAGCAGGCATTTTTTATTATAATTAGTGGTCACTGATGATTATTTACATTGGTTTAAATAGCTGTCTTGTAGGTTCGTTCTATAAATTCTTTGCTTCAGATTTTGTATTCAGGTATCTGACTTTACCCAAATGAACGAGTTATGTTTTCTGGGGGAAAGTGTTGGTACTGAGTAAGTGAGCTCTGGTTCACGATATTTTACCCCCTTTTACAAACTTCAAAAAAACTGTGTAAAGTATTATTTAAAAAAGTAAACAAGCAAAATAAACATATTAATTTGTAATTTCTTAGTAGTAAGAAAAATAAAAATAAATTTTATAAAAATTTTGACTTTCCAATAAAAATTAAGAAACCGTTAAAAATAAATTTTTAATATTAAAAATACCTAAGTTTAAAGATAAAATATAAATATTATTTAATAAATAAAAAAAAATTTAACAAAAAGGGTATTTTAAAAAGTTGGTCCCCTTGTTGTAGATATATATTTATTTATTTTTCTGACAAAAACTTTCTAATAGATTATAAAATATTATAGTTTGATCTTTTCATATAAAACTATCAAAACAACTGCACAGCTTTGTTCAAAATCGCTTTTCACATGGAAATAAAGTTACTGTATTCTTAAATAAAACAGGATAACATGAGTCCTTCATGTTCTATGGCTCCATTCCGAAAATGACATTAATTTAATTTAACTTGTGTCTTGGAAATAAGTTATTAACTGTACAATTTAGTTTTATATATTTGTAAATGCAGTGACAATTTCTAAGCATTTTCTAATATTTCATAAAAGCATAATTTATTCTTCATTTAATTTAGATTTGTTATACTAATGTATCTCAGTAAACTGAGAATAGTCAGTTCAACTATATTTAAAATGACCATTTAAACATAAAATTAGAAGATGTTATTTGAATGAGCTATTTTAAATTACAATGGACTTGTTATTAAATACATCAGCTAAATTAGAAATCCTTATAAAGTATAAAAACTCAACGACAAAATTTTAATTAAGATTTCTACCTGTAATTACTGAATTTACAACGGTTCAATGAATTCACCTTATCAGTATTTCATGTATTGTTTTTTCTCCAAATAATCAAACTGATTCCATCAATAGGTTGAACTTAGTTATATATTTAATATAATATGTATGAAACAAATAACAATGCCCATGACATCAAATAATTTACATTAACAGATGTTTAAAATATTCACAAACAATCTGCATGGGATCCAGCTATTTTTATTTATATTGGTGACAATTTGCACATGGTTCTTCCAAAGTTCAAAGATTTATTGTTTACTATAGATCTATACAAATGAAATTGTTATCTGAGTAGATTGTGGTTAAACCCAAAGTTTTTGTCAACATGTTTGAATATTAAAAAACCATAATCTATTCATAATTATAATTTTACAATTAACAGTTAAAAATCTCAGACATTTAATATTTATGTAAAGTTGGCAATTTTAAAAATATTTGGAAAAAACATTTTTATTTTCTACATTTTTAAATAGTTTAACAAAACATTATGGATTTCTGGTGGCATTGACAAAGCCAATCTTTTAAATGTGGTCTAGAAATTTTCATGTTTATTTTTTTACCCGAATTTCCTAGTAAAAATCATTCCTGAAGAAAAATGTGATTAAAACAACATGTACAGCATCCTTAATGTTGAGAAATCACACTATCTACAAGTAGTGACTGATAACACAATTAGAGATACAAAACTGGATTACCAGTTTATACTAATTATTACAAATTATAAGTATGAGGTGATCCCATGGAATGATTACAGTTACGTTAAAATCATTTGAGGGTTTGGGTTGAAAGAAGAGTGAAAGTGGCAATCAAACTTTATTTCAAGAATGTGTCATCCGATTGAATCAATCGTTTTCATATTCCATTTAAACATTCAGATATCAAATATTATAACCATTTTAATCAATTTTGAGAGCTTAGTTCATGTGATATTTTTACGGAACTAGCTCTATCTCGTACACTATTACTGCTCGAACAGAGGGAACGAAAAAATGGCCATCTTTGGAGAACATAAATATATGGATCTAATGTGAAGTGCAATGCCATCAGAATATCAGCTGTCCGGAAGAACATTCTGCTTGAAAAAGAAAATGGGTCCACTTGAGCCATAGGAATCGAAACCTGGAACACAGAAGTAAGAAATATTTAATTAATTTATATTATATTTATTTTAATAACAGCAATGCTTTCTCTCTTTTTTGAAGACCAAACTTCTTTTAATGCAAATCACTTTACTTTCATTTTTATATCTTATAGCCTCATAAGTCTGATAAATGTAAGACTGTCTAATGTCATAAACTTTATTAATGAACCACAATAATTTATTATTTGAACCTTGTTACTGAAAGTTTTTTGATAATTTTTGTGGTTTGGAAAGCTTGATAATCACATGTCGGTAAGTTCCAGCCAGCAGTTGCTTTTATTGTGCTTTGTGTTGTGTGATGAATTGTTATTTGAATTGTGTAATAAATTGCCTTTGAGCGTAATACATAGTACTTCCTGAAGTTCATGAGAGCTTTAGATTTCAGAGAATAGGCATATAAAAGACTCGAAAATGTGTAGAAGGTAATCTTATTGAACATAAGAAGCTTATTAAAACAAACATTTTAAAGAAATTCTTGTTCTGTTGTCTGCACATTAATTGGAAAATAAATTCTTATTAAATCTCTTTGTGTTTTTAACTCCTTTTATGCAACTAACAATTTTAACCTATATATGTAATTAAACCTACAACATTAATTTTGTCTCTAATGATTGTTTAATAGAATACAGTATACTCTACAATTATATGATTGTTAATATCGTATTACTCTACAAGATTGTATTAGCAAATTTTTTAACAGAAAATAAACTATTGAAAACTTATTGATATTATAGAAAATAATACAACCACCAATATACTGTATAGAGTGTTACATTTTTAACATCTTAGGATTTCGTAAATATTATTATTTCAAAATATATACCAGGTGGTGCAAAAGGAATTGTCACTTTTGAAATAAATAAAACTGCTAAGATTGTTAAGATACATTTTTAAAATTTACATATATGGAAAATCACTTCTGAAAGATGGTGTCCTTCTTCATGTAAACACACCATCAAAATTCTTTCTTCAAAGTTCTCCATCACTTTCACTACAGTTTCTCTTCCTGTGGCTGCTGCTTCTGTATGAATGGCTTCTTTTAGATAATTTGGTGATCGAGGTTTGAACATACACTTTTGACTTTAGGTACTCCCAAATTTTAAAAATCACACCCTTATAGATCAGTTGATCGAGCGCGCCAGTGGATGTTACCAAAGTGTGAGATGTGATGGGAAAACATTAGTTTCACAACATGCATAAAGTCTATCGCTGTGTGAGCTGTGGCACCATCCTGTTGAAACCAAATTTATTTCATGTCAACGATCAAATCTCAAAGTTGTGGTATTAAAAAGTTGGGGAACATGTTAAAATAACACCCTAAGTTAACAATAACTGTAGTGCCATTCTCTTAAAAAAATACGGACCAACTATCCCCATTTCGGATAGTCCACACTAAACAATTACTTTGGCACTATGAAGAGGCCTCTGGTGTAATTTTCTAGGGTTTTGTGGTGCCCGATACTTCCAGTTTTGCTTGTTTACATAGCCGTCCAAATGGAAATAAGCATTTTTTCCACAAAAGGGTTTGGACTCCTCAAAAACATGTTCAATAATGTAATACATGAAGCTTTTGTGTAATCATTATTTTGTACAGATGAAACTCTAACACACTGTGTAAAATGCACTGTAACGAGTGATGGCTAAGACCCAAAGTTTGAGCGCACCACCTAGTGGAGCAACGAGGACTCTGAAGAACTGATACTCTTACATTCTTGATGTTTTATGGAGTCCGTGCTGTATGGGAAGACCCAAGAGATATATTGTTCATAATTGATCTCGTTGTTTGGAATGTAGTCACCCAACAAAGTACTGATCTGCTATCAGGGATCGATCTATCATGTGCCAGATTGAAAGTCGGCAGAACAGTCGTTGCACAGTAATAAACGATTTGTTGTTTCTAAAAAACTGCTCCACAGTGAAAACACGGTGTTCAACATTCAACTGCATGATTACTAGACAGACTGAGTATTGTCACTGACTCTGGCGATGGTCGCTAACTTTCCCCCTCTCCAACCCCTTCACTACTACGTACTTCAAATCCGACAATCCATTTTGTGCTTGATTTTTCGTACATGAACAGTATTATTTGAGCAAATGTTTGAGATTGGATAAACTACAGAATCCATATATATGTAAATTTAAAAAAAAAGTTGTTTGAATTTGGGTAAATTACAGAATTCATATATGTAAATTTAAATATATATATATAATATATTAAAAATCTTAGAAGTTTTATTTATTTCAAAGTGACCATTCTTTTTGTACCATCTTGTGTGTGTGAGTGTAAGGATGACGATTTTGTAGATCTTGTAGACTATTCCTCAAACATTTTTTTTTTCAACTTGATGAAAAATTATATCTTATAAAATCTCTTTTTTGTTTGTTAACCAGGGAATTATTCACAAGTTCTCAAATAGTCGCCTTTCAAAATCATTAAAAATATATAATCTCAAATACCATTTACATTAAAAAAAAAAAAAAAAAAAATTTAAATAAAATAAAAGAGCGGCAAAAACAGATAAAATACATTATGTATAAAATAAACTTATGTGATTTTTCATATAATATATATTTTTAAACACACCTTACAGCTGTCAAATTTAATTATTTTATTTATTAATGTTAAGAAACTTTTCAACACTTCCAAATTCTAGTGAAAAATTAATTTTATTGAAATCTCATTGTTAGGTTTGATTGATCTGCTAATTCCAAATTGTCTGTCATTCAGTTATAAAATCAAATGAGGAGGTTTAAAAATATTTTTAATATATTTAATTTGTAATATATTGAAAAATTACTTTCAATTGCCTTGATGATAGAAAATTTGCTTTCTTTGGTGGATATTTTCAACAAATTTGGAACACTTTTTAAAAAGAAAGCGGGAATGGAATATTCCACAAAAAATGAATTGAACAAATATTGATTTTTAATTTTCTTAAAAATAAAAAAATTATTAATTCAAAATGTTAAAAATATAAAGTGAATGATATAATTTTAAAATTCTTTGAATGGACACCATTTTGAAATGCGTTAATAGAATCATTTGGTCAAAGCACATAAATAAGAGACAGATTTTTCAACCAAAATGAAAACGATTGCAATATTTTTAAGATCAAACAGAATCGAAAAGTAACTATATATACTGGTAGTCATGAGGATGAAAATAATAGATTAAATTTTTGTGGTGTGAAAGTCTAGTTAAGATAAAATAGACTGTAAAGAGGATTCATTTGTTACATATTTATAAATAATATGCTTTGATGATTGATCATCCCTATGGTGTGAAGACAATGAACTCTGGACATTGAGTGATTAGATCTGGCCTATCATAGCTTTACACAAGAGTTATTTATGAGCCAATATTTAACAAGTGTTTTGTTGATAATAAAATTAGCCAAAGCATATTGCGAAGAGAGTTAGATAGTTTGTCAAGACGTCAATATTTGTTTACTTTTTTTTTTTACATGATTGAACACATTTGTACAAACTGATCCCATGTATGCCTTTAGAGAAACCCTAGAAACTGCGTAGATCAATCCTAGGACTTGCCATCAATTATTTTATTTTTATCAATTTTATGTTTATGGGTTACTTTGCTTAGTTCATTCAGAGGCCTCTGTTCTTATTGTTGGTTTTCTATGCTATAGCCAATATTTTATGCTAGAAAGTAATCAACCGATCAGAAGTTTTATATCTTTTGGCTAGGTTAGATTAGTTTAAAATTCTCAAATATTTCTAAAAAAATGTTTAAACTTAAAGAACTCAATTTGTCTTAGATGATGATATATTATTTTTACCAGTGTCTGTTTTAAGGAAGTCACTGATAACAAATGTTTCAAACTTGTATAATTAGTTGCTGAAGTAACTAAAAGTCAACATAATGTAATGTTGCTTATCATATAACCTCAATCTGTTTTGTGTCTTAAACTTGTATCAATGTTATTTCGTTCAAACTTAAAGAACTTAATCTGTCTTAGATTATGCTATATTATTTTTACCAGTGTATGTTTTAAGAAAGTCGCTGATAACAAATGTTTCAAACTTGTATAATTAGTTGCTGAAGTATTTAAAAGTGAACATAATGCAATGTTGCTCATATAACCTAAATCTGTTTTGTGTATTAAACTTGTATCAACGTTATTTTGTTATTAATTCTTAATATGAAAACCTCCATAAGGTCTTTATTTTTAATTTTAGACAATCTAAATGGAAAAAACCTAACTTTGCGGTACAATAGCTTTTATTTAAAAATAACCATATTTTTTTCTTCTTGAGCTAGCTAAAGATAAACAATCAGGTTTGGCAAAAATTAGGTCAAAATTAGTTAGTTAATTTATTTTATAGTTAATTAAAATAAATTTATGGATTTTTACCACAATATTGGAAAATGTCAGAGTTAAAGGTCATGATAATTTTACTGGTGTAAAATTAATGTCTTGATAAAGCTAATGTCTTGATTAGGTCACGGACTGGGTTGGAAATTTGTTTAGACATATACACAATTAATTATTGTAAGGGATAGATAGCAATTTTATTAGGACAGATGAATTATATATAAATTGTATTTTAACTTAATCAAAAATAAGTATATAACATTAAAGATATATTCAGAAATAAATTATTACAGTAATTACAATTATTTGCATGTTTTTTTGAGTTTGTGATAAGTTTACAGTCATAACTTCATTTTACCCAATCCTCTTATATTAATATTAATTTAGCAAAGCTAAACAAGATGATTTATTAATTTTGATATTGAAAATTTTTCTTTTTGTTTTCTGTTATGGAATATTTTATTGTTTATTTTATACTGGATGTTTAAAATGTTTTAGGGGTTTGTGAAGAAAAATCAACTTAATTTTGGTGGTTGTATGAGTACCACAAAATCTACTTTTCAAAAAATATTTACAAACTTTTCACTCCTCTAGGGGATGGCACTAGGTAATGAAATTTGAATCTGAAATGTAAAGCCATATCGAGTTGTACCTCATTTTATAGGTTGTGAAAGTAGACAAACAACTGCTCAAACTGGAGTTCTCTATGTTAAGTTGTTTCCAGGTAATAAAGGAGTGAAAGATGTTTTACAAATAATATTAACAAAAAAATTGTCTTTTTTTACCCAAATTATTTGATAAAATTTTTTTCTATAATTTTGTTTATTTATATATATATATATATATATATATATATATATATATATATATATAAAGTTATTCAATAATTTTCATTTTGATTTGTGTTATTCAAAGTCAATAAACGTTTAATCCTTGTTTTAAAAATTTGTTAATATTGGTTTATTCTTCCATTATTTTCTTCCACTCTGCCACGTTTTGATCAAATGAAAACAAAGTTGAAATAATTTGTTTCTATGAGTAAGCTAACGTAATTATAATGATGAATTCATTGTCCAATGATTCTTTTCAGATAGACCAGTTTCTACTAGTTATGTGAGAAATGTTGTATCTATTTTAGTATAAACCTTTAGCGTAAAAGATGATCCAAGATCTGGTCGTCCATCTGCCTAAACAGAAGAGCTTCAAATTCCAGTTTTAGACACAGTCAGTACAAACAATATCTAGTGATGTAGATGTAAATAAATCAACAGAACATGACATTCTAAAAAGTAGTATTTCCACCCCCATAAAGTCCACCTTTTACAAAAACTTAATGATGACGATCTGGATTGTAGGTTGAAATTTGCGAAACTTCACTTCATCTAGACATAAAAAAACTATTTGTATCGGTATCCAATTTATTTTAGTGACGAGGAAAGATGTTTTATAAATAGTTCAGTCAATAACACAATTAAAGATATTGGGCTGATCAAAAATCTGATTGGTTTGAAGAAGCCCCTACTCAGCTTCCATAGAAATTAAACGTATGGGGTGGAATTATGGGAAACAAGGTAATTGGTCCCTTTATTAATTAATGAAGTCTTCTATGGCTTCTTGTACCCTCAAATATTAAACGAAGTTATTTGAGGTGCCATTGAGATAAACTATCAATTCTATTTTCCAACACGATGGGGCACCCTCAAACTTTGCTTATCAGTGAGGGAATATCAAATTAATCCATTTCCTGGTCTTTGGATTACGTCGAGGATTTATGGAGTGAACCTACATATAATATAGGACCTTACTCTCCTTGATTTTATTTTATTTGAGGGCACATAGGTTAGGTGGGCTTTTGTAATTGGATATTTCTGAAAAAACAGAACTATGTAGCCATTTTGAACATCTTATAAAATAAAAGTTTTTTTTCACTCCTTTACTACTTGGAAACAGCTTAAGATAGAGAGATCTTGGGTTTGCACAGGAATTTGTCTTTTTTCAAGACCTATAAAATGAGAACTTATAAATTTTAGTAAGAGTTTAATTTATGTTTGTGTATGTGTGATTATAAAGTATATATTATTTTGAAGTGTTAAATACATCTAAAAGAGATGGATAAGATAACTCTGAAGATGGCACCACGAAATGTCAAAACACTTTAGAAGGATAATGAAGAGGTAAAAATTTTTTATGAAAGTACTGTAAGTTGAAATACTACAATTATTATTATTATAAATGAGGTACAACTCAAAATGAATTTACAATTTTAGAGATTCAAAATTTCAACCCCCTAAAGGTCGTGAATACTCAAAAAAATGTAGGTTTTGTAGTAGTCTTACAAGTACCAAAATTTAGTTCTTTTTTCACCAAATCCAGAAGACTCTTATACTTAGATTTTTCAGACACCTGGTATGTATATAATTGTGTGTATCTGGAGGAGCAACAGAATAGAAAATAATAATAAAATTAATATTCCATTTCTTTATGTTTTTTATGAACACAAATTGTATTTACTGCAATGTTCAACAACTGTTGTCAAATGAAAGTAAACATACCATTTGAGGCATCCAGCATACAACAAACACTACACACAAGAGTGCCATAAGACGGCCAAAAGCTAATTCTTCTCTGGTGCATGCGTTGTAAGTAAGAGACTGGTTGCGACTGATTCTACGAGCAAGAACCTTATGTTTGTTGTCACACCGACCAGTACGACAAAGTGCTCGCATCACTGCAAGATTGCACCATACAATACAAATGCACAGTAATGTTCCTGAAAATATGGTAAATGATAAAATAAATAATCAATAAAACTAATGTATGTTATATTCTACCATTGCCTGCTTAAATAACAATTTTGTTGAGCTAAAAAAGGAAGCAATCTGGGTCATGCACATTAATAGAATAGTTTTGTGATAACCACTAAACACTTAATGTCTCATACACTATCTGTATATTTTTCAGTAAAAACAGACACTTTTAATCAGAACTTAATATATTCATGGTCAAGAATAATTATGAAATATAAAATAGTATAGCAAGTTTAAAATATCTCGTGTAATTGCTGATGATAATTTATGGTAGAATAATTATAACTTCTGTATAAAAGGCTTGGTTCTGTTGTTTATTATTATACAATGCATAATTTACTGATATTAATGTTTCTTTAGTGTTTATTAGGTATAAGGTACAGGTTTTTATCTTGTAAGTCAGATAATAATTTTTTCAAAGTTTGAAATAAATAATCAAACTTTTTTTAAAGTAAAAAACATATAGATGTTCGATTAAAATAAATTAAATGGTTTAATAATAAAAAAATATATAATAATAATGACATTTCCTTCATTAAACCCATATTATATTTTGAACAAACAAGAATACTTACATGGTAAATAAGGAGATACAAATGACATTAGGTATTTGTACATTGTCAATAATTTATATGTTTTTATAAATTCCTATTAAGTTAAGTTTTATAATAAGATATGAATTTCCTGTACTTGCATCTGCATTAAAAGACTATACTTTATAAGCCACAATATCATTAAAATCTTAAGACTGGAGTGACCAGTTGAGAACACGACCAAACGAGCAGCAGATAACCAAAAATTCACTTCTGAATATCTACCATCATGAACAGTAGCAAAATCCCTTCATAAGGTTAGGATGTGTTCTGTTTCCCTTAGGTCCCACGATTTGATTTTCAATACGTTAATCATGAAATGAAATTTGTATTCTGTTTTGTTCTCTAATTTTTCAATGTAGAATTTTCACCAGATGTGACTCTATTTGTATTCTGCCTTGTTATTGTATAATTGGAGAGGTTTAAATAAATACCATGTTTGTGTTTTATTAGATTAGGATTTTTAATTTAATAGTTGAAATGGTTTGTAGACAATTTTTTACATTTCTACAAAATAAGTCATGCATAGGGTGCACAGACATAAGGAATTCGAATGACCCAGTTTAAGAATTACCAAACAGAAAGTTTAATGTGTGAAAAAATTAACACAAAGATAAGAAAGTTTTGGGTTAAAAAAAGGTTAAAGGGTATTTTCTTCACTCTTCACTTTATCATGTTTATTCCAACGCATAAAACATCAATGAATTGAGACCAAATTCTAGGTGTTCTCCCTGAAGTAATTGCACCTGTTCATGCCAAACTCTAACACATGATCACGTGATAGGACATATGCAATTATTCACTTCTATCATGTTCTCACTCCAGTGTGAGGGTACCGTTAATGTGACCAAATTACAGGAAAACAATTTATGGCTTATACTTGAACATAATTATATGTTTTATACCTAGGGTAATTGTTTTAAATTTATGGATACATTCATACTCTTATTTCTGTCAGTCATTTAAAAATCACACAAGTTACAAAATATTTATTCTGGTATTCTCATTAAAAACTGCTTTAAAATAAAAGCAACTCAAATACTCTTCTCTTATTTAAAATTTATGTTGACTCAATACCTCATACTAAAAATATTTTACAAAGAAAATTCAGAAGATGTAATCAAAACAATATACAATAATTATAAATTTTACTTTTTCACAAACAAAAATTACTGTTAGCAGGTAATATTATTAATTACTTTGTTAAATATTATTAATTGAGTGGTATTCGATTCACCATGTTAAAAATAATGTATAAAATCTCAAAATTTAGTTTTTGGAAAAATGCCAAAAATTATTGTTCAAACTGTTGGGCCTTTGGAAGCTGGTTCCACCTCTGATCAAGCCAAAGAAAGAAGGTGAGAGGTAAAGAATAAGAGACGAGTCTATTACCCCCACTTCAACAGGCAACCAAAGTCGAGGTTGCAGAATGTAGAATGAGTAGGGTATCATACCTCCACAAAATCTCAAACCTTCAGTGAAGCCTTATTTTCAACAAATATTCAACAAATAGTTCCCTGGGAACTAACTATCGCAGTCAAAAGTTGACTGAGGACCATGGAGTTAATCTGCAAATGAAGATCATGAGAGTGTTCCAAAAGTTTGCTGATGGTTTACTTCCTAGGTTTTCAGAATGTCACATGGAGAGGGGCGTGCTTGTCGTAGCCTGCTTCAAAGATAGTTTCAGAGATTGGCTGATGAATACAATATCAAACCCGGAGTTGGAATATGAAGTCGAGGGCTTGTGGCCTGTTAATATGGGGGAGGTTTTTCAGGCGACAAAGGTGATTTGTAAACCATCCAGTCAGCTCATGGGCTTGGCTCCTAAAGCCATAGTCTGCATCTCGATGGGGAAAATCTAAGTCTTTGAGTAAGTGACTGGAGTATTCTGTCAGTAAAAAAGGACCAGAAAGGCTAACTGGACTTCTTAGTTGATGACTTTACGCTGGAGGTCATTCGAGAAACCACCACCCACAAAAGAACTTGACCTGATAGTTAAATATAGTGCAGTTGGCACCAGATGGCTACTTATTGGCAGAGACATCAACTCACATCATTAAGCGGGCTGAGGAAGCAGTAATACCAATCTTAGAGGTGAGTCTTTACTTTGCTTTCTTATGTCTAATAATTTATACATAAAAATATTACCGGCCGTATTGGTTACATTAATTTGTATTGGTTACAGGCCAACTTTTAAGAATAGATTAAGAGAGGAAGCTATCGACATTACAATATGTTCCGAGAATGTGCTAACACTGATTGAAGGGTGGCAAGTCTCAGAGGAACCATCAATTTTAGAGTATAAGTATATCCAATTTCAACTGGACACTAATTTAAATATAGAGTCCTTTAGGAACACACGAAGGTCTCTATGGCCACAATATAAAGATGACCTTCCAATAAGCTTGAGTCATTAGACAAGGTAAGGAATTTTGCAGATCTACATAATGTGGAGTCACAAATTGGCGGCAGAATTATAGACTGCTATAAAGATAATTGGCCAGTAAGCTCCATCCATAATGGTGAAAAATATGGCAAAATGATGGAACAATGATCTTGGTTTACGTTAAATAATAATATAATCTAAATCACATAATTTAAGACAACTATTCCTTTCTTGTCACTTATAATTAATTTTAATGTTACATTTACATAGGTCTATCAATCTATAACTAAAATATTTGTGTTATAATTATTTTTAACTGCATTTTGGAAAACAATATCATATTTACCAAAAGTAAGAAACAGATAAGCGTAGGCAACATCCAAAGGTTTGCTAGCCATTCTGTACCTAACACAGTTTGCTTTTTGAGATTCAAAATACAATCCAAAACCAAAGAAAGGCAGACAGACGAGGATGAGTACAGCTGCCCATAGGCTGAATATACTCTTCTTGATTACTGCCTTCGTTACATACTGGAAACAAAAATATAAATTAAAATGTAATCAATAGTTTGCCCGAAACTTCAAGAGATCAAGTTAATCATTTTACTAAGTTAATTATCTTTATATCTTTATTTGTTATAATTATTTAGACAAATAATAAATTATTTTATTTATTGCAACAGTTTTACTAGCATCCATAGTTACTATACTATCACTATAACACTGTATAAGTTATGGAAACAAATATCTTACTTCACAAAAGTAAGTACCTTTTTAGTTTTCAAAATTTCAACAAATAAAAAAAAAACACAATGAAACATCTGTTTAGTTTTCAATAACTATAACTCGACAAACTATAAAGGACAAAGAATTTACCTGTCCAATTTTTGAAAGCTCAGCAAATAATAAAAGATATGCAAAAATATGATAATTTTTCAAAAGATAAAATACGCAAAATATTTTTGTAAATATTAAACAATTCAGTAGAATGTGACCGGTTTAGGTTGAAATAGTAAATAACAAAGTATGATTTTTGTTTGAAACTTATACATTATTATAGAGAGTGTAATTACTTTAATAAGAATAACATTTACATAATGCTACAAAGGACTGAAAAGGTGAAAAATAAGAACAAACTATTAACTGAATTGGTGATGGTTCCCAAACATTGCACAAATTGTCTCACAGAAACAAGAAATGCACATGATCAAGAAATTAATATGTGTTCAAAATAACCATTATAATAAATATACATAAAATATTGCTTCTATATGACACAGTTTTTCAAATTTAATTTAATTTTAAATTTTATTATTACACCCGAATCGTAACTATAATTTTATTTATTAGTGTTTGGTAACTTACATTGGTTTAGATTTTTAACTATCACATTTGTACCTCACATTTTGTCACTGATATAAGAAATTTGACTTTAATAAGACTAATAATTTCCACTGTAGTTTTTTAAGCTTTCCATTGTTAAAAAACCGAAGTTTATGTATTTTAAATTCCAAATTAAATATTCAAATGATATAATAATAATAATATATACATATATATATATATATATATATATATATATATATATGTAATTTTCATACTTAATGAAACAATGATCCACATATTTCAATCTCTATCAAATTTTAAACTAATTGAGACACAATTTAATGTCATTACAGGATTGGGGGTGGGTCTTATCCATTACAGAATTGATGCTGGTTCAGTGAACTAACTAAGAGGGGTTAACACCCCTAACCTCATTTAATATTGTTTGAGTTAAGGTGGGTGTCACCTTGTATACACAATGTAAGTAGACTGATTCCTTTCTAAACAATTTTCTGCTGACTTTCTCAAAACTAAGAATCATCAATATTTGTAATGTAATGAGATACAGTAATGAAAATATTATTAAAATAAATAAATAATTTTTTCCAATAAAAAAAGAACTAGTAATTTTTTTAAATTCTCAATGTTCTCTAAATAACAAAAAGGATAATAAAAGCATTTGTTTAGTTTTAAACATCAACACATGCAAAGGCCTTTATTGGATGATAAGCCAATGCAACAGAAGGGAATAAAAGTTTTACCTTTTTCTCTCTCTGTACATAAAAAATATTGTTAAGAAATATTATGGAAGAAAAATAGATATTGAGATTTTCGGGGTTATATCTGTTTTTGTAGGCTTAAGAGTGAGAAAAACATATTAAACACTTTACCTAGTAAGCATGACACATCGGGAGGAGGGGATTTCCTTCACTGGCGATTCTTCTATGTAGGATGTGAGGATTATTTTACACTCATAAAAATATATAAAGTATTTTTACAAAAGAAAAACATTTACAGATTGAATTAGGAAAATGTTTACAATTTTAATTTAATATTGAATATTATCATTAAAAACACAAATTAGATAAATTTGCATCAAATCTTATACAAAAACTCTGTGAGATTCAAAACACTTGTGAATAGATGTAATTTTTGGCTGTCTCTAAGGTGATATACTAAAAAATAGAAATACTACCACTCAAGGTCTTCTCAATGTGTAGGTTTATTTTTAACAAGGAGTTGAAATATCTCCACTTTTAAGTTTTATAGTTAATTGTAAATTTCCTTGCAAATTATTATTATACGAATATTTAGTAGTATACTTATACTAATAACATATTATATTTTAGTCGTAATTATAATTTGCCTTTTCATAAATTTAGAGAAATTTGACCTTATTCGACTAATGATTTTAACTGTAGTTTTTTGCTTTCCATAGTTTAATTAAGGTGCATCCTATTCATTTAAAAATCCACAAATCGTCATTGGTATCTATTAGAGTTTTTACCTTTGGTAGACAAGTTTTGAGTGCTCATTTTGATGTTTTAAATACTTTTATGTAGTCACTGCATGATTTTAGAAGGCAGAAAGTTTTCTTTGGAGTGAGCGTTTTGGCTGTGAATATGACAAATCATTATGTCTGTGGACGATTGAAAAAATGTGGCGGGGGGGGGGGGGAGGTGAACATAATACAAATGGTATTCCGATTTAGTTGGTAACATGATCTTGTTGTTGCGTTAACGTTAACGAAGATTGAGATTGAGAAGGCTGAACTTAAACGTATGCACGTGCGATTGGGAAAGTTTCAAACCCGGATCAATAGGTTAATATTTAGAAGCAACGTCTCAACTGAACTTGTTATAAATACGTCCCTTATTGATCCAAACACTCGATATTTGGCGATCTAAGATCATATTTTATTGAAATGCTTCTTTATTATAAGATTATACCACTGTGTCAGAAACACTCTTTGAGAGAGAGAAAGAGAGAAAGAGATTGATTGATTGATTGATTGATTTGAGCCTTTATTCTGGGCGAAGTTAGGACCATCAGGTCCTCTCTTCCACTTAACCCGAGAGAGAGAGAGAGAGAGAGAGAGAGAGAGAGAGAGAGAGAGAGAGAGAGAGAAATATTAAAAGGATCAGAGATGAGAGTGAGGAAAGACAGCAAGGAAAAAAAGAGATGGACATGAGAGAATTAATAAATAATTGACTTTTATTTTGGGACGTGATCCTCTTGAATTTGTGAACCGGGAAACGCGATCAGTCATCCTTGCCTTTCTGACGATGTACCACGAAGGCATACGAGCGGCAACGAAGGTTCTGTTTTCGGAATCGTACAGCGGAGTTCATTAAGCTAATCAAAATGGCAGTCGCTACACTCCGGTCTTAATTTATCTTTGGAAGTTCTATAATTAAAATGTTGGGCTAATTTCCCGTGACGTCCAAAGGATTTCCCGGGAGGCAGTGTTATTAGTCCAACGTTCGGCGTGTAGAAATTTCCCTGTTGATAGAGTGTACGGAACAATAAGTTTAAATGTAGAACAATAGGGTTTTTACTGTATCAAGTAATATTTTATAGTTTAGTATTTGGTTCGATACTTATTAATCTTACTAGTTAATTATCAATGCCGTTTCCAAGGAGTGCTGGTTGGACGTGGTTATCAGTGCTGTTAAATATAATTTAAGTGTTGAGTGATCCACGGACAGTGTCGGAAAAACCATGCGGTTCACTAAAATAGGTTTACGAGATAGGCCTATTCTGCACTTTAACTCCCGTTACCGTTAGGACCATCAGGTTCTCTCTTCCACTTAACCCTTCAAAATATATATACATCATTTAAATAGTAACCATATAAATTTCAACCTAATGACATAAAATTTAAATTGACATAATTATCAAAAGAGAGAAAGGCTATGAGCACTCCTATTTTATACAGCTCGAAAAAAATCAATGTAAATTAGTATATACTCTATTATTTTGTAAACTGTTTAAATATCCGTGTTAAGGCTAGGCAGGACATAGTTGCCAGAACATACGTAAGCTGTCTTTAGTACTATATACTATGCAAACTCAGTGACTTTTAAGAAATCTGGCAGTGTGCATTTGTTATGTCAACTACTCTTAACTACGTAATTGGTAAGCGCCTGACAAGCCCCTACTTCGGCTACTCAGAATTAAAGTCTAAAGTAGTTTAAAACACAGTATAATATGCTCTTTATTACTGTACCAAGATCATATTGACTGTAATATTTTCAGAAGCAATACGTTTGATCAAAGCAGAGAGAGCTAGCAGATAAGGCCAGAAATGCGTTACTAAACAAAGATTCCAAACAAAGTGTAGCTCCTTGTGAAGAAAATTGGTAGAAATGATTTCCAATAATGGTTCAAAATGGTGATTATGCAGTGCTCCGCTCATTGAACAAATTTTGATTTAAACATGAACTACTACAAGGACCTAGTGAAGGTGCGATTAAGAACGCGATAGCTCTCCCCTCTACCAAATGTTAAAGTACACAATAATGTTTGTTTGTATTTCTGAATGTATCAGAAACTATACTGCCAATTACGTAAAACGGAGTATAGTAACAACTTTTCATTTCTCCAGACTGTTTATTACGTTTCTTCCGTTGCTTCTCTTTACACAAATTGAGGATTGGAATAGCATTCCTTGTTATTATATATATATATATATATATATATATATATATATATATATATATATATATATATTAAATATTAGTATATTATTTCATCACTAACTAGGACCAAAAGTGAAGCTTTTCAATTCAAGCGTAAGTTTAAAATGAGCGAGCATCAAAAAGCTTCTTTTGGTCCAAGTGATGAACTATATTTTTCGTTATACTGCAATTAATATAAGAAAACAATTTCAAAAAATCTAAAATGTTATTAACCTATTTACCTTCAAATCGATGGTAACACAGCTGTTTTTGAGCAGTACGACGAAAAATCAATTATAAGTATAAAAACAGCTGTTTTCAATACATGCTATGAGATGATAAAGTTGTCTTTTTAGTCCTAGGACCTAAAAACATCAGCTGAGGTCGAGGTCATCAGCTGTTCCTTCGTTTATACGAATTAATTAATGATTGTAATGCATCTATAAAAACAACTGATATTCTCGATTGTAAATAACAGATAAAACAGCTGTTACCATCGATTTTATAAATTAATAAGTACCACTAACACAAACTAAACAGCTGTAATAGCTGCAAACGTGTGTAACTTGTCTATACTTTTGAAGGTAAATAGGTTATAACATTTTAGTTTTTGTGAAATTGTTTTCTTATATTGTTTGCAGTATAACGAAAAATATAGTTCATCACTAGGACCAAAAGAAGCTTTTCGATCCTCCCTTATTTTCCGGCATCGACCGTTAAACTTGAGCTTGTATCGAAAATCTTCACTTTTGTTCTTAGTGATGAAATGTACCGTGATGGAGTGTATATTACTTGTACCGTGTGGTGAAAAGATTTTTTTTATTGCATTTTTCATCAATGAAGTGTGTACTTAAGTGTGTTTTTGGGGTTAGGCAGTAGAGAGGCTCTGATGGTCCCAACTTCGCCCCTATAAAAGCATTTATCTAATATTTACCTAATAATTCTAACTTTATTTAATTCAGTCTTACGTACGAGCTGATAAGTTGTCAGGCTAAATTTTCCCATTGTGGATATTTGCAGTATTTAATAATGTACTAAAGCCATTCCCCTGACACTTATCATTTCCCCTGATATTTGTGTTGAAAAGGTGAGAACAGCAGTAGCATTTGGTTCAGTCCGAAAAGAGAATACGACTCTATTCTCTCTTCCAAAAATCGTTCAATACTAGGCGTACAAAAATGGCTCGACTTTTATCTTGGATTCAGTTGTTTTTAATCGTTTTTTTTTCTATTCGTACTTACTACAATGGGTTATGCAATGGCATAACAAATAAAAAATAGTATAGAGTAATTGTTTTTATTTCTAAAGATCAATTTAACTTCAATTTTAAGTAAAAAAAAAAAAAAAAAAAAAAAAACGGGAATTGATTCCCGTTTAAACACTTTTCGTTAACTTGGTGAACTCCAACATAAGAAAAACTAATTTTAAATTGTCAGTCTAAAGAAAAATCTTGATATTTTTGTATGTCTAAAACTGAGAAATTCGTTTAAGAAGACGGCAATTCCTCATTCCTTTACACTGGGTCAAGCGTTGTTGCCATTTTCCTTTCGTCTTTCAAATCTTCGCGGGTAAAGTTAGAACGACTCTAGTATAGATGGCAATTTTTCGTGCAAGAAGTTATTTTTGTACGACTTTAAAATTGGCAGTTAAGTAGTGAATTATTTTATATTCGATGTGTGTTAAATGCATTAGTCAGAGGATGTTGTTTGCTGGCGGCTCAATTTGACAAAAAGCATCCTCAGTAAGACCTGCTCTTTCGTAAGATTAGTTGTAGGCCAAGCTGAATATCTGCTCAGACCAAGTGTACATCAACCACAACAAACAATAAATAAAATGTGAAACACGTATTTAAAACTTTGGAATATCGTATGCGGCTTCTATGGAGTCATGGGTCCATATCATTGGTCACGAAAAATTCCTAGGCGATGATTGGTTTTCCACACCTCTAGGCTATATATCTAATTTCTCAACTAACGAAGAATTGGGTGTAGTTTCCTCAAGACTTGAACTGTCTTCCCAAATAATAATACCAAAATTTATCTCTGGCCCCATATACAGACTCAGCATTTACTCCACCTGCTCTGATGTGGCTTATTTTGCAGATATGATGTTGTTGTTCCAAGTATATTGCGGACTTTCGAGTCCCTCGATAAAAATATCTTACTATATTTACTTTATGCCACTTACATAGGCTAACCTATTTTTTAGTAGGTAGTTTTTGTACTCCCCTATCTCCCTCCCACGCCTATGAAATCGAGGTTAATTGACGAAACAAAGTGGTCGTCCATCTAGACATTACGTCATCGCTTGATCATAAAACTGATTGCTTTTCAAAGCTTTGATTCACGCGGGAGAAAAATGAATGGGATGCAATGAAAAATAGAACAGATATTTATACTTTTAAAGATAAATACAAATAGAACTGTTATTTTTGGAGTTGAAGTTAATCCTGCCAATAAAATGATTATGTTTGAAGTAGTGGTCTGACCTACTGAAGATTTAAATCGTTTCCCGACCATAAGTTTAAATGTACTTTACTGAATACACTTACTGTTTAATATTCTAGAGGTTGATTTAATGAATTAAGACTATTAGATTATTCATTTTGCTTACCTAATATACGAAATAACGCAAAAATTACGACCTCCGTTTTATGACTGATAAAAAAGTGGTTTTCAACATCCCGTCCATACCTCGTCGTTGTCGTTTGTACATAAGCATGATGGCGGACACAGAAATTAAGATAGCATATCAAATTTGATTAAGGGGGCTGTAATGTACTCATATAGAACCCTATTAAAATTCAGATAAATAATATTGAAAATGCCAAAATGTCGGCCATTTTAAACAGTTTTCTGTACATATCTCGTGTGTTATTTAAAACATCAAATTAGATAGATAATTCCAGATTTCAATTCTGCTTGTAATAGTATCAAATCCATCTCTCTACGATGGCTAATAGCAACGTTATGGTTAACAATGTAATTTCAAACCTAGATCTCCCAAGAAAATACGATGTTTATATATTTACGAGATCCAGGAGGCATGAGATACCACTACGAGCGTAGCGAATGAAGTGTCCTTAACATACAGTATGTAAAGCTGCGTGGCCTACCAGGAAGCGTAAGACGAGCGTAGCGATTGGCGTGTCCTTAACATACAGTATGTACAGCTTCGAGGCCTACCAGGAAGCGTAATACGAGCGTAGCGAATGGAGTGTCCTCCACATACAGTATGTACAGCTTCGAGGCCTACCAGGAAGCATAATACGAGCGTAGCGAATGGAGTGTCCTTAACATACAGTATGTACAGCTTCGAGGCCTACCAGGAAGCATAATACGAGCGTAGCGAATGGAGTGTCCTTAACATACAGTATGTACAGCTTCGAGGCCTACCAGGAAGCATAATACGAGCGTAGCGAATGGAGTGTCCTTAACATACAGTATGTACAGCTTCGAGGCCTACCAGGAAGCGTAACACGAGCGTAGCGAATGGAGGTCCTTAACATACAGTATGTACAGCTGCGTGGCCTACCAGGAAGCGTAAGACGAGCGTAGCGAATGGAGTGTCCTTAACATACAGTATGTACAGCTTCGAGGCCTACCAGGAAGCGTAACACGAGCGTAGCGAATGGAGTGTCCTTAACATACAGTATGTACAGCTGCGTGGCCTACCAGGAAGCGTAACACGAGCGTAGCGAATGGAGTGTCCTTAACATACAGTATGTACAGCTGCGTGGCCTACCAGGAAGCGTAAGACGAGCGTAGCGAATGGAGTGTCCTTAACATACAGTATGTACAGCTTCGAGGCCTACCAGGAAGCGTAACACGAGCGTAGCGAATGGAGTGTCCTTAACATACAGTATGTACAGCTTCGAGGCCTACCAGGAAGCGTAAGACGAGCGCAGCGAATGGAGTGTCCTTAACATACAGTATGTACAGCTTCGAGGCCTACCAGGAAGCGTAAGACGAGCGTAGCGAATGGAGTGTCCTTAACATACAGTATGTACAGCTTCGAGGCCTACCAGGAAGCGTAACACGAGCGTAGCGAATGGAGTGTCCTTAACATACAGTATGTACAGCTGCGTGGCCTACCAGGAAGCGTAACACGAGCGTAGCGAATGGAGTGTCCTTAACATACAGTATGTACAGCTTCGAGGCCTACCAGGAAGCGTAAGACGAGCGCAGCGAATGGAGTGTCCTTAACATACAGTATGTATAGCTTCGAGGCCTACCAGGAAGCGTAAGACGAGCGTAGTGAATGGAGTGCGAATGGTAACAACTTACTCTACTGGATAAGACCCATAGATCCTCCAATACAATTTAATATTTCCTACACGGAACAAGAAACCAACTTTTGAGTTTTACATTTAGAAGATCTATTAGTTGTAATACATTCTATGATGAGCTGGGTAAGTACCATGATGGTTTGCAGTGCAAGTTGTTTGTTCTGCTATGTATTTAAAAAATTACTTAAAATTATCACCGTAGATTTTGGAAAAACACCACACATAAAGTATTATAATAAATACAGCACAGACATTCCTATCACCATTGTCAGAAATTAGTTCAAGAATTAAACATTTTTCAACCTGTTTCAAAATGGAAGCAGTTTAAATAGTTTTTCCGGAATAACCATTTACCTCTAGGTTTTACAATAATCCACTAGATCTCGTTTTACACAGCTGGTAGTCTCCATTCAAGATATTATGATTCACACCTACTATGGAAAGTAGTAATCGGTCTGAAAAAACTCCGTGGCTCAAGAGCCCCGAAGGGCCTAAGCCTGATAGACGGATTTTCAGTCGAGAAATGTGTGGTTAGCATATCAAATTCCCGCCGCTGTTGTCTACTATTCACAACCAGAATTCGCTAGGTACTAATTTTATAGTTTATCAATTTTACAATGATTCAACATCGTGAAACCTCCCAATCACAAAACAAGATTACCAACTCTAGACCATTTGGGAAAACCAATTTAAATATAATTTAATTCAAACTTGGCATCCTAGTAAGAATAATTGCCACAAATGAAGAAACCTGATGTTCATTTCATTATTGTCCGCTTTAAGTTTGTTATTTTAGACAATTTTGTAAACAGCCCAAATTTTCAGTTAATTTTGACTTCCGAAAATACTTTGTTTTGGATTTATTAAATAACAATATTTGAGTTATTAACCAGGCCCACGCAGTCATTAATTAAGAAAATAGTATATATAAGCAATTTAATGACTTGGAACTCGAGGTCGCTGATTATGAATATGAGGCAAAAAAATATAAATTCAACATGGCAGATTCTAAATATAACATTTAAATAAGATTATAACGAGTAGATAATCTAAAAACATATATGAATTTAGAGTATTTGATGTAATTATATATAACTACAAATTAGAAAACATTTAAAAATAAAATATTAATTAAATTTAAAAAGGAGCATATCAATATTTTAAATATTCACTCTTAGCGACTAATTGATGAAATTAGGTTGTTTAGAGGGTGAACTTTTTATACCAGGTGTTACTGGGAGTAAATGGCTAAAAGGAGCGATTTTTACTTAAGATATTATGACACTTAAAATTTTTCTGCAGTATTTGATGGCTATAATATAGACAACCGAGAATCAGTTGAAAAATATCGTTGGTCGATTGATTGTAAATTTGATAAAATTGGGCAAGAACAGTTTTCCTTGGGAATAACAAAATGAAAATCAAATTAATAAACGTTGAGACAAAAAGTATAAAAAACAACATTTTGTCTTATCAAAGTGAAGCTAATTGAATCTTAAGATGTGTAGTGGTGCTGTCAAATATGTATTTGTAGACGTTTTAATTTTACGAACAGCTCTTACTCCATGTAATAGAGGATTTTTGTTTCTGAAATCATCTTCAATGACAAAAAAAAAATTCCATATGTACAGAACATGTCTTGTATTGTATGGTTTCACTGGATATGAAAATTCTTCACATTTTACAAAAGAGGTAAGAATACTTAAGCATAATGTTTAGCAGGATACTGAAAAAGTGTTGGAAAAGAAATCTAAAATGTAGATAAAATTTAGAAGCAGGAATAACTTGGCTTCTAACATTATACGGAACACCTAAAATTAAAAGTTCTCTATAGTCATAAAAATTAAAGACATACCTACAATATTATATATATATATATATATATATATATATATATATATATATATATATATATTTCTTGCACAGATTGTCCTGAAAATTTGTGATTGAGAATTTTTAATGGGTATGAAAATACTTCTAAGATTTAAAATGAAAAACATGAGCATGAATTAGATAATTGAAGATTAACTTCATCTATTGAATTAGGAGCTACTTGACCTCCATTAGGAATTTTGAGAGTTTTCTCAACGACAGCTGCTCCCTACACTCCTTACTATTAGCATTAGCTAATATATGTGCCCCCGTTTTTCATTTTAAATCTTAGAAGTATTTTCATAGCTATTAAAAATTCACAATAACAAATTTTCAGGACAGTCTGTGCTAGAAATATATATAATAGCAACCTGAATTATAATATTTCACACCATTAATTTGCCGCTGGAATCTCCATGACCTGGACGTCACACTGTCGTACCTGTTTCCTGTCAAGTGTTCGTGTTTTGTGTTCTTTAAACGACCTCTAGTCGGAGTTGTGTTCTGTCTTTTTATTTAGACATAACTGATGATGGGCAATGCCCGAAACCGGTAATAAGAATAACATGTGACTAACATCTCTTAATAAGAAAAATAATTATACGATTAGGTGACGTAAAAATACATTCTAAACATTAATTTGGGATTACTTTTAATTAAAAAATAACTGTATAAACTTTTTATTGCCAATTACACATATTATTAGACAAAGGTCGACCATTTTTACCATTATAAATTTTATAGGTAATTAGTAAATAATATTTTGAATCCAACATATTAAATTAATAATTTCTTACCTCATATTCGTAATCAGCGATTTCGGAAATTCCGAGAAAACATTTTCATGGTAATCAAAAGTTATTAAAATTGTCTTCATAAAGTGTTTACAAATTTTGTATTCACTATTTAGAGATGAGAGCAGCTTTCAAAGTTGGCGTCTGTCACCCGTTATGAAGATAAAAAACAAAAAATCAAAGTTGGACACACCCGTTTAGCAGATAAGAGAATTGACACAACTTAGAGGTAGAACCTTGTAAAAAAATAAATCTCAAAAGATCTTCGACTATTGGAATCCCATAATGTCTGTGTTGGAAACAATAAAGAACAAAGATAAATCACAAACTAACTACTCTGGTCAATATACTACTGGTGCCTCTCTTCTAACTTCATGCAGGTAGATAAGAGGCCCATTACAGAGGAGGTGCAGGGACTATGTTTAGATTGAGTTTTAGACAATTTATGTAGTGGATTGGTTTACACGAGAAGTCTGGGTAATTACCACCATGGTGCCATCAAATTGTTATTTATTCTACATTTATGACATCCAAACGAAATGAAGCCTTGACGTTACAAGAGAGAAAGGGGGTGTATTGTATTGGTGATGTCAGAACAATCAATCCTCACAAAACTCAACCCGGGGAGTCTTTAGTAACTAGTCGAAACATCTGTTCAATTCGAAATGCTGTTTATAATAATTAAAAACATACCATGGCCATCGTGTTGTGAAACAACAAGTTACGGAAGTGTGAGCTCATTTATGCAAAATAAGAAGAGGGGGGACCTCTCGATACATTACTATTATATAGCTCTCAGATTTAACATAGACAACATAATCTAGTAATCAATCTAATTTATATTTTAGCTAATTGTCTATATTTATAGGAAATCCAGTATAGCTCACGGATCACAAAAATACAATCGAGTCTTTAGAATAACAATATTATATATATAATCACTGTAATAATATATGTTAATATTCGTACTATTAGAGAGTGGTGCTGTCTAAGTTCACAACGCTAAACTAATGCGACGGCGCACTCGGGACCTTGTCTATTGCTTTCTTCAGCTTACTTTACTGGGATGTCAGTTGGATGTATCATAAAAATATGAAACATATTATTTCATATCAACAAGCAAACATGTGAATCCATCAAGTACGAGTGAAGCAAGTAGGGATTATATATACATATACGAGGTCTGTCAAGGTCGAGACAAGGACAACAAGAACCAGGCAAGGTAAGGTCTGTTGTGCTGAGTCACCGGCACGAGTGTAGCAAGTAGGGATTATATATATACGAGGTCTGTCAAGGTCGGGACAAGGACCCGAATCAGTCAAGGCAAGGTCTGTTGTGCTGAGTCACCGGCACGAGTGAAGCAAGTAGGGATTATATATACATATACGAGGTCTGTCAAGGTCGATACAAGGACAACAAGAACCAGGCAAGGTAAGGTCTGTTGTGCTGAGTCACCGGCACGAGTGAAGCAAGTAGGGATTATATATACATATACGAGGTCTGTCAAGGTCGAGACAAGGACCCGAATCAGTCAGGGCAAGGTCTGTTGTGCTGAGTCACCGGCACGAGTGAAGCAAGTAGGGATTATATATACATATACGAGGTCTGTCAAGGTCGAGACAAGGACCCGAATCAGTCAAGGCAAGGTCTGTTGTGCTGAGTCACAGGCACGAGTGAAGAAAGTAGGGATTATATATACATATACGAGGTCTGTCAAGGTCTAGACAAGGACAACAAGAACCAGGCAAGGTAAGGTCTGTTGTGCTGAGTCACCGGCACGAGTGTAGCAAGTAGGGATTATATATATATACGAGGTCTGTCAAGGTCGAGACAAGGACCCGAATCAGTCAAGGCAAGGTCTGTTGTGCTGAGTCACCGGCACGAGTGAAGCAAGTAGGGATTATATATACATATACGAGGTCTGTCAAGGTCGATACAAGGACAACAAGAACCAAGCAAGGTAAGGTCTGTTGTGGTGAGTCACCGGCACGAGTGAAGCAAGTGGGGATTATATATTCATATACGAGGTCTGTCAAGGTCGAGACAAGGACCCTAACCAGGCAAGGTAAGGTCTGTTGTGGTGAGTCACCGGCACGAGTGAAGCAAGTAGGGATTATATATACATATACGAGGTCTGTCAAGGTCGAGACAAGGACCCTAACCAGGCAAGGTAAGGTCTGTTGTGGTGAGTCACTGGCACGAGTGAGCAAGTAGGGATTATATATACATATACGAGGTCTGTCAAGGTCGAGACAAGGACCCTAACCAGGCAAGGTAAGGTCTGTTGTGGTGTGTCACTGGCACGAGTGAGCAAGTAGGGATTATATATACATATACGAGGTCTGTCAAGGTGGACACAAGGACCCGAACCAGGCAAGGTAAGGTCTGTTGTGCTGAGTCACAGGCACGAGTGAAGCAAGTAGGGATTATATATACATATACGAGGTCTGTCAAGGTCGAGACAAGGACCCTAACCAGGCAAGGTAAGGTCTGTTGTGGTGAGTCACCGGCACGAGTGAGCAAGTAGGGATTATATATACATATACGAGGTCTGTCAAGGTGGAGACAAGGACCCGAACCAGGCAAGGTAAGGTCTGTTGTGCTGAGTCACAGGCACGAGTGAAGCAAGTAGGGATTATATATACATATACGAGGTCTGTCAAGGTCGAGACAAGGACCCTAACCAGGCAAGGTAAGGTCTGTTGTGGTGAGTCACCGGCACGAGTGAAGCAAGTAGGGATTATATATACATATACGAGGTCTGTCAAGGTCGAGACAAGGACCCTAACCAGTCAAGGTAAGGTCTGTTGTGATGAGTCACCGGCACGAGTGAAGCAAGTAGGGATTATATATACATATACGAGGTCTTTCAAGGTCGAGACAAGGACCCTAACCAGTCAAGGTAAAGTCTGTTGTGCTGATTCACCGGCACGAGTGAAGCAGGTGGGGATTATATATACATATACGAGGTCTGTCAAGGTCGAGACAAGGACAACAAGAACCAGGCAAGGTAAGGTCTGTTGTGCTGAGTCACAGGCACGAGTGAAGCAAGTAGGGATTATATATACATATACTAGGTCTGTCAAGGTCGAGACAAAGACCCGAATCAGTCAAGGTAAGGTCTGTTGTGCTGAGTCACCGTCACGAGTGAAGCAAGTAGGGATTATATATACATATACGAGATCTGTCAAGGTTGAGATAAGGACCCTAACCAGGCAAGATAAGGTAAGGTCTGTTGTGCTGAATCACCGGCACGAGTGAAGCAAGTGGGGATTATATATACATATACGAGGTCTGTCAAGGTCGAGACCAGGACCCTAACCAGGCAAGGTAACGTCTGTTGTGCTGAGTCACCGGCACGAGTGAAGCAAGTGGGGATTATATATACATATACGAGGTCTGTCAAGGTCGAGATAAGGACCCTAACCAGTCAAGGTAAGGTCTGTTGTGGTGAATCACCGTCACGAGTGAAGCAAGTAGGGATTATATATACATTACGAGGTTTGTCAAGGTCGAGATAAGGACCCGAAACAGGCAAGGCAAGGTCTGTTGTGCTAAGTCACCGGCACGAGTGAAGCAAGTAGGGATTATATATATACATATACGAGGTCTGTCAAGGTCGAGATAAGGACCCGAAACAGGCAAGGTAAGGTCTGTTGTGCTAAGTCACCGGCACGAGTGAAGCAAATAGGGATTATATATACATTAAGAGGTTTGTCAAGGTCGAGATAAGGACCCGAAACAGGCAAGGTAAATCTGTTGTGCTGAGTCACCGGCACGAGTGAAGCAAGTGGGGATTATATATACATATACGAGGTCTGTCAAGGTCGAGATAAGGACCCTAACCAGTCAAGGTAAGGTCTGTTGTGGTGAGTCACCGTCACGAGTGAAGCAAGTAGGGATTATATATACATATACGAGGTCTGTCAAGGTCGAAATAAGGACCCGAAACAGGCAAGGTAAGGTAAGGTCTGTTGTGCTGAGTCACCGGCACGAGTGAAGCAAGTAGGGTTTATATATACATATACGAGGTCTGTCAAGATCGAGATAAGGATCCGAAACAGGCAAGGTAAGGTCTGTTGTGCTAAGTCACCGGCACGAGTGAAGCAAGTAGGGATTATATATACATATACGAGGTCTGTCAAGAACGAGACAAGGACCCTAACCAGTCAAGGTAAGGTCTGTTGTGGTGAGTCACCGGCACGAGTGAAGCAAGTAGGGATTATATATACATATACGAGGTCTGTCAAGGTCGAGACAAGGACCCGAATAAGTCAAGGTAAGGTCTGTTGTGCTGAGTCACCGGCACGAGTGAAGCAAGTAGGGATTATATATATATATATATATATATATATATATATATATATATACGAGGTCTGTCAAGGTCGAGACAAGGAAAACAAGAACCAGGCAAGGTAAGGTATGGTTTGTGGTGCTGAGTCACCGGCACGAGTGAAGCAAGTGGGGATTGTATATACATATACGAGGTCTGTCAAGGTCGAGACAAGGACCCTAACCAGTCAAGGTAAGGTCTGTTGTGCTGAGTCACCGGAACGAGTGAAGCAAGTAGGGATTATATATACATATACGAGGTCTGTCAAGGTCGAGACAAGGACCCTAACCAGTCAAGGTAAGGTCTGTTGTGCTGAGTCACCGGAACGAGTGAAGCAAGTAGGGATTATATATACATATACGAGGTCTGTCAAGGTCGAGACAAGGACCCTAACCAGTCAAGGTAAGGTCTGTTGTGCTGAGTCACCGGCACGAGTGAAGCAAGTAGGGATTATATATACATATACGAGGTCTGTCAAGGTCGAGACAAGGACCTGAACCAGGCAAGGTATAGTCTGTTGTGCTGAGTCACCGGCACGAGTGAAGCAAGTAGGGATTATATATACATATACGAGGTCTGTCAAGGTCGAGACAAGGACTCGAACCAGTCAAGGTAAGGTCTGTTGTGCTGAGTCACCGGCACGAGTGAAGCAAGTAGGGATTATATATACATATACGAGGTCTGTCAAGGTCGAGACAAGGACCCTAACCAGGCAAGGTAAGGTCTGTTGTGCTCACCGGCACGAGTGAAGCAAGCGGGGATTATATATATATACATATACGAGGTGTGTCAAGTTCGATATAAGGACCCGAAAAAAGCAAGGTAAGGTCTGTTGTGCTGAGTCACCGGCACGAGTGAAGCAAGTAGGGATTATATAAACATATACGAGGTCTGTCAAGGTCGAGATAAGGACCCGAACCAGGCAAGGTAAGGTCTGTTGTGCTGAGTCACAGGCACGAGTGAAGCAAGTAGGGATTATATATACATATACGAGGTCTGTCAAGGTCGAGATAAGGACCCGAACCAGGCAAGGTAAGGTCTGTTGTGCTGAGTCACCGGCACGAGTGAAGCAAGTAGGGATTATATATACATATACGAGGTCTGTCAAGGTCGAGACAAGGACTCGAACCAGTCAAGGTAAGGTCTGTTGTGCTGAGTCACCGGCACGAGTGAAGCAAGTAGGGATTATATATACATATACGAGGTCTGTCAAGGTCGAGACAAGTACCCTAACCAGTCAAGGTAAGGTCTGTTGTGCTGAGTCACCGGCACGAGTGAAGCAAGTAGGGATTATATATACATATACTAGGTCTGTCAAGGTCGAGATAAGGACTCGAAACAGGCAAGGTAAGGTCTGTTGTGCTAAGTCAACGGCACGAGTGAAGCAAGTGGGGATTATATATACATATACGAGGTCTGTCAAGGTCGATACAAGGACAACAAGAACCAGGCAAGGTAAGGTCTGTTGTGCTGAGTCACAGGCACGAGTGAAGCAAGTGGGGATTATATATATATATACATATACGAGGTCTGTCAAGTTCGAGATAAGAACCCGAAACAAGCAAGGTAAGGTCTGTTGTGCTGAGTCACCGGCACGAGTGAAGCAAGTAGGGATTATATATACATATACGAGGTCTGTCAAGGTCGAGACAAGGACCCTAACCAGGCAAGGTAAGGTCTGTTGTGCTCACCGGCACGAGTGAAGCAAGTGGGGATTATATATATATACATATACGAGGTGTGTCAAGTTCGATATAAGGACCCGAAAAAAGCAAGGTAAGGTCTGTTGTGCTGAGTCACCGGCACGAGTGAAGCAAGTAGGGATTATATATACATATACGAGGTCTGTCAAGGTCGAGATAAGGACCCGAACCAGGCAAGGTAAGGTCTGTTGTGCTGAGTCACAGGCACGAGTGAAGCAAGTAGGGATTATATATACATATACGAGGTCTGTCAAGGTCGAGACAAGGACAACAAGAACCAGGCAAGGTAAGGTAAGGTCTGTTGTGCTGAGTCACCGGCACGAGTGAAGCAAGTAGGGATTATTTATACATATACGAGGTCTGTCAAGGTCGAGACAAGGACCCGAACCAGGCAAGGTAAGGTCTGTTGTGCTGAGTCACAGGCACGAGTGAAGCAAGTAGGGATTATAATATATACATATACGAGGTATGTCAAGGTCGAGACAAGGACCCTAACCAGGCAAGGTAAGGTCTGTTGTGGTGTGTCACTGGCACGAGTGAGCAAGTAGGGATTATATATACATATACGAGGTCTGTCAAGGTGGACACAAGGACCCGAACCAGGCAAGGTAAGGTCTGTTGTGCTGAGTCACAGGCACGAGTGAAGCAAGTAGGGATTATATATACATATACGAGGTCTGTCAAGGTCGAGACAAGGACCCTAACCAGGCAAGGTAAGGTCTGTTGTGGTGAGTCACCGGCACGAGTGAGCAAGTAGGGATTATATATACATATACGAGGTCTGTCAAGGTGGAGACAAGGACCCGAACCAGGCAAGGTAAGGTCTGTTGTGCTGAGTCACAGGCACGAGTGAAGCAAGTAGGGATTATATATACATATACGAGGTCTGTCAAGGTCGAGACAAGGACCCTAACCAGGCAAGGTAAGGTCTGTTGTGGTGAGTCACCGGCACGAGTGAAGCAAGTAGGGATTATATATACATATACGAGGTCTGTCAAGGTCGAGACAAGGACCCTAACCAGTCAAGGTAAGGTCTGTTGTGATGAGTCACCGGCACGAGTGAAGCAAGTAGGGATTATATATACATATACGAGGTCTTTCAAGGTCGAGACAAGGACCCTAACCAGTCAAGGTAAAGTCTGTTGTGCTGATTCACCGGCACGAGTGAAGCAGGTGGGGATTATATATACATATACGAGGTCTGTCAAGGTCGAGACAAGGACAACAAGAACCAGGCAAGGTAAGGTCTGTTGTGCTGAGTCACAGGCACGAGTGAAGCAAGTAGGGATTATATATACATATACTAGGTCTGTCAAGGTCGAGACAAAGACCCGAATCAGTCAAGGTAAGGTCTGTTGTGCTGAGTCACCGTCACGAGTGAAGCAAGTAGGGATTATATATACATATACGAGATCTGTCAAGGTTGAGATAAGGACCCTAACCATGCAAGATAAGGTAAGGTCTGTTGTGCTGAATCACCGGCACGAGTGAAGCAAGTGGGGATTATATATACATATACGAGGTCTGTCAAGGTCGAGACCAGGACCCTAACCAGGCAAGGTAACGTCTGTTGTGCTGAGTCACCGGCACGAGTGAAGCAAGTGGGGATTATATATACATATACGAGGTCTGTCAAGGTCGAGATAAGGACCCTAACCAGTCAAGGTAAGGTCTGTTGTGGTGAATCACCGTCACGAGTGAAGCAAGTAGGGATTATATATACATTACGAGGTTTGTCAAGGTCGAGATAAGGACCCGAAACAGGCAAGGCAAGGTCTGTTGTGCTAAGTCACCGGCACGAGTGAAGCAAGTAGGGATTATATATATACATATACGAGGTCTGTCAAGGTCGAGATAAGGACCCGAAACAGGCAAGGTAAGGTCTGTTGTGCTAAGTCACCGGCACGAGTGAAGCAAATAGGGATTATATATACATTAAGAGGTTTGTCAAGGTCGAGATAAGGACCCGAAACAGGCAAGGTAAATCTGTTGTGCTGAGTCACCGGCACGAGTGAAGCAAGTGGGGATTATATATACATATACGAGGTCTGTCAAGGTCGAGATAAGGACCCTAACCAGTCAAGGTAAGGTCTGTTGTGGTGAGTCACCGTCACGAGTGAAGCAAGTAGGGATTATATATACATATACGAGGTCTGTCAAGGTCGAAATAAGGACCCGAAACAGGCAAGGTAAGGTAAGGTCTGTTGTGCTGAGTCACCGGCACGAGTGAAGCAAGTAGGGTTTATATATACATATACGAGGTCTGTCAAGATCGAGATAAGGATCCGAAACAGGCAAGGTAAGGTCTGTTGTGCTAAGTCACCGGCACGAGTGAAGCAAGTAGGGATTATATATACATATACGAGGTCTGTCAAGAACGAGACAAGGACCCTAACCAGTCAAGGTAAGGTCTGTTGTGGTGAGTCACCGGCACGAGTGAAGCAAGTAGGGATTATATATACATATACGAGGTCTGTCAAGGTCGAGACAAGGACCCGAATAAGTCAAGGTAAGGTCTGTTGTGCTGAGTCACCGGCACGAGTGAAGCAAGTAGGGATTATATATATATATATATATATATATATATATATATATATATATATACGAGGTCTGTCAAGGTCGAGACAAGGAAAACAAGAACCAGGCAAGGTAAGGTATGGTTTGTGGTGCTGAGTCACCGGCACGAGTGAAGCAAGTGGGGATTGTATATACATATACGAGGTCTGTCAAGGTCGAGACAAGGACCCTAACCAGTCAAGGTAAGGTCTGTTGTGCTGAGTCACCGGAACGAGTGAAGCAAGTAGGGATTATATATACATATACGAGGTCTGTCAAGGTCGAGACAAGGACCCTAACCAGTCAAGGTAAGGTCTGTTGTGCTGAGTCACCGGAACGAGTGAAGCAAGTAGGGATTATATATACATATACGAGGTCTGTCAAGGTCGAGACAAGGACCCTAACCAGTCAAGGTAAGGTCTGTTGTGCTGAGTCACCGGCACGAGTGAAGCAAGTAGGGATTATATATACATATACGAGGTCTGTCAAGGTCGAGACAAGGACCTGAACCAGGCAAGGTATAGTCTGTTGTGCTGAGTCACCGGCACGAGTGAAGCAAGTAGGGATTATATATACATATACGAGGTCTGTCAAGGTCGAGACAAGGACTCGAACCAGTCAAGGTAAGGTCTGTTGTGCTGAGTCACCGGCACGAGTGAAGCAAGTAGGGATTATATATACATATACGAGGTCTGTCAAGGTCGAGACAAGGACCCTAACCAGGCAAGGTAAGGTCTGTTGTGCTGAGTCACCGGCACGAGTGAAGCAAGTAGGGATTATATATACATATACGAGGTCTGTCAAGGTCGAGACAAGGACTCGAACCAGTCAAGGTAAGGTCTGTTGTGCTGAGTCACCGGCACGAGTGAAGCAAGTAGGGATTATATATACATATACGAGGTCTGTCAAGGTCGAGACAAGTACCCTAACCAGTCAAGGTAAGGTCTGTTGTGCTGAGTCACCGGCACGAGTGAAGCAAGTAGGGATTATATATACATATACTAGGTCTGTCAAGGTCGAGATAAGGACTCGAAACAGGCAAGGTAAGGTCTGTTGTGCTAAGTCACCGGCACGAGTGAAGCAAGTGGGGATTATATATACATATACGAGGTCTGTCAAGGTCGATACAAGGACAACAAGAACCAGGCAAGGTAAGGTCTGTTGTGCTGAGTCACAGGCACGAGTGAAGCAAGTGGGGATTATATATATATATACATATACGAGGTCTGTCAAGTTCGAGATAAGAACCCGAAACAAGCAAGGTAAGGTCTGTTGTGCTGAGTCACCGGCACGAGTGAAGCAAGTAGGGATTATATATACATATACGAGGTCTGTCAAGGTCGAGACAAGGACCCTAACCAGGCAAGGTAAGGTCTGTTGTGCTCACCGGCACGAGTGAAGCAAGTGGGGATTATATATATATACATATACGAGGTGTGTCAAGTTCGATATAAGGACCCGAAAAAAGCAAGGTAAGGTCTGTTGTGCTGAGTCACCGGCACGAGTGAAGCAAGTAGGGATTATATATACATATACGAGGTCTGTCAAGGTCGAGATAAGGACCCGAACCAGGCAAGGTAAGGTCTGTTGTGCTGAGTCACAGGCACGAGTGAAGCAAGTAGGGATTATATATACATATACGAGGTCTGTCAAGGTCGAGACAAGGACAACAAGAACCAGGCAAGGTAAGGTAAGGTCTGTTGTGCTGAGTCACCGGCACGAGTGAAGCAAGTAGGGATTATTTATACATATACGAGGTCTGTCAAGGTCGAGACAAGGACCCGAACCAGGCAAGGTAAGGTCTGTTGTGCTGAGTCACAGGCACGAGTGAAGCAAGTAGGGATTATAATATATACATATACGAGGTATGTCAAGGTCGAGACAAGGACAACAAGAACCAGGCAAGGTAAGGTCTGGTGTGCTGAGTCACCGGCACGAGTGAAGCAAGTGGGGATTATATATATATATACGAGGTCTGTCAAGGTCGAGATAAGGACAACAAGAACCAAGCAACCTAAGGTCTGTTGTGCTGAGTCACCGGCACGAGTGAAGCAAGTAGGGATTATATATACATATACGAGGTCTGTCAAGGTCGAGACAAGGACCCGAACCAGGCAAGGTAAGGTCTGTTGTGCTCACCGGCACGAGTGAAGCAAGTGGGGATTATATATATATATATATACGAGGTCTGTCAAGGTCGAGATAAGGACAACAAGAACCAGGCAAGGTAAGGTCTGTTGTGCTGAGTCACCGGCACGAGTGAAGCAAGTAGGGATTATATATATATATACGAGGTCTGTCAAGGTCGAGACAAGGACCCGAACCAGGCAAGGTAAGGTCTGTTGTGCTGAGTCACAGGCACGAGTGAAGCAAGTAGGGATTATATATACATATACGAGGTCTGTCAAGGTCGAGACAAGGACCCGAACCAGGCAAGGTAAGGTCTGTTGTGCTGAGTCACAGGCACGAGTGAAGCAAGTAGGGATTATATATACATATACGAGGTCTGTCAAGGTCGAGACAAGGACAACAAGAACCAGGCAAGGTAAGGTCTGTTGTGCTGAGTCACCGGCACGAGTGAAGCAAGTGGGGATTATATATATATATATATACGAGGTCTGTCAAGGTCGAGATAAGGACAACAAGAACCAAGCAAGCTAAGGTCTGTTGTGCTGAGTCACCGGCACGAGTGAAGCAAGTAGGGATTATATATACATATACGAGGTCTGTCAAGGTCGAGACAAGGACCCGAATCAGTCAGGGCAAGGTCTGATGTGCTGAGTCACCGGCACGAGTGAAGCAAGTAGGGATTATATATACATATACGAGGTCTGTCAAGGTCGAGACAAGGACCCGAACCAGGCAAGGTAAGGTCTGTTGTGCTAAGCCAAAGGCACGAGTGAAGCAAGTAGGGATTATATATACATATACGAGGTCTGTCAAGGTCGACACAAGGACCCGAATCAGTCAAGGCAAGGTCTGTTGTGCTGAGTCACAGGCACGAGTGAAGAAAGTAGGGATTATATATACATATACGAGGTCTGTCAAGGTCTAGACAAGGACCCGAATCAGTCAAGGTAAGGTCTGTTGTGCTGAGTCACAGGCACGAGTGAAGCAAGTAGGGATTATATATACATATACGAGGTCTGTCAAGGTCGAGACAAGGATCCGAATCAGTCAAGGCAAGGTCTGTTGTGCTGAGTCACCGGCACGAGTGAAGCAAGTAGGGATTATATATACATATACGAGGTTTGTCAAGGTCGAGACAAGGACCCGAACCAGGCAAGGTAAGGTCTGTTGTGCTGAGTCACCGGCACGAGTGAAGCAAGTAGGGATTATATATACATATACGAGGTCTGTCAAGGTCGAGACAAGGACCCGAATCAGTCAAGGCAAGGTTTGTTGTGCTGAGTCACCGGCACGAGTGAAGCAAGTAGGGATTATATATACATATACGAGGTCTGTCAAGGTCGAGACAAGGACCCGAACCAGGCAAGGTAAGGTCTGTTGTGCTGAGTCACAGGCACGAGTGAAGCAAGTAGGGATTATATATACATATACGAGGTCTGTCAAGGTCGAGACAAGGACCCGAACCAGTCAAGGCAAGGTCTGTTGTGCTGAGTCACAGGCACGAGTGAAGCAAGTAGGAATTATATATACATATACGAGGTCTGTCAAGGTCGAGACAAGGACCCGAATCAGTCAAGGTAAGGTCTGTTGTGCTGAGTCACCGGCACGAGTGAAGCAAGTAGGGATTATATATACATATACGAGGTCTGTCAAGGTCGAGACAAGGACAACAAGAACCAAGCAAGGTAAGGTCTGTTGTGCTGAGTCACCGGCACGAGTGAAGCAAGTAGGGATTATATATACATATACGAGGTCTGTCAAGGTTGAGACAAAGACAACAAGAACCAAGCAAGGTAAGGTCTGTTGTGCTGAGTCACCGGCACGAGTGAAGCAAGTAGGGATTATATATACATATACGAGGTCTGTCAAGGTTGAGATAAGGACCCGAACCAGGCAAGGTATAGTCTGTTGTGGTGAGTCACAGGCACGAGTGAAGCAAGTGGAGATTATATATACATATACGAGGTCTGTCAAGGTCGAGACAAGGACCCTAACCAGTCAAGGTAAGGTCTGTTGTGCTGAGTCACCGGCACGAGTGAAGCAAGTGGGGATTATATATACATATACGAGGTCTGTCAAGGTCGAGACAAGGACCCTAACCAGGCAAGGTAAGGTAAGGTCTGTTGTGCTGAGTCACAGGCACGAGTGAAGCAAGTGGGGATTATATATACATATACGAGGTCTGTCAAGGTCGAGACAAGGACCCTAACCAGGCAAGGTAAGGTCTGTTGTGCTCACCGGCACGAGTGAAGCAAGTGGGGATTATATATATATATATATATATATATATATATATACGAGGTCTGTCAAGGTCGAGATAAGGACAACAAGAACCAGGCAAGGTAAGGTCTGTTGTGCTGAGTCACAGGCACGAGTGAAGCAAGTAGGGATTATATATACATATACGAGGTCTGTCAAGGTCGAGACAAGGACCCGAACCAGGCAAGGTAAGGTCTGTTGTGCTCACCGGCACGAGTGAAGCAAGTGGGGATTATATATATATATATACGAGGTCTGTCAAGGTCGAGATAAGGACGACAAGAACCAGGCAAGGTAAGGTCTGTTGTACTGAGTCACCGGCACGAGTGAAGCAAGTAGGGATTATATATACATATACGAGGTCTGTCAAGGTCGAGACAAGGACCCGAACCAGGCAAGGTAAGGTCTGTTGTGCTCACCGGCACGAGTGAAGCAAGTGGGGATTATATATATATATATACGAGGTCTGTCAAGGTCGAGATAAGGACAACAAGAACCAGGCAAGGTAAGGTCTGTTGTGCTGAGTCACCGGCACGAGTGAAGCAAGTGGGGATTATATATACATATACGAGGTCTGTCAAGGTCGAGTCAAGGACCCTAACCAGGCAAGGTAAGGTAAGGTCTGTTGTGCTGAGTCACAGGCACGAGTGAAGCAAGTGGGGATTATATATACATATACGAGGTCTGTCAAGGTCGAGACAAGGACCCTAACCAGGCAAGGTAAGGTCTGTTGTGCTCACCGGCACGAGTGAAGCAAGTGGGGATTATATATATATATATATATATACGAGGTCTGTCAAGGTCGAGATAAGGACAACAAGAACCAGGCAAGGTAAGGTCTGTTGTGCTGAGTCACAGGCACGAGTGAAGCAAGTAGGGATTATATATACATATACGAGGTCTGTCAAGGTCGAGACAAGGACCCGAACCAGGCAAGGTAAGGTCTGTTGTGCTCACCGGCACGAGTGAAGCAAGTGGGGATTATATATATATATATATACGAGGTCTGTCAAGGTCGAGATAAGGACAACAAGAACCAGGCAAGGTAAGGTCTGTTGTGCTGAGTCACCGGCACGAGTGAAGCAAGTAGGGATTATATATACATATACGAGGTCTGTCAAGGTCGAGACAAGGACCCGAACCAGGCAAGGTAAGGTCTGTTGTGCTCACCGGCACGAGTGAAGCAAGTGGGGATTATATATATATATACGAGGTCTGTCAAGGTCGAGATAAGGACAACAAGAACCAGGCAAGGTAAGGTCTGTTGTGCTGAGTCACCTACACGAGTGAAGCAAGTGGGGATTATATATACATATACGAGGTCTGTCAAGGTCGAGACAAGGACCCGAACCAGGCAAGGTAAGGTCTGTTGTGCTGAGTCACAGGCACGAGTGAAGCAAGTGGGGATTGTATATACATATACGAGGTCTGTCAAGGTCGTGACAAGGAAACAAGCAAGGTAAGGTCTGTTGTGCTGAGTCACAGGCACGAGTGAAGCAAGTGGGGATTATATATACATATACGAGGTCTGTCAAGGTCGAGACAAGGACAACAAGAACCAGGCAAGGTAAGGTCTGTTGTGCTGAGTCACAGGCACGAGTGAAGCAAGTGGGGATTATATTTCAATAAGTAAATCACGGAACCCTTCAAGGCCGAGATACTCATATGAGAAATGTAAGGTTTGGAGAATAATTTCAGAGATGTTATGTACGTTTAAAACAACTAACAAATACTTGTGATTACCAGAATACCATTTAACAAACAAATTTCCAAATTGAACAATACAGAATTATAAATAAGACTTGATGTAAGAAGGTGTTTCTTTAGAAAAGATTGAATTGTATTGTAAATCTGTTGAGAAGAGTGATAATGACATGAAAACCAGAAAGAAACAGTTCATAATAATAGGCCTATAGAATCAGAATATAGAGAAATCAAGAAAGTAGCAGATAAATTTAGACAAATTAATTATATTAACGAAAGTAGTAGACACCTTTTTAATCGTTATAGTAATGAGGAAAAGAAACAATCTTTGTTTTACTTGTGGTTTGACGCTCGTCAATGCTCAGCTTGTGGTAATAATTATAGGAACTGGGCAATGGCGAGCTTGAATATGTTGTAGGCCTAATCATAATCTAATAATCTATAAAATGGCCCAGGCCTAATGGATCTATCCAGGGAAGTCAGTGTTTTGAAATAGCTTACATAATGAATATTTACATACTAAATAATATGTATTAGAATAACAACAATAATGTTATTCTAATACATTGATATTTATGAATTGGACATATAGCATACAGTAAATATAGTTTCAAATAAGACTTAACAGGTCTAACAACTGAACAAATATTACTTTCAAATTAGAAAAATTATAAGCAAAACTAAGCTTAAAGCTTTTGGTTGATTTAAAATTAAACTAATGGTTGTATTGACACTTTAGTGGAGACTACATTTAAAGGTAACGCCCGTACCGTTTATTGTAGTAAAAAAAAAAATCATGTCTATACTAGGCTTAAATATTAATCCGGAATGTAATTAAGACAATAAAAATTACTGAACAACAAATGAAAATTGCAGTTGAAATTTTAAAAAAACTATGTTTATTTGAAAAGAACCGGCTGCTTTACAGTTAAAAGATACTTTTGCAAAATTAAAGTCACTCAGGATGCAGTACTTTCAGCAGATCTGGAAAGAGGATATCTCAGGAAATTAAAATTAATTTAATTTATTTTAGTCTCGATCATTAGTCTAAAAAAGATTAATACAGTTTAAGAATGAACCTCTTGAGAGGGTAACATAGTGATAGTAGAAAAACCAAACGACGTATTAAGAAGAATTTTTATAGATACTTTTGAATTAAATAAGTTTATTGAAAGTTTAAGTTTAAGAGAAAGATATACTATCCCTATTCTTAATGAATTAGCATCAATATTGTTATATACTATAATATACAATACAAGACATTAAGATTTTATCACGTTTAGGTTGATAAAGAATCAAGTAGGCTTTTTGCGTTCATTACTATTTTTGAAATTACAGATTCAGAAGAATGCCTTTTGGGCTTTCAAATATGACAGAATTATTTAAAGCAAGTTTACAAATATTTTAGAGACAATAAAGGGGTGCACAATTTACTTCGATGATATTTACATTGCAGCGGACAAAAATAAGAGAATGATTCTCTCGATGGAAAGAGGTTTTAAACTTTCAAATAGGTCAATAATGAATAAAACTAATGAATGTTTAAAAGATGTGGAATTAAAAAATTATTATTTCTGGGCTCTCGCTTCACGAGTAAGGGGCTCAAAATGTTACGGCGTTGACCTAGCATCGTGAGGAACTCTAGTTGAGGATACTAGAACAACAGGGAGGAGAATTCGACGTGCTAACCGCACATTATTCGGTTGAAAAGTCATCTAGGTAGAAAGACGTAGGACTTTCAGGATTATGAAGCTAGGTAGAAGGACAAAGTTTGTTGTAGGATCGAAGACGCCAGACTTAAACACAAGCATCCTATTGGTGTTCACCAAGATAGGTTCCACAATCAACTACATCAAAAATATAATACATCACTAAATCAGAAGTTAGAAAGGAGGAGGAGGTATTGTTACAAAATATAAATAAAATGTGTTGGGAGAAAACGTCTTAAAGCAAAATATATTATAATGATTCCAATTATGATTAGTTAAACAATGTTAATGAAGACAACTCCAATCGGATCTGTGACCAGACAGAAAGAACAATATGATAACTCGGGTCAGTGAATCACATAAATGAGAGATCTACAATACCACCAAATTGGATCTAAGAAATGAATTTAAATTTGTTTTGTTCTATTCTTTCAGTTTGGAAAAGAGAGAGATGTTACAAGAATGTGAGGTTCATGATTTGGTTATTTAAAACTACTGTATATGATTTCTTCTTTAATTGTTATAATATTGCTGAATTACATGTGTATAACAATGTGTCATTTTATATAATTAATAAAATTTGTACTACAACAAATGGTATTATAATACAAAACAGTGCGTGTGTTACTGTACCAGTAAGACGGAACACCGGTTGAGTCTTAATTGCGAACAGTCCAGATTGCGAACAAGGGTAAAATCGTCCAGACTGCGAACACCTCAAAAATGCCGAGGACTACCTGAACATGAGTCGTCCAGACTGCGAACACATATTTGGAATCTGTAAAAATGGTTGAGTCAATTGCGGACACTAGGGATTACTGCTACCTGACAAGGGTTTGACAGGTCTCTGCAAATATTTCAATACTGGAAATACTATGATTTTTCTATAGTCCAAAATTTCATTTTATGGAATTTAAACTCGAAAATATACAAAAAGTATACTTCTATATACATAAATATACAAAAATATACATATCTTTGACTTGCAAAACCTGTATATGTTGCCAAAAACTCGGTCGATTTCCTATAATTCTTCTATCTTCCAAAACTCATCTAATTTCCTTATAACTGGAATTTAAACTCCAAAGGTGGTGACGTCACGGCTCGTTTCCCGCTTACCAGCTCCTTCGCGCGGGAATAACAACGTTTAACAAATGTAATCTCATTACAAATCTCTATTACATTATACTCTTTAGAAACCATGTATTACTTGACCGGACACCGTATGTATATTACCAGAATTGATTTGTGATTCTGGCCTGGGATTCTACGAATGGGTTGAAAACCCCGACCTCTCAAAATGTGTTCGCAATCAGGAATCCTCCCCACCCCCAGACGACCCCCTCCCCCTCGTAAACACAAACATGTTCGCAATCAGGAGGACACCGGAACACCAGGTCGTAATACTGACGTAGTTGTGCAGTTTGAACACTACTTTTTCTAGGTACATACGGGCTTGTAACTCTATAAAGAAAGTTATGCTATGGTCGAGGATATGAAAGAAAAAATTAGAATGATTTTATTTTCAAATTCATCATAAAACATCATAAAAAAAGCTATCAATAATTATTTTGTAATAAAACACATTATTGATTTATAAAACCACACTGTTATTAACAGTATTCATATAACCGAAATTATAACAAGAATAGTAAGAAATTATTAGTTCTTATTTCCATGAATTTTAAAAGCAACTTCAGCGAATTTTACCATCTAGTAAACGAGTAAGAATATTAAAAAAATACCTAAAAATAAAAAGACTTAAAATTTCGTTTAAAATCCAAATTTAACATAAAAAATACGGGTTTCCATAAGAAATTTTTGAAGTTGGCCGCCATATTGGTAAATTGCGGTCGAATTAAAACAATTAAAATACACCATTTAGTACAGAGGAAAAAATAGGCAAGGTTTCAAGTTTAGTGTAAATCTTATAGTGTCAGAGATCCCAATGGTGGCCCAATCAAAAAAGACACTAACAACGGTAATTCCTTTAAAAGTTGATAAAAATTTTATGCAACTTGAATATATATAGAATGAAATATAAACAGTCGGGTCATTTACGGTTCCAACGAAGAGTAAATACGGGTCTGGGAAGCTCGAGGACTCTATTTGGACCTACATCTTTCTTTATATAGTCTTGGGTTAGATCCCTCTCTTTCATCTTTCAGGACTCTCTTAATCAAATCTTGTTCTCTTCCAACTATGATGCTATTGAGAATTAGGGATCTTTATTTTATGCTCTTATGGAGGGTGAACCACAAAGGAACGAAGTCTACTGTTATAAATACAAAAAAAAAAGAATTAAAATAATAATTAAAGAATTATATCTGTCTCGTAAAAAAAGACAAGATTAATTAAACAAAGAAGTACAAAATATGAATTACTGTGTTCTGCTATCGAACCAAAATGACAACCTAGGTAGACTTACTGTTTTTTTTTTGGTTTAATTCAAGGGTGCAACCTTATATTTATATACGTAGCATTATGGTCAATATATATTAAAGTTAAATTAATTTAAAACCCGTTTTAGAGAGGAATGTAGCTCAAGTTAAACACAAATTTAAATTCAAACATTGTACAAAACCCGGCAGTGTTTACGAAACTCGTTTCTTATGTAACAGTTCAAAATATGTCGGCACTGAGATAGCCTATTAAACAGAAGGTAAATTGATCTCAACTCTTACGAAATCAAACCTTAGAGTTGAATCATTTACATATTATACAAATATATATTTATGAAAATGAACGGATCCTCAAATCTTGTTCTAGGAGTCAGGATTGGAGCATATTTCATAATCTAGCCTCACAGGTCAAATCTATAACAGCTACTCCCCAAAAAGGAAAATAAGCAAAATTATATTTAAATGAATGTTGTACATTACACTAACATACTTTCCCACATACCCAAACGCAAAGTTATGTTGTCTGTTGTCATCTCACCAAAAATGCCGATCAAGTAGTTATAGGTGAAAAAGTAAAAATTAAATAACCTATACTACCGACCGTAGGTATTTTGGTGCAATTCCATTATTAATAATTAAATAAAAGGCAATTTGTACTTCCACGATATATTTTAATGAGCCGTGTCGACCAAGGTTTCGCCCACTACGGCATTGTCAAAAGCAGCTTACAGACTAAGGTACAAGAATTTTACAAAAACACAATAGGCAAAGAGAAAGTTGGCCAAAATTACTGTTAGGTTAAGGAGGAAGGAGAGAGGGAAGATACCTAAATAGGGGTTGCAAGAGTGGTGAATTACTAAGATCTAATTGTTCATTAATAACTAAGTTAGAGTCCTCATTTATTATTCTCTTAATTTCTAACATTTCTTTGGACTATGCAGATTCTAGTTTTTCTAACAATCTAAAAACTCATCAAGTTTCAGATTTCCATTCTAATACAGAATTTAATATTCTACATGTTAATTATAAGGGTAAAAAGTTAAAACGCACTAGAAGTTAAAAACTTTTGTGGAAGTACAAATTCCCTTTTATTTAATTATTAAGTAAAAATTAACTATGAGCACAATTTTTTAATTTCGAAAATGGTTTTCAAGCGATATCGATTAAATTTGGGTGAAATGTGAAAGTTTGCCAATTTGCAACGACTAAATCGAATGTAAAACAGCGGCCAGGGATCATTTTGGGTTTTCCAATTTACTCGAACCGTAAATTAAAAAAATAAATAATCAGTAAATAGTAAATTATAACTGATTTTGAGGTATTGGAACTTCTAAAAGACGTAGTCCATGATTCATAGCAGATAACTTCCGAACCGACGATTTCGGGGAGATGGCGACAATACCTCGCTGAATTGAAATTTTGTAATTTGACCTACCTGTAAACACTGCCCAATTTGGATTTAATATGCAAAAACATTCTAATAACCTTTCACACACCCAACCACAAAAACGAAATGCTAACTAAAAGAAATATTTGTATTTTCTTCATTGCTCTGTATTTCTCAATGGATTTCTTAATAGATATAACTTGGTATAATAGAAGAGTTAACTTTGATAAACTTTTAGCGAAATAAAATACCCCACACGTGTATATAAACTCAACTTTGGGCATAAAACGTGCATATAATAGCGGATGTCAAGTTTCATTTTGGTTTTTTACCAATTATTTCTGAAACGTTATTCATTTTAGTTGTGATTCGTGCATTACATTCAATTAGTGATTTGAATTGAGTCATTTCAACCTAAATCGGTAGAGCCGAACTAAAGAAAGTAAGCCTTATATAATAGACGTCTTGTATTTATATGGGGTACATTACGCGAAAACTTTATCATACAAATGGAAACCTTGTGGTTTTCTTATGGCAGGTCTCCTTAAATTATTAACGCCTCAAGACACAGCTAAAATAAACTCCACATGTCAATAAATATATTGAGCTTGACTTATGAGATAATATTACACAGAAAAAAAACTCGAACACAAGATCGGACAAAAATTACGTTTACTTAATCAACGACAAAGTCGCCGTTCCCAACTAAACTTAAGTTATATATTTGTTATTGTAGCTCATGTATCACTGAGGATGGCGACTTTGTCGTTGAAACGCGTTTGATTAAGTAAACGTAATTTTTGTCCGATCTTGTGTTCGAGTTTTTTCTATCCACATGCCAAGTTTAATCAAAATCGGTGCACTCGTTTAAAATGTAGAAATTAAACACTAGTCAAGAAACTCAAAAACCTATTTGTTGACCCATCGTATCTCTACCACGTTATAGAAAGCAAGCATAAAAACCGCCTTGCGATAGCCTAGTTAAAATATGTTCATACATCAAATTTTATCAAAATCGTTGTAACCGTAGAAACAACACCTACTGCTTAGTACTGCACAGACGCTACTATTACTTTTTTAAACTTTTGTTAATACTTAAAAATTTCTATATACAAAAAAGTATCTGTGAGAAAAAAAGTATGGACTCAATTACGAAAACAGTAAAATGATTTCCGATCATAAATTAAAATCACTGACCCTAAATAAATTGTGTTGTATAAAAATATATAATTATATAAACTATGAATAAAAATGGGAACTCCAGCCTGATTCATTGTTATGAAATCTAAATATGACGCACGTAAACACTTTATGCCAAATTATGAACAATACAAATTACGCATCAAACACATCTTTGTGTATATTGTAGATGTTTATTTTGTTGGACGTGATAAGAGATAACACAAGTCGATGTTGTGTTCAATCAAGTGTTACCGCACACCACCATTAATATTCTGGATGTTTGGATCTCTTTCTTTCTACTGCTTAGAGTCCCAGTAGTGCTTACTAGAGAGTATTTCTACTCCATTGTCTGAATGTTTGCGGATATTTAGTATAGTCTGCTCTTCATATAATCTAATTTGTAATAATCGCAATTTGCCATATTTATTATTCCATCGTTCTCTAGGACCTGGACTACTAGTTTTATTTCTTTAGTTTATATTCCAATTAAAATATAGTGTGCAAATAATTGTACAAACTTTGTCACTTACCCACAAAATCAAATGAAAACTAACCGTTACCAAAAATGTAATTTCTGTAATTATTGTGAATCAACAAAATGTGAAAATGAAGCATAGATGGCGCCTTTATGTATTTAAATAATGGCCTAAAGTTGCTTCATTTGTTCCACAGTCTAGTCAAATTGTCATTTTCCGGACAAATTTCTTTAAAGTTTTTTTTTTTTGAATTGGTAGATTTTGGGATGCAGATAAAAGGGGAAAATAATTAGTCCGCTCAACAAGTGGTGCAAGACCTTTAAGAATGGGCAAATTAGCAAATTTTTGCGCTTTTTTAGCGGTTTTTTGTATTTAAGTTACATTCTAGTTGAGGAAAATTAATTCGGTCAACGAATTTCGATTAAAGACTTAAAAACGAAGAATTTGAGCCTGGTTGAGTGTAATTTGACCGACTTTACCTGAGAAACCGGGTATTTTTCTCCCGGTTTTCTGCATTTTTCGAAACAAATTACGTTTTTTTTTGGTATTTGGTCCGAGTAATGTTCATTTTAACTAATTTTTGTAATTTTGATAAATAAATAAATGTTTTTAAAAATAAAATATCTTAATGTAAGCTATTAATTGTGTAAAATGTTTTATATTTTAATTATTTGTATATCGTAGGCTACTATTTTAATATTAGTGGGTTTGGAGATGGTGGCACCCTTCTTTTTGAAATTTTGTTGTACTATTTCCTTTTCACCACGCTTTAAATGTAGCACACCTGGTAAATATTTCTCAGATATATTGTGTATGTTTACAAAACATTTGAAAAGTCTGTTGTTTACAATATAGTACACAAATAATAAATTGATAGGCATTTAATAGGTAAAATATTTTGTTATACATTTATAAAACTATTTAATTTTTATTTCATAATTAAATTCTTTTTCAGTCACCATGGGCAGCAACACGTGGTTATTATGCGATGATGACGTCACAGAATGTCGTAAAAAATCAATTGAAACTTTGGTTGCAAATAGTAAAATAAAAGGTGAAGAGAGATATTTAAATTTTTAAAATAAAAAGATTTTGAAAGTTCACAATAATTGTGTCAAGTCGTACTCCAATTGGGAAAAATCTATCAAATATGCTACTAAAACAACATGAATCTGAACCTAAAACACAAGAAATACTAAGAAGGCGTTTTTATTTTTTAAATAAGTGCTTTATGTGTGAAGGTCAGTGAATATTTTTTATTAAGGGAGAGAGAGAATATTTATCAGTAGGATGGAAAGTTGATATTTTAATAAAAATATTAATATTATATATTTAATTTTAGTAACATATTAAATTATATAATTTTACGGTGTTTCGAAGGTATATACGTGTTTTTAAACAAATAATGTTTATAATTTAGTAAAATGTTTTAAAAATTTTAAATTTCATAGATTCAAAAAACCTTTGTGAATTATGAAAATTAAAATTACTAAAATCTTGCTTGATAAATTTAAGAGATAGACGAAAAATAAAATAAAAAAATATATTTTTTAATTATTAAAAAGTTATTTAAATTGTTAGACTTTATATTAAAAAGTTTGGTAAAATATAAAAAAAAAAAAAATTGATTATCAAAAATTCGAAAATGTTAGGTAGAAAAAGCTAAAAAGGAGCTTAAAATTATGATTATTTTTTGGTCCAAACGGCCCAAACGTCTTTGGCCCCTAAAATCAATAAAAATGTTAGTTATGACCTATTTTATACATTTTTTTGAGTATTTGAGAGTATGTCAGTAGTCGAAAAAAAATCATTGGTATATAAAAAAAATTGAAATTTTACGTAAAACCGTGAAAATTGAACTAAATGATTATTTCTCGGGCCCAAATGGTCCAAATTACTTCTATAGGAGCTCAAATCAAAGCTTAGAGTCTAAGCAACAACTTAGGGTCAAATAATTAGATAATAAATTTGATTGAACAAAATCGTTAAAAAAACGATTTCGATCAAATTTCGTTTTAAAAAAATATGACAATTTTTTTTATATATTTAAATAGAGATTAAATTGACAAGAAATGGCTAACTTTATGATTAGATCCACTTAAGTAAATACCTCATAAAAGATTTTCCAGTGGTTTATTGATCAAAAATAATTTTTAAATAACAAAAGCGCATTTTTTGCGAAATAAGTGATTAATTATCCGATTTCTCTGGTTGAATTCGGTCAAGTTACATTCAACCGGGATCAAACTCTTCGTTTTTAAGTCCTTGATGAAAATACCGTAAGTGCAATCTGAAATAAATGCAACACAAAAATTGGCCAACACTTACACCCCTTGTTGAGCGTGCACATTATTTTTCCCTTAACCTGCACCCCAAAATTTATCGATTAAGTAAAATACTGTTTAGACAAATTTTTCATTTTCTCCCTTTTTGATACAATTTCACTGGACTATAGTGAATTACGATCACTTATAAGCGTATTACGATTAATTTGGTTAATTTTTGATTTTTGGCAATTATTCCTTAATCGTAATATTTTCGTTACTTGTGATTTTGGATTTAAGTTTGGTTAGAATAAAACTTGAACACAAGATCTCGCAAAAATTACATTTACTTAGTTATAGTTTAGTTATTGTAGCTCATGCATCACTGAGGATGGCTACTTTGTCGTTGAAAGCGTTTTATTAAGTAAACGTAATTTTGGTGAGATCTTGTGTTCGATTTTTATTCTATCTAATATTATCTCACAAGTTAAGCTCAAAATTTATTTATATCACATAAAGGTTTGGTGAATTTGAATACATTTCACTAAAATTTGAACGAAATCGGTAGAGTTGATTTTGAGAAATTAACTATTTCATAACAGCCTCAAGGCCGAGTTTTTTGTGTTTTCCGATTAATCATAAACCGGAATTATTACAAAGATGGCGACTGGCGACCAATAAGTTTTCTTTAGGTCCTACGAGGTTACACTTGAATAAAATTTGATACAAATATTTAGAACCCATTTTGAGAAAATTGTCATTTTGTCTGGTTGTTTTTTGCGGCTATGCCTAAATTTAGAGTTATAAAATAAAATGTCTGGAGATGTGGCAAAAATATGAACTCAACCTCAAAACAGGAAAATGTATTATTAAGAAGAGAGTTATCATTACCATTTGCTTGAACCCTTGGTGTATTCATTTAAACAATATTTTATACAGTACATTATATTGCTTAAGACTATTTTTTGGGAGAGAGTTATGACTCCTATTTTTTAAGGCTCTTGGTGTCTAGCTTTGAGCCACATTTTAAAAAAACCATTTTTGTTTAAGATATTCTTAAAATAAGTATTTTGGTCTTATGACAGCTATCTCCAAAGTTTTATCATGTTGATGTCCTTTATGTGTGTTGTGGAATAACTTTTCTATATTATTTGTAAACATTTATTTTAGTAGTTTATTTGAGGAGAGTGTCATAAGGGTAGTTTAGGTTATTATAAACTAATTGCTCGTGTTATTCCTTTAACAATAATGTACTTTTAAGTGGAGTAATTTATTGTGATGACATCACTTACCGCTGCTGTTTTTAATGATGTCCGTCGGCATACGATTATATTTTGTTTTACAAATATTACTGTGATAAAATAACGATTTTATTTAGATTTAACAATAAAATTAGCTATTAGTATTCCATTAATTTTATACTAGTACTTTAAGTATAACAATTAACAATTACATAGTTTTAGATGTTGGTTTTATTATTTTTTAAATTACTATTAGTTTTTTAATAACTATGCATGTCAATTTTTTGCTGAAAAAAACTTGCACATAAATGCAGATAAGATCAAACTACTGTATTTTAACCTAAACCAAAAAATAACAGCAGTACCTAGTCCATTTGTTACATTGGGTGAGAAAGTCATGGAAGAAGTACAATCAGTAAAGTTCCTCAACAATCCAAAATTTAAGACGAGTATTTACACTACAAAAAAGAGCAGCGAAACTGAAAACTGACCTGAGCGAAATAGAATCCTGAAAATTGGCTTTTAAAGACCTTTCTATATTGACCCTACCATGTGTACATTTTTGAGGTAATAATTTAGTAAAAGTGTAAATATACGCCTAATGTCAAAAGGCAAGTGCATAACTATAACACTACGTAGGGAAAAAAAAGAGCTCTAAAAGAGACCACACAGACTTAAGAAGAAGACTTAATAAATTGCCAAGTCAGATAGGTGTTATCTTTATAAACAAACTCCCCCAAAAAATTAAAACAAATTCAGGTAAAAAAGCCTTTAAAAACTGTCTGAGCGAGTTACTATTTTCTGAATCCTTTTATTGGGTGGGGGAGTTTCTTAGCCTTAATTGGCAGGTATAATAACAAAATTCTCGATAAGGGCAGACACGTTGTTGTGGCTTTTCTTGGCGCTTCCAGTGTAATATATTTTATCAATAACAGTGGACGGAAATGTATAAACTTGAGTGTTGTAGTGTTAATATTATTTGTTTATATTATAATAAATTGTTTGTTTTACTGCCTCTATCTTGGTACAAAATTGTTCATTATTTTGATTGTGTAATGATTTACACCTTATTTTGAGAAGATTTAAAGAGTGTTTATGCATGTATAATCGTTAAGTATCTATGTATGAATTATGACTGGTTGTATGCAATTTTATTGCCTTCCACAAAGAAAATAAAATTAAATGAAATGACATAGTACACAAAATTGAGATTCAAAGCCCCCGAATACTTTAGTAAGTCGGAAGAGAGGAAGAGTTTGTCAAGAGAGACCTTATATGGAAGATAAAGAGAGAGATCAAACCCCAGATTAAAAGAAGAAATGTGTAGTTGTAATCCTTGTTGTTTAAAGGCAAACTCAGTCATTATCGCCTTATAAAAAGAAAGGAAGGAAAAAGAATAAAATAAGGACACCTATCCTTCGAATACTCTAATAGCATCAAGGTCAAGACCAGATAGGAAAGATGAAAGGTTTCTAACCCAAGACTATATGAAAATAGGTAACTTAGTGTCTAACTAGGTTCCTTACTAAAGTAAGCTCCTGAGTGTAGGTGTAGTTCCAGTTAATGTGCTTGAGGTTTGCCACACCTTACTCACTATAAGTGAGCCCCTGAGGGTAGGTGTAATTCCAGTTAATGTGCTTGAGGATTGCCACACCTTACTCACTATAAGTGAGCCCCTGAGGGTAGGTGTAATTCCAGTTAAGGTGCTTGAGGATTGCCACACCTTACTCACTATAAGTGAGCCCCTGAGGGTAGGTGTAATTCCAGTTAATGTGCTTGAGGATTGCCACACCTTACTCACTATAAGTGAGCCACTAAGGGTAGGTGTAATTCCAGTATAGGTGCTTGAGGATTGCCACACCCGAACTCACTGTGAGCCCCTGAGGGTAGGTGTAATTCCAGTTAAGGTGCTTGAGGATTGCCACACCCGTACTCACTATAAGTGAGCCCCTGAGGGTAGGTGTAATTCCAGTTAATGTGCTTGAGGATTGCCACACCTTACTCACTATAAGTGAGCCACTAAGGGTAGGTGTAATTCCAGTATAGGTGCTTGAGGATTGCCACACCCGAACTCACTGTGAGCCCCTGAGGGTAGGTGTAATTCCAGTTAATGTGCTTGAGGATTGCCACACCTTGCTCACTATAAGTGAGCCCCTGAGGGTAGGTGTAATTCCAGTTAAGGTGCTTGAGGATTGCCACACCCCAACTCATTATAAGTGAACCCCTGAGGGTAGGTGTAATTCCAGTTAAGGTGCTTGAAGATTGCCACACCCGAACTCACTATAAGCGAGCCCCTGAGGGTAGGTGTAATTCCAGTTAATGTGCTTGAGGATTGCCACACCCCAACTCATTATAAGTGAACCCCTGAGGGTAGGTGTAATTCCAGTTAAGGTGCTTGAAGATTGCCACACCCGAACTCACTATAAGTGAGCCCCTGAGGGTAGGTGTAATTCCAGTTAATGTGCTTGAGGATTGCCACACCTTACTCACTATAAGTGAGCCCCTGAGGGTAGGTGTAATTCCAGTTAATGTGCTTGAGGATTGCCACACCTTACTCACTATAAGTGAGCCACTAAGGGTAGGTGTAATTCCAGTATAGGTGCTTGAGGATTGCCACACCCGAACTCACTGTGAGCCCCTGAGGGTAGGTGTAATTCCAGTTAAGGTACTTGAGGATTGCCACACCCGTACTCACTATAAGTGAGCCCCTGAGGGTAGGTGTAATTCCAGTTAATGTGCTTGAGGATTGCCACACCTTACTCACTATAAGTGAGCCACTAAGGGTAGGTGTAATTCCAGTATAGGTGCTTGAGGATTGCCACACCCGAACTCACTGTGAGCCCCTGAGGGTAGGTGTAATTCCAGTTAATGTGCTTGAGGATTGCCACACCTTGCTCACTATAAGTGAGCCCCTGAGGGTAGGTGTAATTCCAGTTAAGGTGCTTGAGGATTGCCACACCCCAACTCATTATAAGTGAACCCCTGAGGGTAGGTGTAATTCCAGTTAAGGTGCTTGAAGATTGCCACACCCGAACTCACTATAAGCGAGCCCCTGAGGGTAGGTGTAATTCCAGTTAAGGTGCTTGAGGATTGCCAAACCCGAACTCACTGTGAGCCCCTGAGGGTAGGTGTAGTTCCAGTTAAGGTACTTGAGGATTGCCACTACCGTACTCACTATAAGTGAGCCCCTGTGGGTAGGTGTAGTTCCAGTTAAGGTACTTGAGGATTACCACACCCGTACTCACTATAAGCGAGCCCCTGAGGGTAGGTGTAATTCCAGTTAAGGTGCTTGAGGATTGCCACATCCGTACTCACTATAAGTGAGCCCCTGTGGGTAGGTGTAATTCCAGTTAAGGTGCTTGAGGATTACCACACCCGTACTCACTATAAGTGAGCCCCTGTGGGTAGGTGTAGTTCCAGTTAAGGTACTTGAGGATTACCACACCCGTACTCACTATAAGTGAGCCCCTGTGGGTAGGTGTAGTTCCAGTTAAGGTACTTGGGGATTACCACACCCGTACTCACTATAAGTGAGCCCCTGTGGGTAGGTGTAGTTCCAGTTAAGGTACTTGAGGATTACCACACCCGTACTCACTATAAGCGAGCCCCTGAGGGTAGGTGTAATTCCAGTTAAGGTGCTTGAGGATTGCCACACCCGAACTCACTATAAGCGAGCCCCTGAGGGTAGGTGTAATTCCAGTTAAGGTACTTGAGGATTACCACATCCGAACTCACTATAAGTGAGCTCCTGTGGGTAGGTGTAATTCCAGTGAAGGTACTTGAGGATTACCACACCCGTACTCACTATAAGTGAGCCCCTGTGGGTAGGTGTAGTTCCAGTTAAGGTACTTGAGGATTGCCACACCCTACTCACTATAAGTGAGCCCCTGTGGGTAGGTGTAGTTCCAGTTAAGGTACTTGAGGATTACCACACCCGTACTCACTATAAGTTAGCCCCTGTGGGTAGGTGTAGTTCCAGTTAAGGTACTTGAGGATTACCACACCCGTACTCACTATAAGTGAGCCCCTGTGGGTAGGTGTAGTTCCAGTTAAGGTACTTGAGGATTACCACACCCGTACTCACTATAAGTGAGCCCCTGTGGGTAGGTGTAGTTCCAGTTAAGGTACTTGAGGATTACCACACCCGTACCCACTATAAGTGAGCCCCTGTGGGTAGGTGTAGTTCCAGTTAAGGTACTTGAGGATTACCACACCCGTACTCACTATAAGTTAGCCCCTGTGGGTAGGTGTAGTTCCAGTTAAGGTGCTTGAGGATTGCCAAACCCGAACTCACTATAAGTGAGCCCCTGTGGGTAGGTGTAATTCCAGTTAAGGTGCTTGAGGATTGCCAAACCCGAACTCACTATAAGTTAGCCCCTGTGGGTAGGTGTAGTTCCAGTTAAGGTGCTTGAGGATTGCCAAACCCGAACTCACTATAAGTGAGCCCCTGTGGGTAGGTGTAGTTCCAGTTAAGGTACTTGAGGATTACCACACCCGTACTCACTATAAGTGAGCCCCTGTGGGTAGGTGTAGTTCCAGTTAAGGTGCTTGAGGATTGCCACACCCGAACTCACTATAAGCGAGCCCCTGAGGGTAGGTGTAATTCCAGTTAAGATGCTTGAGGATTGCCAAACCCGAACTCACTGTGAGCCCCTGAGGGTAGGTGTAGTTCCAGTTAAGGTACTTGAGGATTGCCACATCCGTACTCACTATAAGTGAGCCCCTGTGGGTAGGTGTAATTCCAGTTAAGGTGCTTGAGGATTGCCACACCCGAACTCACTATAAGTGAGCCCCTGAGGGTAGGTGTAATTCCAGTTAATGTGCTTGAGGATTGCCACACCTTACTCACTATAAGTGAGATCCTGAGGGTAGGTGTAATTCCAGTTAAGGTGCTTGAGGATTGCCACACCCCAACTCATTATAAGTGAACCCCTGAGGGTAGGTGTAATTCCAGTTAAGGTGCTTGAGGATTGCCACACCCGAACTCACTATAAGCGAGCCCCTGAGGGTAGGTGTAATTCCAGTTAAGGTGCTTGAGGATTGCCAAACCCGAACTCACTGTGAGCCCCTGAGGGTAGGTGTAGTTCCAGTTAAGGTACTTGAGGATTGCCACATCCGTACTCACTATAAGTGAGCCCCTGTGGGTAGGTGTAGTTCCAGTTAAGGTACTTGAGGATTACCACACCCGTACTCACTATAAGTGAGCCCCTGTGGGTAGGTGTAGTTCCAGTTAAGGTACTTGAGGATTACCACACCCGTACTCACTATAAGCGAGCCCCTGAGGGTAGGTGTAATTCCAGTTAAGGTGCTTGAGGATTGCCACATCCGTACTCACTATAAGTGAGCCCCTGTGGGTAGTGCCACGCTACGAGTCGCTTCGTTGGTGGGTTCGAGTAGGGTTCTTCTTGCCCCACGTTGGAACGCCACTTGCCGCGCTCTGCGCCTCTCTTCGGTAGTGGGTTCGAGTAGGGTTCTTCTTGCCCCACGTTGGAACGCCACTTGCCACGCTGCGCCTCTTTCTGACTTCACGAATTTAAGATTCTTGTTCCCTTTTTTGAAACACTATTATCACGAACTCTTAAACTCGCTGTACGATCACCACCGACTGGGCGAACCACCTTTCTTTTCAGAGCAAGCGCGGGCAAGGCCAAAGTGCTCACTTTTACTTTTTTAAATCAAAGATTTTGCAACTCTTGGCTCTAATAAGTATGAGCTTGTCCTCATAAACTTACCAAATTTTAATTAACGCAAAATTCCCTGAATTTTATCTCAATGCTCGATTATTTAAATCTTTTAAGATTAACTCTCTCTCTCTCTCCAAGGTCGTGCCTTTTGGGAGAAATCGGCTCTTAAGTTCTGATGATAACTTTTAAAATTTTCAAATTATATTACCAGAGCACATATATAAAATTTATGTTAAAACAAGGTTAATAGCATACACAGAATGGATATATATTAAAAACACAACAAAATTTAGAAATGAATTATTTGTATATTATTTTCTCTTTTGCACAGAAAAATTATATATTCAAAACTTTCTTAATCACACCAAACAATTTAATTGAACAATAACACAACTATTTATTTATTTGACAAAATTTAATTAATGTAATATTATCTATATATTAAACAAAATAAAAGCGCTTGACTTTCCAGACAGAACCACAAACAGTTTTTCCTGTACTGAAAAAGTCGTATTTAAATTATTAATAATTTTCAACACCAAAGCAGAGGTTTAAACTGAATTTAATTTTTAATAATTCCCCTAATGACGTTATTTTTGAAAAGAAGTTAATATTTGCGAATTATTCCTTAAGTATAAGATACCTTCACACTTTAATAGAAGTTCTAGTTGGATTTGGAATTTGTTGTATTATTAGGATGATGGTGATGTGATGTTTTCTATCCAGAGTCTGTAAGCTGCTATGTAGTTGAATGCTGGTATCGAATTCTTCTAAGTCGCCTTGAAGATCGATTAAAGTTGAAATTATTCTAAGTCCAATTAGTAGAGTGACAGTTGAATCTTCCTCTCAGCTCAGAGTCGGTTGCAGAAGAAACGTCCTTTCAGCGTCGATTCCAAATCAAAAGTAACCGTCTTTCGACGGTTAAATCTCGGTCTCCCTGTCAGTGGGAATTAATCCACTTTTCTGGAGCCAATTTTCCTCCCTTTTTGGGAAAAAGGTATTTTCCTTATATTATGTGTTTTCAGGCCCTTTTGGTCTGAAATATTTACACTATATATTTTATTAGTCATATTTCTTGACTAATGAATAGTTTTCTTCCTTAATTATTAATTAAAACACCTTTTAATTAATAATTTATAGTATTTTTTCTTTAACGTTATCTTTGATCCAAGTTGGCAACATGATGATTCTGACTTTAGACTCTGCTTGAAGATGCGCACGCAACTTTTCATGTTTTTGCATGAAAATCTCTACTTTTGACGTTTTTTCGTTCAACTCGCTATAACTTTCGAACGCTCGAACCGATTTTAAAGTTCCTTTCGGATTCTTCTTCCTTTCCATCTTGTGGGTCTTGTGGAACTTGATTCATCGCTCTACTACGCTTCGTTCGCGAGTTATCGCCCTTTTCCCGAAATTTGATTTTTCTCCTTTTCAAATTTTGAGATAAGTCCTTTCTCAAAATTCTTTTGACGAAATCTTGTTCCTCTTCTACTACGACGAAAAACTATGTTTTTACTTTTTACATAACTCGTTTGGTTGTCGAGTTATTCGCCTTTGAAGTCCTTAAGTTTGTGTCGTATGAGTTTATGTTCATAAAAACCCCCCCATTATATATTATTACTTCTGCTTTGGTGTGTTACAATTTTACATACTAAATACATATAATTATCATGTTACTTTACCCCTTTAACGTTTATTTTACCCGCCTTTGGGCTTTGAAGTTTTAAGTTTTGTAATTATTATATCTCCCTTATTTTATTTTCAAATTTGATTCTAAGTACCTATTATTGTGCCCTATTGTGGTCTCTACAATAGTACTTATTATTATTTTTTAAATGATCCCCCCTTCAACTCAAAAATTCCAAAAAACTCCCCAAGAATGACTTTCTAAGTCCATTCTCACCTGTTAATTATTATTAATTCATATTTTTTATTTATGATTATTATTAGTTCCCCTCTGAGTTATGACTCTACGTTTTTTGAATTTTGAATTTACTTTTTTTTCAAATTTTAGGTTTTTGAGCCCCTATAAAAACTAGAATAACTTTTTTGTTTTAAATACTTTTAAATTTATTCTTTGATATTCTTAATCGGTTGATTCTACTGTACATTAATTTATTTTAATAATTTAATATTTTAATAAAATAAGAAACTAGACAGAACGATTGTACACGATTCAACATGCAGTGTTCGACACCTGTTGCCGTGACGTCATCGCTCCCCCTCCTCCCTCATACACTCTGCTTTATCGCGGGAATTTAACTTGTTTTAAATTGACTTGAGACGTTTGGCTTTTTCCAAACCGTCGCAGTAGGTGTAATTCCAGTTAAGGTGCTTGAGGATTACCACACCCGTACTCACTATAAGTGAGCCCCTGTGGGTAGGTGTAGTTCCAGTTAAGGTACTTGAGGATTACCACACCCGAACTCACTATAAGTGAGCCCCTGTGGGTAGGTGTAGTTCCAGTTAAGGTACTTGAGGATTACCACACCCGAACTCACTATAAGTGAGCCCCTGTGGGTAGGTGTAGTTCCAGTTAAGGTACTTGAGGATTACCACACCCGAACTCACTATAAGTGAGCCCCTGTGGGTAGGTGTAGTTCCAGTTAAGGTACTTGAGGATTACCACACCCGAACTCACTATAAGTGAGCCCCTGTGGGTAGGTGTAGTTCCAGTTAAGGTACTTGAGGATTACCACACCCGAACTCACTATAAGTGAGCCCCTGTGGGTAGGTGTAGTTCCAGTTAAGGTACTTGAGGATTACCACACCCGAACTCACTATAAGTGAGCCCCTGTGGGTAGGTGTAGTTCCAGTTAAGGTACTTGAGGATTACCACACCCGTACTCACTATAAGTGAGCCCCTGTGGGTAGGTGTAGTTCCAGTTAATGTGCTTGAGGATTGCCAAACCCGAACTCACTATAAGTGAGCCCCTGTGGGTAGGTGTAGTTCCAGTTAATGTGCTTGAGGATTACCACACCCGAACTCACTATAAGCGAGCCCCTGAGGGTAGGTGTAATTCCAGTTAAGGTGCTTGAGGATTGCCACACCCGAACTCACTGTGAGCCCCTGAGGGTAGGTGTAGTTCCAGTTAAGGTACTTGAGGATTGCCACATCCGTACTCACTATAAGTGAGCCCCTGTGGGTAGGTGTAGTTCCAGTTAAGGTGCTTGAGGATTGCCACACCCGAACTCACTATAAGTGAGCCCCTGAGGGTAGGTGTAGTTCCAGTTAAGGTGCTTGAGGATTACCACACCCGTACTCACTATAAGTGAGCCCCTGTGGGTAGGTGTAGTTCCAGTTAAGGTGCTTGAGGATTGCCACATCCGTACTCACTATAAGTTAGCCCCTGTGGGTAGGTGTAGTTCCAGTTAAGGTACTTGAGGATTACCACACCCGTACTCACTATAAGTGAGCCCCTGTGGGTAGGTGTAATTCCAGTTAAGGTGCTTGAGGATTGCCACACCCGAACTCACTATAAGTGAGCCCCTGAGGGTAGGTGTAATTCCAGTTAAGGTGCTTGAGGATTGCCACACCCGAACTCACTATAAGCGAGCCCCTGAGGGTAGGTGTAGTTCCAGTTAAGGTGCTTGAGGATTGCCAAACCCGAACTCACTGTGAGCTCCTGAGGGTAGGTGTAGTTCCAGTTAAGGTGCTTGAGGATTGCCACACCCGAACTCACTATAAGCGAGCCCCTGAGGGTAGGTGTAGTTCCAGTTAAGGTGCTTGAGGATTGCCAAACCCGAACTCACTGTGAGCTCCTGAGGGTAGGTGTAGTTCCAGTTAAGGTACTTGAGGATTGCCACATCCGTACTCACTATAAGTTAGCCCCTGTGGGTAGGTGTAGTTCCAGTTAAGGTACTTGAGGATTGCCACACCCGTACTCACTATAAGTGAGCCCCTGTGGGTAGGTGTAGTTCCAGTTAAGGTACTTGAGGATTGCCACACCCGTACTCACTATAAGTTAGCCCCTGAGGGTAGGTGTAGTTCCAGTTAAGGTGCTTGAAAATTGGCAAACCCGAACTCACTGTGAGCTCCTGAGGGTAGGTGTAGTTCCAGTTAAGGTACTTGAGGATTGCCACATCCGTACTCACTATAAGTTAGCCCCTGTGGGTAGGTGTAGTTCCAGTTAAGGTACTTGAGGATTGCCACACCCGTACTCACTATAAGTGAGCCCCTGTGGGTAGGTGTAGTTCCAGTTAAGGTACTTGAGGATTGCCACACCCGTACTCACTATAAGTTAGCCCCTGAGGGTAGGTGTAGTTCCAGTTAAGGTACTTGAGGATTGCCACATCCGTACTCACTATAAGTTAGCCCCTGAGAAATCGTAATCGTAAAAGTAACTCGTTACATATTTCCAAATTTCCTGACATTCTTCTTCCCTGTATTACTTACTTCGTTATGGTTACATAATTTTTTCGTACGAATGGTTTAATTTTTTTGGATCGGGCATACCACACTAAGATAAGGAAAATAGATTGTTAGAGAATCAAGAGAATGTATTTATAGTTACTGTAAAAAAAAAAAAAAAAAAAAAAAAAATTACTCACAACTCTTTTGACAAAGTGTTTTTATTAAATTAAACATAATGTAAACTTTTTCGACCGGTGAGCACTTATTGCTAAATTTTAAGACAACAAAATTATGAACAAAACTAGGTTGGTCTATTGACAGGTGTCCTTCCAGTGGCTCATGGACTGAGTTCAAGTCATCTATGTGTGTAAGATGTAATTAGCTAAATTTACTATTCTTTCCGAGTTGTCAACAAAATGTAAACATAAATTTAAATACACTTAAATGAATTGTCCTGTTAACAGTAGACCGCGGTCCTTATTGTTCTTTCAATTTGTTTGACAACACAAGACTGTCAAAGCGCGTGACAATGTACAAACACTATTTATAGACCAAGAAATGACAGTAAATAATACCACAACTACTGAAAACAAAATACCACCACACTCACAGAGAGTAATAATACAAATTAAATCCCATATGGGAGGTTTGCTCCTTACATGTGTGTGTGTGATTTACCGGTTCATTGGGATAACAGTGGTAGTACTGATTTCCTTACATCAAAAACGGATCTTTAAACCCATCACAAGTTGGTGGGTGGGAATGTTTGTACTCTAATTCATTGATGCATCTGTACAAGTTACAATTAGGTTTAGAGGAAATCATATGGAACAGCGTAACTGTTATGTAAATAACACTTATTTCATTTTTAAATTCTTTAAAAACAAAAAAGGCTTCACAAAAAATGAAATCATAAAAAAGTAGTTTAACAATTGAAGTATTTTTTTGATTTTTTGGTGTGGTAAGAAAAAATTACAGTTTTGAATACCGTTATTTTGAAACGGAAAATAAAATACAAAAACCTTGTTGGCCTACACATATCGTTCGGCCTAGTTTCAGAAAACGTTTGCCTTAAATTTCATATCAGTTGGTAAATGCGTTTGGCCGAAACAGTGTAATAACAAACTTTTAAAGGAAATGGCAAATGGTTGACTTAGTTTTTCTTGGTACACAAGGTACTTTTTGTTTATGTTCTATCACTTCAACCCAGTGTTTCAGTACTATGTCTTCAAATGTCGAATCTATTTACAGGTAAAGAAAGGTTCACTTTTGGATCACATCAGGTTTATTCTAGGTTACTATAGTTCACTTCACGCAACATTATGTTTCTCTATTGTTGTTTAAAGACGTAAACCTCTCGGACAACATTGCCTGTTAAAAAAAGGAAGAAAAGATGAAAAATTAGAGACCACTAGTCTTCGAATACTCTAACAGTATTAGGGTCAGAAAAGAACAAGAGTTGGTCAAGAAAGATCTGATAGGAAAGACGAACGGAACCCAAAACTACATGTAAAAGCCCAGCTAGGAGATCTCGGGATTGCCAGCCCATACTCTCTATGGTAAGCCTCTGTGGGCGCAACATGTAATTCAAAACCATTACTAAAAATGCCAATTTTATTATTTCAAAAGCTGATATAATGGAATTGAGCTTCTCCGTACAAAAATTTGACATGGAATTTTGTATAATGTCAAACTCAGAATGCAGGGCCGGCAAAACAGATAAATTCAGGTGGTGAGTAGGAAAAGTGGAGGGAGAAGGGGAGTCCGTAACATAACCTTTTAGTGACATGTTTATCAATTTGCTATGTAATTTAATCGGCTTTATAACACTGGCTATGGACATGAGATAGGGACTTTAAATTTCAGGTGGGAAATTCACCACTTGGAAATTTTTCAGGTGGTGAATATCTTTATACCGCCATCACGGCTTCCGCCTACCCTTCCATAGCGAACTAAGTGCTTTGGAAGGGATCAGTAGGCCAATATGTAAAACTCAAGTGCTGGGGTAAATAGACGGAATACAGTGGGAGATAACCAACAGGTTTTCTTATTATTTACATTTGTCTATTTTTTTACCACTATACAGGGTTATCATAGAAGAATGGTGGGATTTAAACATAATTTAAATGAAAACAGAATAACTTACAGCTGATGTTGTTTATTTATTTAAATCGTCGTCTGAAACAGTTTTTTTACATAACTAATAAATTTCGATATATGCTCTAATAGTCGCTCGGCAAATGTGCAATGGATAATGGAGTTCTGCCCAAACGTTAGTTAACATGTCTTTGTTAACGGTTGTCATTGATTCATTAATCCTGTTTCTTAAGTGATTTAGGTCACGAATTTTTCTCGATAAACAATGTTTTAATGTACCCCCACAAGAAGAAATCGCCAGGTGTCAGGTCGGGACTCCTTGGACTCCTTGCCGGCCTCCTATCCATCGATGTCAAAAAATTTCATTCAAAGTGTCTGTCACAAACACTAAAGTGTGTGGGTGCGCCATCTTGTTGGAAATGTAGTTGTTGAATGTTTTCGAGTTCATCCAGCTGAGGAAAACAACAATAGATTAACATATCGAGATACACAATTACCATTAATTGTCTTTTCGGTAATTATATAGCAGAGTAGCCTCACTTCAAAATCAATTTTTATGGGTTTTATTCGTCAAATAAATGTTGGAAAAATATTTTATTATCGAAAAAAAGTGTCGGAAAGATGATTACGTAATATAACACATCAGGCTATTAGGCCTATAAACTAGTTCACCTCTGGGTCTTAGGAGGTTAAGGTGGCGCCGTATTTTCCTTGTTTTATTTTTTTATCCTTTACTACGTACCTTACTTCAAAAGAATAAATAATGTTTTCTTTGCTGTAAATATGTAGGGCTGTATGTCACGAAAGGTTTGGCCAGGTTGCTATATATATATATATATATATATATATATATATATATATATATATATATATAAAACCACCTGGCCAAAACTTCCGTACGTTTATTGAAGTGAATGTCATGAGTATGAAAGATAACACAGAGTTAATTTTGTCACGAAAAAACAACTTGTGTAATTATATTATGTAATCATCTTTCCGACACTTTTTTTCGACAATAAAATATTTTTCCAACATTTTTTTGACGAATAAAACCCATAAAAATTGATTTTGAACTGAGGCTACTCTGCTATATAATTATTACCGTCTTTTCAGCTAAGAAGGAAGACCGTATTACACTCCACACAGAAAACTCCAGAAAACATAAAACACACTACCACAACAATGCAAGAACTAATTTTGAGGTTACAACAGCTATTAAAAAACTTTTGGTTTATAGGCTATCAGCAATACCAATACAACAAAACAAAATTTCTCTACTGTCTCCGTATGAATTAATGAAACTCCACCATTATTTTATGATAACCCTGTATTTTGATTATTTCACAGATACGGAAGTTAATGTAAGTTCTGATAGGATGTAATATCATTCTAAGTTGGGGGTACAGGGATAACAACTCACATGAGGGTTGAGAAGGACGATAATTGTTTTTAACAATCCAAGCAGCAGGGGGGTGTCTCGCCTTGTGTGTTTGTCACCACATCTGACGTTGTCCCGGGCCCATTAATAAAAATTATAAAATTATATTTTTACTCAACTCAGTTATTGACTACGTCTCATTTTGAAAGTTTATTTTTCAAGAGAGTAAAAAGAAAGTACGAAAATTTCATCTTTCCTTAATAGGGCCTACAAATTTAATGAAATATATATGTGAAAGTGAACAATATGGCTGAAAGTGAATGTATTGAAGTAAACAGCTGCTTTTTCATTCTTCGTTTCTTTATTGGAGGAAACTATGTAATATGAAATAAACATTCTGTAAACTTAGATAGAAAACACTTGAACACAAGATCTCACAAATTTACGTTTACTTAATCAAACGCGTTTCAACGTCAAAGGATGGCGACTTTGTCGTTGAATCGCGTTTGATTAAGTAAATGTAATTTTTGTGAATTCTTTCGTTCGAGTTTTTTTCTATCTAATATTATCTCATAAGTCAAGGTCAATATTTATTTATATTCTGTAAACTTGATCACACAGCCATTTCAAAAATCTAAACAATATAGAGAAAACTGAGAATTCCTATTCTCTAAATCGTTTTATATCTAAATTATGTTCGCTAGCCTAAACACTAATTCTTGGTCACTCATCCTAAAAAAATGCCGTTTTCGGAGTTATCGATGAAACAGATAAAGTGAATGATCAACGTTCTAAAATTTCAAATATCTCAAAATTGTCCAAAATGATTTCATTCATATTTCAAGGGAATTTCAAGTCTTATAATCCAAACATATGTAGTCTAGTTTAGCACTGCGAAGATAATTTCTTAATTGTTGTTTTTTAATCTCGAAAACAATTTTTGTTAAAATGGCTCAAAATGTTTCCCAATATACCTATTGTTGATATGTTGGGATATCTATATCTACATAGATATCTATATATCTATCTATATCCAATTTCTTTCCATAATCCCACAAAAAATACATGGAAGAAGTTAGAAAAAAAATTGTTTTATAATATGTGGATGGGAAGCACTCATACATACAACAATTACAACGCATCCATTTCATTAGTGGCTGCAGTCTGTATTAAATTTAAATAAATTTTAAGACCGTGGCAAGCTTAATTTGAAAGATTATGTTACACAACTTGCAAATTTGAGTCCTAACGTATCTCACATAAATTTAACCCATTCACAGAATTACGAGGTTAAAGAACTAACTTCCTAAATAACATTAAGTGTACGGGTCAAAGTTTAAGGACTCTAGATTGCATGGTCATACCGCATTATTATGTTAAAGTATGGCTATAACGTAGCTATAGTGTCAATAATTATAACTTGAATTAAAAATCAAACCCACTTTAGTTTCTCAACATGCGTATTGTATTATAAGAGAAATTTGTTTGATGTGTCAAAAAATTATAGTACAATCTTGTTTGTATATCCGTTTTCAGATCCCGTAAGTCCAAAATAGTGGTTTTTGGAATGATATCTGTTTATCCAGTGTTCTATAGTCGATATGCGTGGACCGATTTTAATAAAATTTGGCATGTTAGGTTTGGTTTATTTTGGTTATATTTCGAGACGTTTTGTTGACATTGTTTGATCATTCAAAACTGACATAAGAAAACACAAAATTTGGTTTTTGACAAAATTGGTTCTAGCGATTTTTTAAAAGTAAAGATTTTTTCAAGTATAACTTTTACAACGGTTCGTGAGGTATCACTAAAAAACACAAAATGGGCGATGAGGCTGTTAAAAAATACGTTATTTCTCAAAATCAATTACACAGATTTCGTTCAAATTATATGGAAACGTGATGATTATTGACAAAATCCGAGTGCAAAGTCAAAAGTACAAAATGATTGCGGTTCAAGAATATTTAACATACTAACTTCGATAGCCGACATTTAAGAGTTGTAATTTCATAAAAACTGACTTAAGTTGAGAACATGTCTATGGCACAAACGAAGTAAGTTTCGGTCCATATTTAAATATATAATTATCTCTCTTCTATTTACAATTGTCGCATCAACGTGGGGCACTTATGTTACAAAAGTAGTTTACTTAACTCCTCTTTATTTTAATATTTACAAAACTTAACAAATTGGTCACGATCTCTCTGGAGAAATTTCATGTCGGAAGTTCCTGAAAAAAGTTAAAATGTTTACCCCAGTCTTAAAGTTCGTATATCTTAAAATTGGACAATGCGATTGCAATCAAATTTTAGTGAGAAGTAAATATGAATTTGCAAAATCTTGGTATCAAACCGTGTAAAAGAAAATTATGGTGCACAATTAATTTTAAAATGAATCCTGACCGGAATTGAGGTTCATTTTTGTGTTACGTTTATATATATATATATATATATATATATATATATATATACAGATTTGTAAAACTGTTTACTTATCGGTAATAGTCCTTAAAATGTTATCTGTAAAGTCCAAGGTCAATCAACCCCTGTCTCTGTGGCAGACTACTCTAGAATATAAGATCCTGTTTGAACTCCACCGAGTCTCTGGGCTGTCAAATGTTATATTAGTCTACTAGTACACGTAAGATCAAAATGAAAAAGCGCTTGTTTCTCAAAACGTAAAATTTAATAGTAAATGACTCGATGTGGGAGTTGATAAATTCGAGCGAGTCAATTTAATTAAATTGTCTTAATTTCAATCTTCCATTCTTGAAGTGAGTTGAAAAAATCACTAATGAATTCGTGGTACTTAACCAAATTATTAGTCTAAACGGTCGTTTCTAAAAAAATCATGTAGTAATATATACTACCTATAATGAAATTTGAGAGTCTAAGTGATTGTGGAAGAGAATAATTATTTCAATAACTTTTGTTAACCATTGTAGCTAATTTTAAATAAAACATGTTCTATTAACCACTTTGTCTAAATCTGTCTAGATCCTAAATTTTATATCATGTCTAGTGTAAGTTAATTTAGATTTCTATTTAACCTTTATTTTTTAAATTTATTCTTATTAAAATTGTATTCTTTTCTAATTTATTTATTGAATGTTATGTTTTTACAATTATAAAATTTGTAATAAAAAAAAGTTATAATATGATTCAATTTTATTTAATTAGCTTTTCAACTTTGACAAATAGCAGTGTGTTAGGTACAAAACGTGTTCAAACATACCTTTCTTTGAACAGGTAAAACGTCTTAATATCTAACAAAAATGTTATCACATTGAGGTGTGCACCACTTTGTTGGACCTAGTTAAAAGAGTGTAAGATTAGTATTTTCCAAATTACTCCTGAACCGTAATTTTCTTTTGCAATATGATCTGACACTTTGTTTTTCCCATTAGCCTTTCTGGAATGACTTTATCAAAATCATTTGCACGAATTTTGAGATACATAAGTTTCATGTTGCAGGCATGGATTAATTTTCACCGACATTTAATTTAAATTTTGTGAGACTTTGGCAATAATTATAAATTTAGTTTGTAATTTAAATATTTGGAAGAGTGTAGGTGTGTAGACACGTGTAGTATCGCATTCTCTTCGTAGGTCACTTTGGTTGCGTCCCCAATCTATGCAGGGTCAAGTAGTGTGGAACGCCTCGGCCTTGGAATACTTGGCATATTTAGACACAACTGGGGATAGAAAACAAGAGGGTTGGGGGAATTATCTGTTAGGTATAAAGAGATGGAGCTCGCCACCTCTGTCTTTTTTTTTTTTTTTTTTTAAATATTTAATTTATTACTTCTAATTAGCTATTACAGAGCCTAGAGCTGGGACAATGAAATATCTCCCAAACCCAATGACCAAGATGTGTGTGTGCGCGCGCGCGTGTTTGTGTGTGACTTGTGCAAGTTGTCACTTAGTAATATCACTAATGATAATTAAAATTGAAATAGACGTATTTGATATGACTTTCCAATATACGCGTGTTACGTAAGCGTGGCGTGATTTGAACTCCTTTCCATTCACAGAACTTCAGGTTCTTGACATGAAAGTACAGCCTTGTTAGGTTTTAGCGAGGGGATAGACATTATGAGAATATGGTGAGTTTGTACTTAACACAGGATGTCAAATTCGATATCAACACTTTTGAAAACTTAGAAATATAAATTTCATTACAATCGTTTAATTAATAAATGTGTTATGAACTCTAAAGGAAATCACTTAACTACTCGTATATTGAGCAGAATTTGTAAAACATTCGGAATAACTTGATAAAAACAACAAGAAAACATAAGACAACGTTTCAAATGGGCGTTGGAGCTTTCCGTTAATTATAAAATGAAATTTTTCGTTATTTATTGGTTTCTGAAGATATTGTCAAGTAATTAGTTACGTCAAAGCAGAAGGAAAATCATACTTAGCCTGTTAAAAACAAATATATTACCAAATTTATTAAAACAAAATCAACTTTTTTAGTTAATTTTTGTGTGTCATTTCTTAAAAAGGTGCCTTGAAGAAAAGTCCACCATCTCAGCTGAACAACATGATAACATAAAATTGAATTTAAAATTATTAGTAAATGTTAAAATAACACATGTTTAAAATTTAAAAATAAAATACAAATTATAGTACCTTTTTTTTAAAAAATTTCTATCTCCAAATTCATTTAATGCAAACCGGATAAACTTTTTTTTTTAAATCGTTTCATAAATAAATTTATAGTAAATATGAACCTAAAATAACAATTTTAAATTTAATTTTACATATATAAACACGAATTTGAAGGACCTTATGGGTTTTAAGTTTGGTACCTTTGTTCTAGAGGTCCAAAACAAGAAAAAACTCCTAAGATGAGTTTCATGTAATATCTTTACTCGTCTTTGGAAATCTGTTACAGTAATTTCCACATTACTTATTAAAAAAAAAAAAAGATGCTAAGACTACAACTAAAAATGACAATAGACTACTAATGCGGAACCTGACGAGACCTAAATATTTAAATTGAGTGGTTATTTATTATGTATTGGACATAGAAACAGGTTATACAACTCAGGCTAGCCATTGTTGTTTAAGCCTAGGCCTTGAATTGATATTCTGGCTCCCAACATCTTTATTCTATACCTTTCATGGGTTTCTCTACCTATTTATTTTGAAACGGTATTTCGATTATTAACCTTTACATTTGATTAAAATTCATACCAAACTTCTTCAACTTTGATCGATTATGGGGGGGGGGGGGAGTGAACAGATTGAAAGACAGGCAGATACGGCCAGACTTCATGAGTTCATATATTATGATACACTTGGTGCAAAGCACGTTAAATTTATAATAAATACATTGTCTACTATTATACGTATAAAATGTATTTAAAAGTATTTAAAACGTTGTCTTATAAAGTTTATGCTCAGGTTATCTTACCAAGTTTATTCTTGTATGAACCGACATTCTGTAGCTATACTTGGCAGAAAATAGTAGTCTTGTTGAAATATTTTCACAGACTATTGAGGAATGTTTATTTCCAACTAATTAATTGTTGAATGATAAGTTATACTGCTGCTATTTAATTCTGAATGGAATTCTTTGAACTTTATCTATGTCCAATAAATAGACTCGCATTATGGGTGGGAACGGGAGTGGACACTAATAAGAGGATATGCAGTTGCAAAATAAAAAAGTAAACAAATATTTTACTTTCATAAACATTCAATATTTTTTGCTATTGGATTGTTCATTAAATTTGTGTACAAAATTCTGGTTTTATTTTTTTTACATCCCTATATATTTATAACTAACTATAACTTACTAGTCGTTACCAGTTAAGAATTTTAACAGTTAAATAACTGCATTAATATCCATTATGTGTAACTGACAGAAGGCTGGCAAAACACCGAGGCTGGCTTCTAAGGTGGTTATTTGGTGATAGACGGTACCGTGTAACAGTATGTGCTCACACAAGGATGGATTTCAACGTCGGGTCCAAATGAAGCGAAGACCAGTGCTATGTTGTAGTTTCTATCTTTATCAGATAATGTCGTGAAAGTGGTGTATCTTACATCTTTGTAACCCTTACGCTTCCTCTGTGACACAGAACACAGTGGCGTTCTGCCAATGTCATAATGAAATATGATAATACTGGAATATCTAAATTCATCAGAATGATCGGCTATATCAAAATATTGATTGTTAATATCAAATAAAGTCCAATTTTAAAATATTGTCTAGATCTAAGGTTCATCATGTTGACATCTAAAAGTTGAATCTGTCGGTTTAATTCACACGATTCAGTGCCCTTCGATTTCTGTCATTCGATCAGAACATGTTCTACGGTCTTCCTGCGGGAGGTATTTTGTTTCATACTGTGCAAAACATATTCAATTCCCATATAATTGTCACGCATTAACAATAAGCCATATAAACCATTAACTTAAACAGTTAATAAATATATCCATAGGCCACTGTGCCTACGCATTTCTTGTTGAGGTGCTTGGGATGAATCACTGTAAACAGGAAAATCTGAGTTGGGGGTATAGTAAAACCCGCATTCAGTGGCAGTAAATAGACTGACAGTCAGGTTGTTATTAAAGCACATTTAGTCCTATTGTTAAACTCTAAACTGGTTTTGGAATGGCTTGAAAACCCCAACATACTCTACAAAATAATAAACCAAATAAGTAAACATTAAGGGATCTCGATGTCCCAAGTGAATTAACAGGTGAATTAACTCAAAACTCCAGAAGAGATGCCTCTAGAAATGCACATTCATAGTAAAATATTCATGAGTGAGGGTCGAACACAGTGGAATTGCACCAAGTCTGAGCAGAGGAAAGTGGAGAAAGCTCACATGCCTTTTAACGGGACACTGTGGTCTTAAAAAGAATGTAGAGAAATAGTATACCCTCTGTGTAAACTATAGAATGAAACGCCAGCCATACAATCTTTGATTTGTGCAGATTTAGCTAGCAGGATGTTTTAGTTATTTGGAGTCCAACTTCGCAGACCTCTGTTAGGATTTAGAGTTAATTTAGGACTTAAAGTTAAGTTAAGTTAGAAAGTTAGAATGAAATAGATAAGTATTCTAAGTCCAATCAATAGACACCAGAGTATAAATAATCATTTTGACAAACTACAAAAGGTTAGGAATTGCTTGGTTTGCAACCTACTAACGCGTTACAAATGACCAAAAGTATATAAGTCAAGGTTGGTAGTTCAGACGCAGCAAAGATGTATCGACGGTTAGTTTTCGGCAACTGAAGTTAGCACGAGTTTGCCGGGAGGTCAGTTGGTAACAGGGGAGTATGGACCAGTAGAAAACTCTGCCAGAATGTGACCAGAGTGCTGTCACAGGATAAGATCCCTAATCGAAGAGAATTCGATACGCGGGATCAATACGACTACAGAACCACGAGGGGTGGCAATAGGAAGGTGTGCAAGCTTCATGTGTAGAGCAAATCAATAAAATCTTAGAATTCATATTTAAATATTCTGTCATAATAATTGGGATAGCTCTGGAACGAAAGCTTAGGATATTTAATTTGTAAATTGAGTTGAATGATGAATGTGGATATAATAGTTATTAATTAGAGATATTTTGCATGAGTTAGAATCATTAATAATAATGAACTAGAGAGATTGCCAATACAAACATTTTTAGCATTGAATCATTTTAGGTTTGCCAAAGTCATTTCGTTGTGAACCCGGATCCAGGAATCCTTTTGATTTCTAACATCTACCCATAATGCTCTGATTATAGTTGTTTATTGAAATTCATTAAGAGGACTAATCTCTGAACCTAGGCACAATAGGCTGTGAAACCCGCAGTATCACCACTTGTCGTAACCCCATATCGTTAATATTTATATTTTAAAAATAAAACACTGTTAAACATTAAATTGAGAAGCATTACTACCACTAAAAAATATCAATGCTACTGTTTAGTATGAACCCCTGGTGTAGTACAGGAAATAAAGGCCCCGTCGCTGAATCACTACTTGTGCGCGTATCAGCTTTGATTATTGTGTGATCATGCATGCGATATTGAAGGTGTAGTTTTCCGTCCTCCCCCCTCAATGGCACTGCGCCAGTGGTAAATAGATCGTTATTTTGGTAATCCAACCATATATTCTTTTAATAGTGTTTGTGTACAGGTAGTGCTATTTACTAGTGTAGAATAGTAAGATTTACTAAAATACAGGAACTGGGTAATTAATTGTAATTATCGTTTCTAATTATTAGTAAAACACTACTATCACCAAAATTCAGATGTGTTTACTATTTAAAAAATGTAGTCGTATGAGGTTATAGTTGTAACTGTAATTTTTTCTACAGTAGCGACATCTACATCGTAAGCGTTTTACTAGTCACCACTGACATCAGTATTTTTTTTTTTTTTTTTTTTTTTTTTTTTTTTAATTTCGCAGGATAGGTGGAAAATCTTCAAAAGACAAAGTCAGTATAATCATTACAAGTGAGAAAACAAAAAGTTATTTCTCTTCATCTGGCAGATGTTCCCCTCTGACAGCGGCTATTGATGATGTCTACTGATTGTGAAGTCGTTAATCCTTAGAACGTGGTATTATGCAGCTTATAACCTACTCGGAAGATATTTTTGGCGTTTTGGTTAGGTTAGGTAATGTATATTGCTTTAGCATTTAGTTGGAGTTGATTTTGATTGGGAGTTTCCATAGGAAAATGAGCTGTTACACCATCACTTACAATATGACTCAAACCCGGGAATGTGTAAAATCCTGACCCACATGTACATTTTTTAAAAAAAGAATTGTATTATATTAGACTAAATTATCGCTCTATTAGTGAATCAGTTTCAAACAAGAATCTTTTTTTTTCCTTTTACTTTCTCTCATAAATTTCAAAATGTGATGTATTTTATGGGTCAAAATCAACGTCGATTTTTTTTACAGATATATCCGTTTAGAGGTTCCTTGAGACCAAAGTGTTTTTGTAATGATGTCTGTCTCTCTGTGTAGTCCTCCACAACTCAAATGTGTAGCATATTTATTTTGGCCAAATTTTTGTGTTTGGTTGTTGTTGTTTTTTATTTATCATACATTAACTCCAAATTTGGGGGTATCTTCGATACGGGAAAAATACAAAATTAAGCTTTTCTTAAAATCAGCTATAAATATTTTGATAAAATTTTTGTGTTTGGTTGTTGTTGTTTTTTACTATACAGTAACTAAAATTTTGGGGGTAGCTTACATAAAAATAAAATACAAAATTAAGCTTTTCTCAAAATCATCTCTAAAGATTTTGATAAAATTTTGCTTAAGGGATCCAAACTCTAGGGATCCAAACAAAAGGCATTTTTCTCATAACCACAGCATGGGACTTTTATAAAACCCTTAATTTCGGTTCATCTAGTTTCTTTCCAACTTTAGTAAACCTTAACCCATGTGAAAAATCGCAATGTGTTCAGGAATAAATGGCAAAAAACATAAATGAAATTTGACCGCCGTTTGAGACGCAACGCCGAAGACGTGTTTACGGTACAAGCAAAGCATGATTAGGCCCTTATTTTTATTTTTATTCAAAAACAGCGTTTATTTTTCCATGGTTTATTTTTCACTTTTGGGTTGACAACTACTAAAATTACATTTTTTGTGGCGATTTTTGGTTCGTTTTTATCTGTTTTGGGGACGGTTGAGTGAGAAAATTTGTTGAATGTTTTTACACTGTTTATTTATTTTTGTTTTCCAAGTGCTTTCAAAGTAAAAAAAAAGATACTATAACCAAAACTAATTTCCCAGACCAAAATTAAGCTTCCCAAATTTTTAACGTGACTAGTTTGATTGGGCAATAGTCCGGCATGTATTGCAATATCTCGGTTTCTATTGGCATAGGAAGGTAATAGACACATCAATGGAAAGCTCTTGATTGGAGGTGTGCCAAAACTTAGATTCCATATACAGTGTCTTCCGATAACATATAAATCATATTTTCCCTCCTTTTTTAAATGTAAACATATCAACGTTTTCCCCCTCAGTCACTCCTACAAAGTGCCCTTATTTTGGTGTAAACAAAATCTTTTTTATTTTACTTAGATACTAAGTTATGAGGAATCAAAATTCACAGTCTTATGTCATACTTCTCGACCATAACACAAGAAAAACATAAAGCTGTTTACATTCCCTAATAATATAACTAAATATTATTTTTCTGCACAGTGTGTCTAATTTTTTCTCTTTACATAAAATTATTTTATTTCATTTCCTGCACTATAAAAAACTGAGAAAAAATAAAAACTATTAACTGTACTGAAACTGTTTCTCTGAACAACGTTAACGATAAACGACTTCGAAGAGTCTATGTTTATCATGTTCAAAATGTCCATCAAGAGCTACTTGATAATGTCCCAAATAAGTATAAAACATGTATAGCTATACTTTTAATTTTGTCACTAATTTGCTATATTGCTAGTCGTATTTTTTCTTTCAGGTCTTCAGATTTGTATATATTCTCATAAAATTTCATTTTCAAATAGTCCTACCGGATATAATCCAACGGATTGCCATCATTATTTCGTAAAATTTTCTTCTGTGATCAAAAATATCCTCTACTAATTTTTGTAATAATAGTAATTTGTACAGATGGAACTGTTCTACTTTAAGAATTCTGCCCACTGATCTACTGTTTGTTCCTTCATTTAAAGATATTGGGGTGGTAGACGTATGAGGATTTTTCTGGAGAGGGATTGAAACATTTAAACATTTTCTGGAGGGGAAGAAACATGATGTTTCTTCAGAACACGCATTTGTAGGTCTGCCACTTCTAGTTTTATCCTCAATCAACACTTCCTGTTTCATTGAAGTTGCGAACAATCCTTGACACAGTTTATAGGTTCACAGGCTCACTGTCTTCATAGAGTTGGTTAAACAAGTCACATACTTCTTGCTGTGTTCTGTTTTGGTTCCCGTAGCAGTACAGCATAAGTATCTCTGTCTAGTAGATAACTTAGCCATTGTAAAGTGAATAACAACCTGAGAACACGACTGAATAAAAACTCACTGGAAGTCAATAAGTAGATATAAGTAAACATGTTTTAGACAAAGTGGTTCTTGAACAACTGATAAGAACTTAACCTCTAGATAATGGGAACAACCTTTGGACTAGGAGTTACTAAAAAAAACTAAAATTTCTGCACTATTGTTAGTTAATCCATACATTTTTTGTAAAAAAAACAAGAGATTTTTTTTAACACCCTGAAAAAAAATTTAGTTACATTATCAGATAGCAAATGTAAACAGCTTTCCAAAGAGATTATCACATAAATGTTTTTCTTGTATTATGGTCCTAACGAAATAAAACTGACATTTGTTTCCCCATAACTTAGTATCTAAGTAAAGTAAAAAGTTTTTGTTTACACCAAAATAAAGGGACATTTTAGTAAGTAACTGAGGGGGGAATTTTTTTAAAAGATTGGGGGGAAATTAGTTTTATATGTTTTCGGAACATCCTGTAGGTAGCTCCAATTAAGAGCTTTCCATTGATGTGTCTATAACCTTCCTATGCCACCTAGAAGCAGAGATATTGCAATATATGAGGGTCTTTTGCTCAAATCCTGTATGTAAATCATGAAGCAAAGTTATAAATACTGAACAAATATTATTAAATATAAAAGTAAATAAATGAATGCAAAATATATAAAATTAATGATCCAATCAGCTGGTTGACTATTTAGTTTGGGTATTCTATAGAACTAAAACATATCTGTTTTCTCCATTAAGAATCCGTTTAATATAGGCCTACGTCTGCACTATATGGGTACGTGTCAAAATGTGCATATTTAAACTAACATAATGTCATATTTCACAAAAACTAACCTTAATTTATCATAGCCGCCATTTTGTTATATTTCTATTAATCAGCTGATTTTCTTTTTCAAACACTCCATCAATTTAATTATATTAAAAATGTTTCTCTAAATCACTTGGCAAGCTTATATATTTCTAATTCTAATCAAATTAGTTTATTCATATCTTTATTTATTACGACATAACAACCACAAGATTGTGTTTCTGGTTGAGCAGTCTGTTGTAACCAAAGTAAATTAGGCGCCAATGTATTTCTTTGACATTTATAATATGACTACGACGAGGGCAATCGATTTGATGATTATTTAATTTTGTTATAAAGTTGAACAACCTGAAGATATTTTGGTTTTTAAAGTATTCTTTCAAAATCACGATTCAAATTATAACCCCTTGGCTATTTCTAACATATTATGTTGGCCCTTTTAATGTCCAAGACTTGTGTTTTATATTTTTTTACCCCCTACACCACATTGATGACCTAGCAGGTAATTTCCACTTTTCCCTCCTCCCTCTCCTGATCTGGCTAATTTCTGACAGTTTGCATAATGTTGTGTAGTTTTGACGAGTTGTCACATTACATTCATCTTGAAACGGAATAGAGATATTTTGTTATCTGTGTTAATGTCTAGAAACATAAGTCGGATAAGTTGATTGAATTCCATTCATGAAATGGCGTTTCCATAATTTCTCCATAATTAATATATTCCACTTCGTTACTAAGACAAATATAAAGTTGTCTAAGGGCTTAACTGCTTACCATTTAATTTTTCTTTATTTAAAATCAGATATGAGTATTTTGTATATAGGTTACTTTAAAATGTTGAAAGCGGCTAAACACCATTTTCCGATTCTCAAATTTTTTGCGTCTTATTATTGTTAAACTATGTACCAAATTTTGAACAAAATCGTTCCAAAATTATAGTAGTAATGTGGTGGTGGTCTCCGGAGAGAATTGTTGAGATCTGCTTGGTGACTCCCTGGAGAGAAGTAGTGAGCAGTGTGCTAGGTGCCTCCCTGAGGAGAAGTGATTTTTTGATATTTTCAACCTTAGTTATACAAATTTTAGCTTATTGTCCTTTAAGAACAATGAGCTGGCCTTTGTATTCGTACTGTGGTTGTGAGAACCAATCAGAACCGAGCAGGGCTGTAAGTGAAAATGAATTATATAAAAGACATATTACTAGAGCTGTTTTTCAATTTGTACTATTTCTTATATAGTGAAACCACACGCAGAAATAAAAAAAATATACAACAGCTGATTGTTCTCAATTCAACAAATCAAATTAATGTTTTACTAGAGATATAAAATAAGAATGACGAGAGAGAAACATCTACCTGAAGGAAGATGTCAAGCAAAGGGATCAGGAAGGAAGATGTCAAGCAACTCTCTACTCTGGCGAGATGACATAAATACAGGCCATGGGTGTGAAACGAAGTGCGGAGAACTCTTGTCCTCACGCTCCGTTTCCATGGTAACCTAACACTAACCACTTTGCCGGCATTTTTTGTTCAGTTGACTCAATCAAACTAATGTGTATGTGTTGCAAGCTACACAAGCCAATATATTAGCAGATAATGAACTGATGGCTGGGGCGGGGTTAAACTACTACCACTAGATCACACATGCCTTACGATCGCAGTCTAGCCATCTTGCCGCAGCGGTAGGTATATAAAAAAACCGGTTGATCAAATTAATATTAAAAAATACAGTATCCGTTTTACATTTAAGCTAGTAGCCTTGCTGGGTTGATAATAATTAGTTTATTATATTCAGCGTTAAGAATAACTTGGACCTCGGTACAACCATAGGCAACGTCACCATCCCACAACGAGCCGCATTGTGAACTTAGACCAACATCTCAGTCAGTGAAATAGTGTCATCCTGGAGAACAACCTACGCCTAAATAACAAGTTAAAAAATGAGTCGATCGAATCAACTTACTAAAAGTTTGCTTAGCACAAAACTACTTCACATTCAACAACAAATTTTACATCCAAAAACAAGAACTAGCTATGGGATCACTGTTGTCCAGCATTATTTCTGAAATATTTTAAAATCATGTTGAAACCACATGCATAATGACTAAAAACAACAAGTACTACAACAAAATAATTTATTATTATAGATATGTAGGTACCGTTATTTGCTTATATAACGGAAGACCGGTCTTTTATTGAACTTCCTCAATAAAGTTCACCCTAACCTAAAATTCATCAGAATGCGAACAAAGTTTATCTTCTTAGACCTCTCCATCACAAAGTCAGAACAGAAACACACGTTTAAAATATATAGAAAACCTACACAAACCAACCACACCATTCACGCTTCTTCCAACCACCCTACGTCACATAAACTAGCCGCCTACAAATGCTTTGTACATAGATTATTTATGTCCTTTTGTCTTTATCTGAGATTTCTAAACTCGACCTAGATATTATTTTTAAATCGTTAAACTATATAAAACGAACTATTATACACTTAAGTAACTCCTAGATGACAAGAAACTACTGAAAAACCTTTTCAAGCGGCCACAATTTTGAAGTTTTGCAACCGTATTTTTAATCAAATTCGAAATACATGCTAAAATTTTACTGAAATTCCTTTCGTAAGAACTGTTGTCCATTCCCATGAGTTCAGAAAATTTCAAACAAGAAATTAACACCATAAAATCCATAGCTGCTTCTAACGGTTACAACACATCAGTAATTGACAACATAATGGAAAAACTAACAAAAAGAAGAAACATTAACAAAACCTCTCATCCCAAACTCAAATATATTGCCATGGATTTCTACAAAGTCTTAGAACATACGGCACACAGCATATTTCGCAAACAAGGCAACCAATTGGCTTCCTACAGCATGGGCGTCATCGCCGGGGGGACGGGGGGACGCGTCCCCCCCAATATTTGAGATGTAAAAATATTTTTGCTACAAACGAATGACTTACTTAAATCCTTAAAAGGTAAACATCGGGCTTTGTCTTTACTAGGGTTTTTAACATTACATTTCTGTTACAAACGCATAAATAAATGCATAAAAACAATGTTTTGAGAAGTTTAATTTTAAAAAATTTCCATATCCCCAGACCCCCGGCATATGTCCCCCCCCCCCCCAATAATGAACTGGTGATGACGCCCATGTCCTACAGTATAGATAGAATTCTAAAACCAATCAGAGCAAGAGACCTCGACCAATTCTACATAACGACTGTTTTTCGACAGTCATTATGCGATGATTGTCCAAAAACGTATATATAGGCCAAACCGGGCGCGCGTTAAAACTCTGCTTCAAGGAGCAAACTATCCACAACCAAGAAAATAAATCCCAAATTTACAGAACATCTAATTAACACCAACCATAATTATACAGACATTAACAAAACCTTAAAAATCCTATATCACTGTAATAAAAGCCCGTTCATGAACACAGTAGATGAGTTTCACATACACAATCCTGATCATCTACTCAACAATAAGTTACAATTTCATTCCCACACCATCTTTGACTTGATTGATCATCCTAGCGTGTCACGATGACTACGAATGCAAACCCCCTCCCAGATACCAGAAACTTTTATCTTGTGACCAGATGCTAATCAGTTGACGATCATGCTACATCGAGAACGGTTACAGACAACGAATGTCGCCCGTATATTTTATAGTCTTAAATGTGAAAAATTTAAACTGATTGTGTATTGTATTTTTGATAATGACTGATAGATGGTCGAAACGCTCCATGTGAATAAATACAAAAAGGACATCAAAACAACTATTGTTCAACAGTATCACCATAAAGTAATTGATATCCGTTTTAATGGAAAATGTAAACTGCAACCAAGAAAACTCTAAACCGGTCCCTGAAAATATAATATTATTGTTGATTTTATGTTTATTGTCAAAAGATTTGTACTTTATTAAATACAGTATCTCTCCAGATTTATAGGGGATAGTTCTCTAATATTCTTAGTTTTCTAGTTGGCGTTTTCGGAAAAACTTAAACTGAATCAACAAATAGAAAGTTTTTGAAAATGCACTTTGTCTGATAAGATGTAAAGCAGAAAGATTTATGTTATTAAGTAAAAAATTAGCAGATGAATTACCGACGGATAAAAACGGGGTTGGCGGTAAGTTACTTTTATCATTTAATAGTTAAAAATTACAGATAACATTGGAAACTCTTACCTTCTGGTAGAAGAAAGGCCTTGTGAGAGCAAACCATCTTTCCACAGCCATTACAATAGCGACACATCCTGAACCTAGACCAAAGATACGCCACAAAACTCGGAATCTACAGAACCAGACACTATGCGCTAACGGTGGGTAATAGAGTTGTAAGTTCATCTGTACCAACATTCCGACGATAGCGACTAGATCATTGCTAGCTAAGCAACGCAACATTAACGCGTGTTTCTGATTACGCGGTTTAGACTCACTACGGAATAGGAATCCTAATGCAGCAAGGTTACCTACAACTCCGATGATATAAAATATCGTTATAACAATCTGACCGGTAACACTGAGATGTCGCGTGGGCTTCGGGTCATTAGCATCAAAATGTGTAGTATTGTAGATAACTAAAGATGCTATGGTACCGTTCAGTTCCATGTCAAGCATAATGTCTTCACTGTGTAGGATGGCAGCAGAGAGCACGGCCATTGGTCTACAGCAGCCCCTTCTATATCTGCAAACAGATATAAAACATATAACTTAAATGTTCTTGGGGAAAATGTATGAGATGAAAATAAATCATCTCCCTGAAAACCACAATTTAATTTTATGTAAGGAAATGAGGACAGTGGAACAGCCAACGTACCGACAGAGTTCCAACAGCCACGTTTAGTTATTCGAGATTCAGAAAAACCGTAAACATATCATCTTGATGGAGGGATCAAGATTATTTCTTTTACGATCAAAATAAGGGCTATCCTATCAAAATGTGCCTTTCTGCAATAGAGTCCATTACAAATAAATATCCCAATTATCAAGTTTTAATTACATAGCAATGTTTCTTATAATGAAATATCAGACTTTTCCTTATACTATACGCATTTCCAAATGTGAGTATGGTATTTCCCATGTTATTACATTAATTAAATGCAGTATCTAACAAGGCAAATCATAATGTTGAATCATAAAACAGAATCAATAATGTATTTTATTCTAATGCTGTAGTTAGCAACATTATTAAGGCATATTTTCATAACGTATGGGAAGTAATAAAAATAATGGAATTATAAGTAGGCTATAGATGATAAAAACAAGAAATGTAAAGTAGGCATTTTTTCTCTGATATAAATTAAATGTCAAGTTAGTTCATTGCTGAATAGTCATTTTGTGATTCAGGAACTTGTAATCAGCTTCAGCTATCACAAGATAGTGTTTGGCATTTGCAATGACACGCATGTGACAACTATCCAAAGTTTTAACTTACGTATTTAATTATTTTCTATTCTAGTTTTAGATTTAGTTTTCTAATTACAGTATATGTAGATTATAACAATGAAGTTGTTATATATAATTATTTTTTTTTTAAAGTCACACGTTGGTGAGCCAAATATAACAATGGAAGTTTGTTATATGTTTTTATCTTGCCACATGTTGTGCGACCAAATATAACATTTAAGATGTTAGATTTACTTATTTATTTGCAACACTACTAAAAAGGAACAACTTATGATTATTACTCATAAACAACACCGTTTACCTGGATAAAACAATCTCTTTCTTTTAATTTTTTAAAAGAACAAAATTACAATAGCAATAAACATATACATGGAATTTATACTTACTTATCTAGAAAACATTTACTCTCCATTCATTCCTTAAGATTAATTTATTTATCATAGACAATTTTTAAAATTACAAATTTACTTCATTTTAACTCTTGTTAAAATCTTCAAATTATCAGTTCCTTTTAGTTTAATATTTTTCTTTACAATTTTATTTAAGACTTTAAATTATTATTAACATTGATCATCTTTTTATTTAATCTCGGCTAGCTCAGTTCTTTACAATTAATTTTAAAAAAACAACAAAATCTTAATCTCGGGTCTTGGGTTTTTTGAATGGCTCAATCGAAAGTGAAATCAATTCTAGGTGAATTTAATAATTAACAATTAATTGGTTTTGTACTTATCAAATCTGCTGGTCCTTCTTGCTCGGTCAGTTAGCACTTTACACTCCACCTAACTTTAATTTATCCTTTTATTAAACAAAAAAAACACAAAACACCACACTGCTTAAACACTTTCCGTTGGTATTTAACGTTGTCTCTCTTTCCCAGATGCCGTTCCAAATAGGCCTCTCCTTCCTCGAAATCGTCCCAAAATCTGTCTCTCCTTCCTTGTAGTCGTTCCAAAATTACAGCGCCTGTTCTACGATGATTGGTCCCTCCTTCCTCTGGTGAATTTAAACTCCTTTTCCAAATCTGTCTTTTTGTTAAGAACTCCACAAACTCCAAATCTAATTTCCTTTACTAATTCAAACTTTCTTTACTTCAATTCAACTTTACTTTCAACTTATCAAAAACCTTTAAATATAACGAGACTTCCTGTCCCTTACTCGCTGAAAAGAAAAACTATTCTTTTGTACACAGCGCACTCTTGCTGTGTACGCGACCTTCCGTCGTGGCGACTCTGGTAAGACTCCCCTAACAAACTATTTTCTAATGTTCCTTCTCTAAAACACTGTTTTTCGCGCCCTGTTCGCTGATTTGTCGATTTCTACCAACTTTCTCTGCTTACGACTTTCGCAATTCCTACTGGTTGTTTTTGAATTCTGCCGTTGTGTTTTTTAAGTTTGGAGCGTCTCCGATTGGCCGACCTACTTTCTACTTGCGTTTTTCTAAAATACCGTTATAATGCTGCTTTCCCTTGATTTCTCTTTTTTTTCTAGTAAAAACTCTGCTACCCTAAGAATTCCGTTATGTACACACGTGTTGGCCTCAAGGTTCTTGAAATCTTAGTGTTATTGTAGCCTAGCACGTACAATTTTTATTACAGGCGGCATCTGCCGTTTTCTCTTCATTTGTTTCTTAACATGGTTCTATATTTATTATTTTATTCAAGTTATATTTAATTTATTTATTTTTAGATTTCATGATTGATGATTTTATTTAGTTTAATTTAATTGATATCATGATATCGTTACAGTGTCCCCAGATAAAATTAATTTCCTTTGGAATACTAAGAAATAAATTTTTATCTTAGCCCGTTTACTTAAGAACTACAATTTTGTAAAAGAACCTTTTCTAACAATGCCTTTGTCCATTGCGGTTGGCCACATAACCATACAATAGACCCTTACTTTCTTTTGTCTACTTGCAGGGAATTTCTGACCATTTGTTGTGGGTCATAAATCCTTTCACCTTCCTTGTTTACATTTTTCTATTGTTATTTTCTCCAGTATTTATTTACACTTTAGCCTAATATTACCTAACTATGATATTTTTTTAACATCCTATAATTAAATACTCCTCTTTCCTTATCTCTATTAACGTATCCTAACTTATATGTGGTATTTCCTATTTTATTCCTAATTACATATGGTCCCTCGTACAGTTCACAAAACTTATGATATCGCTTTAGGATTAATTTCGATGGTACGCATGCTCTCACCAAAACTCGTTCTCCTAATTCATACTCCGTGGGTGGGTGTTGTTCATTATACTTCCTCGCATACTTCTCTCGCTTTTCTTTTATCCTAAGATATATTTCCGCATCGCTGGTTATTGGTTCCTTTTGATTATCCGGTTTTATGAGGTATCTTGTCCAACTGCGTGTCGGTTTTCGTTTGAACTGTGCTTCTATGGAGTTGTTTCGATGGTTTCGTGGTATGATTCGTTGATGCAACTTCAATAATTTCCAATATTTTTCCCCAGTCTTGATGTTTGTCCTTTAATAGAATTCGGCAAAACTGTCCCAGCTGACGCATGATTCGTTCCGCCATGTTTCCTTGTGGATTCCGAATCGCGACTACCTTCTTCCTTATTCCCAGTTCGGCTAGCCCGGCTTCCCATTTCGGTGACGTAAATTGCGTCCCGTTGTCAGATAAAATGCATTTTGGTTCCTGTACTTCCTGTATGTATTTCTTCACTTGCTTTAATGTAGTTATGGTTGTTGTATTACGGACTTTATATAATTTTGTGTACTTTGTAAAAGCGTCTATCATTACGAAAATATATTTACATCCTCCAACTGATTTTGGCAAAGGTCCATAGTAATCTACACAGACTAACTCCCCTACCCCTTTTGGTACTATTGGTGATAACTCCGCGTTTCGGTGCTTAAGGTCAAATTTACATTTTTGACACCTTGGACATTTAATTAGCTCATTTCTGATGTATTTTGCGATGTGGTCTCCTGTAAAATCTTCCTTAAATATCCGGTAACATTTATTAATTCCTACATGTCCATATACTTCGTGTATCTCCTTAGCTAAAATTTTTACAAAGTTACTAGGTATCATTAATTTCCAAATTTCTTTTTCCTTCCTAAATAGTTTTCCCTGATATAATTGATAATGTTCCTGAATTTTCTGATTATTTTTATTTAAATTTTCTATAATGTTTTTGCAATTTTGATCCCCATTCTGTACCTTTTCAAAGTTTTTTAAAGTTTTTCCTATTTCTAAATTAAATCCTTTCGCTAATATCAATATCTCTATCAATCTTTCATCGCTTGTTTCCCGTATTTCCGCGTTGTCTTCTGGGAATCTACTTAATGTGTCCGCTACAACGTTGTCCTTTCCTTTACAATGTTTAATGATTATATTGTACTCCTGGATGAGTAAGATCCATCTAGTCATACGGGCATTTAAAAGTCTACAATTATTCATGAATGTAATGGCCTTATTATCTGTAATTACCGTTAATCGCTTCCCTAACACATATGTTCTAAATTTCTTTAGACAGATTACTATGCTGTACAGTTCCTTCTCTGCTGTACTGTAAAATCGCTCTGCCCCTTTAAATGTACGGCTGGTGTATGCTATCACTGCGACCTCTTGATCGTCCCCAATCTGGTATAGTTGACCTCCTGCTGCGATGTCACTTGCGTCGGTTTGTAAATAAAACATTTTGTTATGGTCTGGGTGGCGTAGCGTGACTACTTCCTCGAACTCTTTCTTAACCTTTTTAAAACTTTCATCTATTTCGCTGGTCCATTTGAACTTCGCTCCTTTCTTTAATAACTCTTGTAGCGGTGCTGTTACAGATGCATATTTTTTTGAAAATTTGTGATAAAAGTTGGTAAGTCCTAGAAACCCTTTTAATTGTCTCGCTGTCTTTGGTCGTGGAAAATTTCTTATAGCGGCCATCTTGTTTTCCTGTGGTTTAATCCCTTGAGTAGTTAATAAAAATCCTAAATATTCTATCTCCTGCCTACAGAAATTTGATTTACTTATATTCACCGTTAAATTAGCGTTTTTAAATACCTCCAAAACTTTTTCAATTTGATTTATGTGTTCCGTCCAATTTTCTGCCAGACACAAACAATCATCAACATACAAGGTAAGAAATTGTTTTACTTCGTCGGTTAATATTGAATTTAGGCCCCTTGTTAGACTGGCTAAACTAGTACTCAACCCAAACGGCACGGTCTTGTAGCGGTAGCATAACCCTTTATGTAAGAAAGCGGTGTAATCTCTACTTTCTACATGTAGTGGTATCTGCCAAAAACTACTAGTTAAGTCGAAGCTGCTCATCCATTTAATCCTTTTCTCTATTGTTAAAAGTTCTTGTATTGGCTGCGATCCCTCATAATCCGGAACAGTTCGTGCGTTTATGATCCTTGCGTCCAAACATATCCTTACACTCCCATCCTTTTTACAGACAGGAACTATAGGGTTGATATATGGGCTGTTGCACCTTTCAATTATGCCGTATTCTAGCATTCTTTTTATTTCAAGGTCAACACTCTCTTTGAACTTCATCGCAATAGGCCAACTCCTTTGACAGTATGGGCTTTGGTCTGTTACTTTTAATTTATGCTGATAAGTTTTTATTAATCCTGGTTTTTTACAAAATACATTTTTATACTTAATCAAAATTTTGCTTAATTGCTGCCTTTGTTCTTCTGAAATATGCCCTAACTCATTAATTTTACTAAAAATTTCTTCCTGACTGGTTTCGTAATCTTCCTTAATCATGTGTTGGATTAGCGTTTGATTGTATTTTTCTTCCGGGTCCTCAAACATAATTTCTCCCTTTATACCATAATTATCTTCAGCAATGGTATTTAATTCTAACTTATTACTAATAAAATCGACGACAGCCTTATTTTTCACTAAAAAGTCTAATCCTAATATGCAATTCCTAATTAATTCTGGTACTATGATGAAGTGAATGTCTATCATGAACTGTCCTACTTTTGTCTTAATAATAATCTGTTTTTTCACATTTTTCGAACGTAAACCTGTAGCCCCTATTACCTTTACTCCGGCAACTGGTAATTCTTCAAATTTTCCCATTATTTCTTTGTTTTCGAAATAATACCGTTCCGACAAGGAATTAAACTCGCAACCTGTATCCACTAACGCTTGTAATTTTAATTTATTAAATTCTATCTTTATTTCGGGACATTTAGTTAAATTCTTATCTATTAAACATGGGTTATCCTTGGCTTCTAAACAATCCTTTAGGTCTGTAAATAACGTATTCATTATGCTAGTATGTCGTAAATCTCCTTGTCGGTCATGGCTTACGTCCCCTTGTGAATTTCACTTTTCCTTTCTGTTTGGAATTTGTTCCTTTACAACTCGCCTGTCTTGACTTCTAGGGTCATTGCTCGCACGTGCATTGTACCCTGCCCCTCGCCATTCTTGTCGTCGGTCATTGTTTTCACGCCAATGGGTCGGTCTGTCATTCATCGGTCTACCCCAATTGTTTTGTCTGTTGTCATACTCCCTTTTATTTTCATCGGTTCTTTCCCTTTCATGAAACCGCTCGATTTTTGCACGCTCGAATTCCATTAATAATTTAATAAAATCTTGCTTCTTTTTAATTCCCCTTGTAATTACAGCTATTAATACATTAGGGTGAAAATGTTTCCCTGTCTTATAGACTAGCTGATCTTCTGTTAAAGGTGGGCTTAACTCCGAACACTGTAGCATTAAATTCTCTACATACGAAATAGCTTCACCGCCCATTCTCCCGTGAAATTTTCCGAACTCTAGATGGTCCCTTATCTTAGCCTGAATTATTTCATTAAAATACTTCTCCCTAAATTGTTCCTCAAATTCCCTGAATTCCTTTACACTACTTCGATGCAATTCCCACCAAATCAACGCCTCGTCTTTAAGATATCTGCCGATCCAATTTATACTATTCGTTAGGGTACTTTCGCTTATTTCTTTCATAATATTAAGAAATTGTATCGGAAAACGCTCCTTCCCTGAAAAACTGATATTTCTTATTTCCGGTTCGTTAATATAGCCTTCACCTGTGTTTCGTACATTCTTAATTTTCCTATCTAAATCGACGAGCTTCTGCGCAACTTCAGCCGTCTTCTTTGCAACTTCGTCGATTTTTGTGTTGCTACTTTCGAAATTTTTCACGCATTTCTCCCCGATTTCTACATCCTTTTCCGCGAGTTCTTCTATTCTTGCGTTCACGATCACTCACGGTTTTCGATCTCTTTTACGCGATTCTCCGATTCCGCGCGATATCCACTTATTCGAATCCCGATTTCTTCCTCCGTTTTCTTCAGCTTTTCGTTGAAGCCCGATCGAATTTCCGCGACTGATTGTTCGATTTTTTCGACGCGGCTGTTTATCCCGTCAAAACGCTCCTCGATTTTCTTACTTATTTTTTCTTCGACTGCGGCTACACTATTTTTTATTTCTTCGCGTATTTCCTTGGTGTTTTTCCGGTTTTCTTCCGCGTTTTTCTCGGCGTTTTTCTGGATACTCTCTCTCATTCGCTCGGTGTTTTTCCGGTTTTCTTCCCTCATTTTCTCGGCGTTTTTCTCGTTGTTTTCTATCATTTGCATCATCATCGCCTGCAAACTTGCCATACTAGCGCCTCCTGACTGTCCTTCCGTCGTTGTTGCTATGCCTACATTTCTGTCTACTGTCCCCGCCCGTGAATCTACGCTATTTTCTAATTCTGGGTTTCTATTATTGTCTAACATTCCTAATTCATTCCCTTCTTGATTAAAATTTTCGGCCTCTAACCCCAATTGATTATTAATTTCATTTTCATTAGCCATTTTTAAATCCAATACCCTTTTCCTACTTCTAGTTAGCATAAAAAACACAATTCTACTTTTATTCTATAATATAACCTAACACAAATTTTCCTGCAACAATATTATATTACTTATTCTACAAACAATCTTATTACTAACAATTAATGTTTCACTTTAATTGAGCCACCGCGGTTGGACGCCAAATATAACAATGAAGTTGTTATATATAATTATTTTTTTTTTAAAGTCACACGTTGGTGAGCCAAATATAACAATGTAAGTTTGTTATATGTTTTTATCTTGCCACATGTTGTGCGACCAAATATAACATTTAAGATGTTAGATTTACTTATTTATTTGCAACACTACTAAAAAGGAACAACTTATGATTATTACTCATAAACAACACCGTTTACCTGGATAAAACAATCTCTTTCTTTTAATTTTTTAAAAGAACAAAATTACAATAGCAATAAACATATCCATGGAATTTATACTTACTTATCTAGAAAACATTTACTCTCCATTCATTCCTTAAGATTAATTTATTTATCATAGACAATTTTTAAAATTACAAATTTACTTTATTTTAACTCTTGTTAAAATCTTCAAATTATCAGTTCCTTTTAGTTTAATATTTTTCTTTACAATTTTATTTAAGACTTTAAATTATTATTAACATTGATCATCTTTTTATTTAATCTCGGCTAGCTCAGTTCTTTACAATTAATTTTAAAAAAACAACAAAATCTTAATCTCGGGTCTTGGGTTTTTTGAATGGCTCAATCGAAAGTGAAATCAATTCTAGGTGAATTTAATAATTAACAATTAATTGGTTTTGTACTTATCAAATCTGCTGGTCCTTCTTGCTCGGTCAGTTAGCACTTTACACTCCACCTAACTTTAATTTATCCTTTTATTAAACAAAAAAAACACAAAACACCACACTGCTTAAACACTTTCCGTTGGTATTTAACGTTGTCTCTCTTTCCCAGATGCCGTTCCAAATAGGCCTCTCCTTCCTCGAAATCGTCCCAAAATCTGTCTCTCCTTCCTTGTAGTCGTTCCAAAATTACAGCGCCTGTTCTACGATGATTGGTCCCTCCTTCCTCTGGTGAATTTAAACTCCTTTTCCAAATCTGTCTTTTTGTTAAGAACTCCACAAACTCCAAATCTAATTTCCTTTACTAATTCAAACTTTCTTTACTTCAATTCAACTTTACTTTCAACTTATCAAAAACCTTTAAATATAACGAGACTTCCTGTCCCTTACTCGCTGAAAAGAAAAACTATTCTTTTGTACACAGCGCACTCTTGCTGTGTACGCGACCTTCCGTCGTGGCGACTCTGGTAAGACTCCCCTAACAAACTATTTTCTAATGTTCCTTCTCTAAAACACTGTTTTTCGCGCCCTGTTCGCTGATTTGTCGATTTCTACCAACTTTCTCTGCTTACGACTTTCGCAATTCCTACTGGTTGTTTTTGAATTCTGCCGTTGTGTTTTTTAAGTTTGGAGCGTCTCCGATTGGCCGACCTACTTTCTACTTGCGTTTTTCTAAAATACCGTTATAATGCTGCTTTCCCTTGATTTCTCTTTTTTTTCTAGTAAAAACTCTGCTACCCTAAGAATTCCGTTATGTACACACGTGTTGGCCTCAATGTTCTTGAAATCTTAGTGTTATTGTAGCCTAGCACGTACAATTTTTATTACAGGCGGCATCTGCCGTTTTCTCTTCATTTGTTTCTTAACATGGTTCTATATTTATTATTTTATTCAAGTTATATTTAATTTATTTATTTTTAGATTTCATGATTGATGATTTTATTTAGTTTAATTTAATTGATATCATGATATCGTTACAAGATTAATAATTTACGAATCATTAGATATGTTAGTTAACCAGACAAATCTGTTGGTAAGATTAAAAATGGTGATAGTTTAAAAAAAAAAAGTTTGGAAATAACTTTTGCCCCATAAAACCAACATCTTAGAAATAAGCCTTCAAAATAATGAAACAAAATTTTGAAATGTTTTTTCTACGATATAAAAATATAAGCTTTATCGTTAAATATATGACTTTTTTTAAAACTGTAAAATGTAAATACTTCATTGCAGTTTGGCAATATTGAAACATTGGTATGAAGCGACAGTTTGTTCCAAAGAAAGTAGCAAGTTAATAAATAAAACAAAAATAAATGGTGTAAAAACACTGCACGAACATTCTCCTTTAGACATCTCTAAAACTAATAAAAACTAACGTAAACTAATCGTCACCAAAAAATATCAGTTCAGTAGTTTGAAAATTAACCATGTCAGCAATCTTTGAAGAAATATTTAAATCAGGATTTAAACTTGCTTTGCTACGTTCTCGGTGTAAGAACTATGTAATTAAAATCCAAGTTTAATGACGGCGTTCAAGCTGGTTCCTGAGTTTTTCGCCAATTATTATTCTTAAATCCTTCTTTTTTTTTTATTGCAATTTTAAACACTCATATTTTAAAATTTTGAACTAAATTGGCAGACCCAATTTTAAGTATAACAGCCTCATGGGTGATTTTATGGTGTTTAACTGATAACTCTCCAAATATTTTAACTGGTAGGCTACTCCCTACAATTTTAAGTTTTTTTAAAGTTTTAAAATGTCCCGAGATGTAACCATATCATAAATTTAATTAAAATAGGTCCATTGGTCTGTAGAGCACTGCACATACGACAGAGAGATATCATTCCAAAAATCACTTTTGAGGATCTCAAAAGAAATATATCTGCAAAAAAAACACGACATTGACTTTTTGACCCATCACGTGTATTATGACGAGTATTTCGCATAATGTTGGAATTGATATAACGAACTAAATCTCAAAATTTGAGCTAGGATAAGGTGTTGTGTTGACAGTTGAATAACTCAAAAGGTAGGGGGGAAAACTGTTTAAAATAACTGCAATTTTGATATTTTTCGTTGAGTTTTTCTCAATTTCAAAAGTCACATACAAGTCAACTTTCAAATTTTGAGCAATCTCAATCTTATCTTACGTCTTGAAATTTAAAAATGAAGGGTAAAATTTCAGTAGATGGGGTAGTTCAAGGCGATTCACAATATAGAATTTGTTTCATGACTTGCCCAAGTTACATACGTTCAAACTCAGTTAGGGGCCAGGGATTTACAAACAATCATTTACGATTTGCAGAGGGTATGCTGTTAATTTCAAACTACAGGTGTTTAATACTGCATTTCGAAACTGATTAGAGTTAGATATTGTGTCTCATTAAAATAGAACACCCTGGTGATACCTTCCCCTTCAGTCCGGCTTTTCTTAGCATCTGAGAATTGAGATAAGAGTCCGACTTGGAATTTTGACGTCCTAGGCAATTTACGAAATTTTTACTTGTCAACTTTTATCAAATGATTTGATACTGAAAACCAAATAGCAACAAAGGCAGTTGTTGATGAGTAAGACCAGACCACAAAAGGTTCCTTTGGAAGTGAAGTACAAATTATATTGCCAAGATCATAGGCGATTTATTTAGATATATAATTAACCTTACATTTTAAAACCATAATAATTGCATTTTGACATTTATTGTTCTATTGAATATTACGTGGGCATGGCCGCACAGTTTACTAGTCTATATTATTATTATTGCTGATTTGTGAGCTCCATTTCAGAAATAAAGGAAAGATAATTGGTTATTTTTATATTAAAACATCTTTAACACAAGTATTATACGAAGTTGTGCACAATGTTGAGATATTAAAACACAATTAATTAATATAATTGAAAATTAGATTTAAAATGTTGAGCTAGGATTTCATATGTTAATGGTAGCCATTTATATTTATTACGCTAGCAACTATATGCATATAATAACAGATAAAACAGGTGATTGGGTTCATCAGCATCAACAATTAAATTATTCTGATCATTTTAGGTAAGGCCTAGCCGGGACTATTATAAATAATTTGAAACAAAGTTTTGGCCTAAAATAGAACACATAAAACAGCTTATTAGGTTCACTAATTCAATTATTTCTGATAATTTCAGGTTAATATGAATAAATTTGAAACAAGGTTTTGGGCTAAAATGTAACAGATAAAACAGCTCATTAGGTTCACCAACTTCAATAATTCAATACAATTTTAAGTTAGGTCTAACCCTATACTAATATGAATAAGTTGGTAGTACTATTTGAAACAAAGGTTTAGCCTAACCTATGACTAATTTGATTTAATGAAAGATCAAGCCAAAGCCTGGAAAGTGTCTGACAATGAAACAACAAATAATTTATAACAATGGCAGTTGTTGATGAGCTAAGCCAGACCACAAAGGTTTCCCTGAAATGAAGTAAAAACGATATTACCAAAATCATAGCCGATATAAATATATAAACGAGCAAGTACTTAAATTAAAATTATGGCTGTTTAGCATTTTAGGTCAAAATTTTAATTTATTTAGTAAGCCTCCTTAAAAATATAGACGGAGAAAATTCTGTTATTAGATCCACACATACATTAAACACGAAGTTTCACAACAGCAGTATATATAATTTTAATATTTTACTTGTACAACAATATTTACTAACGATGGATTAAATAAAGCAATAAAGCTAAAGTTTCAAAATTATTTTAATAATATAAATGAGCTACAATTGTTTCGCCTTGCGACATCATCGGGCAACTGATAATTAACAAGTATTGACAACTATTTATACATACACATGTAACAGGAAACTGAAATACAATAGAAATATCGGGAAGGGTAGGGGGAATGGACCTAGCAGGTAGATGAAGGTTGATGAACTATGTTAAGGATGGGTTTTAGAAGGGGTGAAGAATTAATACAATTCGGTCATTTAAGTTGAAAATAGGCTTAAGTGAAATAGATCTTTTTAATGTAACAGCAGATATTTCTTGTTGAAACTCCATATTCAAGGATTAAATAAAACAATAAAGCTAGTGTCAAAATTATTTTAATCATTTTTAATGTAACAGCAGATATTTCTTGTTGAAAATCCATACTCAAGGATTAAATAAAGCAATAAAGGTAAAGTTTTAAAATTATTTAAAGTTTATAGTTATTTTAATTACTGTTTTAAATAATTTGAAACTTTAGCTTTATTGCTTTATTTAATCCTTGCATATGGAGTTTCAACAAGAAATATCTGCTGTTACATTAAAATTTACTAACGATTATGTGTTGTAAAATTAATTATGAATAAACTATTCCGTAATTTGATTATTACAAACAATTGAGACAGTTATTTTTTTAAAGTTCAAAATTATCATCTTATAATCGAAATAATTCAAATTCAAAGGTTGGCCACTCTGTATCGGTGAAAAACTTTATGTAAACAACAGGAACCCGTATTGTTACTTACGAGTTATTTAAGTCTGTGCCCGTATGAGCATTACAATGTGTTGCTACAAGTTTTGTTATTTTAAGTGTGCTCAAGAGTTTATTAGTTAGGGTTTTTAATTGGGTTAGTTAGAGATTGTTGTTTTAAATAAGTGCTTTGGCACTTTTTGTATAGTTTGTTAGTTAGGATTTATGAGAGTTTATGAGTGTTGGTTTAAAAATAATATGTGTTTTCAAGAGTTGTTTACTTAAATTTTTGTTAGATATTACAAAACATTAGTTTAGTGTTGTTAGTTTAAAAAATCTGGTTAAGGTTGTTACATTTTTTATTAGTGTTCAATGATTTTTATCGGTTTATTTGTTAGGTTGTTTTAACAAGTGTTTTGTTATTTTTTTCCCATTCCAGAATGTCTAAGTACCGTGTAATATCTTAAATGATTGAAAACAATAATTTTACAATAAATAACGTTTCCAGTCATACAATCCCTGCATGTATAGGCCAACGAGGAAGAAGAGATATCTTAAGTGACAGCGAAAGACGAAGAAGACACAGATATCACATAAATGAAAATAGCTATGGTGCAATAACAGAGTCGGTTGGTTATAAAATTTCACCTCGAAATGATCAAGATCATTTTTGTCCTTATTGCAAAGCAAAATATTTTAGTGCGGAAATTAAAAGATCTGGATATAAATTAATTCTTGTTAACATCACGGAAAAGTTTGATTGAATCCTACCATCAGACCATATTATAAAACTTCTTACAAGTAATGACCAAGATTAAAAACTACCGTAAGAATATAAGATCATACAATACTGGCCTTAGCAATGGTTAGCAGCTTTGCAAAGGTTTCTGAATTGGATAATAGAGATGCTTATTATTATAAAATATATGTTGTTTTTTATCATGGTGTTAGAACACTTAATCCATCATGTATTTCACCATCATATGCGCAACTCTACACATATGACGTTGAAGAAGCCTGTCGTCATCAACCAACTCATAATGCTAATTTTGATAGTTTTCTTCATTTTATGGTTATGCTTCATGAACCATGGGCGAAATATATAATGAAAATCATCAGAATAACTCTGAAACAAGAATGTGAATTATCACAAACATAAAACAAGACCATAGACGGTACAATGGCACAGTAACTAACAATATAGCAGCTATTTTTCGTACTGATGATGGTGGCTCACCTGGAAATGGTGAACTTATTGTTTAACAAATTGATCTAAATAATAGAGTTCAGTTAATATCTATTTATCATTAATTCTTGAACCATATCTTATCCACTGTTGTTGGAGTACAGATATGTGTCACAATCCATAACATTCAACATAAAATAACAATAACGCAGTGTGCAACTTACAAACTCTTAATATGAAATGGTTTTAGCACCTAACATGGACCGGAAAAAACTCCAATGGTTGGTTGATATGTACGTACTGGTTGAAGGCATTAGACTTGATTATATCAGAAATCAACAAACACATCTTCACGTGCAAAGGAATCATGAGATAATCAGCAAACAAAGATAAATGGTTGTCCTATTTACAAAAGGCAAACTAATGATCATACAGCTGAAGTAAGAGGCTGAAATAATAGACAACAGATTGTTGTTCGATACAATCAATATCTTCTTAGAAAATATGACGCTCATATAAATGTTGAAGTGGACTACAACTAACTGTATGATCTGTGAAGTACATTTACAAAGGATATGATTTATGTTCGAGTACAAAAACGACAAACAAATGAAGTCACTAATGATGACATTTTCAATTATCTATATGGACGCTATATTGGATCAGTTGAACAAGTATGGAACCTATTTGAGTATGAAATGTATTCGTTTCATACTGTAACTAAACTTGATTGTCATTTATAACACCAACAGAGAATTATTTTTCAACTAGGGTTAGGGGTAGAGGCAAAACATTCGTAAAACTAAACTGGTAGCTTGGTCTAATCAATGTGGATTTAATGTACGAAACAGAAATTCCAAAGCCATTTAATTGGAATAAAACAAAAATCTGAAATATTAGAAAAGAAGGTAGACAGTATTAACCTCGTTAATCCCAAAAATATTGAACTATTTAATTTACGTTTGCTAAGCTTCCTATATTTGTGAATCAACAGTATCTCTTACTACTCTAGATTCACTTCAAGCAGCCAGAATAAGATCAGATTAAATTAATTTTAATTGTTGATAAAGCAAGCATGCTTCCAATTAACATTCTTACTATAATTTTTCAAGACATAAAATTAGATCCGCAAAAGAAAACCTGGAATCAAGTAAGACAATTGAAATTATTTCAAAACATGTGAATTCTTTCATTTGAAGAAAGGTGTTGTAACTTTTTATTTTTTGTAGAAAATTGGAACAAATATGCCTACACTTCTGGATAAATCGTCTTTTAGGTTAAGGATCACCAATAAATTGTATATAATCTGATCTCAATCAAATGACAAGTAAATAAATCACAGATAGCTCCTAAAAATGAAAATTGTGCTTCCATAAACCTTGAAGTAGTAAATAGGCTGCATAGACATGAACAAATTTATTTTAGCGAAAATTCAGTCAATTCAGAAGATTTAAATGAACAACTTAGATAAACTATAGAGTTTTTAAACAGTACTGAAACAAGTGGACTGCCAATGTACCGATTGGTCCTTAATGTAGAAGCGTTTGTGCTTTTGATGAGAATCTGATTACATTGGGTGCTTAAACCGAATGCTAATCAAATCCCTTCACAGTAATTTTGTCGAATGTAAAGTTTTAACAGGAGCAATCAAAGGAGATAATGTATATATACCAAGGATACAGTTAACATTATATCAGTAGGTATAGTTAAATTTAAAATGTTTCGAAAAAAGTTCGTCTATTATTTGCATTTTCGTGGCAATTAATAAAAACCGAGGACAATCCATTGGATGAGTTGCTATACATCTTCCATTTCCAATCTTTAGTCATGTTAACTGTACTCGTATGTAGCTATCTCTCGAGTCAAGTCAATTGATGATGTCAAAATTTAATTAGCACCGAAAACATCAACAAATACATGAAGACAGCTCAATAGTAACAAAAAATCTTACAGCCTAACTTCATTTCACAATCACTTATCACAAGTATGAAATATTATATTTTAAAATCAGAATAATTGTATTTTGTCATTAATTCTTGTATTAGATATACGGGCATATATGTAATACATATGTATATCCCTTAGGTCTGAATAAAATACAATATTCCAACTTTTTAAAAATCAGCTAAAAAATTTGGATTCAATTTTATAAAAACACAGGGTTAGTTGATGGTCTTAGTTTTCAAACAGTAATCAGGTTTTCCGTAGCCTACATATGGGTTATTATCTCCTTGAATTCCATTCAAATATAAAATTGAGTGGCTTTGCCTGAAAATGGAAGTACTGTATCTAATCAAAATATAATATTCCAACTTTTTTAAATCGGCTGAAAAATATGAATTAAATTTTATACAACACAGGGTGTTGATCTGTTTTCAAACAGAATGTAGGTTTTCTATAGCCTACATATTAATTATTATATCCTTAAATTCTATTCAAATAGTAAAAGAAAACTTGGACTACATTATCATCGAAATAGTTATCATGGAATTTAATAAAATTTTGGTGTTAATAAAAACTATCGTACCAAATGGTATGTAAAGGAAACAAATACATAAAATTAAAATAACTAGCCTTCAATCATTAAACAGCTGTTTGTGTCAATTTACATTAATACTTAGAAAGTCACTTGTTGGTCATATCAATGATTATTAGTTTAGAAGTAGTAATGTCTATATTAAGTGGAAATATATTCCTTACTTTTAGGCTTTCGTGAGAAACAGGGAACTAGTTTCTGTTTCATTTAAAAAAGTTCCGCATCCTTTTCCCTGTTCTTTTCATCGTTTTAACCCTTTCTATTATACGTTTAGGGATATTCACTTGATTAATTAGTTTATTTTTACCTGTATTAATAGAAATATGAAAGAAACCATTCCAGTTATATTGTTACATAGTTAAATTTTTTAAAGCCAACATAGCCAAGTATCCTAGGACCATGTAGGAAAGTAAAACTAATATTAATTACCTAAGAAAAGAACCTAGAGTATAACTAGGTTTGGGCTGTCACAATAACTAAAAAAATATACGTAAGAACATAATTAGGTAAAATCTGAAGTCAATAGATTTATACTTAACGCAGAAAATATAAACACCAACTGGGTCGGCTAAGAAAAGTCAGGAATTCAGTGCCAACGGATAGTTACTTAACGATTTTCATATGGACTTTTTTCTCCTCTCTGAGGAGTTTTGCGCGTTATCTTGTATTAACTGGAATTTTAGTCTTAATTAAAGAAGATAAATTTTTATTTACAATTTCAATGTGTGTCATGTTATTAGGGGTTTCACTTGATAACATGAGTTGATTCATACTCTCGAAACGTTGTGAATTAGTTTTGAATTTTTTCTAAAACATATGGAGTGTGCGAAAACATGTACACGCATCCACGTATACGAAACTTGTTCATCTAAAATTAACTAAGTAAAACTTCTCGAATCTTGGGAATGTGATTTTGGAATATCTCTGTGTCAACATGTGAGTGACATGACCCAGTCGTGGTAGCTGGGGAGAAGGGAAGTGACTAACAAAATGTGAAATAAGTTAGATGTCGTGTGACATCGTTTTAAAAGAATTTCGTTTAAAAAAAATCATTGGTGTATTCGAAAATTGTATATATAATCTGATTTAAAAAAGGCTGTTCTTTCAAAGGCCGAATAATTCAGTAAACATAATTTGTTTATACAATTGTATTTGAGACATTGAGAACTCGAAATTATACCAGTTTATTTCGACACGATGAACCAATTAACGATACTTATGGGAGAACAAATAAACTATTAATTGAAGTCTGTTGTTTAAAAATGGTAGGCCTACCCAAGAGACCAATAGTCTTTAAGACTTGATTTGTATACAAGACTGGTTACCAAAATGACTATAGAACGAAATCAATCAAGAACTCTTTTCAGTCTCATATATCCCAACTTGACAAGAAATATGATACACATAACAAAATTCTACCTCTATCCTTTTTTTTTACTGGTACAGTAGTATTGTTCGACTAAGGAGTCTGAACAAGTTTTTTTAAAAGAAGTTAATTTGTTGGATGTACATAATGAGGATAATGGTTACAAAAATTAAGACAGACGCTTGACATTTGATATTCTAAAAACCTATTGAAATTCAGAAAAATCCAATGAAAAGATTAAAAATGGCGACCATATTCATGAATCATTTCTTCATATATTTGACTTATTTTATTAAATTTTAGCAGATTTAATTATGTCTAAAATAATATCAAGCCCAACTATTTTTCAGGAAAATGAAAAAGTCTCCCATAATTGTAATTTTTGATACTGATCTTCCATGAAAGGTCGCCTCCCATAAAGCCGAGTTTCCAACACATAAGTAGGCTACTAAAGTGGAAGATTTGTTAACATTCACATCTTACAGTAGGAGGGGGGGTGTCAATGAGGTATTGTTAAGCCTGCCTCCATTAGATTTTTTTTCTTCTGGAAGGCTAGGAAGGCTTTCTACAGAATGCATCAAGCATAGCGGAATCGGCGACATTTTTCTGATAGATATTTTTGAAATGTTACCGAACCGAATTACAAGAATTACTGAACTTGAGTCACCATATCGTGTCAGCTGATGAATGTTCTCAAGGTGAATCTAGATATACGAGGAATGTACAGACGGGCCCAAAACCTTCAAATGTCAGGTGATTACGGAGACAAATAGAGGGACCTTCAACCTAAGTCTGGAAATGCTTGACAACCGTTTTTCAAGCAGAGGTGATTGCCCTTACAGAAATATAGATAGGGGCTACAATGATAAGGCCATCGATATAAACTCGGACAGTAGGGCATCACTTTTGGATTTGACAAAACTCAACTATACTTTTAGGATAGGCTAGTATGAAACTGTCATGTCCCCTGAAAACCCTGGCAAAAATCAACAAAGTAAATCTGTTGTGGGCCCCGGGTCATCAGGGTATTGAGAAGAATGAAGAAGTCAAGTGCTAAAAGAGGAATTGAATGCCCCTTCATTGGCCCAGAACCTATCTGCGGAATACCCTATATATTAGCACGCAGGTGTGTTTTCCAATGGAATTTGAAGGAACACCAGAAATTTACTGGATTGATAAGGAAGGTCGAATATAAAATTCTTAAATTTCAAGTTTCTTCAAATATCTTGAGCAGTTAAAATATATTTTCAGCAATAATTTTTGATGGCATCAGTTAAAAATTGGGATCCTTTCTTAAAACAATAGAGACATTTGATCGGTCTTTGTAAAAACCTATAGGGAAGTTATTTCAGGACTGACTGAATTGTGTAATCAATGATTTCACAGGGTGTTAACCAATTAACAAGTGAGAAGAAAATAATACTAGCGCAAGTGTCTCCAATTTGGTTTTCACAAAACGGAAATTTGCCCAAATAATATCTGCCTTCAATATCAAATTATCAGTAGTCCAGCTATTATTACCATATCATCCTCTTAAGAATTCAACTCATCTTCAAGACAACTAAAGTTAAAACTCCCATGAATGCTTAGATAAACGGTGAAATAACATTGCATAAAACTTCTTACTCACCCATCCCTAAATCAAATATAAACTACTTAAACTATACGTCACTTAAATATCAGTTCGATAGTTGATATTGAACCATGGACGTAATAAATTAATTATATATTTTAAAAAAGTATTTTATTAAATCGAGCTCTAAATATGGGCGGTTAAAGTTCATATTTGTTTTCTGCCAATTATTCTTGAACGGTTATATATTTTAATATTTTTGATTTTGGCAATGGTTTGAGTCATAATCTTCTTATTCACTCAAATTCGAATGAAATCGGTGAAGTAGATTTTAAGAAATTAGCCTACGTTTTTTATAATGACCTTTTGGTTTAATAACTCACGAGATGGCGACCAACACGTTTCGGAAAAAAAAAAAGATCACAAGGTATGGCCAAAATATGTCTACATATCAAAAAATGCGCTTAAAATCTGTACACGTGTCTGTTATGTAGAGCGTTGAACAGAGGACAGAAGACTGACAACAGATGTCATTTCAAAAATCACTTTTTGGCCCATAGGACCTCAAAATGAATATATTAGACTTATCATAATTTGCATTTCTATCAGCATTAAACTCAAAAATTATATGTGAAAATACCATACGCTTAAACATAAAAGTGGATTTTTTAATGAATTTAAATTTTATTCTAATATGCATTCCTATCACCATTAACCTCAAAAAATATTTGCAAAAATGATAAAAATTTAATATAGCCTACTAAATACCCCAACTATTAGTATAATGTGAGAAAGTAAAAAAAGAGAGGCTAAAAACCAAACGGGAGTCTATTAAAAATCGGGAGGGTGACTGTTGTTATAGTCAGGAATAGCGTATTAGCAATACCATGCAGTACAAGTAAGCAAAATGGACCTAAAGAAAGTCAATAGAAGGTTTATAAAATATTGTCTGATGACACTTTCTGTAAGGGTTGGATTGTATGACAGGGTTAGTTAAGCACCTATAAACTTGTTTATTACGGGTTCATTTGTTTTTTTAAACCTGAGCGCTCAAAGCCGAGAAATACGATGCCTATCTAATAAAATGTACCTAGAAAAAATGACATAATCTTTAAAAATAACATTTAAATTCGGGGGGAATACAATTTAACTTTTTTTTTTACAGATACAAGGTCCCCCAATAAAACCAATTTTTCGCTAAGTTATCTACACGGACATAGCGGGTTTCATAAATATGCAATTTACGAAATTCATTTGAAAACCTTTGTTGAGGATAATATGTATGATACTAGCGCCCTTCAACACTAGTTTGATAGAAAGCGATTTACAATATTATCACACTCTAAAATGAAAACACATATATCATGTCTCATAAATTATAGGTTTAGATAACTTGCCGACGAAATAAAAGATAGCCTCTACAACAAAAACAAACATGTTTTTGTAACCTAGCCAGAAGACTGGTATGCCGCTATGAAATTGTTTACCAATTCAAATCGGTAGTTAAGAAGAAGATAACAGAGCATTCAGGCCTAATAAATATAGATAAGACAGCCACATTAGGCATATATATGTTTGTTTTCAATAATTAACTAATTATATAAAGTGCCAAGCACACGGTGGTTCCATCTTGGGTTTTAATTTCGTAATAATAATGTTAAATATTAATTTTAATAACCAAATTAGTATTGAACACTAAACAATTTTCAAGAGTATCGGTTATTTACTGTTTCTAAAATTAATAAAACACTGCCGGTAACTCTAATTAATTACTGAATAAATTTATCGCTAATATAATCGATAAAGATTTCTAAAAAATCACCTCTATATGCCTACAGTAATGTGTATTTGTAGAAAAGTTTTTAATTTAAAATAAATTTGTTGTATGTTAAAGCCATAACGTTAGTTTTAATGAGGGCGTTTGTTCCATTAAAATGTCGAGTTTTAGGCATTTGTTAAGTTAAGTTTGATTTTTTGTTTTTGTTTTCTTGTACATAGTGAATATACGAAATATGTTAGAAATGACTATTTTGGAATTGAATATTCAAAAAAATTAGCCCCAATAAAATAGGTTAAAGTATGGTATAAAATGTGTTTTATAGTGAGAGTATACGAATCAGGAAAATCACGTGAACTAAGTAGGGAAGAGCTCAACTTGGAGAGTTTACTGCTAGGTCTTACAGGATCTTAATAAATATAAATATAAATATATTCCCTAAAGATCTTAAAATACTACTAGTATAAACACATTTCTACGCTTAAACTGCATGCATTTTTTACAACTATGTTGTAAAAATCTCAAGTTTTCAAAATATTGAGCACTAAATAAAAATTGTAAAAAAAGGATTCTACAGATGAAATACATAATCTGTCACTTTTCTCGTCATAAATCATTTAAAAATAATGACCTCTAAAATAATATTGTTAAAAATTCGTTATCTACGTGAAAAACAAAGGTCTAAAAATGACTTCTAAATAAAATATTGTCAAATATCGTTATCTAAGAGAAAAAACAAGGGTCTACAAAATGACTTCTAAATAAAGTATTGTGAAAAATTCGTTATTTACGTGAAAAAGGGTCTTAAAAAATGGCCTCTAAATAAAATATTGTCAAATATCGTTATCTAAGAGAAAAAAACAAGGGTCTTCAAAATTATATCTAAACAAAATATTGTCGAAAAATTGTTATCTATGAACGTGAAAAAACATAGGTCTTAAAAAATGGCCTCTAAATAAAATATTGTCAAATATCGTTATCTAAGAGAAAAAACAAAGGTCTCCAAATGACTTCTAAATAAAATATTATCAAAAATTCGTTACCTACGTGAAAAAACATAGGTCTTAAAAAATTGCCTCTAAATTTAATATTGTCGAAAATTCGTTCTCTACGTGAAAAAAATACAGGTCTGAAAAATGATTTCTAAATAAAGTGTTGTCTACAATTCATTATTTACGTGAAAAGTGGGTCTTAAAAAATGGCCTCTAAATAAAATATTGTCAAAATTCGTTATCTACGTGAAAAACGAAGGTCTTAAAAAAAGACCTCTAAATAAAATAACGTTTCAATTTAACATTTCCTAAAATACTTAAAAAACGTACTTTTGAGTATTACAATTTAGATGATCTGCTTGTATTACCATTGACGCTGGGGTAAGTACCATTGGTGTCAATTTGTTTCCCAATAGACCAACTCTTGGACTGTAATTTAGTTTTATCTGAATTGGAAATATCTCAAATCGTTAGATACTTTTTGTGTTTTGATGTTGTGAGAGGTGTCCTCAAAAAAACCATTTGGACATAAATTCAAAATATGTCCACATATCAAATTTCATAAAAATCAGTCTATCCGTTTGAGTTGCAAGACGCAGACAACAAACACCAATTCCAAACCACTTGTTCGGACTCATAGCCTCAAATCTGATGTTTTCACGAAAAACTCAACAATAATTTATTTACCCATCAAGTAACTTTTTCAAAACTACTTATATACACGAAAGTTAAAAACCAAAGTTACATATCAGCATCTTACAAACACAAATATGTAATCAATCAAAAACAATCAATAATATTCTTTCAGTATTTTGGGTTAATTTAAGATTTTTTTTAAATACAAATTGTCGTCAAATTTAATGTCAGCTCCTAATGTTTCACGAAAATTGAACATTAGGAACAATTTTAAACTTTGGAGTAACAAGATTTTTATATAATGAATGACTGTCACTTTTCATCCTCTACCTTATTTTCACCCCATACACTTATAAAAAAGTTGGTCCAAAATCATTTCATTCAATATCAAACTTCAAAATGTTGAGTCAATCGGACCTACTGTTGTTGAGATAATGCGACACATGGGGGTACAGACGAGACAAAACATTCTAGAATAGTTTTTTAATGTGATCCTGTATGAGTCCATACACTGAGAACTCTGGAATTTTAGCACCATCACAATACTTACCCTTACTAGTTACTTCATTGTTTAAAAGTACATTGAACTAGATTTAATCATAAAATTGTCAGTTTTTGTAAAATTGTCATACTATTAATTTAATTATTTAAAGAAATTTTCATTGAAAAATAATGATAAAACCTTAAGTCAAATATAAATTAATTTTCATTCACGTTGCACAAGCTGTGTTCATTTCGAAACATCGTCATGTCTCTCTTTTTAGGACACTTAAACTATGTCTTGTTTACGTAATAACAGTTTTGGACAAATTTAAGCGATTACAAATAAAAACAATAGCACCTAAACACTGGAAATAGAAACTAAATAAGACCTTTTCTAAACTCATACATTTTATAAACAAAACATTACAAAATTTCAGGAAATAATACAGAGCTATATTAAAAAAAAGTTATGATTGTATTATAGGCCATGATAGTTTTAAACTATTGAGGTTAGATTACATTGACTACTCACATTTTGTTTACATTTTTAGGAAACTATTATTCAGTCAGCACAACATAACAGGTGATTTAACTAGTCACTTCACAATCGCACATTAATATGAATCGTTGTCCATACATAAACTGTATATTGTCACTTGAGTTCACTAAAACAAGAGTTAACAAACTATAACTAACTGATAACTTGGCTACCAAAACAGACATGCGGACACTGTACACGGACGAACTGTGTCCTAGTGCGCATCTGCTTCTGCGCATAGTTTATGCTCCCTTCACGTTGGGCTATGGGTGAAATTTAAAGAATTAGTTTTAAGACAAATTATTAACCGTCAGTTAACCCTAACGGGTGGAAGTTTTTTATTTTTAGGATACTGTAAATTTGAGGAACCTGCTCTAAGACAAACAAAAGCTTAAATATAATTTAAAAATATTAAATTCTAATCTTACAATATTTGAATGTAGCCTCCTAAGATACAAACAAATTGTACTGATCGTTATTTCTCTCAAAATGTAGGTTGAGAATCAATATAGATATCTTCATAAAAAGTAGGTCTTCTGTTTACCTGTCGTCTGCTCAGTGCTTTATAACCCAAAAGAGCAGATATATTTTGATGAAATTTTCATAATTTAAAAGAGTGGGTTTAAAGTTATATCTAAAATGGAGGGTAAGGATAGTTCCTATACGAATGTAGTATTTTCACCTAAACCGTCTAGAAATATCAAATTTATAAAATCGTAAATCATGATTTAAAAAAATATTGATAATTTGAAAACGAAAAGATGTTTAACGAAATGCTGTATGATCTCAGATTAAAAAGAACAATTTTAAATGATGCATCATCAAACCAAATATTCATATTTCAGTGTTTAAAACTTTATTCTCAGATGGAGGCCAAAATAGTTATTTACGTAAAAATGTAGCGTACTACTATTATAAGATCACGATAAGAAAAAACTGTACAAAATTGAGGGGGTGGGAACGAAACTTACTCTGTGTATTTTTTTAATAGATTTTCTTGTAAAAGCTCTGAAAACGAATTTTTAAAACTGATTTTCTTTCAATGTGACAATATTATACTATTTTACGATCGCTTTTTCAATTTCGTCAAAAAAAAAGAGGTGGTAACTTTCACAATTTGCGGTTGTTTTAAACAGATATTCGAAATTTACTCTTCACGGTAGCTTTTAGTGTGCGTCTTAAAAATCTGTAGACTATTTATTGATACAAAGATTTATTTTATGTGATACAAATAAAAATAGTTATTGCTGAAAAATGTATTTTTAACAACATAAAATCAAAATTCAATGCGGTTTAAGAGCCTTGTTTAAAAGCGAAAACCTTTTCGGTCATCAATAACCTTTTAAAAATAGGAAGATAAAATGAAGACACCCTCCTCTCCTCAGCCCTCGAATGAGTATTAGAGAACAAATGTTGGTGAAAAGAGACCCTCATAGTAAAGATGAAAGAAAGGGATCTAACCCGAGACTACACGAAAAAGGTGTAGATCCAGCTAGGTCCTCGGGATGCCAAGCACGAATTCCTAAGTGAGCCCATGAGGGTAAAAAAAATCAATGAAAAGTTTAGGTTCATCTATCGTGAAGGTCACACGCCAATGTCAGGAAAAAGCGGGTTGAGTTTTCACCCTATGAGCTCACAGAGCGATATCTCATGAACTGTGGAGGGAGATTATTTGTATTGTCATAATATATCATCTGGCGAACTACAACAACACCAATTCTTGAATTAGGCCTACAATTTTGATATGTTCTAATCTAGGACCGATAAAACAAATCTCTTAATTTATGAGCGTTTGGCGTAGGCCTAATAGATCGTTTGCCACAGACAATGGAAAATACTTTGCGATTTTACTTTCCAAATATGTAATAATTAGTGGATTATGTTAGGTATGGAAATTTTGATGATTTTTGACGTTCGAAAACCCCACAAAAACAAATAAAATATCGTACTGTCTGTACGACTTTGTGGACTATTTTTGTCGTACAATATACAAAAACGATTGATTCAAGCGGCTTAAAATTGATGTTACGGATGTCCGACCGACTATGTGATTTTTTGGTACAATCATTTAAGGTTAGGATGTAAAAATAAGAGAAGAATTGGGCAAAAATAAGGCCAGTATGAAATTTTGGGTTTTATGGTCCTCAGTCTTTATCTATTTTTTATATATTTTTTTTATTTTGAGTACTAATGCGGTGAGGTTATTTTGTTACATATGGGTACTTGGAAATTAATATACAACCTACAAATACTGTTTAATCTTATAAACTCACACTTTCCCGGATATAATTGTTGGAGTAATGTGGTTAAGATATCGAGTGAAAGACAGTTTGTATACCATTGTAGAGTTTGAGCAATGAGCACTCAGCTTATCGGTTTTGTCCCGGGTCAAAGATCATTCAAAACAAACTATTATGTTTGGTCATGATATGTGTAGGAGACAACTAGTGTTTACTTTAATCAGTCAAAAATAGTTTTTTATATTAAATTGTTTTTCATATCAATCTGTTACAGAAATCCTCGCGTAATGAAAGTCAGTTGACAACAAAATTATAAAAAGATTAGTAATGTTAATTCCTAACACATAATTTAAGATATGTTTTATTTTTTGATATGTGCAGAGAAAGTTATGTGTTGGACGAAACAAATCTTTGTTGAGTTTTTGGGAACTCATATATTTTAATTAAACAAAAGTAGTTTTGGAATAATGTCTGTCTTTCTGGCACCTATCCCTTCTTGTCTGTGCAATGTTCTACAACAAACATGTAATCTGATTTTAATAAAATCTGACATGTAGGTATATTTTGGTCATATTTTAGGAGCTCTTTACTGTTATATATATATATATATATATATATATATATATATATATATATATATATATACAGTGTGAGTCAAAAGTATGGATACACTCTGTTAAATTTTAAATGGATAAAGATAGAAAAATGAAACTCAGAACACCTTTCTAGGAAATAAAAGTGAACTTTTTAGTCACTATTATAACTTTGCCCATTTCCCCAAAATGGGATTTTTGGGGGGGCAGCTCAAAATTTTTAAATGTAAAGACCCATTAAGTGACACCTCATTTTAAAGTCCTTGATTAAAGAAGAAGAACAGTGGAAACCAGAGCTTTCTATCTCAACCCAGTGCAAAATGGCAGCTCATTGAAATTAAGTAAAACTTCATTGAGGCACCTGTGAGTCAAAAGTATGGATACACCCTGTTAAATTTTAAATGGATAAAGATACAAAAATGAAAGTCAGGACATCTTTCTAGGAAATAAAAGTGAATTTTTTAGTCACTATTACAACTTTGCCCATTTCCCCAAAATGGGATTTTTGGGGGGCAGCTCAAATTTTTTAAATGTAAAGACCCATTAAGTGACACCTCATTTTAAAGTCCTTAATTAAAGAAGAAGGACAGTGGAAACCAGAGCTTTCTATCTCAACCCAGTACAAAATGGCAGCTCATTGGTTGTCTATTGGGGTTATTTAACACCTGAATGTGGATGTTCATATTTTGCCTCAATGAAGTTTTACTTAATTTCAATGAGCTGCCATTTTGTACTGGGTTGAGATAGAAAGCTCTGGTTTCCACTGTTCTTCTTCTTTAATCAAGGACTTTAAAATGAGGTGTCACTTAATGGGTCTTTACATTTAAAAATTTTGAGCTGCCCCCCAAAAATCCCATTTTGGGGAAATGGGCAAAGTTGTAATAGTGACTAAAAAGTTCACTTTTATTTCCTAGAAAGGTGTTCTGAGTTTCATTTTTCTATCTTTATCCATTTAAAATTTAACAGGGTGTATCCATACTTTTGACTCGCACTGTATATAACAAAATTAGGAGGTAGCTTTAAAAAACAACAATTTACCATTTTAACTGTCGGGTATTAAAATTTTGAACAAATGTTACTCAAATGTATCCTGTAAGGACCCAAATAAAACATATCAATCCCATCTTTCAATGCCGGTGTGTGAGTTATCTGTAAAACAAAAAATAATAATCTGCTATAGGGCTGTTATATAAGACGTTATTTCTTAAAATCGCCTATACCGATTTAGTTCATATTTTAGTGAAATGTGAAGATTAATAGCAATGTCAGAAATGTGAAATTTATGTGAAAAATAGCAAGAGAACAAAAAAATACGAAACAGGAATAATTTCAAAAAAAAAAAAAAAAAAAAAATGAACATTGACCACCGTAATTAAAATCTCTATTTTAATCAAATTTAAGTTCGTACAAATGGCGCCCATGGTGCATTTCACTTTTTGACTGACAATTACAGAACTGCCGTTAATTTTTGGTAAAGAAGAGTTTTGGGTGTTTTTTTGCATGATTTTGGGGAAGGGAGAGTGAGAAAGATTGTGATATGATATTAAAAAGTCTTATTTTTACCCAAATTTAAAATTTTTAAATCCAGATATTGAAAATACATCTCTTTCCTTAAAAAAGGCATTTCGATCTAATTCCTTTTCTCCATAAAGAGGTTATGACTTAGCAGGTGGAATTATCCTTGGTAGTTTGAAACTGGACAATATTGTTCATATTTTGGACATCCTAAATCGTTATGTTTAGTTATATTAATGTTCATGTTTATTTTATAAACATATTTTAAAGAAATATCAATTTAAGAACCAAATCTGGCAGAACAATTGATTGTCCTACACGTTCCAACTACGACATTAAAAAATATGAAATTTGTCAACAAGGGAAGGGAGTTTACACATATAATTTATTGCAACTCAACCCAAACAGATCAAAGTTGTGGTCGGTAAACGAGAGGAGCGAGTTTAATACAAAAACATATGAGGTTATATTTTGTAGGTTTTGAAAGCCTGAAGTAGTGCGACATCACAATATAATTTAAAAGGAGTGTAGCTTGATGCTTTCTATTTGAGCTGTTTTTGCCAAATATTTAATTTAATTTTTCAGCCTATATTAATTTAATTTATAAATAAATATAAAATATATACATATATAAAAAATAACCAGACAAAATATACATCCAATAAAAATGATTACTATTATTATGTGTACATTTTCCTATTGACTCAATATACAGAAAATTATATGAAGTCTTTATTTCCGCGGAAATCCGTTTTGAGGTCCCCTGAGTTCAAAACAGTGATTGGAATGATGTCTGTCTGGCGTCTGTTGTTTAAAGCCCAAATGATTGAACTGATTAAAATAAAATTTAATATATCTGTGTATTTTTGTCATCATAGGACGTTTTTCATAAGTCAAAATAATACTTGCAATAAGAAAAAAAGTCAAAATTCTGATCATCTCTGAATTACAGCCGCTTTACTAAAATGTAGCCTCAAATTACCCAAATAAAACACATTGGTTGCTATCTCTCCAAAATGTCGGATAATTAGTAAAGTTAATGATCAAATTGAAAAACAATAAACGACTATAGAGCTGTTATAAAAATGTAATTTCTTCAAATCTCTGTTTCGTTCAAATTTTATTGAAATGTGACCCAAACCAGTGTACAAAATCGCAAGTAATGAAAATGATCGATCATGAATAATTTAAAAAAGAAAATTTTACCGCCTCCATTTAAAGTAGATTTTTCAAATACGATTTAAACTTACGAAAATAATAAAGCAAGTTTGGTCTTCATTTAATTATATGAATACTGTTTAAACAAATTTATATAAATTTAATTTGTCTGATCTTCCGACAGTTATCGAATTAACGTTTTAGTGGCAAATAGATTTGTTAAAATTTGGACATAAAATAAAATAAAAATATATGGAAATGCCCGACAACCGACAAACAAAAAATGTGTACAGTTTTCGTAGAAGGCTTAGAGTACTCAATTTAAATATATTAATTTTTCTTATTATCAATTTTGTCTCTCTCCTTTTCCCCAAAAATATGAAATAATTACATTATAAATTTAATTCAAAATTATTGATAGCCCCTTCAATTGTAAGGTGTGGTTAAATTTGTATTAGACATGTTTGGCAAGAAGCGTCCATGTCATTTTCAGGCGTTCGTTCTATAATTTATTTGAAAATACAATTGCATCCGAAGTCAAGTCAAATTTGAAACTATTTTGTTCAGTCTATATTTAATTATATAATATGATTTATTTACATCTTAACTGGTCTAATAATTTCTTAGTTTTTTAAAGATATTTATTATTAAATTTTATCAAACAATATGCAGTTGTTTTAAACATTAATTTTGTCAAATGAAATAAGAATTGTTTCTAACGTTTGCATATTTGCCTTTGTGATCTTACTAGAGAATAATCGTGTGCTTTGTAAGCCAACCTCTGCACTTTGTAGGCCGTACTCACACAAGAAAATAGACCTTCGGACTCGCACCATATTCCTTATGAACTAAAGCTGTTCTTTAGATTTGATTATTTAGCTTGTGCTGGATAAAAGATTTTAACAAATAAAAGTCATTACACAATAATTTTTAAAAATATAAGAGATTTATTTTAATTAAAATTAGTTCATCAAATAAAAGTTCAAATTTGTTGTGTATTATTTTAACTTAGCTGGAACCCACAAATTTATAAGTTCCTAGTTTTAGAAATTTTCTGGCTAGTTTCTTGCCATAGCCTAACAGTATCGTTGACTTTTTCAAGTTGTATGGAATTTGTTGTTGTTTACAATCATAATAACATGTTCTTTATAGAGCTGTGACCTATTATAAAAATGGTTATTGGTATAACTTGTTAGTATTAAACAAGTGATCGTAAAGCTGTCGGTCTTACATTCACCAGTTAGAAAGCTCAAGTGATCGTAAAGCTTACGGTCTCACATTCACCAGTTAGAAGGCTCAAGTGATCGTAAAGCTATCGGTCTCACATTCACCAGTTAGAAGGCTCAAGTGATCGTAAAGCTATCGGTCTCACATTCACCAGTTAGAAGGCTCAATTGATCGTAAAGCTATCGGTCTCACAATCACCAGTTAGAAGGCTCAAGTGATCATAAAGCTACCGGTCTCACAATCACCAGTTAGAAGGCTCAAGTGATCGTAAAGCAACCGGTCTCACATTCACCAGTTAGAAGGCTCAATTGGTCGTAAAGCTATCGGTCTCACATTCACCAGTTAGAAGGCTCAAGTGATCGTAAAGCTATCGGTCTCACATTCACCAGTTAGAAGGCTCAAGTGATCGTAAAGCTATCGGTCTCACATTCACCAGTTAGAAGGCTCAAGTGATCATAAAGCTACTGGTCTCACATTCAGCAGTTAGAAAGTTCAAGTGATCGTAAAGCTACCGGTCTCACATTCACCAGTTAGAAGGCTCAAGTGATAGTAAAGCAACCGGTCTCACATTCACCACTTAGAAGGCTCAAGTGATCGTAAAGCTTACGGTCTCACATTCACCAGTTAGAAGGTTCAAGGGATCGTAAAGCTTCCGGTCTCACATTCACCAGTTAGAAGGCTCAAGTGATCGTAAAGCTACCGGTCACACATTCACCAATTAGAATGCTTAAGTGATCGTAAAGCTATCTGCCTCACATTCACCAGTTAGAAGGCTCAAGTGATCGTTAAGCTACCGGTCTCACATTCACCAGTTAGAAGGTTCAATGATCGTAAAGCTACCGGTCTCACATTCACCAGTTAGAAAGATGGCTCAAGTGATCGTAAAGCTATCGGTCTCGCATTCACCAGTTAGAAGGCTCAAGTGATCGTAAAGCTATCGGTCTCACATTCACCAGTTAGAAGGCTCAAGTGATCGCTCGCACAATCAGCGTAAGAGTGCTTATCGATTATTCATGTGTCGATATAATGGTCAAGAGATCTATCGCAAATTAACCAGACTCAAAGTCTGTATCCACATTTCGTCAGTCATAAGGATCGAGACAACAGTCCGAAATCAATCGTACAGTCACAAACTCTAGGTGAATTGAGTTAAACATTCATTAGACTCAAGGTTCTACGGATCGATAGCTAATTCACCAAACCTACGAGACTGTTGAGTGTTCAATGAACTCGGAAAAATTAATTTGTCCTAACAATCAATGTGGTAATTCAGCGCTATGTCAAGTGAAAAGATGTAAAAACTAAGGGTTTTAAACGACTTTACCCCCCCTCCCCAGGGTCGACAAATTATTTTCAAAATGTTTGACCATTTTGTGGGAGCAGTGTGCTTTGTTACTGAAGCTAGGCCAATTTTTAAATTAGGTTGAAATCGGCTTTTCTCTAGTGTTCTTTTTACTTATCCAGTATAGGGTAATCATTGAAAATTTCGACCTCAATTCTTTGACTGATCTTCAAGTTCCATAGCTTCACGAAACAGAAACAGTTATTTTTGACTTCCGTCCATCCGTCTTTGTCGTCGTCGTTGTCGTCTTTACGTAACACGATAGCGGTCACGACTTTTAAGATAGGAACATGAAATTGTCTATAGTTTGCTTATATAGAGGCAATTGAAATTCATTAAAATTTAATTTAAAAAATCAACATGGCGGCCGGTTTTAAACAGTTTTTGTTCATATGTCCATGTGTTATTTAACTTATAATACTAAATTAGATAAAAAGTAGATTTCAATTCTGCATGTAATTATACCAACTCTCTACGAAGTTTGTTTTACACAATAGCTTCTCACAAACAGTGAAGTTATCGTGAACAATGTAATTTTGTTGAATCCTAACCTCCCAAAAAATGCGATACCGTATAGTTGTTAAGGCCGCGCCACCGGAACGAATGTAGCCTAATGAGTGGAGGCTCCTTCACATATTTTCAGTGACCCGCCAGGACCGAGACACTGACACAAGCGAAGCGAGTGGATACTTTTAATATACACACGTCTACAAGGCCCGATAAGGTTGAACCAACGTCAAGAAAGTAGTGATATATACACAATTACGAGATTCAGAAAACCTGTGTAATAACTGTTTTTAAACTTACTTACCCAATAGGTAAGACTACTCGTCAATAGTAAAGGTAAGACCACTCAATCGTCCAATACAATTTAATATGTCCTACAAGGCCTAAGCTAAGAAACTAAATTTTTGGCTTCACATTCAGAGGATCTGAATTCATTCAGTTGGGGCTGAGTAAATACCATGATGACCCCATCAAGTTGTTTAACATAGAAGAGATGTAATTATTTTTTAAATTATACATTAGGCATACAAGTTTTCATAATCGTGGACATAATATATTGTTGATGCTCTGTTTACATTTCTCTTTAGGATAACCAGATTGACATTCTAGGCATAATCAAACTATATACACAACAATTGTCAATATTTTAATTATTTATTTGTATATATTTTTCATTTCTATTTCTTGTAACATTGTCTACAATTCATGTAGCTTGTGATTATAAACTTAAAAAAAACAAACAAAAGTTCGGACTACGGTAATTGAATAACAAAACAATTTAAATGCCCCTCCAAGACCAAGACGTCAACCTGCCCGTTGTCTCACTTGGCTCTACTAAAATTAGACCCGGTCCAAAATAACACTCACTGTACAGGGACACAAGACACAATCTCAAACACTGGTTCACTCCGATATTTAACTTTAACTGCCCACCTGAATATTTGAGATTTCAATCAACTTGGCTCAATATATGGAGTAAGTAAGTAAACCTCAATACAATTACCAAATAATTAAGATTAGAGTAACCTATAGCTTTATGGTTGGCAATGTGATACTGAAAATCTAAATATTTCGTTAATAGTAGGCCTACTCATAAATTCATATTTATAGTGATTTTGCAATAGAAAAATTTCAAATATCATTACATTTTATTTGTTTCTTTATTTACTTATTTAAAACTTAATAATTTAAACATTTACAGATTATTTTCTAAATTGTAAAACGTGGTTTAAGTTATGATGACCTACATTATTATTTTTTCTAATTATAGAAATAAAATAGGAATTGTTAAATTTTGATTAAAAGATATTTATAATACTAGTATTAAATAACATGCAATTCTGTGTCTGTAATTTGAAATATCTGTGCACGTGGTGTTCTCACTTTCTTATAGGCCTACATACGACTGTGTGAGAAAACTCTGTTATCATAAAAATAGATAGGCCTATGCAGTTTAAGTTATTTTAATTTCTTTTGCTATGCATTTGCTGACGTTAAATTTGAAAAAAAATCGACAGATATTTGTTAGCCTATCTAGAAAAAGATGATTAAATTCGGGTGCCAAATAATTGACACATATTTTCTCGTTTATCATAATCAAAAATATGATTAATGCGATTTTCGGCTGTGCTTATTAACAGATCTTAGCGTGAAAGCATTGATTATTTTACCGGAGCCTATTTTTTATTTTATTTTTCTAAGACTATTAAACACATTTTTTTTGTTTCTTTCTTTTCTACATATTACAAAATGGAAATAACATTTTCTTTTTTTTTACACAAATGTTTACACAATAGAGAGAAAACTAAATTAAAAACTACAAACAAATAAAAACTGCCCCGAGGTTATAAACCTGTTAGGGGCAATTTTATGTTTATTGTCTCCTTTGTCAAATTTATAAAGGCCTATAATCGCTTAAGTAACTTGGTCCTAGCGGTTCATATATAAAAAAAGCCTTTGATCATAACTCTGACAGGCCATTTAGTTGGTAATATGTAAAATATGTATCATGTGATAGAATTTATGAATAAATGAATGCGATAAAATGGAATGCAATTCATATTCGTTTGAAACATAAAAAATTTCGTCTGAGTTGTTTAAAAAATAGTTGGTCTTATTAATTTTTTAATTTTATTTTGGGGGCCTCAAGTGCTCTCTTATAATGAGTGTGAGTATGGCAAACCTAAGGTACTTAGCTGGATCCTACACCTTTCTTCGTATACCCTTGGATTAGATCTCTCTCTGTTATCTTTCCTATTAGGTCTCTCTTGAGTTTTCTTCCTACTCAGGGGCTATTTGGGGATTAGAGGGCTATTTTATGCTATATTTGTCTTCTTTTTATTTTAAGGCGATATCGATCGAGTGGTTCTTTCCTTTTAAACAACAAAGTGACAAAAATGTAAGTTGGTAATAGAAGAGTTCCTTCCGTTATCAAATTTTGGCCGGTAACAAGGAAAGAAAAGTATTGATTTTGTTTGTGTAGGCCTATTAGAACTAGCAGCACACCTGACTAAACATAATTTCAAAAAAAAAAAAAACCAATAGGGATTGTATTGTGTAGTAAAGAAATGTACATAACAAATATCCTTTTATTTGTATAGTTTGAAACTGGTAAAAATTAATTGGGAAAATATTTGGGGTGGAGGGGGGGGGGGTTCTGTGTGGTGGGATGCCTGATTATGAAAATTGCGAAAAAAAACTATGAAGACTAGGGTTAGTCTATTTGGTTTAGAGTGAATAAACTCGACAAATTTTGTCTTCGCAGCTACACCCCTTCAACGATAACGCGCACACACACAATATAGGCTATACGTCACGCTCATTGAAACACGTACAGCCGCACTTGCATACAGACTATGAAATTTCTCAGGGGTTCATTATATTGAGTACGGACTTGGGAATCCCGAATGCCATAAATCTTTTCTATCAGGTCTTTCTTGACCAACTCTTGTTCTTTTCTGACCTTGGCCCTTAAAGCTTATATGTGTACCATATCGTGAATGATATTATTTTTCTGGATGTAGCTTTTTATTTTGTAAGTAAATTTTTTATACCCTTGTAAAATTCAAGTTTTACCAACTTTGGTGAAAATTGGGAAAAAATTGCTACTGAAAGCATGGGCGTACCCAGCGAGAGGCAGGGGGGGCAGCTGCCCCCACCTGGAAGCAAAAAAAAAATTATACTTTATTATACTTTTTGTTGCTGGAATTTAATACAATTCTTGAAATAACTATTTTAATAATCAATTGTATATTGAATGACCATGGCTTGCCCCCCCCCCCCAGTTTTGATCCTGGGTACGCCCTTGACTGAAAGATTCAACAATTTGGTGTAATTTTGAAATTTATGGTTTGACCATTTTAGAATTTGCAATGTCGCTTAAATTGTACAAACATTAATTAAAGACAATTTCGTATTCAGCATTCCAAAATAGTTACAAAATCTATAGCCTACATAACAAAAAAGTTATAATTTACAATTTAATTTGTAAGTTTTAAAAGAAGTAAGAATTTATATGGATATAACTTGGAGTAAGCCTCCTCGCATCCAAATTATTCATTAATATTAAGTAAATAATAAATTTTTATTAACGACGATGAAGATTCTTCATTTTCGATATTGTTTCTTTGTTAAGTTTTTGGGAATTTTTTTAAAAATGTAATGTTCTTTTATGCAAGTTTCGTTATTACGATTTACATTTGATGAAAATTATATTGAAATCATTACTTCAGTTTTTGAGTTATAAGCTCTATGGATTGTCCAAGGTTTATTTTATTTTTGTTAACCATAACAGTTACTCAAGATTCGAACATTTCTAGGGGTAAGAGGCTAAAACGTTTTATTTTAATTCCAAGAGGCACATTTGATAACAAAATCGTGATAATTGGTTTTGAAAAAATTCATAGTCTACAAAATTTTGTCATGGTGTTCATTTCAACCACATTATAAAAAAAAACTGCATATCAGTCTTTTCTAAAATTGGCTCAATTGTGGAGCATAAGGTTATGTTTTCCTGACAGATAATGTCATTGACCGATATTCTAAAAAAATTGGGTATAAAAGTAATTAGCAAAACACGAAAATAAACCTTGAGTATTAAAATAAGATGACATTCCGTTCCAGAAAACATATTATTATCATTTAATGTTGGTAGTTGGTATTAGTGTTGGGATTTGTTTGGTTAATTTATGGCGGCTTGTTTTGTTAGTTGTTGGCTGCTCTGTTATTCACCTGGCGTCAAAATTAACCAAATAAATATAATATAACTAAGGTAGTTGATTTTAAGTCGAGATACTGGTAAATAAATAACACCTACATGTACTGTATACATTTATGTTGTAATTATTGGTATATCCGCATCAGGTAGGCTATAATTTTTAGGTTTGAAGTCGAACATTATTTTGTCATACTTTTATGTAAAATGAAAGATAAAATGTTCGTTGGGCAATGGAAATCATCGTACCAATTTTTATTTTGTGGATATTTAAACGGCCTAATAAAAATCTTGTTCTCACAAATATTACGTATCGTAAAATAAGAATTGATTACCTTCGTCTTAAGTTTTATGCACTAGGGTCTGAAGTCTTGAAGAGAATTTAGGTTACCTAACTAAGCAAGGTTAGACTGGTCTTGAATTTAATAGATTTAATTTAGACTTATTTTAAATTTACAGTTCAATGAGAAACAACTGAAGAATCCAAATAAATTAATTCTACTACTTTGTATAAATCCTTGGATTTTTGTAGGCCTAGGCTTACCTAATTACTGACATGGGTTTGGTTAGGAAGGAGGATGTAAGGTAATTATTTGATAAGTCAATATAAAGATTATTTCATACAATTTGTCTAGTTATTTTACTACATACCTTATTCTGAAATTGTAGTACTCTATAATATTTTAATGCGGAGTTCACTTTTTCAGTGAAAAATTATATGCTTAGGTTAGGCCTATGTAAGTTACACAAAAAAATCGAAATTTGTAAGTTCAAAAATGACTTCTAAAACATTAATTTTTAAAAGAAAGTAATGACAACATTGAAATTTCAACATAAAAATGAAAAACAATATAATTTTGAAAAGTTGGAATGCTGTATTAATGGTTAATATGGAGAGTAGTTGTTCGATTGATTTTAGTGTGAAATCTTAGCAATTCCTCCTTAAAATAGCATTTTTCCATAATTTTGATACTTATTAAAGACGCTTACCACTTTTTATCTTTCTCAATATGTACATTATTTCTGTCCAAAATTAGCGATTTAAAATGACTGATTTATGGAATTTAGAGGTTATTTCGACAATCATTTCATCAATTTTAAGTAAAATCTATCGATTTTTTAATTTTTATTCCTTGCAAATAGTTCTGTTTTAAGAACTGTCAAACTAATAACCCTAGATCGGTAATGCGTAGTCTGTCAGACAACAATCACTACAAAAATCGATCTGGGAAACTGAGTAGGTAGATTACGAGTGCCCCATCCCTAATACCTTCTCCTCCTCACTCAAGGCCAATATTAGTCCCAAATAAAAACTTTTTACTTCGCTATATTATTTCCAGTGAGATAATAGTCGTATGATAGACTACACGTTACTATTTACGTTAGTTTTTTGTCTTGTGCAATAGTTGCTTTGTGTTTTATATTTTATTATTTTTTGCATGTTTAAATCTGTGCAGAGTTTCCCAAATTAAAATATATAAAAAAGTTGTTTTTAGGATATTTCATATTTTATTAGTTTTAGTGGCATGTTTTCAGAATAAAAAATGTAGAAAACATATTTGTTTGGAGCACCGAGGAATGATATGTGTAGACTGTACAAAATTTTTTTAAATAATCCAACACGACCTAAATATGTCTACGGCAATAGCCTATAATCTAATTTATTAATATATAGGCTATAGGCTAATAATTTTTAAAAAAATTGTATTTTTTTTCCATGAGTAGCCTAGTCTGAGATACTATGCATTACCATTTGTGTATATATTCTTACGTTACTTAACCCATTCTCGGGTTCAGAACTGTCAAAATACATATCTAACCACACCTAGTTAAAAAACTACAGGTCAACGAAGGTCATTATATATATATATATATATTTATTTACCTTATTTGACATATAGTTCTTTTACTAGGTCTGGATTTCAGAGACTTAGTCATCCGGAATCTAATATCATAGAAGCGTAGTAACCTCAACATGTAAAAGTTAATGAAGTGGGCATGCGCCCCATGAATGAATTCAATATGGCTACTCGATTGAATATGTTGCATATTTGTCAATTTCATAGATTGTTAAGTAGGCCTAAATAATGAATTGTGAGAGATAAAAAATACTAGCTTTGTTAATTAGATTCTACTTGATTGAAAAAACACTATTTTGAAGCGGGATTACTGAAATTTTGCACTTAAATCTATGTACAACTTCTCTCCATATTTACTGTATTAATCTATAGGCTTTAACCACTGACAGACAAATATCACCAAATTCACTTATCGTATGACGCATTCGAATTACGTGTTGTGTGAGTTGTTTTTATTAATTATTTTATTAAAAATAGAATGTTGTTGTCTTTGTCATTTAGGCATAGCGGGATGTTAACATTATAGATGATGACCAGACAAATGATTATTAATTAGAATTATTTCTTTAAAAAGATAATTTTACAGTGAAATAGTTATTTCCGCTCTAAAATATTAGGGCCTATATTACAATTTAAAAATAAGGTATGTAGTCAAACGTAAATTTTTTTAAATAATCTGTATATCGACTTACTAAATAATTACCAGAGGCAAATGTAATTGTTTTAAGCGGAACCGAGTTGGAAGGAATAAGTTATAGCAATCATAGCTAATGCTTCTTCATTAATCCTATCTGTAACATTATATTTGGCATGAAAATGTATAAAATGGTTTATAAAAAAGAGTTTCTGGTACTAGGCATTTATTCCACATTTTGGTAATTCTGCGCAATTACTTGGTCAACCCCAAACTTTTTCATATTTTACTACGGTCATAAGGATGTTCTCAGAAAGCAAGAAACATATAATTCAATGCCCGCAAGGCCATCGTACAGGTTGCCGAGCGATAAGAAGGTTCAAAGTCCACGCGATAACAGTGGCTTGCGGGAGACGCAAGGAAGGCCTATAATGACAGGTTTGGCCAGGTAGCTATATATATAGGCCTATATATATAGCTACCTGGCCAAACCTGTCATTATATATAATTATATAACGGTACTGTCACAACTGGCCTTCCGCGCGTCTCCCGCAAGCCACTGTTATCGCGTGGACTTTGAACCTTCTTATCGCTCGGCAGATGGCCTTGCGGGCCTTAAATTATATGTTTCTTGCTTTCTGAGAACATCCTTATGACCGTAGTAAAATATGAAAAAATTTGGGGTTGACCAAGTAATTGCGCAGAATTACCCACATTTTCACCTTTAATTGTTGTCAACATTTTTGGAGAACCTACGATTATTATAATTCATTTTTGGACAAAATGTCTGATCAATATTTTTGGTTGCCTTACATAACGTTCACAGTTTAGTATGTTAATTGTCATCTTGTCTCTTCCATGATAGAAGTAATAAGTAATTCATATTAATAAGCTTATACTATTTTATCTATGAAAGCAGAGAACAGGTCTCTAGTTAGCTTCCTAAATTTATTACATATCCATTCTGTACATCCGGAAATGTATCTAATCATGAATCCTTAAAAATGAAGTTCTGGTTTTAATAACAAATATTTGACATGTAGTTAGCTTGGTTTTATTTACATGTTAAAACTGTCAGTATTCATGTCATTATTCAATAAATATTAAAACATTATTGATAATGTTCTAGATACTATTACAGCACACTAGTCTAATCACGACCACGTCTTGGCGTAATAAATTTTAATAGGTAGGCCTATAGTATGTAAGTAAAAATTAGAATATATAAATATAATCCCAAGCTATTCTAACCTAACCTTTCCTAGATGCCAAATATTTTATGTTATTTTAAAAATTCTATAGTGATATATTCCAAGGCTTCATAAATACCTTCTGTGGCGGCATATAACTTTGGGCATAGAAAGTACTGATGTTAAGTAGATAAAGAATAAAGCTAGCCACATTTTATAAAGCTGTTGTCACACTTTCAGATGGTTTATCTATGATGATAGTATAGGACTATACTCTCATTTGCTATGGTATATGATGGCAGTCTGCAAGAGAAAATATATGATGTTAGACGTAAAAAAGAAATTTTGTTGATTTTTATGTAAGAAATTAAAAATGTTTGTGCAGAAATAGCATATTCTATAGCCCCTATAGTTATCTTAGGGGGGAGGGAGGGGGGAAAAAACCAGTTTGTCAGTTGGAGGTGGAGCCTTTTTATGGAATAAATAGGCTACCATTTCAATATCACATTCACCATATATATTAAGCCTAGTGATTAACATTGTAAAATTTCTTTAAAATAAAGGGTTCCAAAATAAACACACAAAAATATTAGTTTGTGACCAAGTACTTAAGAATTGATCTAGAATTAGCCGTCCCAAAACCATAAATATTACAAGTTTCATCAGAAATATATTTGTGAAACCATACAAATATTCTATAGTTTATGTAGGCTATGTTGTAAATTGTTGTGCTTTTCCCCAAGTACTTAAAAACTAAGAAGAAATAAGAATGCATACTGTGTACAAAATAAATAAACAAATAATAAAGGTTAATAAAAACCCATTTTGGAGTTTTTTAAAATGGTTATAATAAAATATTGTGAAATAAATTACAGTTGAACTTGGAACTGTAATTTATTTCCTAAAATTTTTACCAAAATTTTATATAAGTGTTACCACATTAACTTGGTGTTATTTTTCATTCACTTTTTGTATAATTCTTATAGTGATTTGTCAAACTCTTTTTATCGATTTGTCGATCATGTCTTTTTTTGAACTCTCTAATTTTAAAATTTGTGTATTAGATTTTTTTTGTCTATTATAATGTTTGATTTAGCCTACAAGCCTGATTTTAAGTTTGTACCATTATAATTAGACGACTTTTATGAAAGCATCTATTCAATGTTGCAATATTTTTGAAAAGCCTTTGAAGGAGTGAAGTCAGAATATGTATGTAGAGTTGCAGAAAAAAAAGATCTAATTTAAAAGCATGATCGATACATTGTGGTAAGGAATAATTATTATAGTTAATAATAATAACTAATAATAATTCATAGTTGAATTACTAATTATGTAAAATAAGTACTTAATTTATTATATTTATTTATCATTGTATCTTTTATTCTTGGCTCATGTCTTCATCCATCACAAAGGGTTGAGAGGAAGTTGTATTCTTATTTTTGTTATATTTTAATAACTTAGGGATAATATTAATGTTTTCAGATATTGAATGAATATCTAAAGACAACGAGAACGAGATCTTTTGTTTTAACATCTTTTAAACGGTTATGGAAAACCAAGATACTTGCCCTTGTAAGGACGAAGCTGTCCCAACACCTGAAACTACAGCTACAGCAGAAAAAGTCAAAGAAAATGAAGTACCTGTAAGTATTAAGCAAATATTAATTAATTAAAAAAAAATGCATAAATGTAAGTACAATGGTTGATAAGTTATGTTCATTAGTATGAAAAAATAAATTAGTCTTCCTGTCGTCTGGTGTTTTTACAAAATGTAAGCTTTTTAAACATTAGTGTTACAGTTATTTTAAGGTTTTCAAACATTGCAGATTTAACTTATTTAAACTTATACAAACATACAAAAACGTAAGTACCATAAGAGATATTATATCAGGCGATTATAGGCATTTATACGGAGGTTTTCTAAGGATTTAATGGTTTCTGGTTCAGTTTGTTTACTCTACAAAGTCAAATTACTCATAAAACTAAAAAAAAGGGGGGGGGGAAACAGATATGTTATTTATTTTGTGTACATTATCAAATAAAGATAGGCTATGCAGCCTGGTTAGGAATAAAGAAAGACTACTTGGAGTGCCTACCACGCTTTAGGTACATACTTTGTGGCTAGACTGACCTGAAACAACCTACAAAAAATAGGAATAATGTATGCTACCCCTTTCTGTAATAATCCTGGGAAAATCCTGTCTGGGGTCGGCACTTTGAATAGATTAAAAGAATTGATGGTCCACCTAATTTTTTCAGTACTGTATTTACTTAATCTGGTTTGCGATAAGGTAGTCCTCTCCTAGTTGGATCCCTGCTGGGAATGTCTGACCTCTACTCCCCGTCTACATTCCTGACTACCAAATCAGGAAAGTGTGCTCCGAGTAAAACTTAAACTGTTTCTTTCCCAGTCTCTGTATACTTCCCGTTTAGGCCTATAAGACCCATTGGATTAAGATGATCAGAGGGAAGAATCTTATGAAGTCGTATTCCTTGAGAAATGCAATCTCTTTCCTCACAGAACTTCTTCCAAGATTCCCATCTTGCCTTTTTTAATATAATATTTTACTTGGTGAGGGACCATTTCTAAGCCTTCCATCTACCGTAACGTTTAGCTAAAGACTTTGTCACAAACAAGTAGGCTGACAAGAAAATTACTCTTTTCAACTGCTGCTGGTAAAGTTGATACTGCTGAGAAAATCTTCCATGTTTTTTCAGAAATCTCTTCCAAACGGATGTAATATGGATTTGAAAAAGCTCAACAAATGTTAGAAGGACAGTGTTTTACCTTTCAATAAAAATAGTGGCACAAAGACGGAGAAGTCTTCTTTTTTATTTTCAGGGACATATACTGAAGAGTTTGGTTTGTATTAGGGTGGTTTCTGAAAAACATTAGCTACTTCATTGACAACACCATGGGAGTGTATATCCATAAGAATTGAAATAGTATTGATAGTGGAAGATTTAACCAGAGGCCTACACAATCCTGTATTAGGATACTGCTGTCTTGTGCTAGATTGGAAACTACTAATGTTACCAGCCATGTTGGCTGCTCCATCATACCTTGTCCAACACATTCAACATACCAAGTCCTAATTGCTGCAAAATAATTACAGTCAAATTTTGTGTAAAATGGTCATAAATTGAGACAAATCCCAATAAATATTCACGAAGTACTTGTGGTGTTTTCTACACCACCGTTTGCCTTTTCAATCTCAGGTGCATCTTGGATTGGAGGTTGCCGCATACTAGGGTACAGATTACTGAACCTTTAACCCTAGTCTGTTTAGCCTTTTCCCCTACTCCGGCTAGTTGGCATGCGCCGAAGTGGTTCAATAAAGAACACAGAGATCGGACCAGCGCAGACCTCCATCCATAAGTATAGGCTTATAGATTAAGATATTTGTAAGTAATTTGCTCTGAAGTACTCCACCCAAATAATGGCACACTAGGCTAGATTGGGCTGTTTTTGATCCAGGGGTCTTAACACGATGGGTTATGTGGCAAGTCGAACATTTTGGCCCAGTTAGTTACGTAATGACAGCTGAATTAATAGATTCAACCACCCTCCCTAGCATTAATTATTATAAATAATATTTAGTTTATTATAGTTTAGTATAATATTATATAATAATAATTTATCATGTAAACGTGCATCAATGCTGGCTGACTGAGTTTGTCAAATTGCATAGCTCCCAGTCCAGGCTGACACTCACTGTTTCCAGGCCACTGTTTCCAATAGATCCACGACCTACCCTTACACACCCAATCAAACCTTAAAATACTTCACGTGTGTTAGCAGACCCTCAAACCTCTGCTACAGACCTCTGCAAATGGTAGCAGAGTAGTGTGTGAATTTTGGGTTTGGAGTGGTGTTGTCGGTTTGGAATTATATAATTTCGTGTTTTTCAATATGCTTAACCAATCTTCGACAGGCTCGATAGTCAGGCAGCTTTGCCATAAATTTCATTTCCAGTCTCGCTAAATTAAATTCTACTTATATTTCTAAATTGTATGGCATATTTTAAAAAAATACTTTGTTAATATTATATATACATTATTTTTTAATTAAATTCCCCCTACCTTAAAATTTAGTAAATATTTCCAGTTATATTTTTTCTCTCTTCTTATCCTTCTTCCACATTTATAATCAGGAGTGGTCTTTCCATCGTAATAAGATATTTATCTCCCTTCCCCTTTAATATATATAAATTTACATTAAATATTAGTTGCTCAATTTTTTGGTATGTTAAATCGATGACCTATGCCATTTTTTGTTTCAAAGTATCAATATTCAACAATTACATTACTATACCTTAAAATTTAAACAGAGAACGATTTCACATAGGTAAGTTTACTTTTTCATTATACCAAATATTTTTTCCCTTTTCCTACGATCTTTTATATGCCTTCATGGTAAGTTATGCTAGTTTTCAATTATCTATAATTTACATCTACCATAGTTTTAACATACTAATTTCAATATAATATCTATTACATTTATTTTATAACATTTGATATTAGCTCGATCATTTTTGGCTCTCGACAGGAAGGTCGAGAGCCAAAAATTAAACAGTCTAATTAAAAAAAAAAATTTTAAATGATATTATATTTTTTGTGGCAATTTAGTGGTCAGTTTGTAGAATTACATGTACTTAACTGTTGACAACTTTCAACTCAAAACATGAAAACCGGTCTGCATGAACGGATAAACTAATATCATTAATCAATACCAGTCATTTAGGCTATACATAAATTAGAAATATAAGTTATATGCCAACTTAAAGTTTACTTTAGATACTTAACCCTTTGCGATCGGAAGGCCAGTAGGAGTGGCCACAACGCAGTCAGCAGCCACTCGGAATTCTTTCCCCATAAGTTGGTTCCAGCGGTCGGACGGCCAGCTGTACTGGCCATGCTCCACTCCGCGTCAACTCGGCATTCATAATGTCGGCTTCTTCCCACCAGGTCGGAATTATTTTTATCACAGACTGCAATTTTTACAAAGGGTATTTTATTTTTTTTTAAACAAAAACCAATTCCATTTTAACAATTATTTTCTTAATATACACAGACAAACAAGATACTGAACTAAACAAATTCGTTTGTTTCAAGTTAAAAGGGAAAATAATGCCTAATTTACTAATTATACAAATATCACAATATATATTTCAAAGTTACGCAAACACCTTGTCAGTTTTTTATTTTAACACAAACAAACAATTTAAAAAAAATTATTAGTAGATATACACGAACAAAAAAGATACTGAACTAAACAAAATCATATGTCTCAAGTTAAAAAGGACAATAATGCCTAATTTACTAATTATACAAAACTAACACATATTGTTTAAAACTGACGAGAACACCTTACAGTTTTTTATTTTTTTATTTTAAAACAAACAAACAATTTTTTATATTTTATTAATATAGATATACAAACAAACAAGATAATGAACTAAACAAAATTATGTTTCAATTTAAAAGGGAAAATAATGCCTAATTTACTAATTATACAAAAATCACATATATTTAAAACTGACGAGAACACCTTACTGTTTATTTATTTTAAAATAAACAAACAATATTTTATATTTTAATAATATAGATACACAAACAAACAAGATAATGAACTAAACAAAAACATATGTTTCAAGTTAAAAAGGAAAATTATGCCTAATTTACCAATTATACAAAAATCACAAGACACTGTGTGTACATTCTCAATGTTGTAAGAAAAGAGCACGTGTTGATTTTGGCATTCCCGGTGATACTTTTCAACGATAAAGCTGCCAGAACTGCTGGTCATTTAGTTAAATAGTTTCTCTATAGGTTACAGCACTCTACACACATCACAACATAAAAATATATTGTTAAAATTCAACAAATGTTTCTTGGCCAGTGCTGCTGGCATTCCGAGCGTTCGACGGTTTTTAACTTGGCCAGTACCACTGGCCATCCGAGCGGCAGGAACAACTGATGTGGAATTAAATCCGAGTTGTTGCGCAAATGTCCGCGGCCAGTACAGCTGGCCATCCGACAGATCAGGACAACCTATAAATATTCTGTCCGATCGCAAAGGGCTAATGTAAGATAAAAGTTTATTGGCCTCTTGGATATTAATATATATTAGGACCATATCAGCTATACTGACCAAATAACCAAACCTGTAGTTTAATTAGTTTGATATCATAGTGAGTGCTATTATTAGATAATGTAGAAAATTTCTTAGCTATATTTATAGTTTATATTTTTTAAATCTATTTCAACTAATTACATATTTCATAAAATAATTTCTTGACACTTTAGTTTGTCAGTTATACATATTGTTTTGACTTGTTCATGTTTTTTCAGTTTTTTTACAGGAGTCTTTTCTCGGACATCGATGCAACGATTTTTGCCTAACAAAAACAAAAATTTTAAGCATATTTCATATACCCCCCCACCATTGATAGCTTTTCGTACTTAGTTCCACATAAATATCTTTTATTTTGCAATTTTGATAATGATAAAACTTTGGAATTTTGACCTTTCGTGCTTACTTTTATTCTTACCCATTCGTCAAGCTTATTTACTAACAGGCCATAAGTTTTAACATTAATTACAAAATTATATATAACTGCCCTACTAAAACTTTGATATTTTTCTCTCTCTCTATCTTCTCTTCATTTATTAATTAATTCTTTTTTCTCTCCTAAATCACGAATTACCACCAAACTAAAACTATAACATCATTTCTTCCTCCACTGGCTCATTTTTTCCCCCTATGGGTCTTGCTTGACCTTACCAAGCATTTTTACATTTAATTGACTGTATTACTTTTTTCTGTAATTTTGGTTATGGATACCGCTAACTTTTCAGGTGATATACCCGACCCTTTTCCTTTTTCAATTGATATAATCGTTTTTGATTGCTCCGGACCTCCCTTGTGAAATATTACTTGGTTGTAATTTTTTTCAAAAAACCAAAACCACAATCGATTTCAAGAGTCTTTGGGTTATTTTCTCTTACGCCTCTCCACTTATTTGTTCGGTGATATCACCCCACCCCCAAATTGATCCAAATATTTCCCCATTACACAATGCCACCACCCTTACGGTGTCGCAACGGGCCAAGCTATCTTACCTTGTCCTGCCTTTTTTGTTGCCCCCCTCTTTTTCCCACCCAGGGGGGAATTCAAGGCCATGGAATTTCTTTTTTCCCCTTTTTTTGCCAGCGGGAGTGTCTGTGGTGTTTTATACACCACCGTTTTCCCCCTCAATCCCGGGTGCTGTAGTATTGCTTCAATCCCTGGATCTTAGGGTTCTGTGGCATTGCAGGTTGCCGCATACCAAGTTACAGATTACTGTACCTTTAACCCTAGTCTCTTTAGCCTTTTCCCCTACTCCGCTAGTTGGCATGCGCCAAAGTGGTTCAACAAAGAACATAGTTGTAGTGCAGAAGCCAATGAGATTGGACCAGTGCACACTTCCATCCATAAGTATAGGCCTATAGATTAAGGTATTTGTAAGTAATTTGCCTTTAAGTACTCCACCCGAATAATGGCATACTAGGCCTGATTGGGCTGGGTCTTTGACCCAGGGGTCTTACAGGGCACTAAAAACTGTGATAACCCGGACACAATGTGTTACATGGCTAGTCGGCCATTATGGCCCAGTTAGTTATGTATTTGACCACTGAATTACTAGAGTCAACTCCCCCTAGCATTAATTATTATAAATAATAATATTTAGATTATTATAGTTTAGTATAATAATAATAATAATTTATAATGTAAACGCACAACAATGCTGGCTGACTAAGTTTGTCGAATTGGGTAGTTCCCGGTCCAGGCTGACACCCACTGTTTCCAAGGTCTATTTGGCACGATCTATCCTCATGCACCCAATCAAACCTTAAAATACTTCACGTGTGTTAGCAGACCCTCAAACCTCCGCTATGCACCGCATACTGGTGTTTGTAAATCTTTCAAAAGGTTTACATAACTAATACAGATAGAAAGCTCTTTGGCAGAGTTTGTCCTAAATCGTAAAAGAGCTCAAAATTCTTTTTTTATAGGTTTTTGTAAAGAAAGAGGCCCACTATTGTGATCATCTAGCTAAGAGATAATTCTTGTTTTGCACAAAAGGTTCTACTATTGGTTTAATAGTAGTTCTATTTTCCTCTTTTTCTCTAGTTTGTTGTGAATTCAAATGATACATGATATCCTTAGATTTTTCAAACAAGACTTCGAAATATTTGTCTGCAAATACAATACAAGTGATATGTTTTATAATAAGAATGATTTAGGAACGTTTCTCTAACTTTTTCCAATTTCTAAAGCACAGATCGAAAGAGAAAGATGTGATCTACAGAACAGTATTTTGGTCAACCTGTTTGACAGAAAAATAAATTTGTGAACGTCTGAGAAAAAAATGGCGTCATTTCTACTTACAACCGCACAGTTCAAATCTTTGATTTTATGCATAAAAATATGCAAACTTTACCAATTTAAAAAAAAATGATTTATAACGTTTTGTGGTATTTTTTTTTTTTTTTGCATAATTATGCATCTACGGAACATTAGCTTTCCAACGGTATTTTATTTATTGCGATAGGACGATTCTAAGTGGGCGAAATGTTGAATTGCAAAATACGTGTTTTTGGGTAGATGAACTAAACCATGCGCCATCGATCAACCCATGAATGGGTTGTTTGCTAGGTATAGGGTTAAGTGCTTTGTGATGAAATACACAATAATAAATAAATAAAACCTAAGCCACAATAGTTTGAAATATCTAATGTTATTCAATTTAGCCTAAGTATATTTTAATAACACATCTGTCATCCTTAGAAGGTTGAAACAATACAGTCAATCTTCGCTATAACATACTTTAGTATAACAGACTTTCAATATAATGGACTAGATTCGGGCTAGGTTTATAATACTTAGAATATTAGAGTTATTTGTCATTGGATCTTATGTGAAATATTGGAGTTCTGTATCAACGAACTTATCTTTGAGATGTAACTTTTCCTAACATAAATGCAAATGTATTTAGATTATTTTAGAATTGGGAGTATTCTTCACCTTGTCTTTGTTTTATCTGTTAATCTCTTGATCACAATTCTCTATTTAACCAATTTATATTTGCTGATGTTATTGCAATTATAAGGATCTCTAGAGATACAGTTTACTGTATGATAAGTTAAGGATCTCTTGAGATACAGTTTATTGTATGATTAGTTAAGGATCTCTTGAGATATAGTTTACTGTATGATAAGTTAAGGATCTCTTGAGATATAGTTTAGTGTATGATAAGTTAAGGATCTCTTGAGATACAGTTTACTGTATGATAAGTTCAGGATCTCTTGAGATACAGTTTGCTGTATGATAAGTTAAGGATCTCTTGAGATATAGTTTACTGTATGATAAGTTAAGGATCTCTTGAGATATAGTTTACTGTATGATAAGTTAAGGATCTCTTGAGATATGTTTACTGTATGATTGGTTACATGAGTAGAAAGTAGGTTCTGCCCACCAATGTTATCATTGTTTAGCTAAAAGAGGCTGTAAATTAAAATAAATTGGATGTGTTGGTACAGAAAGTAATACTTTTGCCCAAGGATTCAAACTGACTTGCATCTTCTTTGTTCTTCCTTCCTTGTAAAGTTCAGAGATAGTGTATTTATTTTCTGTTTTTATTTGTCTAATTTATAGTAGATCGAAGAAGTTTGCTAAAACTCTCTAAAATAATAAGTATAATAGCATTAAATTATACAGCAGATAATTGTTTCTTTTATTCTAATTTGTGAACAGTGGTTTCATTTAATTATTTTGTTAACAATTTAGTAACTAAGTTATTGTAGTACTGTTTTTGTCTGAAGTTATAGCAATTATATTTCTGAAAATTGCACTACAATATTGTTCTCACTTTTAATGTTGAAACATCATAAGTTTGGATTATAATTTAATTAATTAATTTTATCTTTAGTTTTGTTTACTGACAATAATAGACTGATTAAGAGGGTCAGTCATAAAAATATTGCATAAGTGTACTGTTAAATTTGTAAAATGAGTAGATAGTGATTGAATAAATATAATATTATTTAACATAACTTTAACACAGATCTAAAACATTTTCTCTACATTAAAATTAATAATTACATCTTATTGGCTGGATAAGTAAGTGTTGGCGACTTGCTTTGACACAGAGGAAAAATTCAAACATTTACATTCTTCTTTATTCAGAAGTTAAGATAAGAATAAAGATTGAAGGTAAATACAAATTAGTTGTTCATGGGAAACATAAACAATTATAAACACAAACCATTCTGTTCCGCTTTTTCATTCTGGTTATTGACTCACTCTTCGTGACAATGATATGGAACTTTGGCAGCATACACAATTGTGGTTTACTCTTTGTGTTGACACTAGACAAAAAAATACAGTCAGATTTTAAATTTAATGTAATTATTTAAAACAAATCTTATTTCACAAATAAAAGAATATTATGCAATTATCATAATGGAAAAGGAAAAAACAAAATATAATTTCCTCTACAAACAATTTAAAAAAAATCATGTTATATTATATAAACAAAATAACCACAAAATATATACCCCAAATTATAGGAAAATATCTAAATACAACATTACTAAACTGCGAAAGAAAAATTTATATCTTTTAGAATTACTTAAACATTTTCACATTGAAAAGAAAAGGCCTACATACAATATATACTACCACAACTAGACATACTTCAATTTTCCTATACATACTTTACACAAAATAAGTTAAGTTGAGGAAAAAAGAGAATAATACTGTACAGTTAAAAAATATATTTTGGATTTTATATTCTTATACTGTTTGTAGAATTATATTGTTTCCCTGTATGAAAACCTGGTTCAGAGTTATTATCTTAATTTAAGCTGAAAGACAAACTAGAACTTTAATAACTAAAGAATAATAATTATGCCTACTATTTTACATACTCAATCAAATTCACACACTGCATAGGCCTACACACACCAAATTATTAATCACCTTCAAGTTTTCATGTATTGGTTTTAAGTATTATCAATATTGTTCTGTTGTGAAAGCCAAATATGTAGTAAACTTAAAAATGGATTTTTTTTTGTAAGTAGAAGCTGAAGTAGACACTAAATACACAAACAACGTTTGAATTGCTCAGATTTTAGATTGGAAAGATAAAAACATCATCATCCGACAACAATTGCAATTTATTTTAGCCCAATTTCTAGAATGTATATACAGCTTTTACTACCTTATAAACATAAAGATGCCTTAGTGGTAAGATATTAACAATTTTTAAAGAAGGTAATCTAGGTTTGCATAACATACTACATTATCTTTGGCAAATGTATAGTGGAGTGCTGATGGAAGCACACACTCTTTTCCACAAGGCAATACCATAACGTAGTAGTGAATCAGTTAGTGTAAAATAAAAATTACTCATACAGTTCTGGAACAATAGTATCATAACAGGTATATAATTAATTCCACTCGTTAATCCAAACATTTTTTTTCTTTACTTTCAATATGTGTTGCTTCCAGTTTAAACATTTGTCTACAATAACTCTTAAATATTTCATGTCACTAATCTAATTAATTATTATGCAACACAAAGGTCATAGTAAACCATTAGTTCTACAACAGCTATTGTACTTGTGTTATGATAGGATTGCCAAATGATATATTTCGTTTTTGACTATTGATTATATATTTTTTCCCGCTAGGAATTGTTCAATTAACAATTCATTTAAAGCCAAACAAAATTATTTTTATTCAGCTTGTTTAGAAAACACCAGTAAATTAAGTTTTATCAAACAGTGGGGAAAACAAATTAATTTTTTTTCACTAATTTGAACTTTAATATATTATATATTTACTATTTCTATTTATTTTAATATAGCATAATGTGTAATATTTGGAAAGTTAATGTTGTGATAATGCAATTTTTTTCTTGTAAATAATGTTGGTAAATTCTTTTTGTTTGTTTTAACAAACTCATTTGATATTATTATTATTTGTTTATCATTGGGTCTAATTTTATATAATCTTTTGTATCTCAACTTTGTATACTAAACCCTGAAAACAAGCTTAAACTTACCCATGAAATTTTAATTTTGTTTTTATTTTCAGTCAACTGTAGCAGCCAGTAATGGGCCAACAAAACCTCGACATAGGGAAGAAAAATCTCGTAAGAAAGATGACAAGAGTGTGGACCATGTTCTCAAAGCTCTTAACAGTCTAGAATCTACAGAAGAGAAACTTGCAGCAATGTGTAAGAAGTATGCCGATATATTTGATGAGCACCGAAAAGTTCAGGTATAGTAGGCTTAAGAAGTACAAGGGTCATCCACAAAGTAAAGAATGTCTTGGCGCACATCTCTGGCCGCACATCTCTGGCCGCACCTGTCATTGTTTCTGTAATAATAAACTCCCCCAACTACTTCAAGCTCAGACTTTTGGATTATATTGTTAACAGTGATGAGACAAAACACGGTCTCACAAACAATATAAACAAAGCGTCATTCAATGGAATTCAATTATTCTTAATCGCCAAAACAAAGCTTTCAGCATATGGAAAATGATAACGACTGTGTTTTTAGATCGAAATAGTGTACTATTGATTGATTTTATGCCAAGAAGATAGATAATAAACTCCGAGGGATATTGTCAGAAAATTTACTATCTCTGTCTAGCCATATAAAAGAAATAGTGTGGAATTTTGTCTAGCGGTGACATCTTTTCTCTTACAATAACACACTCAACTGCAATAACTCAAGCTTTGTTGGGATGTTTTTCAGCATTCACCATAGAGACCTGACTTAGCGCCTAGTGATTTTTATCTATTCCCTAAGTTGAAGAAGGCAATTTTAAGATGATGCCGAGATGAAAGAATTTGTTACTGCATGGTTCTAAAAGTTGGTGACAGTAGTGTATAGTGAAGGCATAGAAAAAATGGTATGACTTTATGGCAACAGTTTTAATTTACTTGGAGATTATTTAGAGTTGTAGTCTATAGCTTTCTGTAAGGCCCTCTTCACACTGTGCAATTCCAAAGCAACGCGAAAGATACTTGAATAATGTTATCACTTATGATTATGATTCACTTCTAATGTTAAGTAATAGCAATGACTACATAAATACTATAAGACACGACATGGCCATGTTAAATATTCTACGCTTATTCTTGAGTTGACCAATACCCGCTAGGTGGCGTTGATGTGACCAATCTGAAGTTGATGTGACTGGCGCTAGGTGGCTCTACGGTCAAACAATGTTTCAGGCGGGTAAGAGAAAATGCACTGATGCCACATATGGGACCAGAGATGCGAGGGAAGGTCGAGAATCGCTTATCTCAGCGCATGAACTGACAACACTGACTATCCTGACGGAAGTAAGTGAGAAGGTTTGTGAGAGAGAGGTCAACAGTTGTACAGTCTCAACCAAGTGGGATGCGTACAGTCAAGCACCTGCTGCTAGCGCTTTCTGATAGCTGTGTGTCAAACTTGTGACGAACAGCACCCGTAAAGCGTAGACTATTTCCCTATCCTATGTCGTGTCTTATAGTATTTATGTAGTCATTGGTAATAGTGAGGCACAAATTAACATCATTTCCAAGAAATGAGTATACTATAAGTTTTCTACCAGTCTCACGCTACGTTAAGAAGGTTCCTTCCTACCCTACGCCAGGAAGGTTACCCATCAGTCTGGTCTCTCGAGTCTCTGGTGAAATGTGTGAAATGGCGGCAAGTGAACACGCATTCAACTTAAAGTTTGTGGGTAAATTCGAGAAGCTTCTTGAACTATACAATTTAAATTTATCTCAATATTCATGGAACGACAATAAGGAGAAAGTTTGGGTAGAAGTTGGGAAGAAGATGAACTAACAGGTTAGTGCAATAACTTCATTTCAATTTGTTTTTATATACAATTTTTACATATTTTTGAACAGTTTCAACTTTTGTAACTTTATAAGTTTTTGAAGAAAAATTTATGATGAATTTAAGTTTTAATAGTCATACTTATGTTCATAATTTCCTACGATAAAAAAAAGCATTCAACCAAAATATAAGCAATAATAAAAAAATAATAACAAAATTCAAAAACTTTATGAAGATTATACTGTTTAATGATCCTCAGGTTCCCTTTGCATTACATTAGGATGTTACTATCTATCTTACTGCTGACTGAAATAAACAAATGCTAGATTAATGTTGCTTTGAAAACACTAACAGTTATACACTTTGAAAGTTATAACAGCAGCTTCCAAACCAACTCCATTTGTAGATAAATAAATTAACTAAATTAAATCGATCGATAACCTCAGCCACGGATAGGGCACAGCGACACGTTTGTTTTATTATTATTTTGTAATGTTATATAATGTGAATGTGAATTCTCTAAATACTATAGTAGGATGGGACACTTAAGGGTTGACAAAGTAATTTGCTAAATAATTTCTTATATCTTAGCAGAAGATTGAACATCTATAATTATAGAGTTTTGTAAAGGTAAAGCTGTGATACCTTTTGTGAAATTTTCGTTATGTTGTGGAATGTTGTACTAAATACCTTGTCTTTTTCTAACATAATTATGGAGAATAGAAACACTTTTATAAATGTAATTAATTTTCTCTGCATTATTTTCAACAACGGATTGGACTAATTAATACCTGAAATTTCTAGCACATCATTCCAAACGTGCACTCGATAGATTTTCAACCCCGACTTAAGCGCTAATTGAAAACTTTTTATATTATCAAGAATTCTTTTTCAATATGGTTTCATTAAATAGAAGGATAATGGGAACACCTCATCTCCAACAAAGTATAATGGAAAAAGGCACCAAAAGTCCACTGTTATGTCATCTACTATTTAATTAGGCAAAACAAAATTGAAAAAGCACTTGTGATTTTTCAATTTTGTTTTGCCTTATTATGGAATTTCACCGAGTACCGACTGTAGTCACACTCAATACTATTTAATTGCTGAAACATGGAATATACCTCCTTCACAGTGTCTTCCTGCATAACCACTTTCAATTATTGTAAATAAACCGTCAGCGTCAATAACTTTTGTAGTTAATATTCCTTGAACCACTCTTTGGTAATTGTTTAATGTGGACATGTTTAGCATCTATTGCTTCTATGCAATTCGGGAGATTCCACAAATAGGAAAAATGTTCGGCGATTTTCTCCCATTCTTTTTTGGATGCTAATGGCATGTAAGTTCCTCTGAGTATGTCCCAAAGTATTTTAGTAATCTCATACACGATATACCCGATGGTGGTCTTCCCTCTGGCAAATGAGAATGAGACAAACGTGCAACCGGTAGCCAAATATGTGGAAAACATCAATTTTTTCATTAATTTTAGAAATTTAATTAAACTAGCTTAGTAATGACTGATTATTTTATAATTCGGTTTATCATTTAGTTTTGAATCCTTAAATTTTAGTTTATTTACCTAAAAACATTCTCATGGGATTTCCGTTTTGTTTCAGCTAAAGAATGTAAAGAACGATGGAAGAACTTGAGGCTCCTACCTAGTGGCACAGGCTCAAAGACAAAGAAACCATATTACCTAATAGAAGCAATTCAGTTTGTTCTACCATTTGTGAATACTAACCGAACCTAACCTGACTCTGGGAATGTGCCACCGATCCTTGAACAATCTCAGTCTCAATTCGATGATGTATTAATGATATGCTGAAAAACCTAGGGCAATCTCAACTGTTCCCTGCCGAAGCACCACTCCACTTCGCACATCACTACCACAACAACTGGCTCCAGATCTATCTTTACAACCACCATCAGTCTACAGCCAGCAGTCACAACTTTCTCAACCTCTAACTAGAATTTCTGAGACATCTAATCTAAGTAAAAAGAAACCGGGTCCTAAACAGTGAATCTCGATCACTGATGTAGATGCAAAACACATTCATGGATTTTCTCCAGAAAAAAAACTTCCAGACTCGCCACACTGAAAGAGAAAGATAAAAAAGAAAAACTGAAGCGATCAAATCTTTCCTTTTTGGTCCCAGAATTGGAGCTCTTGACTGAAGAACAACTGAAAAAAATCAGGACCAAGGTTTTTCAGCTTATTGATGATATTACTGGTCATACACCTGAAAGTTCAAGAAATTTGTCATAACAATCATCAACCTCCTCATATTCTTCCCCGCCTCATCATGATTCATGACATGGAACCACCTACTTTAATTTTAAACAATGAAGATGGAAATACTACTACAAATGAGGCATCTGAATCCTTCTCGCGATTGGTTTCTATGGCTATATGGAGGAGCATTAATGAAATGACGATGTGCCCAACATAATATTTTTTCCTTTGTAAATATTATTTGAAATGTAGTAAATGTTTAAAAAATAATTTTATAAAAGTACTGAAATGGTACCTAATTATGATTAAAATGTAACTAAATGTAATGGAAAACTAATTGCAATAACACAGAATTTGAAATAAAATTATTTACCTCAAAGTGATCAAATTCTTTCTTCTGCAATCACACATTATCACATTTGTATATTCCTCTGCCTTATGGATGGAGAAACAATATCAATCAAGTATAAGTATGGTTCTTTCATCATGCGGTAGAATGCTACAAACTTAGAATCAGACTTTTCTAGTTCTTTAGCAGCAACAAATAAACGACAGTGAATGTTCCTTTGAGTTTAAGGATGACAGCACATTCTTAGAATTTTTATTTTTCTATAATAGTTATAGTAATAATAGCCAATAATGACATCATCATCATCACCTGATGATTTTTACTTGACATGATGAAAAACTTGCTTAGAGGTCGAAACAGGGTAGTTAGAATGAGGCTCACCATGGCTAGAGGCAGACTGAACAGACTTAATCACTTCACAGCATGCTCAGTGTGTGGTAGTAAGTGGCTTGTGGTTATCAAACTCACAAATAACTCAAACTTATGATTCTTGGGTATCCGTCGTGTCGCCTCAGAATTCCACAGTGTGAAGAGAGAGAGAGAGAGCCAAGTCTCAAATTATTATTTTTAAAAAAATAACTCTTCTCTTAATTTTATATATTGAAATGTTCTTTACTTACTGGATGACTCTTGTAATTTCGATTATATTTGAAATTACAATAAAACAAAGTTGCATACAATAAAGTATTCTATATATTTATAATTTGATTTTTATGGCTGTCAACCATAGAACTTTATCTCATTGCCAAGTATTTTTGGTGTTTTGTAAGCATATTTTCATAATTTGAGAATAAATTAAAATGATAAAGTAATATTTATACTAAATATTAATAAATAATAAATGATGTAGTAAGTATATTTTTACTTAGTATAACGTAAATAACATATTGATTTGAAATGGGAAAAAATTATTTTGTTTTACTCTAGAAAAGTAAAAACATATTAAAAAAAGAATTATTTGACATAAAACAGCATTCCCAAATAAATATTATATACATTTAATTCCATTATATACAAAAGATTCACAATTTTATACCGAATAAATAAATAATTATAAAATCTATTTTATAATTATTTACAAAATATGCATTATTACAGAATAGTACATAGTCTGGAGACTGATCCACTCAGCACTACTTCAATATTTTCTGTTATATTTACAATATAAATACAATAAAACATATACAAATAATTCATAAAAACAATGTTCTGAATGATCACTCACAAACAATAAATATGGGGTTTTAGGCTAGAGTTTAATAGGGTATATAGCCTATTATGTTTAGATTTTGTATGGATAGGAGATACAAGGTTATCTTGGAAAGTGATCCTTGGTATTACCTAGTAGTAAACAAGTAAAAAAACGCACGATAAAACACTAAAGTTCTGAAATGTAATCTTAGATAAATCATCTTTTACCTTTTTTTCTCTCCCAACAAGCTTACTGAAAATTAATTAAAAAATGAAATAATAACAAAAATAATATAATATTAATCTGTGGTTCAACACTAAAGATAATTCCATCCTCTGTAACCAAATTACAACAATTTAGTCTTTTTTATATATTCTACTGGTTGAGAAAGTGAACAGTGTTTATGAAATATTTCAAAACTGAACGTTTCATTGTGTTTTTCTATGTGTGTAGTACTAGGTAAAGAATCACTTCCCTGGGTAAGTCTGTATCTCCTATCCATACAAAATCTAAAATAAATACGGTAATGTAATCAGCTTTTGTGAAGCTTTTTTTTTTAAAGAGGTCTACTAACTCACAAAATTAAATTTTTGGGATTTTGTGTCATATTACAGCTTAATTCTTTAACTAACAAATATTACTTAAAATAGCTAAATCAAATAAAAATTGAAGGAACAGTAACAGATTAAACAAAAATCTACTACATTATCTAAAAATAGATGTTAGCAGTTTGGTAGAAATTTGAGTTGGAGAGTTTTAAGCAACATTTAGAAAATCACATAGAATGAGTAACATTTGTGGAAAGTTAACAATTACTAAATGTTAGAAACTTACAGTTTTCCATGATACTTTATTGTAAAAAAAAAAAAAAAACATGTTTCAGTAATTAAGTTATCATATTCAGTTGTTCACAGTTACATGAACTTGTCAATGTTACCTGTACTTGTGTATCAAAGAACAACTGAAGATGATAATTTAGCCGTCAATATATTATTTTGTTTATAGTAAATTTTTTGTTATGAAAATGTTTGTGTTTCATTAATTTGATCTAATCTCCTTTGTATATTATTTTTTGTAAAAACTATTTTATAAATTTCGAATTAGAATTATAACATATACTTTAAGAGTAGGCATACTACTTTTTAAATTTGTATTAATGATTTTAAGATATTGTGACCTGTAGGTACACTATCAACAATTAATTATTTAGACTTACACCATCCTTGGGTAAATGGTGATAGATATCTTCAAATCTCACTGGGGCCTAAGTGACTAATTATATGTCCGGTATAACTCTATTGTGTGTGTTTTTAATAATGGTATTTTTATTTGTACTAATAGAATGTATTTTAGCATTTACAACCATAATATTATAATGTTATAAATTGATTGTTACTAAAGTTTGTCTGTAACTTTCAGATGGTTTTGAAACAAACTGAGAAGAGATGCAGTGGTTTACAAAGAGAGAAAGAACAACTTCAGACAGAACACAGCAAAGCTATTTTGACACGAAGTCGATTAGAAAATTTGTGTCGAGAACTACAACGTCAGAATAAAGCTATTAAGGTAAAGAAGACAATATCTTACATTAGATTTTTACTTTGTTTAGTATTTATTTAGTTCTACAATTATCTTGTTCATAACTCATGTAACAATAAGTAAAGGAAGCAATAACTGAATCTCCACATTGAAATCACTTGATTATTAAGCTGTTATTTCAACACTTAGTCATCATTCTTAGCATACCAAACTGTTGCTATGAGCAATTGAGGGTTGCTAGTCTTGAAGGTCGTTGAATCATTGTTTTGCTGGTCAAGTATTTGTTGTGGTAGTTACTTAATTAAAAAAAAAAATGTAGGTTCTAGTTTTCTCCACTACTTACTCAAAAAGGAGTAGTAATTTATGTAATATTCTCCCAATAGAGTACATAGCCTATTATGTTTAGGTTTTGTATGGATAGGAGACACAGGTTTACCTTGGAAAGTGGTCCTTGGTATACCTAGTAGTACACAAATAGAAAAAAAACTCAATAAAACACTAAAGTTCTGAAATATTTCGTAAATCTATTCACTTTCTCAATCGGTAGAGATTATGAAAAGAAGATTCTTCTGTAGAACTATAGAAATTGTTACTACACAATGACTGAATAGTTTTAATGAATAGCAAATGCAGTTGGTTAAAACCTATGACAATAATTGTGATTACAAAAAAGTCAAAAAGAGAAATGCTGATTTTAACTCTTATCCCAGAAAGAATAATGGTTGATATAATTCGAAATGATGTCAAATTTATTACAGAAGTGCATCTCAATATTGTTAAATATCAATGAAAACAGTATTAGTTAAGAAGATAGCCAGCCCCTACACCTAGCTGTAGACTCGGTAAATATGCTTTACATGAGATGGCATATTTTCAACAAATTCATGACATGCAAACAGAAAGTTGCTAAATTAAACTATTTCGAGGCATTATTCCCTAGGCTGACCCACATCAGAACTAAGAACAACTAATGCCACCATCTATTAACACCAATTATAGTTCAAGAATCTATCATTTGAAACGAATACCTTCATTTAAAAAAAATCTTTCAGAAACGGCCTACACTTTATTTTCAATGACCTAGCGACTCAATATTTAATATCTTGAAATATCTAGAGAATGATATGAAAATTCATTTATGCCATTAGATTGTGCATGAAACCTTCCATCAAAAATCCTTTTGGTAAAAAAACAGAAAAAATGTCCCAGTATTTAGTTTTCCGAAGAAAACTACTGTACTTTAGTGTTATAAAATTCGAGGTGAGACTATAGTATCCGGTGACGTAGGCTGCAATGATCCGCCATTGACAAATAGTGCTTTCATTGGTCAACATATCTTCATTCAGTCAGCTGTTTTAATAATGCAGTTACATAGTGCACTTAAACTATTATGTAAATCAATTAATTAATCATATATATTTGAAAAGAGAACTTATGTACTCCTTTTATGATGTAATATCAAATCTGTTTTACCATTTTAAGTAATGTGTTAGTCCAAATTATATCATTAATCTATTTGAAACTATTTCATAATCATGAATGTACATTTCACTCGCACATGGATAATATATATAGACGGTGCCAAGTTCAAAACAAATTGTTGAAATCAACATTATTAGAGAGGGCCTAGACAGACCAGCATAGTTGTATCTGATGACCCAGGAGTATTGAAAAACAAAAATTATCAAAAAAAGCAGTCAACTCGTCCCAAAATCAGTTTTAAATGAAAATACCTACAGTGAGGTTTCAGAAAGTAGTGTTTTATAAGTGCGAAGCAACTTCTACTATATCTTCAAAACAAACAAAATATTGTTAAAAAGGGCAAGGCTAAACCAATTTATCATTATATAAAATTATTTCCTTTTTTGAACTAAGTTTCTAAATTCGCCAAAAGGAATTAATATTTGTATGAAATAGAATATTTATTTTATGATTTATATAATGTATGTACCAAGGTGTTTTGTAATAAGTAAAATATTTTTTTTAAATGGAATTAGTACTCATATTCCTATTTTCCACACATAAAATAAACTCGATTACTATTATTATAAGTACCTCTAATGGTACTTAACTGGTACTTAAGTACCTCTAACTGGTTAATAATTTTCGTATTGGTAGCTGTTTAGGTATAAACTAATGGCATTTTTAAGTAATTTAATATATGCAACGTACAAGCTTTATACATGGTTTTAGATGTGAAGTATTTTGTGTTTGTCATGTGTATTGTGAATATAAAGTGTAGCTTAAAATTGTCATGAGTAAGTAACTTTGTGGCTATTTGTAGAAGAAATATAGGTCTGCTATTGATTACAGAATGTATAACAACAGAAGATATGTCAACATTTAAATAATTTAACTTGTATGTCACTCTCATTAATTATTGTTCAAATTGGTCCACAGGCCGATTTTTGAAATATCTTAGTCAAGTTTGTTACTCAATGTTAAAAATGATGAAGATATCACTAAAATTGTAGTTTTGGATCCTAAAATCTCGAAGTTGAAACCAGATATTGAAATTCCTGGTATCATATATATACAGTGGAACTTCTGTATAATGAAACTCAATATCCAAATAAAAAATTCGTTATTGGGGGGTATTCGTTAATGGGAGGTTAAGGCCTTGAACTCATAAATCAACAATCCGGTGTTATGCTTTGGAGGCTAAACTACTGTATTGAATTAACTTACTTATCTTTTATCATGAAAACTCCATTTTACCATAGATTAAAACGGGACCATAACACTGCGGTATAGAATAAAAATAGTGCAATAATTATGTTTGAACATTGCACAATTTATTATTCACATAGACTCTAGCAACAACACTTAGGAACGAAAAACTGGCGCCACCACACAACAGCACTGGTACCACACTACATGCTGAATGAATAACAACCTCCTCAGTCAAGAGCTGGGCTCACACTAACAGTTATTATTAGAATGGAAGGGGAGGCCGAAATCAACCGTGCAGCATCTGCAAGAAGCCTGAATCAGCCGAAAACGACCGAGCCTCAGCGAATGTGTTAAGCTGTAGTCCTTGCCTAATGGTTTTAAATGTTCCTAAAATGTCATCATCAGTCGGATTTGTATATTGTAATTCACAATGGTTGTCATTAAGATTTGAGTCACAGTCATCTTCCTCTTTGTCTATTTCAATTTAAATTCTTGATGGCCCAATGCCGCAGCAAACTCTAGAGCCTTTTCTTTTATTATTGAACCCGATAATGGAAGATTTTTTCACGCATCACTGTTATCCACTTCATCATGGCTTCATCAATGTCCTCATAAGTACACAATTTTATTTTTTCTCTATTTAAGTCGTAGTCATTTCCTTGTTTCAAAATTAAATCACGATTTTTTTAAATTGTTGATAACGAACTTTGTGGGATATCAAATTTTTTTGCTGTCTTTTTTTTTTTTTAACACCTTTATCAACATCCTTTAAGATGGACATTTTTTCTAAAACATTTAAACACTTTCACTTTGACATGATGCACAGAAAACCTAACACTTCGAAAGACAACTGAGAACTGAGAACCGTGAGAACTGCAATAAATACAGTATACCTACTGTATAGCTTAAGTAAGGTTCAGTTCATTTCCCGGAATTGACGAGTGATTGACAGTTGGAAGGTGTGGCGAATCAGCTGTTTACTGTGGTAGGGTGGGTAAACAAAGCTTGACACATTTATTACACTATACAGTATTTATGGTTCTTTTTCTTAAAAGCTTCGGCTTTCTAAAACTTTAAATTTTTTACTGTGTGTTATGTATCGATTTCGTTATGGAGAGGTATAGCATTAGGAAGTCAAAACGCATGCGATATTATTTATAGTTCACGGTGAGGAAAAAAACTTCGTTGTTTGGAGGATTTCGTTACTTAGAAGTTTGTTACATAGAAGTTCCACTGTATATATATAGTAAAGAAAAGGTGCTGGGGTAGGGTCAGTGAATGGCAAGTCATCAATTTAACAAGAAATAAAAGAGTTGACAGCTCATGGACAAGCCCAAACTTTAAAAAAAACTGAAGGGTTTAAAGGCAAGAAACGCATTTAGAGATACGTTAGAGTAAGGAGAGGCCAACGGACAAAGTTTAAATTAACCAAGAGGGAAGGAAGCGCTACTTTCTAAATTCCAGTAAACTTTGAATTCCACCAATGAAAAATAAAGCCGTGGTGTGACTGTTGAAAACGAAAAAAATTATAAATATAGGTCCGAGAGAAAGAAGCGTGGTGGTTCCTCAAGAAGATTTGTACGTGGTTGTTCTGCGAAGTTTTTGGTACAGGGTTGTTCTACTAGATAATTGTTCTTCATAAAGTTTTGTTAAAAAAATTTTATAATAAATTGTAAAATCATCTGGGAAATTGGTAAACATTTGAAAGTAATCGCGAAGAATATTAAATTAAAGAAATACGTCGAAATTGAAGTGTTGAATTAAAACAAATTACGTCGAGGAGTGAGTTAATAAAAAATTAAAAGAAATACGTCGAACAATTTAATAAAGTGATAATAATTGTGATTTATTTCAGGTATTTTCATTAGTTTAAGTTATGAAATATTGCAGTTATTTCATTTGTTAAATTAAGGAATTAGACTATTGGTGTATTTAGATAAGTGCTAAATCAAAATTAAATTTAAATTAATTGTGAAAAATTATTATAACAATAAAAACAAAGAGATTGTAACAATAAAAGTTCATTTGCAATAAAAAGTCAGTGTGTATTTGTTATAATATATATACTAAATTATGGATGAATACTAAATATGAAACTACATCCTCCATGTCAACTAATTGATTGAGGGTATTTAATACATTTAAAGAAAACTATGTTTTATAAATTAGTGTCTTTTTCACAGTCACAGTCAGCTTTTTGAGTTTTATCCTGTGTTATTTATTATAATAATTATTGTTGTATTTCATAGTGACTCAGTATTGTTTTAACATTCATTTTATAAATCGTGTTATACTCTTGCTAAGTGATTGTTTTATATCCTCTTTACATATAGTGTTTTGTTTATAGGATGAAAATTTACTAAAAATAAGAGAAGAAGAGGAGAAACGTAAAGAAGTGTCTGCTAAATTTCAAAACACGTTAAGTGAGATAACTGCATTAATGCAACAGAATAATGATAAGAACTTGAAACTAAGAGATGATAATATTGATATGACTACAAAACTGAAGAATGTTTGTGAACAGTATGAACTAAGAGAACAGGTAAACTCAATAGAAAAAGTATGGTGACAGTTAATAGAAAACAATGTTGGAGTTATTTTAGATAGCTATCTAATATTTTTGCATTTAACCTGTTTTTACAGATACTCTATATCTGTTTTGCATCTAACTAATTTTTTTGTTTTTCCTATATTGATAAAACTCTGTACTTCCGTGATTATTGAAACCTTGAACAAATGTTTGGCACAAACTTTCTCTTTAAAAAAGTCTCCTTGAAGATTAAACTAGGCTACAGGTTAGTAATTCTTTAATTAAACTTCTGTCTTGTTCTTATATGTTTAGGCTTTAGCCATTTTAATTAAATGAAATTATAAGATTGATAGTAATATCAGAAAACATAATTTTCATTGATGTTGTAAATATTGCTTGCAGTTAAGATATGTTAACGGTTTTCTGGAAGTGCAAGAGAATTTTATTCAGTGTCACTATCTATACAAATTATCTTAGTTCCATCTAGGCATATAATGAAAATTATGAAGTAAAATTTGTGAATTTTTCATTATATGGATTATCCAAAATGAAAACCTTTCAACATTTATAAGATTTATTTAATAATAAAATTTACAGTCTTATTATACTCTTTGTTTTGTGTATACATGTGTGTGTGTGTGTGTGTGTGTGTGTGTGTGTGTGTGTGTGTGTGTGTGTGTGTGTGTTTGAAATATCAAGTACCTCAGCTATTTATTTATTAAATATTATTTTTTAAAATAATTTTGTTAAAGACATCAATGTAGTGTAATCTGTGTCTAGTGTATTTGAAATATCATAATTTGGCTTAATGTTTTGATGATTTACAAGACCACCCTACTTACTACCTTGTAGGCTAAAAAAAAAAAAAAAAAAATATATATATATATATATATATATATATATATAATAAATTTCTTATGGGAACAAAATTATAGTTGGTCTATATATATATATATAATATATATATATATATATATATATATATATATATATATATATACACACACAAATATACAATCCAGAGAGGCTAAATACAAAACATGAATTTTTTAATTAAATAACTTTAAACTCAAAGTCTACAACATACGCTTCCGTTTTCGTAACTCACTCATTTTTATTTACTGTATATACTGTGCGTAGATCATAACCAGTCAAAGAAAACTGAAAAGAAATAATGTTATATTTACCATAATGTATACTAAATTGATTCATGGAAAAAAAGCGACCCATTAAACGTTTTTACGCTGCCGACAATGGGATACCGCTATCGACAAAATCGTTTGACTCGCAGCTTTGGTGCCGCGGTGTTTTTACACTGCCGACAATGGGATACCGCTATCGACAAAGTCGTTTGATATCGCCGCCGATTGGGTGTTTCAATTACAATTTATTTCTTGCCTTTATTCCCGATAACCCGGTATTTCACAAACTCGGCACACTTCCAGTCCACATTACACTGAGTTTGCGGGACTCTACTGTATTTTTTAATGATTTTTAATCTCCACCAACCATGTTTTTTAATTTTTTAAAATGTTTTTATCTTACCCCTGGGCACGATTCAGACTCATACTGAATAAAACCCCCTCCTCCTCCAGAGTTCCTGGTCTTGGACCGCTTGCGCACTACTTCAGTCCAGGGCTCTTCTTGTCTTTACTTCTCTCTATTTTCATTCTTTCTTGTTCCTTATTCCAAGCCATTTTCCTCTTTCTTACTTACTAGAACAGCTCTTACAAATTGGGAGACCGCGTTCCAGTTTTCCTCATTTGCTAGCATCACCTTGCTTATGCTGCTCGCTGTCACCACCTTCGTGACGGAGAACAGTCTTTGCCTCTCCATATCCCATCTACTGCATTTGAAGAAGGTGTGCTCATCATCATCTTTTAGTGCTCCGCACATCTTGCAGCTTGACGAAATAACTTTCCCGATCTTAAAGAGGAAACTTCTAAAAGAACCATGGCCTGTTAACAGTTGAGTGATTTGAAGTTTACGTCACCATGCATTCTCTCTGCCCAGCTTTTAAGATTGGGAATGAGATGGTATGTCCACCGTCCTTTAATCTCTTCATCCCATCTTTTCTGCCAACTATTCAGAGTCTGTGTTCTTTCGGTAAGGGCTGCTGTACTCCTTTTAACGTGTGATTCCCTGTCGTATATCTTTTTTTTTCTATAGCCAGCAAATCTATGGAGATCACTCCTGCGATGGTTAAGACTGCTGCTTCAGACACTGTACGGTAAGACGATATTATAGATATTGCACCTCTTCTCTGGATGGATAGTAAACTATGTCTGTATATCTTTTTAAGAACAGCGTCCACCCACATTTTTGCACCATATAACATGATGGAGTTAGTTGTCTCCATCAGCAATCTTCTTCTGCTTTGTCTGGGTCCTCCGATATTAGCCATCAATCTGCTCAGGTTAGCTACAGTGATTGATGCTCTTTCAGCCACTTTCCTGATGTGTTGCCAATATGATAGCTTTGAATCCAGAGTAATTCCAAGATATTTTATCACTCTTTTGGTGGTGATGGTCTCGTTTCCTACGCACATTTCTACTATTGTTGGTATTCTTTTTCTTGTTAGAATGAGTATCTCCGTCTTAACAAGTGCCAATTGCAGGGCATGGTCACTCATCCACTTGCTAACTCTTCTCATCACCTGGTTGATTTTTAACTGGGCAATTTCTGTGGTACGGGCCTCAATTACAATTGCGGCATCATCTGCGTAAGCGACGAGGAAGGTACCCACTGGCATGTCAATCCGTAACAGACTGTCGTACAGAGCATTCCAAAAGTCTGGTCGTATGATGGATCCCTACGCTACTCCGGCGGAGATTTGTCTCCTACGGTTTCCAGACCCAGTCTCATATTAGATTTCCCTGTCGTAGAGGTAGTCTTCAACTATTCTTATGAGGTAACCTGGGATCTTAAAAGAATCTTCCAGTGCCCACAATATATCAATCCACCTGGCAGAATTAAAGGCGTTCTTCACATCCAACGTCACCAGCACTATGATTGGCCGGGCTTTGTGACAGGCTTTTTCAGTCATTTCCACCACTCGGATCACCTCTCTGACTGCTCCCATAGTAGAGCGACCCTTGCGAAAGGCGTACTGTCTATCATATTAGTCCCTCGCTGCCTGGATAGCGGTCAAAATCCTCGTCCGTATAATCTTTTCCAACACTTTCCCTGCTGTGTCTAACATGCACAATGGTCTGTAAGATGATGGTGATTGCGCATTCCCTTTTCCTTTCTCAATGAGAACTAGCCTGGCTCTTTTCCATTGTCTACTGAAAACTCCCTGATTCAGACAGGAATTAAACATGTCCAAAAGCATCTTAGGTGCTGATTACAGTAATTTCTTTATATCTTCTGTAGGGATTCGGTCAGGACCCGGAGCTTTCCTATTTCTCAAGGAGAGTAAGTTTTCAGTTCACCCTCCGTGAAAAGCTCAAAATCTCCAATCTCCCTCGTCATGTGTTCTACGGCTCTTAGTGGGAGGTTTGGAAAGAGTCCCTCAATGATTATTTCTGTCTCCCTCTCATTCAGATTGTTAGACGAACCTCGGGCTCCCAGTCTCTGGGTCACTATTTTATATCCAACGCCCCAGGGATCAGTGTTTACCTCCTCGCACAGTCTTTTCCAGCATTGTTCCTTGCTATTCTTGATTGCAATTTTCAATAGTTTTCTTGCTGCCTTATGTTCAGCAGACAGTTCTAAGCAGTTTGCTTTGTTTCGTCCCCTTTGAGCCTTTCTCCTGAGTCTGAGACATTTCTTCTTTAGGTCGGAAATGTCGTGGGTCCACCAATAAGCCGGCTGCTTTCTGGATACTCGCTTTGAGGGCATACTTTCCTCGCATGCTTTTGTCATTAATCCAATGTTTCTAGTAACAAGATTTTCAACTTGGTTTCTGGATTGCGGCTGATCTATGACTGGGGTATACATGACAACCACTTTCTTCATTTTGTCCTTATCAATTTTCTTTACATTCCACCTGGGTTTCCTGAGATTCACAGCTGGTTTTCTTCTCTCAGCCAGTTGAAAGGCAATGTACTGGTGGTCGCTACCGGTGAAGTCCTTTTATAACTCGCCATTCCTCTACTTTTTGTACCTGCCTTTCTGATACAAATGATATATCCGGTATCGAAACTCCAAATCCTGGCCGCCTGTAAGTTGGTGTGCTACCACTGTTCATTACAACAAGGTCTGTTCTAGCTGCCATTTCCAAAATGTGCCGACCTCTTGAGATAGTGCTTGGCATACCCCATTCCTGAGCTCTTGCATTAAAATCTCCCGCTACTACTAAGTTGCTTGAAAGGTGTTGCAGTTGGTCCTCTAGTTCTTCAAGCTTTCCTTTAAAGGTTCCGACGCTGTCGTTCGGGGAAAAATAGCAGCTTACTATTGTGGTGTTAGCAAGCCTAACCCAAACATAGTGAGATCCCTTGCCAGAGTCTAGTACGTTCATGCCTCTAGAACTGCATATCCATAATGCTGCCGACTTAGAAGAATTCGTATACCAGCTTGTGTCTGTCTTGTTGTTATATTTCTCACATATTATGCAGATATCAATATTTAATTCTCTTACCAGCTGTGGCATCAGCTAGGAAGCCAGCTTGCTACCGTTCATATTGCCTTGTAGTATCCTTATCATATTTTGGTTTTTATTGTCCTTAAGGCTTCTCTAAATACAGAGCATAAACCTGTGCCTGGAATATGGTCCTTCCTTGTGATGTCGCTCCGATTCCCACACAATACACAGATTGGCTTGTTATTACAACTTTTTGCCTTATGGTCTGCTACTCCACATTTCCAGCACTGGCCGCTTCTCTCTGGGCCGTTACAGTCTTGTCTGAAATGTCCATATCCCAAACACCCAAAACAACGTGGGACGGACACTCTTCTTCTTATTCTACAGCGATTAATGAATCCTATTCTAATTGAACTCTTCTGTAGTAATTTGTTGGCATCCTTGATATCCAACTCCACCAGAGCCATCCTTTGCTCCCATCTGTTAGGTTCCAGTACGGTAACCTTGGATCGTCCCTGGTTTTCATCACCAATTATACTTCCAATGGCCTCCCTAACCTCTTCTGGGGTTGTTAGGCAGTCTAGATCCCTTATTTCTAAAGTCGTCTTTGGAGAAACATCCCGGACAGCTCCTTCGCCTGCGACTGCGATGCATATCTTTTCATAAAGAGCGGTTGGCTTTTTACAATCTTTCCCTAGTTCAAGGAGGACCTTTCCATTATAGGTTTTTCTCATTCCGTTTATGCTTACATCCCCTTCTTGTCCAACTTCGGCGCTTATCGTGCTAACTATTTGGGAAAATGTTTTACCTTCCATTGGTTGAATCAGCAGAGCATTTGATCGTGGTCTTATCCAGTTAGGTTTATTTCCAGACGTCATTTTTGGTGTGTTGTCCCTGGGTCTCGTCAGTTTCATTCCGTTAGCTACTTCCCTACCATCGCCACGAGGGGTTTGAGTTGTCCTATTTCTTCTCTCTTCAAAACGTTATTTTCACCAACCATGTTATTTCTCATTTATTTCAAATAATCATTAAAACAGTTACATACCAGTGTCATCCATAATATTTCAGAAACACTAACTTATCTCACTTGTAAATCCACGTTATTTGCATCTCATAATAGTTGTATACTCACTATGATGTAGATTGACATTCTACCAGAACATGTCTAACTGCTCGAAGTTTCTAATCAAAACTGCATCCTTTACTTTTTGACAAAACTGATATCAAAAGTCTTAAAAATAATGTCACCTACAGTTTGTTATACCTTCAGAGCCTCCTTAACTGTTATTGTCTCTTTACAGATGTATATACAGTAGAACCTCTGTTAACCAGTCCTCGAATTAACCGGCCTATATCGTAGTGTACTGGTTGGATGAGAGTTTCCGAAAATAAATTGTAATTGAAACACCAAAGCGGCGGCGATATCAAACGACTTTGTCGATAGCGGTATCCCATTGTCGGCAGTGTAAAAACACCGCGGTACCAAAGCGGTGGCGATATCAAACGACTTTGTCGATAGTGGTATCCCATTGTCGGCAGTGTAAAAACACCGCGGTATCAAAGCGGCGGCGATATCAAACGACTTTGTTGATAGCGGTATCCCATTGTCGGCGCCGTAAAAACACCGTGGCATTGGCACCCGTCGGTATAGCAGACATACACCCACAAAAACGTTTGATGGACCGCTTTTTTTTCCCACGAATTATTTTAGTATACATTATAGAAAATATAACATTTCTTTTCAGTTTTCTTCTTGTCTTTGACTGGTATATTACAGTAAATAAAAATGAGTGAGTTACGAAAACGGAAGCGCGTGTTGGTTTCATTTGAGGCGCGGTTAAATGTGTCAAAAGACTTGACAGAGGGGAATCTGTAAAAGAGCTTTGTAGTGTTTAATTTTTTCATGTTTGATGTATAATATATATAACATAATATATACGATAGATTTATGTACAATAAAATGAGTTGCAATAACACCTTAATTGCATAATTCTTAGCGCTACCTGATTAAATAAGCTTTCTTTGAACGAAAACCGATTTTTCACGGGAACCTCTGATTAACCGGCCAAACGGGCAACCGGCCCGGGTGTCAGTCCCGACTAGACCGGTTAAGAGGGTCTATACTGTAACTAGAAAAATTAATACTGAGTTAAAGATACTGTAGCCCTCAACTGCTCAGCAGGAAGGGCAGGGTCTGAAGAGTAAACAAAGTAGGGTGGAAATACATTCCGCGATTGTATTTTAAAAGTTCATAGCTGAGTAGAAAGATATATATTTATGGGTTCCACTTTGTTATTGACCATCAGTAAAAAGAGAAACCCCATACAAGGAAACAGCTTTCAATTGGACGGGGTTGTAGTATTCAAATCAGGCTGATGAGAAGAAAACTCAGACAGGATAGTCAAAACTTCAATATATTCACAAACATAGTGCACTAATGTATATCAGAACAAATCTAATTCGAATAACTTAACCGGACTCTATATCATAGTCTATCAATACATAACAAAATCAAAAACACAAGTTAAATTATGACTATGGAGTGAATAAATTATAAATATGGTATATATAGTAAAAAAACCCTATATATATAAATAATCAAACAAACAATATATATATATATATATATATATATATATATATATATATATATACTGATATGCCTTGAACTATCTTAAATCTAACAAAACTGCAAATATACAAAAGACATTGAATAATCATGAGATTATCTATATTTCAAGAATCATAAAATTAGAATAAATAGTCTTTGGAGTCACTCTTGGGTTCATCAACAAAGAATATGAATATATTCCTTCGACTCTAAGGTTCACCATATAATAGCCTACTCCCATTTTATGTAAAGCCTACGTTTTTTTTGTTATTATAATAAAAAAAAGTTGATTACTAAATAATAATAATTGTCAAGTATGCCACTATCACTTATCAGTCAGAAGTCAGATGACAAGATGCGATAGTACGTAGCCTTTTCCAGTCGCTGGTAGGTAGCTACAAAGGATGTCTTTCGCTGTATTAGTACTTAAACCGCATATAAGCCCGGTGTAAAAAGCCCTAAACATGTTCATGGAAATGATAGTATTTTTTGTTACATTTACAGACATACACATACGTTTATCATTATTATAATTACCTAACCTAAGATCAAGAGCACACAAAATCATACAAACATTATTTACATAGAGTTTCCAAATATGACTATATTATTAAATTCCTTTCATTTTATAATTTCGCTAGAGTGACATGATTTTTGTTCTTTCTGAATTTGTTAATACTCAGGTTTTAACAATAATTAAATGAAGAATATAATATTAACTTTGGTAAATACAACTATTTTCTATAACAATTGCTCATATAAATTGAAATATGGGTAAATCGAATATCCAATAATTATTTATTTATTTATTATATATATATACACACACCGGTATATATGTTTTTTTTAATAAAAAAAAATTACCACTGCTTTCATAATAGCAAATACCTATTAGTATTTTGTAATCAATCTAACCAATTTAGTGTTTAAACAACTTAGTTAATTGTTATAAACAATAAAACCTTAAAACCACATATCAAATTCCAATAAATATTTTCGTTAAATATTGTCTAAATTAATGCTTTTAGTATTGATCTCTAGCTATTAAAAAAAAAAAAAAATTAAATAATGTATTGATTTACATAAACTCACCGAAGTATTTGTGGTCCAATGAAGAAGTTGTTAGGCTTGCAGGAAGTTAGAGCTCAAGGAGTTATAAAGATGTCATGCATACGACGGCAGGATAAAGATGTCATGCATACGACGGCAGGATTCCAACTCTTTGTAAATATATCAACACAAGATAATTACTTTTTTTATTTTTTTAAATTATTATTTATCAAGACCAATCTATAGATTGACTAATGATTTTACTATAATAGTACAAACATTGTAATAATTCGAAAAATGAGAGGTTTGAATTTAATATTATTTTGTAAAAAGATAAAGATAGCTAAGTGCTATTTATTGTTGGGCGCCATGGCAATGCAAAAAGACATCCTTCAACAATTTCCATTGTCCTGTAAGAAATCACTCAAACCACTTAATAGGTCCGAACTGTTCAACCGGTATTCTAAGACTCCCTCTTCAACTACTTTTAGAGGCATCCTACACACGCTTCTATTACATTTTTTTTTTTCCGCCTGGCAACCGATATTTCACACCATATATACACGAAAATATACTTAATTATTAATCCTACATTTATTCTAATCACATTAACATTCAAATATTATTCTCTGGATATTTCTGACACTTACTTTGTTTTAAATTTACTAGACTTCATTTGACTTGCGGTGTTCCCTTTCCCTTAACTTTCGGACCAATCCCATCCTTTGTTTTATCATCTCTCGACCAATCATGTGCAAGTTTCTAAAACCATGTTTTTCTTATACTAAATTCAAAATTCAAAAATGTACCTATTACAACATTAGTTGGATAAAGAAAAAATGATAAATCAATTCTTTTTTATTATTTTTTTATTTTGTAACTTCCACTATTTATTTAAGGATGGTAGGACCCTTAAAAGGTACTACCATCTGGGTCAGATGGATCAAGGTTTTTTATAGAGGTGTTACTCCTCTATCACTCACCCTTGACGACAGGGCCCGGGCTTGTGACCAGCATAGCAGGTTTATAAGATAATTACTGTAGTTCAAATATATCAACAGTGATAGTAGATACAACTGATACAGCCGGGTTGAATGTGAGAATTCCAACTCAGATGTTTACTGAATTAAGATCAGACTTAAGAGAATGCTTGTTTGAAGATGTGTCAAAATAAACAGTTACAATTTTTTTATTTACAAACAACTAGAATTTTTATGTATACTGCTTGAATACAGCAATTTGTATATGTGTAATCTTATTATTATAACTATTACAAACACTTTTTTAATCAGTTTGAATTTACAATCTTTAAAATTCTATAGCCTATGTAAATTATTAAAAGTTGTATGTAAATATAATAGTTGTATAAATATTATAAGAATAAGTGTATAATAATTGTATAGAGATAGTTCTAATAATAGTTCTAATCTTAAAATTAGGTTATGATTTGTTAAAATTGTTCTAATGAAAGTTGTTAATTAAACCAATGTATTTGTATACAGCAAGTGGAGAAGATTGCAAAGCAAATGCAACTTGAATCACAGCTATCAGACGCAAAATTAGCTAAAGTTAAAATGGAAATGGCAGCAGAGAAGGAAATACTATTACGTGAGAAGCAACAATTGCTTATGGTTTGTACACTTTACTTGTCAACTGTATTTGGTTTTTATTCATAGATGTGCATGTTTACTTTTTTTACAAATCAAATACTCTTCACAGTAGTTCATGGTACTATATTTTATACTGAAACCTTCCTAATAATAAGTACACGTATTGAATTTATATCTAAGAAGTCCCATATTATACAATACTATGAAGCTCGGTAAGTGAATTGAACTGTTGTAGTTATGTGGGTTCAGATTCAGAATGTGCTAGTTGGTACAGTAGGAGTCAGTACAAAATTCTGTTTTTGAAGTTACCAGAGTGGGCTGTTAGATGGCAGCACTAGACCCAAATCATACCATTGAGATAAGGAATTTATATCGTACTTAAAACCTAAAATCAATGGAATAAGTCTTGTAGTATAAGTTTTTATAATTGTGATATTAGTTAAATGTGATGTTAAATACTAGTTCTGTGATTCTGTAATTAATACTAATGTAAAACTCAAGTTATAAATCGAAGACTTCTTCTAACTATAATTTAATTTGACAGGTTTTGCAAGCTTTTTAATCGAAGTATTTACATGATTATTTTTCTTATGATTCACTCAAGTTGGACAAATCGTTTGGAAATAATCAGACACATAAATACAATTTTTTAAACGGTCATTTTTGTGTTCTGGGAACCTCTCAAAATAAATTTGTGTTTTGGCTCAAAGTCAGAGTCTCTCTACAAGACTTACTGTAATAGCTGTATTCCACAAAAATTGTCTAATAAAAATATATAAGCATTTATTATTTTTTTAATGTTGTAGGAATTGACTCAATACCAAGCAAGATGTCAAGAAGCACAAGCAACAGAAGTTAGTCTTCGTAGTCAAATTTCTCTTTATAATGACAAATATGATGAGTTTCAGAAAGCTTTAGAGAGAAGTAACAATGTATTTGGAGGATTTAAAGGAGAAATGGAAAAGGTTAGTAACCAAGTGAAGCGGTGCTTTATCTACAATTATTGGTACAATAATTTTTTTTAAATATCGTTTCAGATTGAATAATTATTTACATTTAATGTTTATGATATCTTTGACTCTACAGTACTGCATTGCACTGCAAGTAATCAACAATAAATATTTTCTAAACCATAATCTTGTAATTATAGAAATGAGTCAGATTTGGTATATTGGCTATGATGTCTGTGTTGTAGGATTGTTGCTATGACAACTTAATGTTATTTGATGAGGACTTTAGTGAAACAGATTTTTTAATCTGCTTCAGTTCAACAACTGTGGGAAACAAACATGGTGTTTCTATTTTAATTGTCTGTAATGTTTTTTTACAATGTTTTCTTTAATAGATCTGATATATGTTTAATTAGAACACCGAATTTGTAATGTGGAATAAAAATTATAAGAAAGACTTTAAAGTTATGAAAAACCTTATTTAAATACAGTTGTGAACAATCAGGGACGAAGTGTATAATCAGTAAGGAAGTAAAAAAAAAAAAAAAATTATCTATTCAAGCGGATGATTCCATAGATATTTTCTACACATCTCAATATAACACATTAATTGGGTGTGTTTTTTTGTGATTGAAAGTTAGGGAGCAGATTTTTTTGTTGATTTTAAGATGTTAGTTCAAAGTAAACCGTAGAAACATTGCTTAACCTTAGATCAAGTTGTCTTGAAACATTTCACTATAAATCAAAACTTAATGGACATTATTTGGACAGCGTTTTGTTAGGGTAATTAAATAAAAGTTAAAGAAGTAGTGCTAAAATTAGGTTTTGTAATAGCTTAGTGCATCGTCTGAATTTAGTACTATAGTATAAAAAGCATCACTTTTTTTCAAATGTAAGTGTTTATTTTCATTTTTACTATTATACTAAGCGAACTTATGTAGTAGTAATAAATCATAATTCTTCATTTATTATTACATGTCTAAAATTTGAAGTGTTGAATTTTACAAAACAAAACAAATGGGATTTTTTAAAACAAGTATATACTGAAATCATTATTGATCCAACTTTTTAATAAAGTAGTTAGTCAGACTAATGGTTTCTTAAATACATTTAACAACAACTATCAATTAGTGCTTTTGATTGTTGTTTAAACAATATTGTTTAATACTACATAAAAGTTATGGACATTGCTTATTGCTTAATAGAAATATTTAAACTCTCTCAATCTATGAAAGAAATGAGGAGAATTTTAATCGTTCTTTATTTATTTGTTTCAAAAACAACAGTTATTGCTTAATAAGGTGAGGGATAGATAGAAACATGTTATCTTCACATTAGTTCACATGAGATTATGTTAAAAACACATAATTTGATATGGTACTATTAATTATTCCCCTTTTGAATGGTAAATCCTAAACTAGTATTTTAGGAAAATTATAACCATTGAGTTTTGTTTGGATCTTTTGGGGAAATACTGGTCATGATTATAATTGGTTTTGTGTTGATAATGTTATATTACCAAGTCAGCGTAATATTGATATACCAAGTCAGCTTTTTACACATTTTCGAAATATTAATAAAGAAACCATGTTTTCTTTTCAGTACAAAATTCCACACATTTTCAAATACCAAAAGTACATTATCTTACGTTAATGAATACCTTCAACAATTATAACATTTATATCATATTGAGACAAATTTCCAACTAATATGTTTAGTAATTCCCCAATTGAAGAATGAATTACAATTTATTTACTGGTGTGAAGTATAAAATCAAATATTGTATGAAAATTACTGTTTTGTTTAAACTAAATCATTCCTCCAACCCCTCCCACTTTTCATCACTCTCTTTATTGTAGTTCAGTTTTCTATTCATTGTGTGTGTATAAATAGTTGTCAAAACTTGTTAATTACCAGTTGCCTGAAGATACTGCAAGGTGAAACAATTGTAGCATATTTATGTTATTAAATTTTTGAAACTTTAGCTTCAGGCTTTATTGAATTCTATATCATGGAGTTTCAACAAGAAATTTCTGCTGTTTCATTAAATATATTATAATTTATATATTTAGTTTTTCGATATGCCTGTATGCACTATGTTTATAGTTTGTAACAAGAGTGTATTATGAATTTATGAATTATGTTTTTTTATAGGTTTCAGTTCAAAATTTATAATTTGTGTAGTAATGTGAAAAATCAGAGTTTATAATAGGTTTAGAATCCGCGGGTTAGCGCCGGAAACAGGCTGTTCAAATCATAAATTTATTTAGTAACTTCATTAATAAAAGAAAAATAGATTTTCAAGAAAACAGAATAAATAATTATGTTAATTTTAGTATAATTTGTTTTTAATTGTTATGATATGTAAATTATTTGTGTTTTACGGGAGTGTGTTATAAAGTGCGAACAGCAACGGAAGTAACGCCTCTTAATGTAGGATTTTGGCCTCATGGCAAATAGTCAGTCTTAGATCAGAGCTTGGTGGAGTAAGATGTACTTTTAGTCAGTGGAGATCAGAGCCTGATGGAGAGTGGTTGTGTTTTTCAAAGTCGTATTAAGAAAGTTGGAGCGGTAAGATGTATTCGTTGAGTTGCACTAATGAGCTTAACTTAACAAAAATGTTGTTAAGTTGTAATTAGAACATTGAACTATAAAGGTAAAGAGTGTTTTCAAGTGATAAGTTCTCATTACAATACAACTGAACAGTTATAGTGGACAATAGACTCATGTAATTTTCCAAGACATTAATATTTGATAATTCATGTTACAAGAATATAGAACGATTATTCTATACGATTGTGTTAAAAGAAAAAACTATATACCGCGAGATAAAAATGATTTCAGAAAGACTGAACGTGTTAGTGAGTTATGAACATTCTCAAACTATTCGAGAAAACGACTTTTGAATGATGGAGAACCAACGAGGAGCTGTAAAACTTCAACTTGCCGGACATCAGTTTTCTCCTCGTGTTCAGACAATATATTTTTTTTGTCGGCGTTTTGGTATAGACGCTATACATTACCTATTTGATTAATAATCTGTATTATGTTTAAAATTAATTTTTGTACATGTTTCTTTACTTAAAGAATCCTTTATATTAGATTATTTCAAGAAAAAAAAATAAAAAATAAATAAAATTTTTAAATAATAAATTAGAATCCTTTTTTTTAGAGAGCTGCAAAGTTACTCAAAATTTCATAGATTAAATTCCTGTTGCAACATTTTTATTTATAGAAGCATTTTGAAGATAAAGTTGATTAATTTGAAAGTAATAAAATAAAGGAAATATAAATCAATGATTTGTTTATTAAAACTAAATGATAACTAGTATTTATAAATATGATTTTTTGTTAATAATATTTGTAGGATGTTTCTTTGAATGTTTAATAAATCTGTATGTTAATATTTCAGAGACAAGTGTTTTCATTTCAGAAACCAAACTCACTGTAAGTACACTGACAAAAGAATTCATGACCCCTGAGAAATTTTAATAACGATAAATAACTTCTTTTTTCAAAATTGGTGAGCTAAGGCTACCTGGCGCCCTAGTCGAGCAAATTAATAAATTAATAAATAAATACTTAGTAGAACTCTTCAAGTTCAAAAGAATATAACTTTTATATTTTCAGATAGCTTCACTATATTAAAAAATTTAACTACTGTCATTATTAAATAGTTACAATTGTCTCCCAACTATGGGGCGTTTTTAGTCGAAAATACAGTGATTTTGGTGAAATTGAAACACTTAAAACAAGGTAAGGACTCTCTCAATAGAATAAGAAAGATTCTTTTTTAAAAATTTTTTGTGTTAAATATAGTAAGATAAAAATGGAGTCAGAAATAGTAATTGTTAATAATAATGAACAGGTTAGGGTAATGATGTTGGTAATTACAATTTGAACTTAAAACTAAAAGTAAATAATAATAATAATTAAAATGGAGGGAGAAGATAATAAAAAGTTAATAATGGAAAGAGATAGGATAACAAAAGAGGCTGATGCAATGCTGCTTGAAGCCAATAAGTATTTTAAAGGTGTAGAAAAAAGTATTCATAGGCTGAAAGAATTGAAAATAGATTATTTGAATAGGAAAATTGAAGTATATATTATAAAAATAGAACAGGGTGAATTGAATGAACAGAGGCATGTAAGGTTAGGACAGAATGAAGTTGATAGGGAAAATGAGATAGAAAAAGAAAGGTTAGAAATAAAATTAAAACAACAATTTTTTTTTAGTATCAACCACAATGTTTTAATAGAAACTTGCCGACCATGGTTTCGCTAGTTAAAGCATTGTCAAGGCTTATACAAGAATGAAACAATAAGGTTCAGTACACAATATATACACATTATAACAATAGCTGGGTTTTCCCATATAACCTAGATGAGAAAGGTAGAGGAAGGGAGTGGAGAGGAGGGTCAATGACTTGACTTGGTTAATGGTTTCAAAAGTGGGGAATTACTTAAATCTAATTGTTCATTTAAAACTAACACATTTTTATTTTTAACTAATCTATTAATTTCTAAATTTTCCAGAAGGTTTAATTTTTTAGATTTATTGACTATGTGTAAAATATCAAAATTTATATTACCATGAAAATCTGAAACATTGTGTGTTTTTAAATGATTAGAAAAACTAGAGTCCTCATGTCCTAACCTCCAACTCCTGTCATGCTCACTTAATCTAGTTTTAAAATTTCTACCAGTTTGCCCTATATAAGTAGCGTTACAAATTTTACAAGATAATTGATAGACCCCACATTTACTCATTTTTGGTATTTTATCTTTACTGTTAATTAACAATTTACCCAAATTATTGTCTACATAAAATGCTGGTTTGCAACTTTTTTTATTTTCCAATAGTTTACCCAATTTATAACTAATTTGACCAACATAACCTACTTTCCGCCATTTCGTGGATTTGTTATCACACTCACTGGGGAAAATATGTTTTTTGGCAATATTTTTCAACTTTTTATTTAACATTTTATCAATTATCTTGTAATCATACCCATTATTATTAGCTATTTCTTTTATACAATTTAATTCCTTAAAATAATCCTCCTTTGACATGGGAATATTAATTAATATTAATTAGTTCTTCATTTAAATTGTTAAAAGGTGATCCTACTAAGACAAATGATAAAAATGTAAGGTCGACAATAGTTAATAACAGTTGTATATTTAATAATTCTCACCAATATATTTTACCCATTATGAATCCGTTAGCACCTAGACTCTATGGTTTACCTAAATTACATAAACATAACATTCCTATCAGACCAGTAGTCTCTTTTGTTCAATCTCCCTCATATAATTTAGCAAAATTTTGTAATGATTTCTTAAAAACTACATCTAAGTTTAAGTCGAAACATGGAATTATTAATACATTAGAGCTAGTTAATAAAATTAAAGATGTAAAAATACCCCCTAACGCCAAAATTGTGTCTTTTGATGTGAAGAGTTTATTTACCAGCATTCCAGTCAAAGAATGTCTGGAAAAGGTGGAATTATTATTGTATAACTCTAAAGTTGATCCTGTTACCATTATAGAGTTAATGGATGTTATTGATGTATGTGTGAAACAAAATTATTTTCAATTTCAAGGAAAATTTTATGCACAAATAGAGGGTTTGGCTATGGGGTCACCTCTATCTCCATTATTAGCAGAGATATTTATGACCGCTTTTGAAGATAATCTGTTTAAAAGTAAAAACAAAAAAATAATTTATTGGTACAGATATGTAGATGATGTGATATGTTTGTTTGATGGTTCAGAACGCCAACTTCAATTGTTTTTTAATTATTTAAATTCTATTAATAAGGCGATACAATTTACTATGGATATAAGTCAGCAAAACATAATTAGTTATTTAGACCTTAATATCAAAATTGAAAATGGTAAACATACTTTTAGTATCTATAGAAAGCCTACTTTTACAGACAACGTGATTCACGCCAATTCTCAACATCCAGTTAACCATAAGCTAGCAGCTTTCCATAGTATGTTGCATCGTTTAATTAATATTCCCATGTCAAAGGAGGATTATTTTAAGGAATTAAATTGTATAAAAGAAATAGCTAATAATAATGGGTATGATTACAAGATAATTGATAAAATGTTAAATAAAAAGTTGAAAAATATTGCCAAAAAACATATTTTCCCCAGTGAGTGTGATAACAAATCCACGAAATGGCGGAAAGTAGGTTATGTTGGTCAAATTAGTTATAAATTGGGTAAACTATTGGAAAATAAAAAAAGTTGCAAACCAGCATTTTATGTAGACAATAATTTGGGTAAATTGTTAATTAACAGTAAAGATAAAATACCAAAAATGAGTAAATGTGGGGTCTATCAATTATCTTGTAAAATTTGTAACGCTACTTATATAGGGCAAACTGGTAGAAATTTTAAAACTAGATTAAGTGAGCATGACAGGAGTTGGAGGTTAGGACATGAGGACTCTAGTTTTTCTAATCATTTAAAAACACACAATGTTTCAGATTTTCATGGTAATATAAATTTTGATATTTTACACATAGTCAATAAATCTAAAAAATTAAACCTTCTGGAAAATTTAGAAATTAATAGATTAGTTAAAAATAAAAATGTGTTAGTTTTAAATGAACAATTAGATTTAAGTAATTCCCCACTTTTGAAACCATTAACCAAGTCAAGTCATTGACCCTCCTCTCCACTCCCTTCCTCTACCTTTCTCATCTAGGTTATATGGGGAAACCCAGCTATTGTTATAATGTGTATATATTGTGTACTGAACCTTATTGTTTCATTCTTGTATAAGCCTTGACAATGCTTTAACTAGCGAAACCATGGTCGGCAAGTTTCTATTAAAACATTGTGGTTGATACTAAAAAAAAATTGTTGTTTTAATTTTATTTAAAATGGAATACCACCAAGTACCTACGGTCTCTAGCATAAATAGTTTAAAGGTTAGAAATGTTAGATGCTGTATTTAAAAGAAGAAATGAGATTTATAGCAAAATAAGTAATAATTTGTTAGAAGAAGGACCCGATATTACTCGATTGGGTGTGTACATTAAGCCTAATGGTAGTGGATCAAAGTTTGTATTGCATAAATATAAAGAATCAAAAAATATAAGGAATAATTGTATGAATGATTATGTTTTTAAAAAAGTAAACAATGAGGTAGATAATAATGAAAATTTAAAAGTTAAGAAAAATGGTGGGGTTAGTAATGTTGATGGAATAGATAAGATTTTAAGTGATTCAGTAAATAAAAATAGTAATTTGGTAAGAGAAGATCAAAATTTAAAGAAAATGGAGGGTACTAATAATAATAATCTAAGGTCTGAACAAGTTAGAGTAATTGATCAAGATAGAGTAGATAGGGGTAAAATAAATAATGGTCAGAGTATGAGCATGGAAAAAATGTGTCAGATGTTAATAAATAAATTGAATCAAAATACTGAAATGATAATAAATAAAATTGACCAAAATAGTTTGAAATTTAAACAGAATTGTATGAAGTTATGTAATAAAATTGATAATTGGACTCAGGAATTAAGACAAGAAAGATTAGAAAATGAGATAATAGTTAAGCCTAATGTAAGTCAAAATGAGCCTTTTGAAAATAATAATTTAAAACAGTTAATAAATAATGTTGAAATTAATGTGTTTGGTGGGGTTGAAATAGATATAAGTAATTCAAAAAACATTGTAAGAATAAATAATCTAATAACAAAGGTATCAGCTGTCTATTTTAAAAAACAAGTGGGTCATAAGAATGTAGAGTTTAAAAATTATGCAATATTGAAATTTAGAAATGTCTTTGAAATTCAACAACAGAAAATTAAAAGCCTCTTTGAACAAGATGAGTTCGAGTATAAGTTTAAAAAAGAAATATTAAAAGAAGACTTTACAGTAGTATACAGAACTGGTGGGGGTAAGTAGGAAGTAGAAAAATGCATAAATAATGGTGACAATATTACATCGAAAAATCATGTAATGAAAAATTTAGACTGATGATAAAATGAAACAAATTGTAGGGTATGCAGACGCGATCAATCTGCATATACATGGATTAAACAGGACGTGACAGGAAGGGAGTTTTTATGAAATAAATTTAAAAAAATTGGTGGAATTGTAAAATATGTTGATAAATTAGAATATGTAATTAGATATTAAGTTGTAAAATGATAATTTGTATGTTTGATGTTATAAATATCAAGAATTATTTAATAATATGAGATAAAAGTTGTTAGTCTTAAGTGATTTATGGTTTGTGAATATGAAGAATAGTTGATTAAATTTTGAGAATTTATGTGAGTACGGTATTTGCCAAGACAGATAATAATTAAGTTTTTTAAGCTTTTTGATGTTAAATAATGAATAAAGGAGGTTAAGTTTTTGTTTTTTAAAGGAAGGAGTAATAAATTAATAATGATAAGAGAGATTTTGATGAAATTTATAAATAAAATAAATAATTAACGATTTTAATAAATAATAATTGAATTTGAAACAATGATAAGGAGAAGTGATTTAATAAAGATGTTTAAAGATTTTGATGAAATAAGGTGTTAGCTGGGAAAGCAATATAAATTTTTTATTTTTTTTTTTGAGGTTTTTTGTATTTAAGTAATTGATGAGTAAGGAGATTTTAATGAAGTAGTTTAAATGAGAGGTTTTTTGAGTTTTTTATAAGAAGATGATGGCTTTACAGAAGTATTAAGTAAAGTGGTATTTAAAATGAAGTTGTTCTGTTAAGAAGCTTTTATAAGAAGAATAGTTAAGTTGCATTGATGGTTAATTTTTAAGTTTTAAGAGGTTTTTTGAGTACTACGATGATATACAGAAGGAATACGGCGATTTTAATGAAATAATGGGAGATTTGAGGAGTTCTGCGAATAAACGACGATTATTATGATTTTTAAAGGAAGCTACGTTGAAATAAGGAGATTATTTATACAAGTATATATGGGTAACCCGCGGGACCATATAAGTAAATAATGAGAAGTTTTTAATGAGGAGTTTTTTAGGGACAAATGCAACTTTAATTATTAAAACATGAAAGATTTAAGATGGAAATAATTTTAAGATATAGTACTAAAAGGATAATACAATTGTAAAGAGGTAATTTTAAAATAAAAAGATGAGTTAGTAAGTGATTTTTTTTCATAATGATGTAATAATTTTTGAATTTTGAGTAAGAGAGGAGTTTTTAGTAATTATAAAATCAGTAGTGAAGATGTTATCCCAGCAAGACAAAGAGTAATTGAGAATTGATTAAAGAATAAATAATTATTGGATTTAAACTAAAATAAATGATAATAAGATGATAATGGAAAGGTTTTAAGGTGAATTAAAGTGGTATGAGTAATAAATACATAATTTTGTAATGATGTTAATAAATAATGAGAAGTTTTAAATTTTAATTGTGTTAAGTTGAAAAAATAATTCAGATGAATAGTGTGAGATAGATGTAGATTTTTATAAAGGATGTAGAAATTTCGTCTTGGCAAAGAGTAAAGTGTGGGAAAGGAAATGCTAGATGGCAGGAAAATATACAGACGGCTGTCTGGAAGATAAGCCTTTGAGTGACAGGATCCGGTCAACAAAAAAATGTTGATTGGAAAGTTTCAGTCAACGGCTGTTGAAATGGAAACTGATGATGGGTATTATTGTATAAATAGAGATAAGGTTTAGCACTAATTGATTCATATGTTTTTTTTTTGTGTGCACAAATGAGTCACGATGACTCAAACAAATTAAGATAGTAAAGTAGGATTTTTAGTAAATAGATTTTTTAGTTTTTATAAGAAAAGAGAATCTTTCTAAAATGAATACACTTGAGGTATTTATTTTTTTTTATGAGGTCCTTAACTGCTGAAATAAAGAATCTTGAAAATCTATTGAAAATTTTTCATATTTTTGGTTTTTTCTTTCGAATTGAAATTTATATATATATATATATATATATATATATATATATAGAAAAGATTTATAGTACAATACTTATATTGTAATACAAATCTTTTGTGGGGTTTTGTAGTAATGTGAAAAATCAGAGTTTATAATAGGTTTAGAATCCGCGGGTTAGCGCCGGAAACAGGCTGTTCAAATCATAAATTTATTTAGTAACTTCATTAATAAAAGAAAAATAGATTTTCAAGAAAACAGAATAAATAATTATGTTAATTTTAGTATAATTTGTTTTTAATTGTTATGATATGTAAATTATTTGTGTTTTACGGGAGTGTGTTATAAAGTGCGAACAGCAACGGAAGTAACGCCTCTTAATGTAGGATTTTGGCCTCATGGCAAATAGTCAGTCTTAGATCAGAGCTTGGTGGAGTAAGATGTACTTTTAGTCAGTGGAGATCAGAGCCTGATGGAGAGTGGTTGTGTTTTTCAAAGTCGTATTAAGAAAGTTGGAGCGGTAAGATGTATTCGTTGAGTTGCACTAATGAGCTTAACTTAACAAAAATGTTGTTAAGTTGTAATTAGAACATTGAACTATAAAGGTAAAGAGTGTTTTCAAGTGATAAGTTCTCATTACAATACAACTGAACAGTTATAGTGGACAATAGACTCATGTAATTTTCCAAGACATTAATATTTGATAATTCATGTTACAAGAATATAGAACGATTATTCTATACGATTGTGTTAAAAGAAAAAACTATATACCGCGAGATAAAAATGATTTCAGAAAGACTGAACGTGTTAGTGAGTTATGAACATTCTCAAACTATTCGAGAAAACGACTTTTGAATGATGGAGAACCAACGAGGAGCTGTAAAACTTCAACTTGCCGGACATCAGTTTTCTCCTCGTGTTCAGACAATATATTTTTTTTGTCGGCGTTTTGGTATAGACGCTATACATTACCTATTTGATTAATAATCTGTATTATGTTTAAAATTAATTTTTGTACATGTTTCTTTACTTAAAGAATCCTTTATATTAGATTATTTCAAGAAAAAAAAATAAAAAAAAAAATAAAATTTTTAAATAATAAATTAGAATCCTTTTTTTTAGAGAGCTGCAAAGTTACTCAAAATTTCATAGATTAAATTCCTGTTGCAACATTTTTATTTATAGAAGCATTTTGAAGATAAAGTTGATTAATTTGAAAGTAATAAAATAAAGGAAATATAAATCAATGATTTGTTTATTAAAACTAAATGATAACTAGTATTTATAAATATGATTTTTTGTTAATAATATTTGTAGGATGTTTCTTTGAATGTTTAATAAATCTGTATGTTAATATTTCAGAGACAAGTGTTTTCATTTCAGAAACCAAACTCACTGTAAGTACACTGACAAAAGAATTCATGACCCCTGAGAAATTTTAATAACGATAAATAACTTCTTTTTTCAAAATTGGTGAGCTAAGGCTACCTGGCGCCCTAGTCGAGCAAATTAATAAATTAATAAATAAATACTTAGTAGAACTCTTCAAGTTCAAAAGAATATAACTTTTATATTTTCAGATAGCTTCACTATATTAAAAAATTTAACTTCAGTTATATTTAATTAATTACATTTGTAATATGTTATTTAACAGATGTCAAAGAAAATCTGTAAATTGGAAAAAGAAACATCTTCATGGAAACAGAGATGGGAACGCAGTCATGGTGCTCTTCTTGAAATGGCAGCAGACAAACAGAAATCTGAACAGGACTTGTCAGTTGCAGCGAGGCAGTTGGCAGCATTGCAAAACTTGTGTCGCACATTGCAGACTGAAAGAACTCAATTACTTGGCAGACTTAAGGCTATTGAAACAGCACCATCTTCAACTCAAGGTTTGTTAGTTGTCATCGTACTGAATACTGTGACTAAGCAGATAATAACACGATTGTATTAGTAAAGGTGTGTTTTCCTAGCGACACACTTTCTAAACTGCATGTAACACATTATGTGTGCTGCCCAGTCAGACACAAGAGAAGCCACTATAATGTTTTCCTAGAAATGTATTTCGGTTGTGCGCCAGTAAATTTAGAGCGACTCAACTGGGTGGTTGTATGTCACACATAGCACAGATCTGTGTATCGTTCTGAGTTCTGTTTTTTATAGTTTGATTAGTTTTATGGAAGATTATTCGGGCAAAATGAAGTTTTCTGCAGCTGATGACGAACAGCTCGTAAAGTTAGTCGCAGGACATCCAATTTGTGGAACATGGCGGCAAAAGATTTCAAAAATACTTTGAAAAAAGATTTAATATGGAAGGAAATTGCTGGGATGGTGAAACAACAGGTATGATATTTAAAATTATTTTATTATTAAAAGTATATATTTTACAATAAACCTTTTTAAACTTATTTCCAAAAAAACAAACATTTATCCAAAAATTATTAAACTTCAGTAGTTTGCTTAAATTGTATGTTATCATACAAAAAAATGTAACAATTTATATATTTTAGCGAAAGAAATTGGCTTGCTTACAACTGTATTGCGAGTTATTATTCCAAAACAAAATTATCAGGTTTTACGGGCAGATTTGTTCTTAAAATACTCTGTAAATTGTTGCCTGACTTTAAACCCTTCTGATTTAGCAAACCCTCCTTTTCCAGCAAGAGGATTCATGTTCTCGGCTGGCATTTCATGGATATTTTGTCCTTCATTGCAATTGAGGTTGTCGGTGATAAATTCATCTCTAAGAAAATTATGCATAATACAGCATACAATAACAATTAAGTCTACAGTTTGTGGTAGAACGTTAATTGGAGTGAAGAATATCCTGAATATTGTACACATGATGCCAAATGCGTTTTCTGATACCCTTTTTACTCTTGATACATGATAGTTAAAATATTCTTTTGTGACTGTACTCCAATGCCTGCTGTTTGCAATAGCCTTTCCCTAAATGCTTATCAAGCCTGAAAGCATCATCACCTACCACAACATATGGCAACAAAATATTGGAGTTAGGAAAATATGGCTCCAAGAATGCATTGCCACTTTGAATAAGCTGTGCCATCTGTGATTTGTTAAATATCCTAGCATCCCCTTCCTACCCGTAAGATCCTACATCGACAATTATAAATTTACAATGTGCATCAATTAGGGCTAGAAGTACTGTAAAGAAATAACTTTTGTAGTTAAAAAACACTTCAATAAATACTTCAGTTAAAAAATACTTCACTTCTTGTCAGGGGCGACAATTCGCAAATGTTTGCCATTCAACACTCCGATTAAATTGGGGAAACTCCATCGCCTCCAGAAGTCTTCTGCTATTTTCGCCCAATTGGTGTTGGCTGTCGAAGGTTTGGAATAAGTTTAAGTTTAAATGCTTGCATAACTTGGGTGATGAATTTGGGGAGATTGCAGTTGACGATATTCTGTATGCAAATGGAAATGATCGAAGAGACTCCCCAGTTGCCAGAAACCTGAAAAATAAATAGTTCGTATAGGGTGAAAGCATAGTATTATATTTATAATAAAATATAGTATTATATTATATTTATAAATTATAGTACCATATGTATACTACTATAATTTATATAGTTATAATACTACCTATCACCTAATACCTTCGATTTGTACCTACCTTTAATAGGTCATCCCGTTGCACAACCTGTTGAACGTACTAACTTTAATGCAACATGACCTGTTTTACCCAATGTAACCTTAACGTTAAATGACCTGTTAACGTACTTCTTAAAACCTAATTTATTTTTCAGATTCACATTGTAAGGAAGATGGAAAAGTATTTGAGACCATTATAATAGACAGATGAAGGCAGAGAAAAATATGACTACAGGGTCAGCTACACCTAGCAGAAAACGAGCGCTGTATTGGAAGAGACTTCAATTTTTCGATACAGTTGACGATGAGAGGGACACTTTTTCAAATACAAATGTAGAACCTTTGGACGAAAAGGAAATCCAAAACAATACTGTTTATAACCCTGAAAATGAAATTTTAGACATTTCTACACACCCTACACCTTCAACCCTTCCAAAAAAAGCAGTACAGAGTTGTACAACCAGCAGAATCATCCAGTAATACCAAATAGGATAAAAGATTCTGAAAAAATAAGGATATTGTAAACTTACTTAAAAACCACATGAAATAGAACATAATGAAATAAGAAAACGTCTAGATGAACTAATGATACAAGAATATGAGGACGACATAGATTTATTCTTCCAGACTATGGTGGCAACAGTCAAAAAGTTCAATCCAAGAGTGAAAACACAGGTTAAAATGAAAGTTTTCAATCTTATAACAGAAATAGAAATGTAAAGTCAAACTTTATCCGATGGTGCACAGTGTATTTTGGCTTTCAATTATGAAACAAGTTTGTCTGCGTCCATATAGGGAAATTCATCTTTTTTAATGTTTCCAGTTGATCCATTTCTGAACTACATGCTACCAAACGAACAAAACTTTAATTCAGATAGGGGCTAAGTGATCTAAGTGTGAAAATTTTCAACTGAAGTGACCTATCTAAATTTTTGAACTGCCCAATTTCAGTTTTCACAATTTAATTGAACTAAGTTATTGTTTTATTTGTTTCAAATTATTCAATTAAAAAAAATTAATAAACAACTTTAAAAATTGTTTTAATATATTCCACATACTTTAAGGTGAGGGCAAGCCTTTGAGCTGGCGAAATTGTCCGTTTGACTCTGTTACAGGGTTCACATGTCAACAATTCCTGAACCATATCTTATGTATTAATAACTGAAGACACCCTCGCCTTCTCTAGAACTGAACACGTAACTCATTTTACTTCTAATACTATTGTACTTTTTGTTAGATATTAGTTTCTAGAGCACACTTGTCTAAACTATCCATTAATACTAAACCACATATTCGTTTTCTTTTAATTTTTTTATTTAATTTTTTTTACGCCTTGCTGGAAGAAACAGCTTAACTGAACTGTTTGTAGTATAATATTGTACGTTTCACACCAGCGTTTTACATTGAATGCGGCACAGAAAGTGTCGCTAGGAAAACACGCCTTAAGGATTAAATGGCAAGATGGGTTCTACTAGAAAACATCATTCATAATTGAGAAAGGGACGTAACCAAGTGATTCGTTTTATCCTTCACAATTTAGGCTGTACATTGAACAGAATATTTTTCGACCAAATATATATATATATAAATATTTTAATCTCAAATCATTTTTCTAGCTGAAAATCTGTTGTAAAATTATCTTTTGCAATACGGTTCACATATGTTTAATGTAAAAATAAACATTACCTCTATGCCTTGTTCTTCAAACAAGGAAATTATGTTTTCGATTCATTGAAAATCGAAATGTTATTAAATAAAAATTTATTTTTATTAAACTAATAGTAAGCTAGTAACTCAGGTGATTTATATCTGTCATTTGAGTGAATCAGTGCTTGCATTGATCTTGGCTAGCTGGAACAATTGTATTGTATACTATGTGAATGGTACTAAACTTCAGATTCTGATCTTATACAAAATAAGAAAAATTGGTCAAGTGCGAGGACCGATATTTTGACCATAACTCAGGTCTTTTTTTAAAACTCAATATTTGGTACCTACCATTTTGATGAGAAATCACTTTTTTCTCAAAATCAGCTTTGTGATTTTGATTTAATTTTGCTCAAATGAGCCTCCAAGAACTTAAACAAAAAGGTTTGGTTGCTATCTCTCCTAAGTTCATAAGTTTTTGGTAAGAAACAACAAAAACGGCTATGAGGTTGTATAAAATACGATTTTTTAAAAATTGGCAATACCGTTTTCGATCAAAGTTAACCCTATAAGAGGTCATTAGAAATTCTGTAAGTGGTAGGCCTTATTTGCTCCTTTAAATTCTATATGAAGGTTAATGGCCCAATTCCATGTGCAAAATCTCAATGAAAAAAAAAATGGTTCTGGAATAATTGGTAAAAATAAAAATGAACCTTGACCACCATTAAAAGCTTGATTTTAATCAAATATGATTTTCACTGAGGACATGTTTACGACAGAATAGAAGTAAGTTTAAACCTCATTTAACATCTAAATATTTGTTCAACGACAGTGTCAATGGTTTATTTTCAATTTTTACTAACATTTTGGTTGGTTTTTATTTGGTTTGTGGAGCAGTAAATGAGAAAGTTTCTGCAATGTTTTTCACCGTTTGTTAATACAATTCCATACTACAGTGAAACTTCCCTTAACGGACATTTCCAATTAGCGGACACTTCTTAATAACGGACATTTTTATAATCTCCGACCTAGCTCATGCTTTTATGGCCTTTGTGGTGTTTCTAAATAACGGACATTCCCAAAAACGGACACGGACACCAAATTGGTAGTCAATAAGTTAGTCAAAACTTCCGAATTACGGAATGTTGCCCTTTTCTAAGAAATTGTAGATGTCTCGAAACATTCACTGCAATGTTTGTTCATTATTTAGCAGGAAGTTGACTTCCTGTTTACCAGGAAGTTGACTTTCTGGAAACTAGGTTTCTTTTCTTTTTGCCATTTAATAACAGTAGTGGTTAAAACCTTTTACCATTCAGTTTGAATAAAGTTACTGTGAGAACAGTGTGTATTGTGATGTCTCTGAAACGAAAGCGTTTAACTTTAAGTGAAAAAGTTAAAGTTGTGCATAAATATGAAATAGAAAAACATAGTGTGCGTGATTTAGCGGCAATATTTCAAGTTGGAAAGACTCAAGTTAGTGACATTTTGAAAAATAAAGTCTACATTTTGGCAATTCTAAAATCGGTGTCGGAAAACAAAAATTTATTAAGTAAACGAGCGTTTCCGAAGACAGAAGGCCTTGCGATAGACAATTTAACATACAAATGGTTTTGCAGAGCTCGATCCAATAACATTCCAATCTCTGGTCCATTAATTAGGGAAAAAGCTTTAGAGATAGTTCAAGAATTAGGAGTTAGTGATTTTAAAGCATCGGTTGGATGGCTTGACAAATTCCGTTCTAGGCACAGAGTTACATTCAGAAATGTGTGTGGGGAAGCGGGATCAGTGGATGGAACTATAGTTCAAGAATGGAGAAAAAAATTATCAGTGATGTGCGAGGGTTACGAAGAAAAAAAAACATTTTCAATTGTGATGAGACCAGACTATTTTTTCGTGCTTTACCTAGTAAAACAATGAGTTTAAAAGGTGAAAAATGTACAGGGGGTAAAATTTCAAAGGAAAGACTTACTGTAATACTTTGTATAAATATGGTAGGAGGTTTTGAAAAACCATTAATCATAGGAAAAGCTGCAAAGCCTAGATGTTTTAAAGGAATTGATTTGGATCGCTTGGGTACAGAATGGTACTCAAACAAACGAGCATGGATGACAAGAGATATAATGACTGAATGGCTAACGGCGTTTGATCGTAAAATGGGACGGCAGAATAGAAATGTTATTTTATTTCTAGATAATGCGACATCACACCCCGACATAAAATTAACTAACGTAAAATTAGTGTTCCTTCCCCCGAATACCACTTCCTGTTGCCAACCTCTAGATCAAGGAATCATAAACTGTTTTAAAGTTTATTACAGACAAAGAGTTCTCAGACACATTTTATCGAAAATGGAGGACATCACGTTGGCTGATGAACTGTGCAAAAATATTGTTGTTTTAGATGCAGTTTTGTGGATATGCTCAGCTTTAAAAGAGGTCAAATCCAATACGGTTAAAAACTGTTTCATTAAATCGGGGTTTGTCAATAGCGATAACAATAGTGAGAATACTAGTGAAAGCAATAGTGATACTGAAGTTAGTGAGCTGGATAATTTAATTCAACAATTTGGAGGATCCGTTAAAGAATACAAATTGATTTAAGATGCACTTTGTACCAAAGACCAGTCAACCGACATCAGGACTCTTGTTGCAGATTTTAACCCGGAACCTTCTGTTGAGAATGAAACAATTGATGAAGACGATGATGATGTTCCAGTGGCCGAAACTACAAATCTAACAAGTAAGGAAGTTGCAAAGGAGGTGATACAACTTAAAAATTATTTCTTAAAAAAACAGGATACAGAAGGAATATGTTTAATTTTTGAACTCCAACAACATGTTGAAAAGACTATAACTAAAGATCGTACTAGGCAAACAAAAATAAAAGATTTTTTCACAAAATGTATTGAATAATGTATTGCTGTATACGGTAGTAAAAATTTGTTTGACTCATTTTATTATTTTAGGTACTGTACATAGTTTGATTATTTCACTATTTAAATTTGCATTTTCCTATTTATTTATTCAGCTCTGTAGTGTAAATGATTAATAAATAATGACTGTTATTTAATTTAATAGTTTGTGTTTTATTGTGCATTTTTGTGAGATTAAAACCATTATTCTTGTTGTGTAAAAAGTATACAGTGTACTGTATAATACTGTACAGTAGGCCCTTATGAAACAATTACAATATTTATTTCACTTTTATTATTGACCATATACAGTATGAATTTTTGCTTTATTACACAGCATATTAACTGCTAACTGTGACTTCTCAGTGAGAAAAAGTAACAATATAAATACAGTACATCTACTACACATCTCTCCTCATAGCGGACACTTCTCAATAGCGAACATTTTACGAGGTCCGAGCAGTGTCTGTTATTTGGAAGTTTCACTGTACTACCGATTGCCGAGGTTTTGTTAATAGTAAAAGTGCATATTGACAAAATTATAATGTAAAAGTAATATTTATATTCAAAAAGTTTGTGAAATAAAACTACATAAACACTTTAAAATGTAAATGTAACAATATATAATGTGTTTCAAACCGTCTAGAACATCCATTCTGTTCTAATATAAATTGTATTTATACAGTGAAACTTCTCCTTAACGGACACTTTTAATAACGGACATTTTTGTATTCTCTGACTGGGATCATGCTTTTCTGGCTTTTTTAGTGTTTCTAAATAACGGAATTTCCCAAAAACGGATAAAGACATGATATTGAAGGCCAATGGGTCAATTGAAACTTTCGAATAGCGGACAGCAGCGGAGCATAAAATATCACCCTTTTCTAGGAAATTGTAGATTTCTCAATACACACTTTTCAATGTCTGTTCGGTATTACCCAGAAGTTAACTTCCTGGAAACTAAGTATTTTTTTTTTGTCTTTTATACAGCATTGTTGCTGTCCTTTAAGAATTTAGTTTCAATAAAGTTACCGTGAGAACAGTCTGTAGTATAGTTGTGTATTGTGATGTCTCTCAAACTAAAATGTTTATTTTTAAACCTTACAAGTTTAATTATCTCCTTTTTTAAATTTAGATTTTCCTAGTTTGCCTATTTGTTTATTCAGTACTGTAGTACGAAATGATTTATAAATAAAATGATTACAAACTTGTGTTTTATTGTGTATTTTTGTAAGATTAAAACTATTATGCCTGTTGTACTATAAAAACTTTAATAATATAGTAGACAGTTGTGAAACAATACCAATGTATAATTTACTTCACTTTTATTGACCGTGGATTAAACCATATTAAGTAATATGCTTTATTATACATTAGGTTAATGAACATGTAATTTAGGTTTACCCTTTAAATTTTCTGAACGTGTTCAATATCGTAACAAGACGCTATTCTGGTGGTTTACCATGCGTTATCAGCCAGCCTATATAACTGCATCTCTCCTGATAGCGGACACTTCTCAATAGCGGGCATTTTATATGGTCCAAGCAGTGTCTGTTATTTGGAAGTTACACTGTACTTATTAAGAACAAAAAACCAATAAAAACATAAATGGAAGAACTAACTTCCTTTGTAGAGCGAGAGGGTAGAAATGAAGAGAAAAAGGAGTAGCTTTGTTTACACCTTTTGCTATCTTATGCTCTTCCTTTATCACTCTTCTTTAGCCCTCCCTCCTTCCTCTATAGGTCTATATGTTGACATCATCCTGATTCATCATAATCTCAATATTCATCATGTTATACTTGTAGCACGATAGTTAATTATAATTATTTAATATTACTATTATTTTTTAAGTATGGTGATGTCAGACAATTAAATGATTGCAGATATTGACTATTTAATATTTATTATAATATAATAATAATAATATCATAATATCATAATCTACATGAAATATTTTACTCAATAACTCCTGAACCAGCATTTCCCCCCCCCCCTGTGCCCAATATGTTCTGTTTAGTGAAAAATATGTGGAGTTTGATAAAAAATTAATTTTCTTGTTAGCTATATTACCACAAATTATAAATTTTACATTAAGTAATTTTTGTAAAAGGATATTTCATTGCCAAAATACAATACAAATTTGACTATATCAGTCCACATGTTTTAGTTGTTAAAAGATTTATTTTTGTAGCTCTTGCCCCACTATCTTCATAAAAGTCGAATGTTTAATTTTTGACAGTACTTTCACTACGTTCAGTGAGAAAAACAGAATTTCACAGAGTTGAGTTTTAAATAAATGTTGCTTCGATTATTGTTATGGGTTTTAAATGTTATGGGAAGCATCATTTGTCAGGGGTACATTATACTCAGATCACTTTGATAAGAAATAATGTTATGAATTATTATTTCCTTGAAGTCTGCCCTTGTGCGTACTTTATAAATTCAATATTCATATTAATGCTATACACTCTGAAATGATATATTTTGGTGGAAAAGTTATGAAAAATGACCAAGAATTTTCAGGGAAATAGGTGGGAAAACCAAAAAAAAAAAAAAAATTGAGAATGTCATTAGCAAGTGTTGTTAGATACCCTGGTATTGATTCTCCAGCGTTCTTCTTCAAACTTGCTTATAAGCAGGTTAGGTCTACTACCTGAGACAATCTATTCAATCCAATGTCTTTCAGAATCACTCTTTCCTTTTCATCACTTCATTTTTATATGCAACATCAAATGTTTACCTACGCTATTACATAATATGCCATTTATATTAGGAAAGGTGTTTAAAGTTGGGTTTAATTATCTATAGTTATTTAATATTACATAATCAATGATATAAAAAATGCAAACATTACATAAGGACACTGCATGATCTTCACTTTGTGTGGTATTTAACTCCTGTTTTCTTTCAAATTTTTTTTGTTTCCAACATTTTTAATCTTTTGAATTGTTATTTAAAACCTTTTTCTACAACACATGTTCTTCAAATCAACAAGCAAATAGTAATAGAATGTTTTAATTTTTACTTTTCAATTTTTCTTTTAAAATTGTACAGCTATTGTACTTGTCAAGTGAAAAAGTATCTCCGAATGAAGTGTATTGCTTGTATATGGTTTTCGTCTATATATTATATAATTTAATACATTTTGAACTCATAATTTTCCTTATGATAATATTAATGACGATATTTGTACATTGTACGAAATATACCATAGATTTCAACAATCGTACTATACACAAGAGTTCTTCCACTGTCGTGATTTACAAATTTTTCAGATAAATCCCTCCCTCTTTGTAATCGATTGTTGTAAAGAAAATGATTCTATTAAGTCTGGCCCTGTGGATGTAAGTCTAGAAATCGAAACTTCTGCTAATATACCTGAAATACTACAGCCCATTGTCTGATTCTTCATGAATCTTCTTACAAGAACCATTAAAAAAGTAGTGGATTATCTGGGGATACGCAAACTGGAGGAGTATAGTAGTATCCGATACATTGGGAGCCGATTCGTTGGCGAGTTTATAAAGATTATAATATTAAAATAGCAAAGTTTTGGCATGGTTTTAAGGCACTTATAAACTGTGTCAAAAGTTAGGCACATTCAAGTTGGGTTAGCATTTTTTCTATTAGTTATGCTAGTTCCTCATCTTTATATAACAGAAATAAAAACAAATTATTTAAAGCAAAATTGTAATTTTGTTTAAAAAATATTGAAACTGAATATTACTATTTTTTGAGTTGTAAAACATCACAAAACAAACTGTAACACATCTTTGTAAAGAGTTGCTTTTTGATTTAACACATAGGTTATTGTATTAACTTCTGTTGGAAATCTATCCTTTTAAACCTGATTATGATCTTACAGAGACATTTGGTTTTTTCTCCTTTTTTTTTTCCAAATTTATTAGTACTGGTACTACATTTCTCTTAATTAGACATTTTATTTTCTTATCTAAGTACAAAATATTATATTTGTTATTTTAAATGAAAGGTCAAATCAAAATCTTATCTAGTCAGATGCAGTTGATGAATTATAATTAATAAATAATGTAATTTAATTTGATTTCAGCCGTGGAACCTGTAAAAGATGAATTCCCTGCAATGGAATTGGTACAAGAAATAAATCAATGTACAAAAGTGGTTGAAAATGTGGAGCAATCGCAAAACCAAGTACAGGAAGTTAATTGCCAGATTTTACCAGAGGAATTGCCTCAAACAGCTGTTCCAGATTCAAGCGTAACAGATGATGTGTCAAACGTTCCTGACTTAGAACCTATAGAAAACACAAATTTAATTGTTCCTTCTTGTAATATAGATAGTTCATTAACTCCTTCAGTTTCATTAGTTAATCCTTTAGCTTTACAGAATACAGATAATTGTACAACTGTAGTTCAACCTTCTCTTATAGTAAAAAGTGAGCTAAGTTGTCAGGACTCGGAAACAGAAATAGTAATATTGCCTGATGTTTGTCAAAATGGAACTGAAGAGACGAGTGATGATTCTAATAGTGCAGAATCTTTGAAACATAAGCCTACAGTGGGAACACCAGACTCCATCAAGGGAAAGGTAAGTGATAATCTATCTAATACTATTAGATGAAATAATTCTTTTTTATAAATTTTATTTTGAAAAGGGGTCATAGAATTTTGTTGATATGGTGAAATGCTATAATTTTTATTTGTGAGAAAACGATTTAGTTAGGTCATGACTTTGGACTTATTAAGATTCAACCTTTCTGAAGTTCAACAAAACATTTTAAATTGATTTACTTTAATACTATGATCACTCCCCCCCCCCCCAACTATTGACTGTTGGTGTTAAATACGTAAGTATTTTTCCATGTTTAAATACATTTATTTACTCAAAAGTTCTAATAAATCCCATATTATTAAACAACCAATTTTGTATATTTTATCTTAAACACAGAGCTAAAGATTTGTTAAAATTGACTGAACAAATAAGGTATTTCGAAGAAAAAGAAAAAAAAAAAAAAAAGAAAGAAAAAAGAAGAAAAAACTATCTCAGGAATCTGCAAGCATGTGAACACAATCCCTCAGGTTAAGTTTTTTCGTAAAATCCACATACTTTCCTCATCCTGCTCTGGTAACAATAGGTAGCACAAAAGACATTTCTGGTATATACTTTTTAATTTTGCAATAATCCCTTGGTCTATGAGTTATATTGACTTGGTTATTTTCTGGGGCAAGAACTGAATCTCAAAATCTTCATCAATCTCATTGAGTGTTTCAACTGGAGGATGTGTAGGTATATTGTCAATGATTAAAAGAACTTTCTCTCTATTAACTCTATTTTTATTGTTTTTTTTTACACTTGGAATATATTCATTCTCATAGAAATCATTTAAAATGTCAGCTGCCTTGAAGGAACTTGCGATTAAACTCACAAGCAACAACGTTATATTTTCAAAGCATTAGAAGGTTAATTTGCTTTTCCCAATAACCATTAACAGTTAGAGTGTCTACTGGTCACGGAAGTCCCCTTAAAGTCCCAGAATTTATAGTAGGGTCACGGAATATTTTAAAAGTCCCTAATTTTTGTTTTAAGATCACAGATTTTAGTGGTTTAGATAAAACCGATTCAAAGAGTCTGACTCATCAGCTATCTCGTTCATTGCTCGGGATTAGTGTTGGAGGAGGAAGGGATGGCTGACAAATTCTTTCGACCTGTCTACATCCCACTAGTTAGCTGCTTGTTTACCAGAGCTGTAGCTTCTTAAACATACCCCGTAGAACTTAAAACATTGTAATGAAGATCCTTAATAAGTTTTAAGTCAATATCTAGAAAATTTATATCCATTTTGTATGTGATTAACAATTTTAAATTATACAACATTCATTTACTATATTACTTATTTAGAGGGATGGATTTTAGTAATTCAGATTATCAACGTCCTACAGTATTCCCATTTACTATGTATGTTTTGGCAACAGGCTTTGTAATAGTGTAATGTGGAGGTTGATACTCTATTATGTGTAGCCTGGATAAATGTTCAAGTAAAAAATTAAACAGTTAGTATTAGTGATTGTTGAAAGAAAAAATAATTTAGTTAAATAGCATGGCATATATAGTTTAAGTGTTAAATTGCAATACTGTATATGAATGTATCCTGTACTATAATATTGAAATGTTGTATTTTGTTTATAGATAATTATGAGCAAAAGTATGAGGGACCACATTAAATCTATGTAGAACACCAAAATGGTGGAGATGACTGTATTAGATTTGTTATAATTGCTTTCTGTTATTTGCTCTTTTAGATTTTTAAAACACTAAACAAAATGTCACTTTACTGCTATTTAGTGAAGCAAAGATAAATTTTATAAATTAAACTAAAAAATTACTACTTTTTTAACCAAACAACCACAGTCTACAATGACTGATTTTATATAACCTACAGCAACAACATTATGTTAGGAAAGTAACATTAACATTCTAATAAGTGTCTGATTGTGATGAAATTTAGAAGTATTTGTTTGAAGCAATTTTTAGTGTACTCTTGCCAAATTCTTTAAACATTAGAAATAAACAAATTTTAAATTTCATATCAAAATGCTTACATTTTTGTAAATAAATAGCAAATAATTAAAAAAATCACTTAAAAAAAAAAAATTGGGAACGTTACATGGAAAAGATAGCAAATATAAAAAAATACAGTTAAGCTTTATAGCACACAAAATGTTAAAATTTGTTTTTTATTCAAATTTAATTAGTAATTGATATACTTTTAATTTTGTTTAGGAATCATCGAAGAAGAAAAGGAAATAAAGAGTACTTGTAAAAAGAAGATGAGGTTGTACTTGAAGTGTAGTACTTCCGTTAGACTGTAATACTAGTTAAGTTGTGTACACTGGTCTATTGGTAATAGTACTACTGCCATTTTATTGTCTGGTTTTATGTTAAAGAGGAAAAAGATAAGCGTCTTTGTGGACAAGGTTTAATATTTTTAAATTGATTACTATTAAAAATTATAAATGATAATATAGAGTTGCTGTCTAATTTTACATATTTAAAATTATAAAATGATAATATAAAGTTGCCTGATAGTCTAATTTTACATATTTAAAATTATAAAATGGTAATATAGAGTTGCCTGATAGTATAATTTTACAAATTGTTTAAATTTATTGTGATTCAATTGTAGGGAAAGTTTTTGTAAAAGTAAAGAAACGTTTGTATCCTAGATCATTGGCTTTCAACTATCTGAATAAATTTTAAAAAAAAGTTTATCAAATGTTTTTAAAAGTACAGTATATTGTTATTGATGGTTTGCTTGAAATTTTGACACTTGTTATTTAATGTGTATTCTTAAATTCCCTGGATGCAACAATAGCTGAAATAAAAATTCCTAATATTTATATTTTTAATTATGTTTATATACTTCTTGTATTTTTAAGTTTAAACCATTGAACTGGTATTTACAGGTATGTTTATTTTAAATATAATATAGTTTTATAAATAAATTTACCTTCCATTTTGTATGTTTTATAATCATGCATGTTATTTTCAAAGCATAAGTTTATTTATTCATTAACAACATAATTATGTGAACTTAGAAAGTTTATTCTAAGGAGTTTGTTGAGATAAAAACTGTGTCAAGCATTAAAAAAATAATTTCTGGAACAAATCATTTTTCATTACAATTCCAGGTGATGGAGAATAAAATTCCACGTTGATTTCGGGATAAAAATCGTTAAAAATTAACTTTTTAATATGTTCAATTGGAGTCCATTTTGTGGGTTTTTATTATTAGAGGTACAGAAAAAGTTGTTTTTTTATGAGTGACAGATGATTTTTTTGTTTTACTCTGTCACATATGCGTAGTATAGAGAATGTTATGTGGTGGGTTGAAAAATCTATGTCATTTTCATGGAAATATCAGTTTTGAAGTTCTTTTAGTTAAAAAAAGAAGATTTTAAAAATAATGCCTAACTGCAGTCTGTGTAACAAATCCTCTACAGCCCCAACAAATGGAAAACTTAGTGCATAGGCATATTTTTGGTAATACTTCAAACAATTTAAAAAAAAAAAATTTCAATGGTTTGTGGTTTAACAGTTTTGATTAAATATTGCAAAAATGTAACCTCTAAAAACTCATAAAAATATTAGTCGCCATCTGCCCAAAAAGGTGTTTAAGAATTATTGTCCATGGAGCTGGAAAGATAATCTAATTTCTCAAAATCCACTGTATTGATTAAAAAAATAAAAGTAAACTAAGATCAAAGTGCATGTAATTTTAAAGTTTGTTGTATTGATTTAATCTATTAACACGTTGACTGCCACGAGTACCATTGATGATTCTTTTTTAGGGGTCAAGAGAATTCTTGCTTATTCTGATTTTGGGACCTTGAGGACTATTCGTGGTCCTCATGTGCATCTGCTTTCTAAAGCTATGAGATCCACCGGTGGTCCTCATTGTTCATTTTATTTGTTAATTTTTTTAAAGTTAATATGAATTTTTTATTAAAAATAACCACCTCATTTGAAAGGTAAAAACAATGTCGTGGTTTTCAATTTGTTCATTTAGATTTTATAAATGTGAAATCTGGAAGTGTGATGTATTTTTTCATGTTTACTAATATTTTTAGCTGAGTGTCATTTATGAAATATAACACAGTACAATAAATCAATGCGGATAAATGATACACTTTATATTTAAAATTTAAGTAGGGAAATTTAATTTCAATAAATTTACTCATTTTACAAGGTTGATTACTATTATTTATTTATAAAATAAAATTCAATAACACACTGGTACAAACAATAATGAACACGAAAGATGTTGCTATCAAACATTGTTCGTCTCTTTCTTCAATCAATTTATTCTTGTGTACATGATTAAAACCATTTAGCCAGATAAATGTATTATATTTGATTATAAGTTTTTTCATTTATCTTTGTGCATGATCACGACCATGAGCTTTTGATAAATGTTTGTATCACTTATTACAGTGACGACGTGCTGAGTGTGATGTGCCTTGAACCTCAATCAATTTTTGTTGCAATTCAGAGAATGTCAAATTTGCTCTCTGAAGATTTTAACTTTAATCTTGCTGTTATTCATCTTTTTATACAAAATAAGTGAATATACCTTTGTTCTATAACAGACAAAAACAGCTGATAAATAAATTACATCACAGATACCATTAGACAGGAAAATCACTTTGCTAGGCCATATGTGGCTCTCATAGTTAACTTATCTCTGAGAAATATATGTCTAGATGCTATTGAAATGCCAAAATAGAAAATAAATTAAAAAACTTTCTAGGGCCATGAGGACCACTTGGTATAACTGACACATATCCGAAATCCACTGATTATAATAGACTGAATTTGACCATTTGGGATGTATCGGTAATGTTGGAAATATTGAAGAATATCTGATCAAAATGGCTGTAGCATTATATTACAGTACATAACACTGAGATCTATGTACCCGTGGTCCTCACAGGCTCAGTAAGTAGATTATGTGGAAGTCACGAGTGGTCCTCATGCCAGTCAACGTGTTAAAGAAACCAAAATTAAACTAACTTTGGAAATGTGTTAAAAATATTGTAAGACCACACAAATGCTATAACCTTGAAATAAAAACAATTATATAATATTTGGTATTAGAATTTGTTTTGGGTATTATTGATGTATTATTGATTATTACGTTCAAAAATCAAATTCTATTGTAACTCTATTGAGTTTTCGTTGGGAGAATACTAATTAATATATAGGGCTCCACATGAATAATATTAAAAAAATTAAATCACTCAAATGGCCAGCCAATAAAGTTGTATTTGTGCAAATGGAGTTATGTCAAAACTTACTTATTCTTCAGAGCTTCAGCTCACAAGAGCTGTAGTGTCCATGACATGTCTCCATCTATCTTCATCCTCCACCAGTTTCTTCCACTTCTGACCCGATATTTTTCAAGTCCTTTTTCAAATCATCCACCCATCTTTTAGTCTACCCCTGCTTGGTTTACTATATAGTGTAGCTGTGAAAATTTTAATACTCTCCTTTCTTGCTCGTTATCTTTTTTCTGCTCTGAAAATATCTGGCCAAGAAATTTTTCCTGACCACGAAAATATCTGGATTTATGAAAAGATGATATATTTCTATGTTTATTTTTATTCTCCAACCTTTCCCTCTCTATATTACCAACAAATGAATTACACAAATATAAATTATAAATATAAATACATATATTATTTTGGAATGAATTTATATATTTTATTATATATCAATTTATTTTTAAGTCGACCAAGGAATTAGTTTACAGGCCTTATATTATTAGAAGATACACAAAGGGTGTTATCGTAAATTAGTTCTATTTACTATCAAATTGTATTTATTTGATGAAAATGGATTGTTCATATTATTGGTATCATTTGGCATACCACAACGTTTTAAGAGTATAGTTCAACTCTTATCAAACTATAAACTTAGAACGTATAAAATACAAAGCTAGAAGCATAACATAAGTTACCCAAGTTTAATGAAGTAGGTCTGAGCTGTCAAATAACTAAAAGTCTTACATACGGTACGTCTTGAGGAAACTATTACCAGCATGGGTTTACATTAATAAAAACCTAATTAACAAATATTAAAATTAAGATTTCCTTTTTAAGCAGTTATATTTATGGCGTGACTACAAAGACTCTGACTAAACTGTTGAAAGAGGGAAGACCAGTTGTTTCCTTTATGAAACTGGTTAACTCGCTACCTTGCAGTTGTGCTTGTTTATTTGATCATTGTATGCCTTTGGGTGTTTGACATTTCTTTTGTTATTGAACAGTGTATAGTTCTGCTATCTAGTGGTTTCCTGATCACATATATAATTATTTATTTTGACAGTTCATGACTAGTTTATTAGTCATGAATTAAAAAAAAAAAGAAGATGTTTCACAAATCTAACTACTTGTGACACTGGGTTCATTTGGAAGACAATTTTGCTGTAATAGGTGTGGTAAGACAGAATTTATTCATTTATGATGACATACAAGCCTTTAACAATTACTAATAATTTTAAATAAGATACAGGTATGAGAGACATGCAAGTAGACTTTTCAAATAAAGTAGAATGCCAAATAAACATATATACTTGTGATCTCATACGAAAAACCTGCATAGAAAAAATCAATAATAAATATACTATGATTTAAATAACAAAAATAATGGTAAAAACACTATTAATTAGAATTTAAATATAACAATTGAAACAAATATCAATAATAATAATAAATTTAAATACAAATTACTACTAGAATGAATTTAAGTAACAAAAGTTAAATTTAAATAAAGGTGGCAGAACAGTTTAATAAACTTCCCATAAAAGTGCAGCAACACAAGTTCCGAATATAAGAACTGAACCAACACTCCATATTTCACATCACCTCATACTTGATTAAACTCTTCCAAAAATAGAAAAAGTTGAAGGGAACAAATTAAGGTATACATGTTAAATTAAGGAAAAATTGGTAAAACTTGATGTGTAGTTCTACGTTATTGCAATGTTATAAAAAATGATGAAAACAAAACTTATTTTTTACTTTTATTTTTTGCTGTATCTAGCTAAAGCTCTTAAAACGCTATATAAAGAAAATATATAAAAATAAAGAAAATAGACAGAATCTATACTGTAAAAGAGTACACAGAGTTACTATTACACTCTTCAAAAATACTTGACAAGTTTTTAGTTAAGTTAGACAGTAGTTCAGATGTGAACGACTACAAAGTCTGGTGGCCACATCTGTACAAAAGAAATACCATTTCAACTGAATCTTTGAGCAGAAGCATACCTAGAGATGAAAAACAGAAATTTAATATGTCTACTTTCATGGAGTTTATATATTCAAAGGAACATCTGGGCCAGGTTGTAGCCAAATCCTTTATTGGAGGGCTCAACCAACACACATTCAATTTAAAGAAAAACACAGTCCCTCCCTTGTTGCCTACAACCTTAGCAGTTAAAGAAAAAGTTCCAATTAATAAAAAAAAAATTGATGACCTAAAAAAGTTAAGAAACTACATACCACAAGAAATTCTCGACGAGTTCTACTCAGAAATCTATGAATGGCCTACTTGTGACAATGAAGACATGGAAGTTTTGGACTAAAATTGAAAATAATTTGCATTTTGAAAATTAAAAAAGCTTGTAATTATTAAAATAAAACAAAAAAAATTTATTTAAGTTGTTTTATTTAACCAAAGCCATTAAAGAAAAAAAATAGCCTAAACAAAACACTGTTCGTTTTAGAAACCCCACATCTCCGAACATAAAAAGATTTTTTTCTTATACCAAAATATGATTAAATTTAGTTTTAATGGTTAATTTTGACAAAGCTCATCAAACATAACAATTACAAACAAAAAAAAAAAGATTTCTGGTTGCAGGACACATAGTTTATTTGCAGGAGGTTTTTTTTTGGTTTTCCGAAAGTTTACTTTTTTGGAGATGTGGGGTTTCTTAAATGACTGATTCAATTATAAAAAATAAAATGTCTGAAGTAAGGAGGTCTGACGTCCAGCACTCGGAGATTTCTGCATCACTGCTTTCATTGACCCTCATAGCTCGTACAGATGCACAATTTTCTAAAAGTTTTTCTTAAAATGGTTCATCGAAATGTTCATAGTTTTTTAAGAATGTTTTGTCTTAATAAAAAATTTCACCACGCGGAACACGATCTCTTTCTAAGTCGCGTCTAGAACAAATAGTCTCTCCTATCTAGTCTGTCAGATTTAATTGTGTTAGTAATTTTTTATCCTTTTTCTATTAATCTTAAACACGAATGTTCATTTAAAATATTTTTATATCTATCCGTCCTATCATCAATCAAATATACAAATTGTCTCGTTCCTTTGTCTCACTGCGCTTATATTTTTTATTAATTAAAACATTGTTCACAATGTTACTGATCAAATTATGTATGTCTATCGTCAACATTGATTTCCAGTCCTTTACTAACACTACATATCATTAAACACACTCCTTACAACTCTCTTAACATTTTGCACTACATTTTTAACACTTCCTTACAAAAATTAATACATCCTACTACCTCAACTCTCCAACTAAGACTGCCTAACCACGAGTCTTTTTTCCCCGCTTCAACCTGAGCGTTCCTTTAAGAATTCACTGACAACAAAAATATTACCAATTATATTCATTTACACATTTACATCATTTTCCATTAAAACATTTACTATAAATTCATACTAAAACTATTTGTTACACAAAATTATTTTCTTGGATGTCTTTTGTTAATAGTTTACAGCTTTCTTTAATTAATTTTACAACACTAGCCTATGCTAAGAACCAATCAGAATCTTTGACCTACATTTTCTAGATCCAATCACGGCGCTTCTTTTAACTCTATTTTCTTACTACATTACACATTTTATAGAGCAAACAAATAAATTCCGATGAATAATCTGATGTTTTCAGATTGGCGTGTTCAGACGTTAACTATGTTGTGTTTATCTAAGAGAATCCAAGTTTCTGTCTATTGAAAATTACTGACATTGATAATTTTAGTTTTATTACGCTTACATAAATGGATTACTATGTATTTAAAAAAAAAAAAATTGAAACTTCCCGAAGATGGTTTCAATGATATGAGACAATTATTAAGATATATTGGTAAAGTGTGCGGGTAGTATTGAATATGGTGTGCTGTTAAAATTACTAGGCCGACCACATACCTGCTCGTGGAACTTTATTATTTAGTACATCACCACAAAGTCAATGTTTAACTAACCAACAATAAACTGTTTCGATAATTTAACTTAACATTTAATAATCTGAGAACTTACAATTTAATTAGAAGTTATTATTAGACATACTTAACCCTAGTCTGATGGTAAATACTATACCGTTTTAACAATATTCATGCAATGCATGACATCAGGGAATGCTGCTGCGATACATTGGCTCCCGGTGTTACGGTCGCCAGTTCACTAAATTTAACCGCTCATAGTCAATTTAACACACACTCTTAAAAAATAAAATTAAAAACACAATTTTTTACATTTTATAAAATATTTTATAGTTTTTATTTTATTTTATTTGGGTTATATAGTTTTTATGGTTTTCTAATTTTTGTACTTTTTTTTTCGTTTATTATAATAAAAACTAAATTGAAGTTAACCTGTCTTCAATATAATATATTATAACCTTTGTTATTTATTTTTAATTAATTACTTTGATTAAAACACAACTACGTTATCATATTTAAATTATTTATTCTTTAAAATACAATTTGCACCTAAAGTTGGGTGCCAATATATAACAGTTGAATTAATTAAAATCTTCAAATTAATTGATGCACATATGAGTATTCAAATTTATTCATCTTATCACTAAATCTCATCCATTCAACTTAAACTAGACATAAACATTTATAACACAATGAAATACTTAATTCTAGAACATAGCAATTTTATTATTATTAGGTGCATCAAAATCGTATCATTAATTGTAAATTTAATTTAGTCTTTATATTTTAATATCTCAATTGTTTTATTGATTTGTTGGGCGCCAGGTATAATTTACCAATTATATAATGAAGTTACTTTGATTGCTCTTTGAAATTTAAGTTTAAATGGCTCTCGGCCTAGCTCAGATTTTATTTAAAGTGGGGCGTGGTTTCTTTGGTAACCTGAAGTAAAAACTACAATAACTAATCAGATAACTTATCGTGGTTCAGTAGCATGGAATGATGTCTTCTTGGAGTTTTACAGGTGAGATGATCCCTCGAACTTATGGCAGATATCACAAGAAACTTAATCCAATTTATAGGCACTTTGACGATCTCGAAGCTTGAACTACCTCACTCTGTTGCTTGAATTCTTGGTCAATTAATCAAAACTCTTCTTTAACTTTACGATGATTTTAATATAATTCGATGACTTAAAACTTTTCTTCAACTTTACGACGATTTGGCGAACTTCGCCCTGTTCCTAGTTCCTCTCCCTTGCGACGCTCGTTCTTCACTGCTTTTTCTGATTTTTGAATTCTTACGCAGAGTTTTCCCGTTTTACCCCTTCTTCGCTTATTTCTGGATGACGCTTCTTTTTGGTTGGTTGGATTTGATTTTTCAAACTCTAACCGTCTTTCAAAGTTCGTTAAATCTTGTTTCTTAGCTGAGTTCAACGTACCTCTGCCTAGTTTTTTGTCTCTTTTTCTTTTGTTAACTTGGGCGTACACAAACTTTCTAATTTCCCATGTTGTCACATTACATAACTCAACTCTTCCTATTTAATTTGTCACGCTGCCCTCGCCCTTTCAATAATTTTGTAGTTTCGAAGTATTGTTTCCTTAGAAATCCTTTAACAAAATTTATTATGTGTTGGAGTGACGTTTATGTTTGACATTTATTTCTAACTGACAAGGTTTAAACATTTTGAATTGGACAAAGCTTTTACTTAGGGCTTCTCAACGTTACATAAGTCCCAAGAAATTTTATGTTAATTGCATAATTAATGATAAAATTTGCTTTTGATACACCTTTACACTAAACTTATTTTAATAATACACATATACATATCGTAACATGGACTATGACCTACTCTTACTCTCATTTAAAAACCCATTAGAATTACTGTCCCTTTAAATGACTTTATGACCTACTCTTACTCTCATTTAAAAACCCACTAGAATTACTGTCCCTTTAAATGACTTTATGACCTAAACTGCGGTCAACCTTTTTTCTTAACAATGGCATTGTCTAGAATCCCACGTCAACAAACCCTTCTTGTAAACCCCAATTAACATTGTTCCCTTGATCCTCTTCAACTGTAGGACATGTGTTTGTTTACATTTTATTTTACAGTTAAATTCATTTATTTTTGTTTACTTAACTCTCTAATTAATTATGAAACCTTTTTAATAATCTACAATTAAATATACCTCGGATGTGAGTTTTATTATTTTTAATACTAGCTAACTTATAAGTAGTTTTTCCTATCTTAGAGATTACGGTGTATGGTCCTTCATATAGTTCACAGAACTTGTGATATCGTTTTTCAATTGTGCTTGACGGAATACAAGCTCTTACTAGTACTAAATCATTTATCTGATATTCGGTTGGTGGATGCAGTTCATTGAACTTCTTAGCGAATTTTTCCCTTTTATTTTTAATTCGTAAGTATATTTCTCCGTGGTCAATGTCGTTTGTTTCTGTGTTGCCTGGATTAATTAAATATTTTTTCCAAATTCGTGTCGGACGTGTATTAAATTGTACTTCTAATGGTGTTGACTCAATTGTATCATGGTATGATTCGTTCATGAAACTTTCCACAGTTTCAAGTAGCCTTCCCCATTCTTGGTGATTGTCAGGTAACAGGATCCTGAAAAGTTGACCTAGATTTCGCATTACTCTCTCCGCCAAGTTGCTTTGTGGATTTCGTATTGCAACGGTTCTTTGTCTAATTCCCAGTTCTTGTAACCCTTCTGTCCATTTTTTGGATGTAAATTGTGTACCATTATCCGAAAGTATGTATTTTGGTAATTGGACTTCTTTAATGTATTTCCTGATTTGATTTAATGTTGTTACGGTTGTTGTGTTTTTTTACCTTATACAATTTTGTGTATTTAGAAAATGCGTCAATCACTACTAAGATGTACCTTGACCCGTAGACTGACCGAGGCAATGGTCCGTAATAGTCTACACACACTAGTTCACCCTTACCTTTTGGTATAATAGGCGTAAGTTCTGCGTTTCTACCTTTGTTGTCATGTTTACATTTTTGACATCGTAAACATTTAATTATTATATCCCTGACCTTTTTAGCGACTTTGTCTCCCGTGAAATCTTCCTTAAAATTATGGTAACATTTGCTTATTCCTATATGTCCGCAAATTTCATGAATTTCCTTAATTAATACTTCAATGAATTTTTCTGGAATCATTAATTTCCACATTCCTCTTTCCTTGCGAAATAATTTTTTTTCAAACAATTTATAACATTCTAAAATTTTTGGATCATTTTCTTCTAATTTACCTACTATATTCCTAAATTTTGTATCCTTCTTCTGTAAAACTTCTATATTTTGTAACTGTTCGCCCACTTCTGGATTAAACTTCTGTAACACTAATTGGATTTGTACAAGTCGGTCCTCCCCATTTTCTTGTGAACATTCTCCATCCTCTGGGAATCTGCTCAATGTATCTGCAACAATATTTTCTTTTCCCTTGCAGTGTCGAATTTGGATGTTATACTCCTGAATTAATAAGATCCACCTCGTCATTCTAGCGTTAAGTAGTTTGCATTGGTTAATGAAAGTGATCGCCTTATTGTCAGTTATAACGGTTATTTTTCTCCCTAATAAATAATTCCTAAATTTCCTTAATCCTAATACTACACTATACAATTCTTTTTCGGCAGTGCTATAAAATCTCTCAGCCCCTTTAAATGTTCTGCTTGTAAATCCTACTACAGCAATGTTATTCTGGTCATCGAGTTGGTACAGTTGTGCTCCTGACGCAATATCGGACGCATCTGTCTGTAAGTAAAACATCTTTTCCATATTTGGGTGCTTTAACGTTACAGCCTCAATAAATTCCTCCTTTACAGCTAAAAAACTCTGGTTAATACTATTTGTCCATTTAAATTTTGTTCCTTTCTTCAGTAATCCTTGTAATGGAGCTGTTGTTTGTGCGTAATTTTTTGAAAACCGGTGGTAGAAATTTGTTAATCCTAAAAAGCTTTTTAATTGTTTTGGTGTCTTAGGACGCGGAAAATTTTGAATTGCCATCATTTTTTGCTCTTGCGGTTTGATACCATCTGTGGTGATAACAAAACCTAGATAATCTATTTCTTTCCTGCAGAACATAGATTTCTCAAAATTTACTGTTAAGTTGGCGTCTTGAAATACCTTTAATATTTTTTCTAATTGGTCCACATGATCTTCCCAGTTTTGCGAAATACATAAACAGTCGTCCACATACATAATTAAATTCCTTTTAACTTCTTCCGTCAGAATTGAGTCCAAACCTCGCGTTAAACTTGCTAAGCTTGTGCTCAACCCAAACGGAACGGTTTTGTACCTGTAGCACAATCCTTTGTACAGAAATGCCGTGAAATCCTTGCAATCTTCGTGCAACGGGATTTGCCAAAAACTGCTAGTTAGGTCTAAACTACTCATCCAACTGATCTTCTTACCGATTGTCAATAACTCTTGGATTGGTCGAATCCCTTCGTAATCCGGTATGGTTCTCGCATTTATAGTCCTGGCGTCTAAACAGATCCTTACGCTCCCATCTTTCTTACATACAGGTACTATAGGATTAATGTATGCGCTGTTTGCCCTCTCGATGATCCCATAACTTAGCATTCTCTGAATCTCTGCATCAACGGCTTCTCTAAACTTAGTTGCTACTGGCCAACTCCTCTGACAGTATGGTGTTCTATCAGTTACTTGAAATTTATGGTAATAAGTTGAAATTAATCCTGGTTTTTTGCTGAAAACTGTTTTATATTTATTAAATATGCTGTATAACCGCTGCCTATTCTCAAGTGGTACATGTTCCAAATTGCTTATTTTGTTTATATCAAATTCATATGTATCCTCTTCAATTTGTAGGCAATTATTCAAACTTTCAATATTAACTTCTGACGAATCCTCGAATTTAATTTCCTTTCTACCAACTCCATAGTTTAATTTATTTCCTATTTCTAACTTATTATTAATAAAATTGACGATTGCATGATTTCTTGATAAAAACTCTAACCCAAGTATACAATCTCGAATTAGTTCTGGTACTATTATAAAATGCACGGCGATTAATTCTGTTCCTAACTTAACTTTAATGAAAATTTGTTTTTTAACACTTTTGGAACGCAGACCTAATGCTCCAATAACTTTTACTCCTGCTACCGGTAATTCTTCAAAAACTCCTAAATTTAATTTATTTGTGTTGTAGAAAGATTCAGATATCGAATTTACCTCACAACCTGTATCGATTAACGCTCTGACCTGTACACACTCATTAAAAACTAACTTAATTTCTGGACATTTATTAATGTCATTAATTATATCGCTTGTGTCGTGATTGTCCTCTAAATAATCTTTTAAATCGGTGAATAAGGTATTTATGGTTGCCTTGTTCTTATCCGCTAGGTCTACATTCCATTCCAACTTTCACTTTTGCCCTCTTCCGTCCCTGTCTGCAGGTTGTCGACCTTCCCAACGGTTCCCTGGTCCATTTTTTATGTCGGCACGCACATCTGGTTTTCTGTAAACATCCCTATTCTGACGTAACGGTAAATGTCTACTGTTGTACCCATTCATTTGTCCCCAAGGCCTGTTTACAACTTCTCCCTCTCTCTCGTCGCGTGGATAGGATGCCTTATAATTACCATTTCTTTCTTCGTAACTATTAATGTGTCGTACATCTGCCTGTCGGAATTCCATCAATAGTTTTACAAATTCCTGCTTTGTTTTCACACCCCTGGTGATAACAGCAATTAGTGTAGTTGGGTGAAAGTGCTTAGCGATTTTTTGGACTAACTGGGCTTCTAAAATCGGCGGTTCTAACTCTGAACATTCCAACATCATGTTCTCCACATATGTGATAGCTTCATCCCCAATTTTTCCTTTAAACTTTCCGAATTCCAACCTGTCTCGGATGTTTGCTTGTATCATTTCGTTAAAATATTTATCCATAAATATTTTTTCAAAATCTTCGAAGTTTTTAACTTCCCTACGGTGTAGAAACCACCATACACATGCTTCATCTTTTAAATATCTATCTAACCAATACATGTTCCCTTGATGTGTGTAACTAACGCTAACTTCTTTTATGATCCTTAAAAATTGCATTGGGAATCTTTCTTTTCCTGTAAAACTAATATCCCTTATCTCTGGTTCCCTTATTATGATACCATCCCTTGTTTTTAAATTACTTAATCTTTCATCTACTTCTGTCACTTTATTTTTCATTTCGTCCGTTTGTTTCTGATATTGGTTAATTTTTTGTGAATTTTCTTGGCATTGTGATTCGATTTCTAGAATTTTATTATTAGATCTAGCTTGACTTTCCTTTACCTTATCAATCTGAGCGTTTACGTTAATTTGATTTTCAGTTAAATTTTTGTTTACGGTGATTTCGATTTCTTTAATGCTCTCTTGCACATCCTTTTCTACTTCCACGACTTTACTTGCAATTTCTTTTAAATTTTCTCTTAAATCTTCGCACTTATTACCTAATTTATCGGTGAAATTTTCTTCAATTTTATTTAATTTATCATTCATTTCCGTCCTAATTGTCTCGGCTGTGGTATCCGATCTTAATTTAATTTCTTCGAGCTTGTTCTCGAATCTCTCCGCAAATTCATTAAATTTTCGGTCCATTGTCTCCGCATTTTGACTAACATTGCCACTAAGTTCTTCTAATTTTTTATTATTTTCCTCGAGCTTTTTATTTTGTTCTGCGAATTTTTTATCGAGCCTTGCTTTTAGAATTTCCGCATTTTTATTAATTTCTTCGAAATTCTTTTTATTAAGGGCTTCCGCATTTTTACTACTTTCTTCAAATTTTTTATCGATGCTTGTTTTTAGGATTTCCGCATTTTTATTACTTTCATCAAATTTTTTATTAAGGATTTCGATTAATTCGTTTAATCCTACCGTTGGGGTCCCATACACCTTTAAATTTTCACTCTCCCCTGAATTATTACCCTCATTAGTATTACTTTCACTATTATTAATCCCTATAGCTCTATCCATTTCTGATTCTATCCCCATTTGATTATTAATCTCCTCATCAAACCCCATTGTTATTTGGTTATTTGCCATCTTTTTATAATTTTTTATCCTATTACTACGTCTTAACATTAAATTAATTATATCTAATAGTCTTTCTGTCTCTTATCTTATAATGCTACCTTCAGGTTACACCACGTGAACTAAATTTTAATTTTAATTAAACCACGAGTTGGACGCCAATTATAACCTTTGTTATTTATTTTTAATTAATTACTTTGATTAAAACACAACTACGTTATCATATTTAAATTATTTATTCTTTAAAATACAATTTGCACCTAAAGTTGGGTGCCAATATATAACAGTTGAATTAATTAAAATCTTCAAATTAATTGATGCACATATGAGTATTCAAATTTATTCATCTTATCACTAAATCTCATCCATTCAACTTAAACTAGACATAAACATTTATAACACAATGAAATACTTAATTCTAGAACATAGCAATTTTATTATTATTAGGTGCATCAAAATCGTATCATTAATTGTAAATTTAATTTAGTCTTTATATTTTAATATCTCAATTGTTTTATTGATTTGTTGGGCGCCAGGTATAATTTACCAATTATATAATGAAGTTACTTTGATTGCTCTTTGAAATTTAAGTTTAAATGGCTCTCGGCCTAGCTCAGATTTTATTTAAAGTGGGGCGTGGTTTCTTTGGTAACCTGAAGTAAAAACTACAATAACTAATCAGATAACTTATCGTGGTTCAGTAGCATGGAATGATGTCTTCTTGGAGTTTTACAGGTGAGATGATCCCTCGAACTTATGGCAGATATCACAAGAAACTTAATCCAATTTATAGGCACTTTGACGATCTCGAAGCTTGAACTACCTCACTCTGTTGCTTGAATTCTTGGTCAATTAATCAAAACTCTTCTTTAACTTTACGATGATTTTAATATAATTCGATGACTTAAAACTTTTCTTCAACTTTACGACGATTTGGCGAACTTCGCCCTGTTCCTAGTTCCTCTCCCTTGCGACGCTCGTTCTTCACTGCTTTTTCTGATTTTTGAATTCTTACGCAGAGTTTTCCCGTTTTACCCCTTCTTCGCTTATTTCTGGATGACGCTTCTTTTTGGTTGGTTGGATTTGATTTTTCAAACTCTAACCGTCTTTCAAAGTTCGTTAAATCTTGTTTCTTAGCTGAGTTCAACGTACCTCTGCCTAGTTTTTTGTCTCTTTTTCTTTTGTTAACTTGGGCGTACACAAACTTTCTAATTTCCCATGTTGTCACATTACATAACTCAACTCTTCCTATTTAATTTGTCACGCTGCCCTCGCCCTTTCAATAATTTTGTAGTTTCGAAGTATTGTTTCCTTAGAAATCCTTTAACAAAATTTATTATGTGTTGGAGTGACGTTTATGTTTGACATTTATTTCTAACTGACAAGGTTTAAACATTTTGAATTGGACAAAGCTTTTACTTAGGGCTTCTCAACGTTACAATATGTTGTCTCTTCATACAGGTGTAATATTAGTGTCTGAAACAAAAGAGACAACAAATAACAATTATTTCTCAATTGATTTGTATTATTGTTTAAAGTATAACGTTATGTTACAGGCTTTAACTTACATAATTAGAATTTGATCAAAGGTTTCATGTATTACAAAATATAATAGTTTAGCAATGTTTTTATATGTTAAACCAAGTAGATGTACACCCCATTCTGAAAACTTTTGAATCTATATGCTATTAATAATTGTAATTGAAGTTTGTTGATCCTGTATCATTTACAATTACATTTTATAGCGCAGCCTACGTAAAAGAAGCAGTTGAAGATGTTAAAAAATTATGATAACATAAAACCATATATTTTGATTGTAGAAAATATAGTTAGTTGTATACTTTATTGTATAAAAAAAAACTGATATCTAGCTATTGGGGGTTGACTCCCATGGAAACACCGATACCCAATACAATTGAATATCCACCAAACATACAGGTTGATACTAATTTTGTGTAATTAGATTCAATACTTGTTTGAAATTATTTTTTGCTTTTATAATATTGGATCAGTGTTTTTTACTATGTTACTTGATAAAAGTTATAGAGGTACCCTATTAAGGGCTCGTGAGTATGACCATTGTTTTAGATCACACAATGATACAAGTAATTTAATCATTGCTAATTTTCCTTCTGATATCCAACATTTAAGTCGACTGTGGAAGAAACAGTGCAATAATATGAGCTAATAGGTAGTGCTGCACACACGTCTATGGAAGGCTATAGATTACAGATGACGAGTTCATTGAGTGATTTAAGTTATTAACTTAAAAATGTTATGTGTGGAACAAGTGAACAAAGAATAGGAAGGCCATATAGATCACAGATGAGGGAAGTTCTTTAGATGTTTCAAGTTATATACCTAAAACTGTTATAATTGTCTACGTTCAGGAATACGAAAATATGGAATAGAAAAGTCATAGATTACAGATGACGAAGTTAGTTAGATGTTTTAAGTTATATCTGAGGATACGTTCAGAAGCATGAAATTGTGGAATAGAAAGGTAATAAATGACAGATAAGGGAAGTTCGTCGGATGTTTTAAGTTACAAATCTAAAACTTTTATGATTGTCAACGTTCAGGAGTACGACACTATTTAATAGGAAGGCCATAGATCACAGATGAAGGAAGATGTTTTAACTTATATAGGCTACCTGATACTATTATGATTACGTTTAGGAGCACGAAAGCATGACGTCACTCCCATATCAGAGAGCAATTTTTGAAAAATAATTAGTTTACCCTGTGAGATGAATATAATTTTAAAAAACTGTCTGAAGACTATTATACTTAGAATCGATACATTTTTCTTTTGTGATGAACAAACGTTTATGGGCCGTCAACAATTATAGTAGTTGTTAGAGTGAACTAAAACCACATTGTTTGATGAAGCCCATACCTAGGAACCACAAACGTAAACGTTTCGGTGAGTATTTTGGACATTCGATTGCATTGATTTTAAAATGTAGCAATCTCTAAAGTAATGAACCGAAATAACATAAATCTTACACTAAAAAAATATTTCTGGTTCTTACATCCGAAATCTGCGGTTTCGCCAGGATTGAGCACTAATTTACAGTGGATCAGTATAAGAGGCTCAGTAGAATTGTCAGCCTGGTCAGCATTTAAATGTTAATTAATAATTTCACCAATATTAGTTCACAAAATTACGGTAAATATATTTGCACATTTTGATTTATCTTCTCTTTCGAATAATAAGATTTTGTCTCTTTTAAATATTATAAGGCTGCCTTTGCACATATTGGAAATTATTTATACAATTAATTTAAAATAAATAATATATCTTATATAATGTTTCACCATCTTTGCCTTCCTTTTTAAAAATAGTGAGCTTGTGCTAAAAGATACCACTTATACAATTTTACAATATAGCTTTTACTCCAGAAATCATAACTTCTATCTTTTATAGTTTAAAAGTTAATCTGTAACTTTGATTGAACCCAGTGTAATTAATGTGACTGTTCTATATATGAAATGTAAATAATTTATATACATAGATACTTACAGAGTGGATACACTTGGAGAAAAACGCTCAAAATTAAAATTGCAGAAGAACATTTTTGAAAATGTTCACTACTGGATTAATAAAACCTAAAGATGATTACATCATTTCAATTTGATAGACAAATCTGCAAACAAATACAAAAATATGTATAAAAAGTAAAATATTTTCAGATGTCCTTTAACTTGTCACGAAATTAGTACCAAAACAATCCATTAAGTGCTGACAAGTTTACGACGGCCATCTATAGTTCAATTGTATAATTGCATTAAGTGAAAACAAAGTATACAAACTACACTACAAACTATAACTGATTATAAAAATAAATCTTGAATTACATCGCGAATAAAATGAAATTGTAGAAAATAAAACCATGTTCTAATGTTGATTATTCTATTGTTTGTCTCACATATCACAAAAAATGCTTTTTTTCTTTTTGTTACGCATTTATCAATGTGCAGATAATTTAGTAATATAAATCAATAAAAAGTCTCGGAACATTTAAATATTATTAACAGCAGAAAACATTTAATTTCTGTACTTAACACTTACTGTTAAATAAAATAAACCCCTTTACTGTATGTATACATCCCGATTTCGTAAGAACAAAAAGCCAACCTAATTCCAGAACTACATTTAAGATGATTTTACTACGTAACCACTTAGGAGATTTGTTAAATCAGCTCTAGAACGTAACTAAGCTTCAAGTGAAAAGTTTGAAAGAATGAAATTGTCTTAAAACTATCATGGTCCAATTATAGAACAAAAGTTATCATTTTCAAATCTTTAACCATAAACGGTAAATATAACTAATCATTTTAATAATTCATTAAAACTTCTAGATTAACATCATAGTTTCAGTTCTGGGGCAGAACAATATATAATTTACAAAGATTATTTGAGTCTTAACTCCTAAAGGTTTTACCCTCAGGGGTTAAGCTTGGCAATGCCGAGGGAACCCAACTGGAATTACATATTTTGTCATGTAGTGTTGAGTTAGATCCCTCTCTTTCATCTTTCCTATTAGGTATCCCTTGACAAAATCTTGTTCTTTATCGACCTTAACGCTATTATACTATTCGGGAACTAAGGGTCTTTATTAATATCTTATTCTACTTTATTTTACTCTTTTACAACCGAGAGTTTTATCGCCTTTAAACAAGGGGAAAATCCTAAACAGTTACATTAAGTTTATGTCCTAAACTTACATATTTTTACCAAGTTGATGGATTCATTATGAACCTCATTATACAATAAATACGCAAAAGTTGGTTCCTTGGGACTTGAAAAAAAAAATTTTTATTTAAATTTGTATATCAAGGGGCCTTATTCAGAACCACGTATTTGTGTATGAAACTAACGTTATGCCAAAAATCAAACTTTCTTCGTATATTGGTTTTGAAAACAATCACGAATAAGTTGTATATTTTATATGGAATTCTTTTTAAAATATAAAGGTTTATTGACATTTGAAAATTTACACTTAGACTTCTCTGGAAGGCACCTTTTTGGGATTGCGAAATTGGGTTGTTTAGGAAAGAGAGTTCAATTTTACCAACAAACGTAGATTTTATTTTTTTTCGTTTTTTTTTTTTTTTGTTGGTTTAACTGCTCTCTCTGGTACTTTTGTCGAAATTAAATATACACAGATTAACTGAAAATTTTTAATATTCAGTTATTATTTGTTTTAGTACTTTAAAAAATACTTACACTTAAACGTGAGACGAACAGGGAATTTTGTCGTAATGTAATTTATTTTCAATCTTGTTCATCCATCATTTCGTGTTCCAAATACTTTTTCAATTCCAAAAGAGAATAGTCTGCAAACAATTCAAAAAGATATGTAATAAATGTAACATTTTTGGAGATTCTATAGCTAAAAAACAAAAGTAGTTCCAATTTGCTTCATTAAGCTTTGATAAGTTTCAAAAATTATGCCTTCCCTTTTTGACTAATCTTCATGTTTTATGGCCTCAGGTAACCGAAAAATTTAATTTCGACATATCGTCCGTCTGTAGGTGTCGTTGTTGTCGTCTGTACGTAAGTAAGATAGGCACATGCAAATTGGTATAGAGAACTATAATGTTTACTATTGAAAATCAAAAAGTCTAATAGAAAATTACAACCCTACTGGGTAAAACCCTTTGAACTAGCAATAAATTTAACATTTATTACAAGATAGATGTTCAATGAGCACTGTGGTGAATGTGAACAATATAAAACACTGAAACCCCTACCACAAGTTTGGTACAATAACACACACACACACACACACACACAAACTTGTGGTAGAGGTATTATATTTCTTACAAGAATTAAGAAACTTGTTTTATTATTTTGTTATAAAATCGGGAATAAAGAAAAAAATTTAATTCATTCATATTTCAAAACAATGCTTTCTAAATTTAAATTTATAAATTATACATTTACAAATTACATTTTATTCGCAAAAACAAAAAACAAATGAAAACTTAGTTTTGTTTCCAGAATAGAAAGTTTAAAAATTTCAAAAATTGTTTATCATCTGGACCGGACCTTTTTGGACTTGCAAAATTTGTTGTTGTTTTTTTAATTAATAAAAGGTAGTTCAATATTACGAATTCTGGTTTTCCTACTTTTATTAATTAAAAAGTTATCTAACAAGTCCATAAATCAAATATATACAATTACTATAGATTTTTTAATAAGTTTAGTTATTAATTATTTTTAAATACTTACAGATTAAGTTCACGAAACATACTGTAGTAATTTTTCTTCCATATGCAATTTTAGTATCTATCACAAATGCTCCGCCAAAACAGTAAATGATACTTGGTACGTTAAACTTTGATACGGCTGTAAACATAAACACACACAAAAAAGATTCATAAATAAAAAATTTTAAGTGGGCGGAACTAACGGTCAAATGACCGTCTGAATTTAACGGAGTTAGAATTGAATACCATTTTTCATTTTGACGAATTCTGGTTTACATTCTTAAAAGACAAAATTTATAATTTAAAAAAATATATAACAAAAAATTATAATAATATTTATAAATCATTGATAAATAATAATATATACTTATTTTATTTAAAAAGGGTAACTTTTTAATCTTTTCAATATTTAAAAAAAATTCAATAGGTTTTATGTGCATTAGATTTATTAAGTTTTAGAAAATTATGAATTAACTATAATAAAATAGTTCTAGCAAACTATGTCAAATGTAAATGAATAAAAATACCAACTAAAATGAAACTAAGATTACGATTAATTAAAGTTTACGGAAATTGTCTGTAAACCTCTCAGTGGTTTTGCGAACGTAAAATCGATAAAAAAAAATTTTTAATTAGAATTTTTGAATGTGATTGTTGGTTTCTCCACTTGTAATAACAATGTTTTCTCTTCAGTTTCTACTCTATTAATTCCTCTGGTAATTCCTTTATATTTTTAAAAGTATTCTTTATAGTACCTTACGTAATATTTCATTTACATTATATTTATTTTCTTGTTGTTTGAATTCAATTTCGTGTACACCTTTTCAAATTAATTAGATACATAAATACAAAAAAATAGATACCGGTAATTAAAATTAGGGATAACGTTCGAACCTGTCTTCCTTGATTCTGTATACATTCTGAGTGATGTACTAATGACAGAAGATATAGTTAAATTTGTATTCATTGACTGAAAATGTGTGCTATATCGATTAGGAGTGAAGGAATCAGAGCTTAAGACTTGTACACAGTTTGTGTTGGGTTGAAAAGAGAAAATATTATCAGGGCTTTAGTCGCAGACACACTGCGTGCCGTGCTAATAAGAAGGGGAAGACCCAAGGGTCTAGTATTACAGTTGTTAGTGGGTTAGTCATGGTGTCTGAAGCTGAAATTCATGTTCTGGTTTTACACCTCTATTATGAATCCCACCATGGCTTTCCGTGCCATTGTGTGGGGACATAAATAGGGTTACAGAGATGTACCATTGTGAAGTACACATAAATAGTGTTCCAGGGATGTACCATTGTGTGGTGAGCAGAAATAGAGATCCAAGGATCAGCAGAATACTAGCTGAAATTGAGAGAGTGGAATGTCTCACAGGTACACAATATTGTCGGTTATCTATTCTTAAAGCCAGTAGCAAGGAAAAGTAAATTTCATCAATAATGTGAAACACACAATGGTATATCAGTAAAACAATAAGTCCATAAGGGAATGTGTCAAAGAAGGATTGAGGTTTGGATACAAGTATAATATATTTATTTATAAAAAACCAATCTGGCGACTTTGTAGGTCGAAAATGGATTTGAATTTTTGAGAACCATATCACGGCTAGAGAAGAGTTAACACTTTACTAGGTTTCTGAGCATGCTGGTAAACAGACCTCTACACCCATTTGCCATCAAAATAGAAAAAAATAATTTCTTCTAAATTCTTTATATGAAAATTAATAAAGAAAAAATTATTTAACTTATCTGAAATGGGTGATTTGATTCATTGTCTATATTATTTAATTTCTTATTCTTCTTGTACTATATTGATGAATATTAAAGTCTACTTATTGATTCTGCACTTACTTTCAACAGCACAATCAAAATTTTCAATAATAACAGGCCTAAAAGTTTCCGTTTTCTGTCCGGCGACGAAGTAAGATTTATCATTGGAAATTTTGATTTCCCTCCTCTGTTTTTCCTTTATCTTGGGTCTACAACACCCCAAAGTCACAATACAGAGGACTGAAACAATAAAAACATACATTATTAGAGATACAATATTAAACTAAATCTGCTATTCTCTAAATTTAAGTTGATCTCTTTAACACAAATGCGATAGTCAGATTAAGGGTTGCTATGGATTTGATTTTTATGAATATTGTAACAACATTTATATAACAGAACATCTTAGTGGAAAATACACAATTGTTTGAATAACACATGTAATTTTTAATAGTAATTCTTAAATCAAATATTATTAAAATCGCAATTCGTGTATATTTTTTATTTTAATTTTAAAAACACGCCTGTTAGTGAGATAAATTAATTTTTGGCGATTAAAAAGTGTTAGGCTGAAACTTTGTTAGTTGCTAGGTTAATAGGTTAAATAAGAAATCTGAACTTCACTATAATATTTTAATTGACAATATATTATAACTTTGAATTTAGCACGTCTGATTTCGGTCTTCGAAATCAAAAATATTTGCTAGCAAATTTTCAAGATGAACAGTAGCAAAGTAAACTGCACTTAAGATACATCAACTCAGAAAGCTATTTTTAGCACGTAATATAAGTAACAGCTTCATTTAAAACAAAATTTCGTCTCATAATTTTAGAACACTTAAATTGATATTATTTCATTAGTCGTTAAATAAAAAAAATATATAACGAAGAAAATTCCTAAATGAATTCAAGATGTGATTAATAGGCGAATTTGTATCTAAAATAAAGTAAATTGTTTTCTATATTCATCTGCGAAAACTTTGATGTATCAAATAAATATCTGAAAGGAAGTTAGTAGAGATCAAAAATAACATTAACATATTCCTCAAAATTAAAATATTTAGAAAATGCATACATCAAATTATAAGGAAAGAAATAAATAAAGCAAGAAATAAGCAATAACCACAATCATATCTAAAAAATGCAAACGATCCCCTTACATACACTATGTTACGAAGACCCTTACTATCATTTTTTGTAAGCATTAAATGTGATTAAAAGTGTAATATCATAAAAGATTCAAGAAATAACAACTTAGGACGTTAACTATAAGTTTATTCATATCTAAAATATTGTAACCAATTACCTTATACAGTACTACTTTTAACATTGTTTTATAACCATTGAAGAAAAAAAAATTAGTTTTCATAGGAATAATAAAATAGATAACAGAATAGAAAAAGTAAAAATAAGACACATTCATATAAAAAATAATGCTAATATTTCTCAAAATATTACTTTTAAAATCACTCTAACACTAGTTTACACTCTTTTAAACTTAATTACAAATATAAAAATCAAGGGATAAAGAAAATATTACCCAAAAAAGCAAGAAATAACATTATTTGATAAGTATTAAATGAAAATAAAATTGGAATAACATTAAATAATTAAGAAAATACATAACTAACACTCAGAAGTAAATGAATACATTCTAACACATAACACATTCATAACTAAAATATATATTTTAAAAAATTCTATACTACTATTAAAAAAAAAATTTTAAAACATTAAATCAAAATAAAACTCATAATATCAAGGGATCAAGAAAATACCTAAAGGAATACTAGAAGTAAACAATAACAATTCTTCTATACTACTTTACAACCACCCTAACATTATTTTAAAACACTTAAATCAAAATGAAACTGTTATGTCATTAAAGGAACACAATAAGTTAATAATAAGCACTTACATGTCTGCAATTATCCCAACAATTCTTCTATACTACTTTACAACAACCCTAACATTATTTTTCAACCTTTAAATAAAAATGAAACTGTTATGTCATTAAAGGAACACAATAAGTTAATAATAAGCACTTAAATGTCTGCAATTATCCCAACAATTCTTCTATACTACTTTACAACAACCCTAACAATATTTTACAACCTTTAAATCAAAATGAAACTGTTATGTCAATAAAGGAACACAATAAGTTAATAATAAGTACTTACATGTCTGCAATTATCCCAACAATTCTTCTATACTACTTTACAACAACCCTAACATTATTTTTCAACCTTTAAATAAAAATGAAACTGTTATGTCATTAAAGGAACACAATAAGTTAATAATAAGCACTTAAATGTCTGCAATTATCCCAACAATTCTTCTATACTACACTACAACAACCCTAACATTATTTTTCAACCTTTAAATCAAAATGAAACTGTTATGTCATTAAAGGAACACAATAAGTTAATAATAAGCACTTAAATGTCTGCAATTATCCCAACAATTCTTCTATACTACTTTACAACAACCCTAACATTATTTTTCAACCTTTAAATCAAAATGAAACTGTCATGTCATTAAAGGAACACAATAAGTTAATAATAAGCACTTACATGTCTGCAATTATCCCAACAATTCTTATACACTACTTTACAACAACCCTAACAATATTTTTCAACCTTTAAATCAAAATGAAACCGTTATGTCATTAAAGGAACACAATAAGTTAATAATAAGCACTTAAATGTCTGCAATTATCCCAACAATTCTTCTATACTACTTTACAACAACCCTAACATTATTTTACAACCTTTAAATAAAAATGAAACTGTTATGTCATTAAAGGAACACAATAAGGTAATAATAAGCACTTAAATGTCTGCAATTATCCCAACAATTCTTCTATACTACTTTACAACAACCCTAACATTATTTTACAACCTTTAAATCAAAATGAAACTGTTAGGCATTAAAGGAACATAATAAGTTAATAATAAGCACTTACATGTCTGCAATTATCCCAACAATTCTTCTAAACTACTTTACAACAACCATAACATTATTTTCAACCTTTAAATAAAAACCAAACTGTTATGTCATTAAAGGAACACAATAAATAAGCACCTACATGTCTACAAATATTCCAACAATTCTTCTACACTACTGTACAGCCAACCTAACATTATTTAAAGAAAATACCTAAGAAAAGCAAGAACTTAACAATAAACACATTAAATTAAAATATAGCTGTAACATCATTATAGAACTGTAACATCAATATACTAAAAAAATATCTAAGGGACAAGAAGAATTAAATAAGATGTAGCCTACATTCATATCTTAAGTTATTTCAACAATTCTCCCATACTTCATTGCAACCATCAAATATTATCTTATAACCATTAAATAAAATAAAACTGCCATATCATTCAGAGATCTACAAATTACCCAAAGTAACACAAAATGTTAATAATAAGCACATTCATCTCTACAATTATGCCAACCATGGTTCTATACTACTTTACAATCATCCATAAACATTAAATCAAAATAAAATTGTAATGATATTAACAAGAGAAAAATGAATATAAAATTATGCTATAAAATTTTCTATACTACTTTACAACCACCCAAACTTTATTTCATAAATATTAAATTTGAATTAAACTGTAATGACTTACGATACTAAGAAAATACCTATAGGACAAGAAGAATTAAGCAAGATGCACAATCATATCTAAAATTATGCCCACAATTCTTTTATACTACAACCACCTAAACATTATCTTATATCCATTAAAACAAAATAAAACTGCCATAATATTAAGAGATCTAGAAAATATCCAAAGTAATTTCAAAAGTTAACAATTAGCACATTCATATCTACAATTATGCCAACAATGATTCTATACTATTTTACAACCACCCAAACATCATTTTATAACCATTAAATCAAAATAAAGTTTTAATAACATTAAGATACTCAGAAAGGACAAGAAGAATTAAACAAGAAGCAAATTAATATATATAAAATTATGCTAACAATTGATCTATACTACATTACAATCACACAATCTTTATTTTATAACTATTGAATCAAAATAAAACTATAATGACATTACGATACTAAGAAAATACTTAAAGGACAAGACGAATTAAACAAGAAGCACATTAAAATATAAAATTATGCCAAAAATGGTTCTATACTACTTTATAACCACCCAAACTTCATTTTATAACTATTAAATCAAAATAAAGTTTTAATGACATTAAGATACACAATATATACCCAAAGGACAAGAATAATTAAACAAGAAGCAAATTATTATCTAAAATTATGCCAACAATTTTTTATACCGCTTGTGACAACCACCCAAACATTATCTTATAACCATTATATCAAAATAAAATTGTAATATCATCATAGGATCAACGAAAATACCTAAAAGAATGCTTGAAGTTAACAAAAACATCATTTTAATAGAACATAATTCAACAATTTTGAATACCAAATCAATGTATTATAAGCATTAAATAAAAATAAAAGGGTAATATGGCGAACACATCAAACAGTTATCAAAGAAACATACAACCAATTTAACCAATACTATTATGAGTGAGTTTGGAAAATATTTGTAAACAATTGAATTAGTCTTTAGTGCATAAACAAACTATCATTTTCTATATATGGGCACCATAATAAAATAATCGATCACTTTTAAGTTTTATATTATATATAGAAAGCAAATTAATCTCAAAACGAAATTGAGTGTTTTTTTATATCACTTTGTAGATTAGGATATGGTGAATAAAAAAAAAATTATTACCGAAATAATATAAATGTACAAATACCATAGATGTCACTTACGGTTTTGGAAGAAAGTGGACGTCTTCATATTCGTATATATGAAATATATTTGTATAAAAATTGGTTTCCAAGGTGTTTTCATTTAATTGAATTTACATATCATTGTTGATAGATATAAATTGTTGTTAAATATATTTTTTGTAATTTATAATTATTCTTTTTAAAATCACATATATATTATAATTTTAATGATTTTTTTTCTGATTTCGTACAGTTTAAGTTATAACGCCCAACGGGCTCCATTAGACTTTTATTTTATTTGTTTCATACATTTTTATAAATAACCTAGTAAAATAGTAAAATTACTACAGCACACAGAAGCTCTGGCTAGACCTTCCTAATAAATAAGTCTACCCCTGCTTGGTTTACTATATAGTGTAGCTGTGAAAATTATAATACTCTCCTTTCTTGCTCGTTATCTTTTTTCTGCTCTAAAAATATCTGGCCAAGAAATTTTTCTTGACCACGAAAATATCTGGATTTATGAAAAGATGATATATTTCTATGTTTATTTTTATTCTCCAACCATTCCCTCTCTATATTACCAACAAATGAATTACACAAATATAAATTATAAATATAAATACTGTAATAAAATCTTCCCAATACCTCTATATTATTATGTAAAATATTTATATATTTAGATACCAACTCACACTGAGGTAGTTATCTTGCAAAAACCCTACGTTGAGGTGCCAATGCAATAAAAGATAACCAATAATAGTAAATTTTATCATCGAATCTTAAATTGTAATTGCTTCACTTTGTAGTGACAACATAAAATGTTTATAGAGATGTAATAGATAAATTTGAGGTTAAAACAACTAAAATAAATTTTGTCAAAATATTGTGATAAATTGAAAATTAGTACTTATCAAATACAATCAACATATGAAGTAATTTGGAAAGTGATATTGATTTAATTTATAAAAAAAATATATATATGATACTTCAAATCATATTATTCATGGGTAACCTTAAGTGTTAAGTTACAATAAAATAATAGAAAATAAAAAAAACTAAGTTAACTTTGGTAAATAACCAATGAATTTGAACTACAATAATCTCAATTAAATATTTGGCTGATAATGACTTTGTACTGAGCCAATTTAATTATTAGAAATAAAACAATAGAGTTCAAGTTAACAATTTATAACGCATTTATTATTATTTTTGATCAAACTCAATTATTAAGATCAAACAAATTGTGATAAATTATAAGTTCATTTCAATACATAGGTTTATGCAATGTTTTGTAAATCCATTATTAAAAGTCTATCTCTTTCATTGAGTGTTCACTAGGTATATTGGGATTTACATATAAATGGACAATTCAATTAGTAACAAATTATTAATTATATCTACAAAGATAGTTTCTAATTCTAGTCACAATAAGTAATTAATTCTAATATTATCAAATAAGTTTGGTATTTTGTTAAATTTTGATTTAATCTCGGGAATGGGTTGTTCGCTGACCTCACCACTTTTTGGTTAAAATGTTGGTATTTATCTTATATTTAGATTTACACATAAATAATATTACTTAATTATAAATGAAGACAATAGTTTATGAACACTTTGAATGGTTTTAGCAGAGTTAATTATGTTTAGGTTCAAAATTAAAAGTTTGCAGAGTTAATTTTGGTAATCCAATTTTAGCCTTTAAAATTTGTAAAATATACCCTGGCATAAATAATATTATTTATTTTGACAGTTCATGACTAGTTTATTAGTCATGAATTAAAAAAAAAAAAGAAGATGTTTCACAAATCTAACTACTTGTGACACTGGGTTCATTTGGAAGACAATTTTGCTGTAATGGGTGTGGTAAGACAGAATTTATTCATTTATGATGACAAACAAGCCTTTAACAATTACTAATAATTTTAAAAAAGATACAGGTATGAGAGACATGTAAGTAGACTTTTCAAATAAAGTAGAATGCCAAAAAAACATATATACTTGTGATCTCATACGAAAAACCTGCATAGAAAAAATCAATAATAAATATACTATGATTTAAATAACAAAAATAATGGTAAAAACACTATTAATTAAAATTTAAATATAACAATTGAAACAAATATCAATAATAATAATAAATTTAAATACTAATTACTACTAGAACGAATTTAAGTAACAAAAGTTAAATTTAAATAAAGGTGGCAGAACAGTTTAATAAACATTCCATAAAAGTGCAGCAACACAAGTTCCGAATATAAGAACTGAACCAACACTCCATATTTCACATCACCTCATACTTGATTAAACTCTTCCAAAAATAGAAAAAGTTGAAGGGAACAAATTAAGGTAAGAGGATACATGTTAAATTAAGGAAAAAATGGTAAAACTTGATGTGTAGTTCTACGTTATTGCAATGTTATAAAAAATGATGAAAACAAACTTATTTTTTACTTTTATTTTTTGCTGTATCTATCTAAAGCTCTTAAAACGCTAGATACAGCAACCAATTTATCCTGTAGCAACAGACCGTTTTTTGTATAAAAAACAAGCATATCGTATGAACACACCATAATAAATCAAACATACACATATATAAGAGAATACTTAAACTTAATTTAACAATATAATGTTACCTATTTTCTGATAAAACTATATTATATTACTGTATATCTCGGGTTATTGTTATTCAAAATTGCTTTTTCAAAAATTTTTTTTTGTTATTAATTGTTAATATTACTCACAATTTCTAATATTGGTATCTAATCAAAAAAGTGAAATGACAAATAGACATTTGAGAATAACTAATTAACTCTGAGCTCAGAATATAAAAGAAATAATGTAAGTAATGTAGAACAATATAATTATAATACTTAATTCTAGGATTGGATTATTTTGAGTCTATTTGCTATGTAGATGGAAAGATCTGATCAAATATTTTATCAAAATGTGTTCAAAGAAATTGATATACGAAAAATGGGGGAAAATTGTATATTAATATTTGATCAAATTTCAGTCAAATAGGATGATGAATAGTTTTATGCTTGTGGAGCAGCAATTAGTGCAAATGTAACTCTTACTTTGTTATTAAAGATGAGTCCAAAACGAAACGTCATTGGGTTAAACCTTGGGTTGCCGGGTGAGACAAAAAAGTATTCCATAAGAATTTATTAAAGGAGTTTCATTGTGAAGACCCCAAAGAATACATGATGTATTTGAGAATATATGACGACACATTTAAATTCTTGGTGTCAAAAGTATCTCCTTATATTTTGAAACAAACCACACTTTTAAGAGTCTCGTGAGCAATAAATTTATTATTTCCACGAGACCATGAGTGTTCATAAAGAAAGGTATTCATTAGTCGAAAAGAATAAACAATGCAATTCATGGATTAAGAGCCTATGGAACAACAAATTTATTTTTCCAAGAGACCAAGAGAGTTTACATAAAAATTAGTCATAAGTTGATAAGCATAAACAATACTATTCAAGAGGCAAGATTTGCTGCCTCTTGCTCAGTCCAAGAGAGTTTACATAAAAAGTATTCATTAGTCACAAAGTATGAATAGTATAATTTATGTGTTAAGATGCTAGTAAACAAATTAATTTTTGCATTAGTCCAATAGTCTTTACATAAAAAATATTCATCAGTCGAAGAGTATGAATAATATAATGCATGCATTTAGTTCTCACTGATCAACAAATTCATTTATTCATAAGTCTATGAATGTTTACATAAACGTTATTCTTCATTGGAAGGACATGGACATTACAATTCTTGGTTTAAGAGCCTGTTGAAAAACAAATTTATTTATACATTAGTCAAAGAGCATGGACAATAAAATTCATGAGTCAAGATCCTAATGATCAACGAATTCATTTATTCAACAGTACAAGAGTCTGCTTATCACGACTATTCATGGGATGTAGAACATAAACAATTAAACTATTAATGCTGTTAAACCCTGCTGTTAATTATTTGCTCAAGGTTCTGAATTTTGAACCCTTGTATGCCCTCCGATTTCTGATCATTGTTGTTTGAGTACTGTTTGGCGTGTTCAGACGTTAACTATGTTGTGTTTATCTAAGAGAATCCAAGTTTCTGTCTATTGAAAATTACTGACATTGATAATTTTAGTTTTATTACGCTTACATAAATGGATTACTATGTATTTAAAAAAAAAAATTTGAAACTTCCCGAAGATGGTTTCAATGATATGTGACAATTAAGATATATTGGTAAAGTGTGCGGGTAGTATTGAATATGGTGTGCTGTTAAAATTACTAGGCCGACCACATACCTGCTCGTGGAACTTTATTATTTAGTACATCACCACAAAGTCAATGTTTAACTAACCAACAATAAACTGTTTCGATAATTTAACTTAACATTTAATAATCTGAGAACTTACAATTTAATTAGAAGTTATTATTAGACATACTTAACCCTAGTCTGATGGTAAATACTATACCGTTTTAACAATATTCATGCAATGCATGACATCAGGGAATGCTGCTGCGATACATTGGCTCCCGGTGTTACAGTCGCCAGTTCACTAAATTTAACCGCTCATAGTCAATTTAACACACACTCTTAAAAAATAAAATTAAAAACACAATTTTTTACATTTTATAAAATATTTTATAGTTTTTATTTTATTTTATTTGGGTTATATAGTTTTTATGGTTTTCTAATTTTTGTACTTTTTTTTCCGTTTATTATAATAAAAACTAAATTGAAGTTAACCTGTCTTCAATATAATATATGTTGTCTCTTCATACAGGTACAATACTGTATTAGTGTCTGAAACAAAAGAGACAACAAATAACAATTATTTCTCAATTGATTTGTATTATTGTTTAAAGTATAACGTTATGTTACAGGCTTTAACTTACATAATTAGAATTTGATCAAAGGTTTCATGTATTACAAAATATAATAGTTTAGCAATGTTTTTATATGTTAAACCAAGTAGATGTACACCCCATTCTGAAAACTTTTGAATCTATATGCTATTAATAATTATAATTGAAGTTTGTTAATCCCGTATCATTTACATTTACATTTTATAGCGCAGCCTACGTAAAAGAAGCAGTTGAAGATGTTAAAAAATTATGATAACATAAAACCATATATTTTGATTGTAGAAAATATAGTTAGTTGTATACTTTATTGTATAAAAAAAAAACTGATATCTAGCTATTGGGGGTTGACTCCCATGGAAACACCGATACCCAATACAATTGAATATCCACCAAACATAAAAGTTGATACTAATTTTGTGTAATTAGATTCAGTATTTGTTTGAAAATATTTTTTGCTTTTATAATATTGGATCAGTGTTTTTTACTATGTTACTTGATAAAAGTTATAGAGGTACCCTATTAAGGGCTCGTGAGTATGACCATTGTTTTAGATCACACAATGATACAAGTAATTTAATCATTGCTAATTTTCCTTCTGACATCCAACATTTAAGTCGACTGTGGAAGAAACAGTGCAATAATATGAGCTAATAGGTAGTGCTGCACACACGTCTATGGAAGGCTATAGATTACAGATGACAAGTTCATTGAGAGATTTGATTTAAGTTATTAACTTTAAAATGTTATGTGTGGAACACGTGAACAAAGAATAGGAAGGCCATATAGATCACAGATGAGGGAAGTTCTTTAGATGTTTCAAGTTATATACCTAAAACTGTTATAATTGTCTACGTTCAGGAGTACGAAAATATGGAATAGAAAAGTCATAGATTACAGATGACAAAGTTAGTTAGATGTTTTAAGTTATATCTGAGTATACGTTCAGAAGCATGAAATTGTGGAATAGAAAGGTAATAAAAAATGACAGATAAGGGAAGTTCGTCGGATGTTTTAAGTTACAAATCTAAAACTTTTATGATTGTCAACGTTCAGGAGTATGACACTATTTAATAGGAAGGCCATAGATCACAGATGAAGGAAGATGTTTTAACTTATATAGGCTACCTGATACTATTATGATTACGTTTAGGAGCACGAAAGCATGACGTCACTCCCATATCAGAGAGCAATTTTGAAAAAATAATTAGTTTACCCTGTGAGATGAATATAATTTTAAAAAACTGTCTGAAGACTATTATACTTAGAATCGATACATTTTTCTTTTCTGTTGAACAAACTGTAATCACACACAATTATTATTATTATTTTAGCCTAGTTGGGTCTTGCTCTAACATGTTTACTTTAAAAATATAATGGCTAACTATAGTTTGATTTTTCGGGGATGGAACCTGGCGGCTTAGCGACCCTTAGCTCTCACACGCACACTGGCAGGAACGCGCGCAGCCCCCGGCCTGCCTGCCTGCAGCGTATAATCAGTTGGTTCTCAAAGCACAACAACAACATTTTTAATTAATTATTTTTTAAATTATATTTGCACAGTTTTGAAATCTTCATAAAGTTATAAGAAAAATAAGCCCAAACACGACATTCTTAACAATATTTAACCAGAAAATACAAAATAGGCCTACCAATACAACCCTTACATTAAAAAGTTTTAAAATATTTAAACCAATATATGACCTTTATACCTTTATTGATTATTACAGAAAATAATTTTATAAACTACCTTATTTATCAATATATAGGCTATTATGTAGTTATAGAGTGGTAATTGAACTGGCCTGTAAGTTTATTACTTTCTGAAACACTTACTTATTCTAAATGAGAGCATCCAATGTTTTCATCTTCCAGGTCACTTTCGGATTCGGTTTCACTGTCATAATCCCCAGGACACAAGCGTATTATGAACTCTTGAACACTGGCGTCGTTAAGTCCTTCACTTCTCCAATCCTCGTCCATTGCTTTCCTGGCATGGTCCACATACTTGCTCCATTGTTCCGGTGTTACAGCAGAGACGGCTTCGTGGAAATGTTGTTCTACATCCCTCAACTTGAAGGTATTATTCCTATCCCGTACATATTTTTTCAAGTTCCCCCAAACCATTTCGATTGGATTGTAGTGGCAGTGATAAGGGGGAAGGCGGATTACCTTATACCCCATTTCTGCTGCTTTAGAGTCAATTACATAGGTGGGATAAGGTGGTTTGTGCATTTTAACAACACTGTAGAGCTCTGGTTTTCTTAAATCTGGAGAGAAACTTATTCCTTTATCTTGTAGCCATTTTGCCATAACGGCTTTGGTTGAACCTGATGTTGGAGATTTGTCCTTAACCCTTGAATGGTATGGAGCGTTATACATTATTATGGTGCTTTCAGCAGAAATAGTAGGGAGTAGAGTGTCGAAAAACCACTTTTCAAATACTTCCGCGTTCATCTCCTCGTGGTAATCGGAAGTTTTTTTAGACTGAAATACCAGAGGAGGAGCTTCAATCCAACCTTGTTTACTTCCAGCATGGCAGACGATTAAACGCTTTCCCTTTCCCAGAGGGGAACCTAGCGTTCCTTTAACTGTTCCATCAGTCCAGCCCTTATCGTTACTGAGGTTTTCATTCATCCACGTTTCATCAAGGAAAACAGCTTTCTCCATGTTTATGTTATGCATCTTTCTAAGAAATTGGCATCTTAGCAACGCCACAGATGGTTTTTCCATTAACACCTTCCTGGAATTAAACTTTTTGTAGACAAAGCCCAAACTTTTCACTATTTTGTTTAGAGAAGATAGGCTACCGTGGAAAAGTTCTGTGTCTCTCAACGATGAACGTTGTTTTCTCAGCGTTGGCACTTCTCGTCTTTCATAATAACTTAGAATGTGGCGACGAATAGCTGCTTTGTCAAAGTCGTCTATGTCTGTAGTGGGTCTGTTTCTAACCGGAGTTTTGTTCTTCCTCGGTGTATTTATTACTATCCGCCTCTTCTTCCCAGATAACGGAGGACAACTGGCATCCAGTCCCGCCTCTTCCGCTCCAAACTCGGTCGTAGTACAGCCTTCTTCTGTATGTGTATTTCCTAACTTATTCACTTCTTTAAGCTGTAAGTTAATTCGCTTAACGGTTCTTAACGAAACACAACACGCGTCAGAAACTCTTTCCAAAACCTTTTGAACGTCTTTTAAGGGTCTTAAATTGTTCTTCTCCAAATAAAAGTATTGTATGACAGAAGCAACAATTGTCCTTGCTTGTGAATGCAAAATTTCTCTACTAGTGTTTGGAGTCATTTCCGTCATAATATAATCACTTCCTTTCCAAATATGTACACTAATCACTTAAACAAACAAAATCAACACAGAAAATCCTTCTACGGTATACTGTATTATTTATAAAAGGTTGAAAACTCAGACTGAAACCAATTCACAAGTCACATTAGATAGGGTCAGTAGTGAAACTAGGTAGGACAAGTGGGGGATTTCGGGAGGTATTTCTGCGAAAGGGTTGAACTGGTTAACAATAGTCTCCATAACCTGCTTCGGTTTAACCCTGGGCTGGCCAGTCACAAAGAATTATGATCATATATCATCATCATAGTATGATATATCATCTATTACCGCCTACAGTGTTAACAGAAGTATAAGAACAAAAATATTACGAAAGCTATCAATAAAGAGCTAATAAAGGCCGAGAAATGCAATACAATAAACACATTGTAGATTTTGGTGACTTAAAGTTGTCGCAATTATGTCGTATTTCGATTCATTTTTAATGTAATTTTGAGCCAATTACACCAATTATAACCTTAAATAAGTAACACGCGAAATAAAAAAGTTATTATTTTATAGTGAAGAGTGTAGTCAGTGTCTCGGCCCGAGCCCCGGAGCGGTCGGGAGGGGTTGTGTGTGTGTGGTAGTAAGGGTCGCTAAGCCGCCAGGTTCCATCCCCGAAAAATCAAACTATAATAACAACAACTCAATTGTTTAAATGACTCTTTATTCTCGGGTCTTACTAAGGTTTGGGTCCTTTTTTTTAAATGTGCAATTATTACAATTATGGACATATATCTTAAATTTACAAATCAGCTTATACTATCAATATTAAAAGTTCTTAAAGTTCAATTTTTTTTTTATAATAATAAAATCTATATATTTACTTAAGTCCAGTTCACCATTATTCACATGTAGTTCACCTCTGACATGTTTGTATTATTAAAATATTTAACTTGTCTATAAAATCCTTCTTTTTTAAAATTGCTGAACAACGAAAATTAACCTTGCCTCCATGAAATTTTTTATAGCACTCTCCTATTATTTTCTTCCAACCACCCGGGCTACAATGCAGTACCGCCATCATTGGTATATTTTCCGCGATCGGCTTTTCGTATGGCCGTGCATTCAAACATATCAAATATATATTTTTAAATGTCCTTCCATAGTCATTTTTAAATAGTATATTAATTTGTAGACATACCTGAAGTTAAAATTGTTTTTTTTTTTTAAAAAAAAAGGTTTTAATTAATCCACGTTCACTTTATATATATTTATTTTTTTATATGTCACTGCCTAGATTTCAACAATAGTTCTAACTTTCGCCGCCAGTTCGCACTGTTCCACTTTATTGTAATAATTAATTCGTTGTAAACACTAAAACAACTAACCTAATTTATTCTATTCAACCAGTTTGTTATTTAAATTAACTAATACACAATATACATTGAATTTGAATTAAAAATAATTATCTAAACATGAAATAAATTACAAAAGGATAATAAAACGTTCTTATTCAATCATTTTAGGTTATTAAGTAAAGTTACTGTTATTATTGTTTTTTTTTTAAATGGAAGTAAGTTTTATTTAAATTAGCTGTAGTTATTATATTATGACTGTGCTTTATATTATTCATTTAAAATTTCCAAAATCTTTAAGTTAATTAAATTATTAGGCTAGGACGAATTTTGAAGTTATTACATTTAGGCTATAGCATTTTATCAACATATTTTATTAACCTTTAAATTGTGTGGCCTATCCAGTTTGACTGTTACAACTGTCCCTCAAATTTCTAATTTTTTTTTATATAATTGACATTACTTATGCTTTTAATTCATTTAGGCCACCAAATTAAGTTATCAATTTATATAAATGTTATAAAACGTTTATGGGCCGTCAACAATTATAGTAGTTGTTGGAGTGAACTAAAACCACATTGTTTGGTACCTAGGAACCACAAACGTAAACGTTTCGGTGAGTATTTTGGACATTCGATTGCATTGATTTTAAAATGTAGCAATCTCTAAAGTAATGAACCGAAATAACATAAATCTTACACTAAAAAAATATTTCTGGTTCTTACATCCGAAATCTGCGGTTTCGCCAGGATTGAGCACTAATTTACAGTGGATCAGTATAAGAGGCTCAGTAGAATTGTCAGCCTGGTCAGCATTTAAATGTTAAATAATAATTTCACCAATATTAGTTCACAAAATTATGGTAAATATATTTGCACATTTTGATTATCTTCTCTTTCGTATAGGCCTAATAAGATTTTGTCTCTTTTAAATATCTTAAGGCTGCCTTTGCACATATTGGAAATTATTTATATAATTAATTTAAAATAAATAATATATCTTATATAATGTTTCACCATCTTTGCCTTCCTTTTTAAAAATAGTGAGCTTGTGCTAAAAATGACCTCTTATACGATTTTACAATATAGCTTTTACTCCAGAAATCATAACTTCTATCTTTTATAGTTTAAAAGTTAATCTGTAACTTTGATTGAACCCAGTGTAATTAATGTGACTGTTCTATATATGAAATGTAAATAATTTATATACATAGATACTTACAGAGTGGATACACTTGGAGAAAAACGCTCAAAATTAAAATTGCAGAATAACATTTTTGAAAATGTTGACTACTGGATTAATAAAACCTAAAGATGATTACATCATTTCAATTTGATAGACAAATCTGCAAACAAATACAAAAATATGTATAAAAAGTAAAATATTTTCAGATGTCCTTTAACTTGTCACGAAATTAGTACCAAAACAATCCATTAAGTGCTGACAAGTTTACGACGGCCATCTATAGTTCAATTGTATAATTGCATTAACTGAAAACAAAGTATACAAACTACACTACAAACTATAATTGATTATAAAAATAAATGAAATCGTTGAAAATAAAACCATGTTCTAATGTTGATTATTCTATTGTTTGTCTCACATATCACAAAAAATGCTTTTTTTCTTTTAGTTACGCATTTATCAATGTACAGATAATTTAGTAATATAAAAAATATAAATCAATAAAAAGTCTCGGAACATTTAAATATTATTAAATTAATAACAGCAGAAAACTTTTATTTCTGTACTTAACACTTACTGTTAAATAAAATAAACCACTTTATGTATACATCCCGATTTCTAAGAACAATAAGCCAACCTAATTCCAGAACTACATTTAAGATGATTTTACTACGTAACCACTTCGGAGATTTGTTAAATCAGCTTGTAATGCATCAAATTTTGGGGGGGTAAGAAAATTTTGAAAACGAAAGTTTGTAGGGCTCAAAACAACTTTCTCCGGAAGAGAAAGTTAACGTTGCCCAAGGCTACAGGCGGAGTGGTGGTAGAGGCAGAGAAGGGGTAGCGGCCGGAGTGGTGGTAGCGACAGGAGAAGGGGCTCCGTGCTATAAAAGGAGACGTCCACTGGATCGGAGAGGGTTCTGTCACTGGACTGCCTGGTGAAAACCGGCCTCCTCTTACGCTCTCAGGTAAGTCCTAACTTTAACTTAGAATTAACTTTGCTTGCTTGCGGTAGGAATAAGGGTGTTCAGGACTTATAGGAATAGTGACGTGCCCTAAGCACATGATACAGCTGAGGAGATTAAGGCTGAACTCACATACGAATTCGCCTTCGTTGTTTTAGGACGTATGTGCGGTGAAAACTCACATACGAATTCGCCTTCGTTGTTTTAGGGCGTATGTGCGGTGAAAACTCACATACAAATTCGTCTTCGTGGTTTTAGGGCGTATGTGTGGTGCGAACTCACATACGAACTCGTCGTAGTTGTTGCAGGGACGCGGGCGAGGACGCGCCGCTCGCACCGCTACCGAATAAGAAATTTCGTCGTTCGCGTAAGTACGTTATTTTCCCTTCCCCCCCTTCCTTTCTGGCTATGATGACGATATTGGTTCTGGTATCCGTAGAGGAAGTGCTCTAGGATCGGGCCAGGCTGAGCCATTTCCCTCTTCCCTGATAAACCTTCGACCCCTGGAGTTAACATCCCCGCCATTGGCCGGACTATCCAAGGCAACAATTACAAATTTATTTTGGTGAGTGCTAAGATTTTCCCCGTAGGGAAAAAGGCATCACAAAATTGGCGCCCGAACAGGGACTTGAGTGCTAGTCCAACGTTATTTAGGTTTGCTTGGATCCATAAGCGGCAAAAATTGAGAGCTACATTTAGTTCTGAGTCGGTAAGGGGAAAAAATGGATTTGCGGAAAATCGTTTGGCTCTTTTTCCTGCGGTTGTTGGGGAAATTTTATGTACATTCCCCGGACGATAATGGTTCTGGAGGGGCCACGGTTAAGGCAACGGATAGGAAGAAAGGGGTGATGTCGAAATCAACCGAATCCAACCTCGAGAGTATAGATTTTGCCTCAATGAGTGGTCAGATCGAGGAGAAATCCCCAACGCCCACGGAGGAAGATCCTAGAGTTGGATGGATATACATGCTGGCTAAACGAGACTTGATAGAGGAAATGGGGAAACATAATCTGGTTACCAGCGGGAAAAGCGTTTCAGAGCTGCGTAAGGATTTCGTGGGATTTTGGAAGGCATCTGCAAGCGAGCAGGCTCGGACACCGGGGAGTGGTGCGTTACAAGAACTGGGAGAGTTCAGTGAAATGTTAGGCCTCCCGGCTAGTGCGAACGCGAAAGAGGTGCGACGTGCGTTGGCGAGGTTAGTGGAAACCTCCCGGGGAAGAACGGCAGAAGAAGGAGGACCGACCGATCGACTTAAAAGGAGCCTCACTTTGCCACTCCGTGATATCAGCACTAATGGCCATGGGTTGCCACACCCGTCCGTCCGACCACCCCAGGGTGGTCAAGGGCCGAACGATATTGTGAAGGAAAGACCATATGTCAGCGACGCAGGGGAGACGGGAGCCCTCGGCGACTTGGTGAGGAAATGGAACCTCCGGTTCGATGGCACCAAAAACCCAGTATCGTTCTTGGAACGATTAGACGAACTGATGGAAGCCTACGAAATAAAGGGAAATGGAATATTGAAGGCTCTCCCGGAGCTGTTGCAAGGAGACGCACTTTTATGGGCAAGAAATAACCGGGACACGTGGGAAACTTATGGGAATTTCCAAAGAGATTTTGAAACGCAATTCCTACCTTCCGGGTATAGGCGGAACCTCGACGAAGAACTTAGAAGGAGAACCCAGGGAGAGAGAGAGCCGTTCCGACAATTCGTCGTTGCTATTTCAACATTGATTCGGAGAAAGGGAGGCATTTCCTTACAAGAGAAACTAGACATCCTCTACTCGAATATGCGCCCGGAGTACAAAATCACCATGCGGAGAGACGAATTCTTCACTCTGCATAAGATGATTGTAAGGGCAGAGCACTATGAAAGTTACTTGCGTGACAGGGAAAATTTTCGGCCACCACCTCCTCAGTCAATGGCTTTGATGATGGAAACCGCGTACCAACCGCGGAAAAGAAATGTACCAGCCGTGGATAGCGCGGCCGTAATAAAACGGGCGGAGCCAAGTGTCGCAAGGAGTGAACAAGTACTCTCCAATACGTTCACACGGCTGGCAAGCAACCAGTCCCCAGCGGTAATTGGTGAAAAACTGTTACGGGACCGGACCGAGTTGACCAGGAACGGAAGTGGAAACCGCGAACACGAGGGAAAACGCGGGCCAGTGCCTGTGACGAGTAGAAATATTTCAAATCTGACATGTTGGAACTGCGACCAGAAGGGCCATGTTTTTCGTAAGTGTAAAGAGATAAAACGGGTCCGGTGTTTTAGGTGCAAGAGACAGGGAGTTAGAACAGAGGAGTGTGGTTGTCACGCGGGAAACGAAGTGCGGGCCCAGGAGGAAAGAGGTCACCTGAGTCCGGGAGAAAGTTTGAAAGGACGACCTCGGCATAATGGAGAGACTGGCTACAAACACTAAGACGTTTTACGGGTTTGGAAAGCGTTGCTCCACCCGAAGGCGAAAATCGGCCGTTTGTGAAGATTATCGTCTACAATAAGGAAATATGGGCCTTGATAGACACGGGAGCAGCGGCGACTCTGATTGGCGACCAGATGGCGTTGCATTTGAACGACCACGGTAGGCATCCTAAGGATATTTCGACCACCATGAAGATGGCAAATGGGAGCATTTCGGACGTCCGCCATAGTTATGAGTTTGAGGGACAGTTAGGCAGTAGAATGTGCGGTTGGAACGCATTACATGTGCCGGGACTCACTTCCGAGATGGTGTTGGGCATGGATGTCATTAAACCTATGGAGTTAGTCACGATAAATGATCGATTAGACTTACGGATGCCGGCGCAGACGGATAAGAGCGATAACCCCGAAAACATTGGAGCGGTAGTATCTAGGGCCTGCAATATGACCGGAAAGCAAGTAGACCCGGCTAGAATCAGGGAGATTGTAGGTGCGACTGCGAGAAAACCTACGAAAAGAAAGAAGCGATTTCAAGGAGGCCGGAGGGGGAAGAAATCCCCAGAAGGCATCTGCGCGGTGGCTGGACCAGCACGGTATGACGACGCTTTCAGTCAAGCAGAAAAGGCTCCGCTTAAGGGTCCGAACTACACGATTAGGGAGGCGTTCGAAGAGTCGATAGACAGCGGGTACCCGGAAGCCTCTAGTCCGTGCCGTTTCCCCCCGTTGGTGCAAACTGCGGGAGGTGAAGCGGATGGGGACCCCGACGTAGGGGTTGAAAACGACGAGAGTCCCAGTGGGAGCAGTTCGCCGTGTCTGTCGATCCAGGCCTCTGACGAGGATTGGATGCGAGTGGAGGAAGCCGAGCCCGCCGGCCACCCGGGACCACGTTTTCCAGATCCAGAGGAAGGAAAAGGGGGTGAGCTCAAGAGAGACGAGGCCATCCCAGAAGGACCGCCGCTCAAAGGAAAGGCCAGGAGGAAGAAGGTCCGAGTACAGCGGCCGGATGGGACTTTCTAAAGGATAAGGGCCAGTAAATGGCAGCCGCAGTGAAGGTATTTAGGGTTAAAAGTGAATGGGTCGGAGTAGACCCAAGCGCGTGAAGGAACCGCTACAGGAGACGTCGAGGAGACGGAACGCAGTCGCGTATCCTCATTATGGTTGTCGTTTTTTTTTCTTTTTTTTTCTTGGTAAAGTAAGAAGGGGGTGTAACGCATCAAATTTTGGGGGGGGGGGTAAGAAAATTTTGAAAACGAAAGTTTGTAGGGCTCAAAACAACTTTCTCCGGAAGAGAAAGTTAACGTTGCCCAAGGCTACAGGCGGAGTGGTGGTAGAGGCAGAGAAGGGGTAGCGGCCGGAGTGGTGGTAGCGACAGGAGAAGGGGCTCCGTGCTATAAAAGGAGACGTCCACTGGATCGGAGAGGGTTCTGTCACTGGACTGCCTGGTGAAAACCGGCCTCCTCTTACGCTCTCAGGTAAGTCCTAACTTTAACTTAGAATTAACTTTGCTTGCTTGCGGTAGGAATAAAGGTGTTCAGGACTTATAGGAATAGTGACGTGCCCTAAGCACATGATACAGCTGAGGAGATTAAGGCTGAACTCACATACGAATTCGCCTTCGTTGTTTTAGGACGTATGTGCGGTGAAAACTCACATACAAATTCGTCTTCGTGGTTTTAGGGCGTATGTGTGGTGCGAACTCACATACGAACTCGTCGTAGTTGTTGCAGGGACGCGGGCGAGGACGCGCCGCTCGCACCGCTACCGAATAAGAAATTTCGTCGTTCGTGTAAGTACGTTATTTTCCCTTCCCCCCCTTCCTTTCTGGCTATGATGACGATATTGGTTCTGGTATCCGTAGAGGAAGTGCTCTAGGATCGGGCCAGGCTGAGCCATTTCCCTCTTCCCTGATAAACCTTCGACCCCTGGAGTTAACATCCCCGCCATTGGCCGGACTATCCAAGGCAACAATTACAAATTTATTTTGGTGAGTGCTAAGATTTTCCCCGTAGGGAAAAAGGCATCACAAGCTCTAGAACGTAACTAAGCTTCAAGTGAAAAGTTTGAAAGAATGAAATTGTCTTAAAACTATCATGGTCCAATTATAGAACAAAAGTTATCATTTTCAAATTTTTAACCATAAAAGGTGAATATAACTAATCATTTTAATAATTCATTAAAACTTCTAGATTAACATCATAGTTTCAGTTCTGGGGCAGAACAATATATAATTTACAAAGATTATTTGAGTCTTAACTCCTAACGGTTTTACCCTCAGGGGTTAAGCTTGGCAATGCCGAGGGAACCCAACTGGAATTACATATTTTGTCATGTAGTGTTGAGTTAGATCCCTCTCTTTCATCTTTCCTATTAGGTATCCCTTGACAAAATCTTGTTCTTTATCGACCTTAACGCTATTATACTATTCGGGAGCTAAGGGTCTTTATGTTATATCTTATTCTACTTTATTTTACTCTTTTACAACCGAGAGTTTTATCGCCTTTAAACAAGGGGAAAATCCTAAACAGTTACATTAAGTTTATGTCCTAAACTTACATATTTTTACCAAGTTGATGGATTCATTATGAACCTCATTATACAATAAGTACGCAAAAGTTGGTTTCTTGGGACTTGAAAAAAAAATTTTATTTAAATTTGTATATCAAGGGGCCTTATTCAGAACCACGTATTTGTGTATGCCACTAACGTTATGCCAAAAATCAAACTTTCTTCGTATATTGGTTTTGAAAACAATCATGAATAAGTTGTATATTTTATATGGAATTCTTTTTAAAATATAAAGGTTTATTGACATTTGAAAATTTACACTTAGACTTCTCTGGAAGGCACCTTTTTGGGATTGCGAAATTGGGTTGTTTAGGAAAGGGAGTTCAATTTTACCAACAAACGTAGATTTTATTTTTTGTCGTTTTTTTTTTTTTTTTTTTGGTTTAACTGCTCTCTCTGGTACTTTTGTCGAAATTAAATATACACAGATTAACTGAAAAATTTTAATATTCAGTTATTATTTGTTTTAGTACTTTAAAAAATACTTACACTTAAACGTGAGACGAACAGGGAATTTTGTCGTAATGTAATTTATTTTCAATCTTGTTCATCCATCATTTCGTGTTCCAAATACTTTTTCAATTCCAAAAGAGAATAGTCTGCAAACAATTCAAAATATATGTAATAAATGTAACATTTTTGGAGATTCTATAGCTAAAAAACGAAAGTAGTTCCAATTTGCTTCATTAAGCTTTGATAAGTTTCAAAATTTATGACTTCCCATTTTGACTAATCTTCATGTTTTATGGCCTCAGGTAACCGAAAAATTGAATTTCGACATATCATCCGTCAGTAGGTGTCATTGTTGTCGTCTGTATGTAAGTAAGATAGGCACATGCAAATTGGTATAGAGAACTATTTGTTGACTATTGAAAATCAAAAAGTCTAATAGAAAATTACAACCCTACTGGGTAAAACCCTTTGAACTAGCAATAAATTTAACATTTGTTACAAGATAGATGTTCAATGAGAACTGTGGTGAATGTGAACAATATAAAACACTTAAACCCCTACCACAAGTTTGGTACAATAACGCACACACACACACACACACACACACACACATACACACACACACACATGCGCATGCGCATGCGCATGTACACACACACAAACTTGTGGTAGAGGTTTTAGTGTAGACTATTATATTTCTTACAAGAATCAAGAAACTTGTTTTATTATTTTGTTATAAAATCGGGAATTAAGAAAAATATTTAATTCATTCATATTTCAAAACAATGCTTTCTAAATTTAAATTTATAAATTATACATTTACAAATTACGTTTTATTCGCAAAAAAACAAACAAAAAACAAATTAAAACTTAGTTTTGCTTCCAGAATAGAAAGTTTACAAATTTCAAAAATTGTTTATCATCTGGACCGGACCTTCTTGGACTTGCAAAATTTGTTGTTGTTTTTTTAATTAATAAAAGGTAGTTCAATATTACGAATTCTGGTTTTCCTGCTTTTATTAATTAAAAAGTTACCTAACAAGTCCATAAATCAAATATATACAATTACTATAGATTTTTTTATATGTTTAGTTATTAAGTATTTTTAAATACTTACAGATTAAGTTCACGAAACATACTGTAGTAATTTTTCTTCCATATGCAATTTTAGTATCTATCACAAATGCTCCGCCAAAACAGTAAATGATACTTGGTACGTTAAACTTTGATACGGCTGTAAACATAAACACACACAAAAAAGATTCATAAATAAAAAATTTTAAGTGGGCGGAACTAACGGTCAAATGAACCTCTGAATTTAACGGAGTTAGAATTGAATACCATTTTTCATTTTGACGAATTCTGGTTTATCATTCTTAAAAGACAAAATTTATAATTTAAAAAAATGTATAACAAAAAATTATAATAATATTTATAAATCATTGATAAATAATAATATATACTTATTTTATTTAAAAAGGGTAACTTTTTAATCAATTTCTTTTTAATCTTTTCAATATTTTTTAAAATTTCAATAGGTTTTATGTGCATTAGATTTATTAAGTTTTAGAAAATTATGAATTAACTATAATAAAATAGTTTTAGCAAACTATGTCAAATGTAAATGAATAAAAATACCAACTAAAATGAAACTAAGATTACGATTAATTAAAGTTTAAGGAAATTGTCTGTAAACCTCTCATTGGTTTTGCGAACGTAAAATCGATAAAAAAAAAAATTTTAAATTAGAATTTTTGGATGTGATTGTTGGTTTCTCCACTTTTAATAACAATGTTTTCTCTTCAGTTTCTACTCTATTAATTCCTCTGGTAATTCCTTTATATTTTTAAAAGTATTCTTTATAGTACCTTACGTAATATTTCATTTACATTATATTTATTTTCTTGTTGTTTGAATTCAATTTCGTGTACACCTTTTCAAATTAATTAGATACATAAATACAAAAAAATAGATACCGGTAATTAAAATTAGGGATAACGTTCGAACCTGTCTTCCTTGATTCTGTATACATTCTGAGTGATGTACTAATGGCAGAAGATATAGTTAAATTTGTATTCATTGACTGAAAATGTGTGCTATATCGATTAGGAGTGAAGGAATCACAGCTTAAGACTTGTACACAGTTTGTGTTGGGTTGAAAAGAGAAAATATTATCAGAGCTTTAGTCGCAGACACACTGCGTGCCGTGCTGATAAGAAGGGGAAGACCCAAGGGTCTAGTATTACAGTTGCTTAGTGGGTTAGTCATGGGGTCTGAAGCTGAAATTCATGTTCTGGTTTTACACCTATATTATGAATCCCACCATGGCTTACCGTGCCATTGTGTGGGGACATAAATAGGGTTACAGAGATGTACCATTGTGAAGTACACATAAATAGTGTTCCAGGGATGTACCATTGTGTGGTGAGCAGAAATAGAGATCCAAGGATCAGAAGAATACCAGCTGAAATTGAGAGAGTGGAATGTCTCACAGGTACACAATATTGTCGGTTATCTATTCTTAAAGCCAGTAGCAAAAAAAAGTAAATTTCATCAATAATGTGAAACACACAATGGTATATCAGTAAAACAATAAGTCCATAAGGGAATGTGTCAAAGAAGGATTGAGGTTTGGATACAAGTATAATATATTTATTTATAAAAAACCAACCTGGCGACTTTGTAGGTCGAAAATGGATTTGAATTTTTGAGAACCATATCACGGCTAGAGAAGAGTTAACACTTTACTAGGTTTCTGAACATGCTGGTAAACAAACCTCTACACCCATTTGCCGTCAAAATAGAAAAAATAATTTCTTCTAAATTCTTCATATGAAAATTAATAAAGCAAAATTTATTTAACTTATCTGAAATGGGTGATTTGATTCATTATCCATATTATTTAATTTCTTATTCTTCTTGTACTATATTGATGAATATTAAAGTCTACTTATTGATTCTGCACTTACTATTAACTGCACAATCAAATTTTTCAATAATAACTGGCCTAAAAGTTTCCGTTTTCTGTCCGGCGACGGAGATAGATTTATCATTGGAAATTTTGATTTCCCTCCTCTGTTTTTCCTTTATCTTGGGTCTACAACACCCCAAAGTCACAATACAGAGGACTGAAACAATAAAAACATACATTATTAGAGATACAATATTAAACTAAATCTGCTATTCTCTAAATTTAAGTTGATCTCTTTAACACAAATGCGATAGGCAGATTAAGGGTTGCTAAGGATTTGATTTTTATGAATATTGTAACAACATTTATATAACATAACATCTTAGTGGAAAATACACAATTGTTTGAATAACACATGTAATTTTTAATAGTAATTGCTTAAATCAAATATTTTTAAACTCGCAATTCGTGTATATTTTTTATTTTAATTTAAAAAACACGCCTGTTAGTGAGATAAAGTAATTTTTGGCGATTAAAAAGTGTTAGGCTGAAACTTTGTTAGTTGCTAGGTAAATAGGTTAAATAAGAAATCTGAACTTCACTATAATATTTTAATTGACAATATATTATAACTTTGAATTTAGCACGTCTGATTTCGGTCTTCGAAATCAAAAATGTTTGCTAGCAAATTTTCAAGATGAACAGTAGCAAAGTAAACTGCACTTAAGATACATCAACTCAGAAAGCTATTTTTAGCACGTAATAAAAGTAACAGCTTCATTTAAAACAAAATTTCGTCTCATAATTTTAGAACACTTAAATTGATATTATTTCATTAGTCGTTAAATAAAAAAAATATATAACGAAGAAAATTCCTAAATGAATTCAAGATGTGATTAATAGGCGAATTTGTATCTAAAATAAAGTAAATTGTTTTCTATATTCATCTGCGAAAACTTTGATGTATCAAATAAATATCTGAAAGGAAGTTAGTAGAGATCAAAAGTAACATTAACATATTCCTCAAGATTAAAATATTTAGAAAATTTGCATACATCAAATTATAAGGAAAGAAATAAATAAAGCAAGAAATAAGCAATAACCACAATCATATCTAAAAAATGCAAACAATCCCCTTATACATACACTATGTTACGAAGACCCTTACTATCATTTTTTGTAAGCATTAAATGTGATTAAAAGTGTAATATCATAAAAGATTCAAGAAATAACAACTTAAGACGTTAACTATAAGTTTATTCATATCTAAAATATTGTAACCAATTACCTTATACAGTACTATTTTTAACATGGTTTTATAACCATTAAAGAAAAAAAAAGTTAGTTTTCATAGGAATAATAAAATAGATAACAGAATAGAAAAAGTAAAAATAAGACACATTCATATAAAAAATAATGCTAATATTTCTCAAAATATTACTTTTAAAATCACTCTAACACTAGTTTACACTCTTTTAAACTTAATTACAAATATAAAAATCAAGGGATAAAGAAAATATTACCTAAAAGAATGCAAGAAATAACATTATTTGATAAGTATTAAATGAAAATAAAATTGGAATAACATTAAATAATTAAGAAAATACATAACTAACACTCAGAAGTAAATGAATACATTCTAACACATAACACATTCATAACTAAAATATATATAAAAAAAATTCTATACTACTATTAAAAAAAATTATTTTAAAACAATAAATCAAAATAAAATTCATAATATCAAGGGATCAAGAAAATACCTAAAGGAATACTAGAAGTAAACAATAACAATTCTTCTATACTACTTTACAACCACCCTAACATTATTTTAAAACCATTAAATCAAAATGAAACTGTCATGTCATTAAAGGAACACAATAAGTTAACAATAAGCACCTAAATGTCTACAATTATCCCAACAATTCTTCTACACTACTTTGCAACAACCCTAACATTATTTTAAAACCATTAAATCAAAATGAAACTGTTATGTCATTAAAGAAACACAATAAGTTAATAATAAGCACTTACATGTCTGCAATTATCCCAACAATTCTTCTACACTACTTTGCAACAACCCTAACATTATTTTAAAACCATTAAATCAAAATGAAAGTGTTATGTCATTAAAGAAACACAATAAGTTAATAACAAGCACTTACATGTCTGCAATTATCCCAACAATTCTTCTACACTACTTTACAACAACCCTAACATTATTTTTCAACCTTTAAATCAAAATGAAACTGTCATGTCATTAAAGGAACACAATAAGTTAATAATAAGCACTTACATGTCTGCAATTATCCCAACAATTCTTCTAAACTACTTTACAACAACCATAACATTATTTTTCAACCTTTAAATCAAATGAAACTGTTATGTCATTAAAGGAACACAATAAGTTAACATAAGCACCTACATGTCTACAATTATCCCAACAATTCTTTTACACTAATTTACAAGCAACCTAACATTATTTAAAGAAAATACCTAAGAAAAGCAAGAACTTAACAATAAACACATTACTATATACAAATTAAGCCAACAATTTATTCTTCTAAACTACATTTAGGTGAGAATACTCTTCTAAACTACAACCACCCAAACTTTATTTTATATCCATTAAATTAAAATATAACTGTAACATCATTATAGAACTGTAACATCATTATACTAAAAAAATACCTAAGGGACCAGAAGAATTAAATAAGATGTCCATTCATATATTAAGTTATGCCAACAATTCTCCTATACTTCATTGCAACCATCAAATATTATCTTATAACCATTAAATAAAATAAAACTGCCATATCATTCAGAGATCTACAAAATACCCAAAGTAACACAAAATGTTAATAATAAGCACATTCATCTCTACAATTATGCCAACCATGGTTCTATACTACTTTACAATCATCCATAAACATTAATTCAAAATAAAATTGTAATGATATTAACAAGAGAAAAATTAATATAAAATTATGCTATAAATTTTTCTTACAACTTTCCAACCACCCAAACTTTATTTCATAAATATTAAATTTGAATTAAACTGTAATAACTTACGATACTAAGAAAATACCTATAGGACAAGAAGAATTAAGCAAGATGCACAATCATATCTAAAATTATGCCCACAATTCTTTTATACTACAACCACCTAAACATTATCTTATATCCATTAAAACAAAATAAAACTGCCATAATATTAAGAGATCTAGAAAATATCCAAAGTAATTTCAAAAGTTAACAATTAGCACATTCATATCTACAATTATGCCAACAATGATTCTATACTATTTTACAACCACCCAAACATCATTTTATAACCATTAAATCAAAATAAAGTTTTAATAACATTAAGATACTCAGAAAGGACAAGAAGAATTAAACAAGAAGCAAATTAATATATAAAATTATGCTAACAATTGTTCTATACTATTTTACCCAAAATTATTTTATAATCATTAAATTTGAATAAAATTGTAATAACATTAAGATACTAAGAAAAACCTAAAGGACAAGAATTCTACCATTATGCCAAAAATGGTTCTATACTACTTTATAACCACCCAAACTTCATTTTATAATCATTATATCAAAATAAAGTTTTAATGACATTAAGATACTCAGAAAATTTATTAAAGGAAAAGTAGAATTTAACATAAAGCAAATTAATATATAAAATTATTCCATCAATTGTTCTATACTACATTACAACCACACAATCTTTATTTTATAAATATTGAATCAAAATAAAACTGTAATGGCATTACGATACTAAAAAAATACCTAAAGGACAAGACGAATTAAACAAGAAGCACAATAATATATAAAATTATGCCAAAAATGGTTCTATACTACTTTATAACCACCCAAACTTCATTTTATAACTATTAAATCAAAATAAAGTTTTAATGAGATTAAGATACACAATATATACCCAAAGGACAAGAATAATTAAACAAGAAGCAAATTATTATCTAAAATTATGCCAACAATTTTTTATACAGCTTGTGACAACCACCCAAACATTATCTTATAACCATTATATCAAAATAAAACTGTAATAAATATCATCATGGGATCAACGAAAATACCTAAAAGGATGCTAGAAGTTAACAAAAACATCATTTTAATAGAACATAATTCAACAATTTTGAATACCAAATCAATGTATTAAAAGCATTAAATAAAAATAAAAGTGTAATATGGCGAACACATCAAACAGTTATCAAAGAAACATACAACCAATTTTACCAATACTATTATGAGTGAGTTTGGAAAATATTTGTAAACAATTGAATTAGTCTTTAGTGCATAAACAAACTATCATTTTCTATATATAGGCACCATAATAAAATAATAATACATCGATCACTTTTAAGTTTTAAATTATAAATATATTTTGTTAGTGGATATTTTTATCCTGCCAGTGAGAAAGCAAATTAATCTCAAAACGAAATTGAGTGTTTTTATATGACTTGTAGATTAGGATATGGTGAATAAAAAAAAATTATTACCGAAATAATATAAATGTACAAATACCATAGATGTCACTTACGGTTTTGGAAGAAAGATGATGTTTTCATATTCGTATATATGAATTATTATATTTGTATATGAATTGGTTTCCAAGGTGTTTTCATTGAATTGAATTTACATATCATTGTTGATAGATATAAATTGTTGTTAAATCAATATTTTTTGTAGCCTACTTTATATTCTTTTTAAAATCACATATATTATAATTTTAATGTTGTTTTTTCTGATTTCGTACAGTTAAGTTATAACGTGTAAAGTTTCGCAATTGTCTTTTAAATTAATAAATCTGAACCATTCGTTTGTTAGTACAAGCACCCGAACGCTCCAAGCGGCGGACATCGTCGACTCAAATGTAAACAATAGCGAACTATGCAAGTCAGTGAATTTACCGCTAGTAATTTACATAAATAGTATAAAACAACCAACGACAAAAAATGATTGTTCAATTACGTGATAAATCAATACCTATCCATAATAAGTCTTCAACATCATATATCTGGATCGAGTAGGAGATATTGTATGTTAATACGATGTAAATTCAAGTCAAATGGACAACTAAAATACGCGAGGACGACGTTGATTAATAATTGTATTTTATAAATGAGCCTACGGAGAATAAAGGAGTGATGTTAGAAAAATTCATAAATATCATTAATACGCGAAATCTCATGAGACACCCATGGGAACTTATATTAAATTATGTACTTGCATATCTTTATTAAACATAATTTCTGTCAGCCATTGAGAAACCCCGCCCATCGGCACACTGACGTCACTTAGCGGTAACGTATTGAAAATATGAACCCAGCAATTTTATGTTAATTAAAAAGTTTTATTTCAAATAAACCCAATTATTTAAAGAGTTTGTTTCTCCCAAATAATTTATAAAAATCTAGAAATTAAGGGAATTTTGTAAAATAGTATATAAGTTAATTCCATTCATACTACTTCATTCAATTAAAAAAAGTGAATAAGTGAGAGGTACTTAAATCCATGTTAATTCGTCAGCTTAAAAAATTTTGGGTTCGAGATTTTTTAACACCAAAAAGGACGCTATTTTAAACTGGCGTCAGTCGACATCCAGCTACCAGATAGAACAGTCTCATAATGTGAAGAGGATCCATTTGAAACCTATCTACAATCATCCAAGACTATAGAATTGGCCAAAATTCATCATCATAACCTGGACACGATATCTAAATACTGGTGAGACCCATCCAAGATATATTTTACAAATTTTAAAGGCTAAAATTGGATTACCAAAATTAACTTTGCAAACTTTTAATTTTGAACTTAAACAAAAGTAACTCTGCTAAAACCATTCAAAGTGTTCATAAACTATTGTCGTCATTTATAATTAAGTAGTATTATCTATGTGTAAATCTAAATATAAGATAAATACCAACATTTTAACCAAAAAGTGGTGAGGTCAGCGAACAACCCATTCCCGAGATTAAATCAAAGTTTAACAAAATACCAAACTTATTTGATAATATTAGAATTAATTACTAATAATTGTGACTAGAATTAATAGCTATCTTTGTAGATATAATTAATAGTTTGTTACTCATTGAATTGTATATTTATATGTAAATATATATATATATATATATATATATATATATATATATATATCCCAATATACCTAGTGAACACTCAGTGAAAGGGATAGACTTTTAACAATGGATTTACAAAACATTGCATAAACCTATGTATTGAAATGAACTTATAATTTACCACAATTTGTTTGATCTTAATAATTGAGTTTGATAAAAAAAATAAATGTGTTATAAATTGTTAACTTGAACTCTATTGTTTTATTTTTAATAATTAAATTGGCTCAGTACAAAGTCATTATCAGCCAAATATTTAATTGAGATTATTATAGTTCAAATTCATTGGTTATTTACCAAAGTTAACTTAGTTTTTTTATTTTCTATTATTTTATTGTAACTTAACACTTAACGTTACCCATGAATTGTATGATTTGAAGAATCATATATATATATATATATATATATATATATATATATATATATATATTAAAATAAATTGAATCAATATCATTTTCCAAATTACTTCATATGTTGATTGTATTTGACAAGTACTAATTTTCAATTTATCACAATATTTTGACAAAATTTATTTTAGTTGTTTAACCTCAAATTTATCTATTACATCTTTATAAACATTTTATGTTGTCACTACAAAGTGAAGCAATTACAATTTAAGATTCGATGATAAAATTTACTATTATAGGTTATCTTTTATTGCATTGGAATCTCAACGTAGTGCTTTTGCAAGATAACTACCTCAGTGTGAGTGGGTAGCTAAATATATAAATATTTTACATAATAATACAGAGGTATTGGGAAAATTTTATTACAAACGCCCAAAGGGCTCCATTAGACTTTTATTTTATTTGTTTCTCTACATTTTTATAAATAATAACCTAGTAAAATACCTACAGCACACAGAAGCTCTGGCTAGATGCGATGTTTACTAATACTGTAGATAATGTGTGAATCTCCAAAATTCAGACACTTTCACTTGTGTATATGAGTGATTCAAAAATTCATTGCAGTATTTCATGGCAGGTATGGGACCTGATTTTAGAGCTAAAAATAAGAACATAAGTTTATACTGTAATAGGTCCTCTTCGTTTTTTGTTCGTTGGCTATTTTGAGGTTTTACTAAATAAAAGCTACTTACGGACTAGTGAAATAGGATTAGGTTAGGTTACGTTATTATAGTTATAAAATAACTAATTTTACTATACCACGTATTTACGTAGTATTTATAATTTTACGTAAGTACCAATATTAGGATAAAGATTAGATAGACTTCAAGGGTCAACATTTTATTTATCAAAAATTACAAAAAATTGAACGTTGAGATTCCAATGCAATAAAAGATAACCTATAATAGTAAATTTTATCATTGAATCTTAAATTGTAATTGCTTCACTTTGTGTAGTGACAACATAAAATGTTTATAGAGATGTAATAGATAAATTTGAGGTTAAAACAACTAAAATAAATTTTGTCAAAATATTGTGATAAATTGAAAATTAATACTTATCAAATACAATCAACATATGAAGTAATTTGGAAAGTGATATTGATTTAATTTATTAAAAAAAAAAAATGATACTTCAAATTATATAATTCATGGGTAACCTTAAGTGTTAAGTTACAATAAAATAATAGAAAATAAAAAAACTAAGTTAACTTTGGTAAATAACCAATGAATTTGAACTATAATAATCTCAATTAAATATTTGGCTGATAATGACTTTGGTGGACAAATATAAAGAATAATACAAAATTTTTGAAAAAAATACTTTAGGGGCTTAAAAATTGATGTTGCCGTATGGCAACGCTAGGCTAATATACTACCTTTGAAGAGATCATGTGTATAGTAAGAGGAAATTGTGTATAATGAACACTAAACAGGTTTATCTATAAACACACATGTATTGAAACAGTACATTAACCTTACAATATTTTATAGTAAATAACAAAAAACAATGCTTTGAAAAAACCTTCATAAATCATTTTCTTTAGTGAGTGACAGAGTGAAAATCTGAAAAACACGGAATGCACATTCCCAAATTACACTTTTGGCACATTGTGCGTACAATAGAAGAACAGCCTTCTCCTGCGCATCGCTTTTTCTTCTTATCAGGGACACCGATTACAAGATGGTCGGTTCTATCATAGCGAATATCATCCGAAACACGGTTGGAACTAATAGATCTCTTGGAAGAGAGTGGCCTTCCAGGACCCTTACCTGGAGTCCCATATTTCCTTATGTAGTATGTGGCGAGTTCTCTCTTGAATTCAAGTTGAGGTTGGTTATCACCACTGTATCTACGAATTTGCCATGCGTTGTTGGTGCAGACATCAACCAACCATGTAAGTATTGGCCAGTACCATTTCTTGCTTCTCGTTGATATTCGGTATCTGTTTATGTTCTCGTCCATTTTGTCGACGCCCCCTATAAATTTATTGTACTGACTGAATACTGCCGGTCGCTCTACAAGTATATGTTTCTTTTGTGATTGAGAATACCGTCTCACTTTAGCAATCGGTTCCACCCCATGACAGTTTGAAGCAATACTCACCACTCCATTATCAACCCATTTATATACGATTATTCCATCTTCCTTACATATAGCTGATTCGAAAAAACCTCTTGGTTTTTTCTTCATCTCAGATTTTGCTAAAATAGGACAGTCCTTCCGTAGACGATCTTCTCTGATGGTCCCAATTCCACTATAAGAAATTTCTCGAAGATATTTCAATAGATATACATTGGTGAATAGATTGTCAAAATATATTCTGTATGGACAATCTTGTTTGTCTTCAGGTCCATGGTAATTCATCCAAAAGCCTCACTAAGGGTGCCGCAGATTTTCCAAATAATTCCTCGTTGACAGAGGGTACACCCAAAGATTTACCTTGATAAACATCAAATGCTACCAAATAACCAGAAACAGTGTTGAGGCACCAGACTTTGAAACCAAACCTAATAGGTTTGAATCGAATGTGCTGTTTGCAACCGTGATGGCCAAAATATTCAACCATGCTTTCATCGTATGAAAGGTTTTCCTCTGGTTGAAAGTGTTCTAAGCATTTCTCCTTGATTTTGTTAACATTGGTCTAAGTTTCCACATCTTGTCATTCATAACTAAGTTATTGTTATCAACACAATGTAGGGATCTTATGATTTGTTGAAATCTATTTCTTCTCATAGCATTAATTACGAAGTCTAGGCCCATGTCTGAATTTGAATCCCAGTAAAACCGTGTTCCTGGTAATGTATGGTATCCGGTTAGAATCAAAATGCCAAAAAAACATTTCAACTCATCTTTAGAAATATGTGGATTCTCGCCATTTTTTACTAAGGCATATCGTTCGGTTTCACAAACCAATATATCAAATAGCTCATCATCAAAGAAGAGTTCAAACAGCTCAGATGCTGAAAAATCTCGATATTTGGAGAAGTTGGAATTGGGAAATATTTTATTGCTTGGTTCTATGTCACCTTCTACCCAAGTTTTGATAACTGGCGTCTTTTTCTTGTTTGCAACTACCTCTGCACGCTTCTCAGAAATCAAATCTTGTATTATATTATCTTTGTTTATTCTTATCGAGGTCAAAGGTGTATTTACATGTAAGCCGACATCATAGATACCTTGATCTGTGCTATCATTAGTGGGTAAAGTCCCTGGAGGCACAGTACGCTCGTCACTTCTACCTGCAGTTCTAAAGCCAGGAGCCACAGTATTAGAAGACAAATCCCGCATTTCTTGATCGGCACTGCTAAGTTCAGATGAAGGTCCAGGCGCAATGGTTTCATTAGGCCTAGTTGCAGGTGTTCAACTACTTATGACAGTGTTGTCAGGCATTCGTATTTCAGCACTAGCCATTAGTTGCCTCCCCGAAAGATTGTCAAGTAGGCCACCTTCATCTTCTCCCGCTGAATCCTCGTCAGTAAGCGTGGACGGTCATTAGGTGCGATAAATAAATCAAAATTGTTAGGCATGCCTTCATCTTGACCAACGAGTAGCTCTACAGCCTCTTGCAATGTTAACCCTATCCTGAAATATAGAAAAGCAAGTGTTAACCACCAAGCGTGTTATGTAAACGCTTGGTAGTATATTAGCCTAGTGTTGCCATTTGGCAACAGCAAACATTACAAGGGTATAGCACACGTGAAAATAAAAGTGGCTCAGGGAGGAATATGTTATTATGTTTTTACACTATTTAGTAGTAAATTTATCATATAAATAGAAATGAAAAGCAATAAATAAAATAGAAAATTACTTACTCAAACTGGTACGTCATCGTGTTTTGTAACAAAATCACATACGAATGTTTCAGTGTGCACCACTAACAGGCAAACATAACCTATCTCCCAACAACTTCACTTCTCAACTCTCACATGTGTCAAGAAATAGTCAAGCAGGTTAGCCAACCCAAATCAACCCAAAACAAAAATTTACCCGCGATCAAATAAATAATGTTTTGTGTTGCCATATGGCAACGCTAGGCTAAAACGGGTTTTAAAATAGCGTCCTTTTTGGTGTTAAAAAAATCTCGAACCCAAAATTTTTAAGCTGAAGAATTAACATGGATTTAAGTACCTCTCACTTATTCATTTTTTATATTAAATGAAGTAGTATGAATGGAATGAATTTATATAATATTATTTTACAAAATTCCCGTAATTTCTAGATTTTTATAAATTATTTGGGAGAAACAAACTCTTTAAATAATTTGGGTTTATTTGAAATAAAACTTTTTAATTAACATAAAATTGCTGGATTCATATATGTTCAATACGTTACCGCTCAGTGACGTCAGTGTGCCGATGGGCGGGGTTTATCAATGGCTGACAGAAATTATGTTTAATAAAGATATGCAAGTACATAATTTAATATAAGTTCCCATGGGTGTCTCATGAGAATTCGCGTATTAATGATATTTATTAATTTTTCTAACATCACTCCTTTATTCTCAGTAGGCTCATTTATAAAATACAATTATTAAAATGCACGTCGTCTTCGCGTATTTTAGTTGTCCATTTGACTTGAATATACATCGTATTAACATACAATATCTCCTACTCGATCCAGATGTTGAAGACTTATTATGGATAGAAAATAAATTAAAAAACTTTCTAGGGCCATGAGGACCACTTGGTATAACTGACACATATCCGAAATCCACTGATTATAATAGACTGAATTTGACCATTTGGGATGTATCGGTAATGTTGGAAATATTGAAGAATATCTGATCAAAATGGCTGTAGCATTATATTACAGTACATAACACTGAGATCTATGTACCCGTGGTCCTCACAGGCTCAGTAAGTAGATTATGTGGAAGTCACGAGTGGTCCTCATGCCAGTCAACGTGTTAAAGAAACCAAAATTAAACTAACTTTGGAAATGTGTTAAAAATATTGTAAGACCACACAAATGCTATAACCTTGAAATAAAAACAATTATATAATATTTGGTATTAGAATTTGTTTTGGGTATTATTGATGTATTATTGATTATTACGTTCAAAAATCAAATTCTATTGTAACTCTATTGAGTTTTCGTTGGGAGAATACTAATTAATATATAGGGCTCCACATGAATAATATTAAAAAAATTAAATCACTCAAATGGCCAGCCAATAAAGTTGTATTTGTGCAAATGGAGTTATGTCAAAACTTACTTATTCTTCAGAGCTTCAGCTCACAAGAGCTGTAGTGTCCATGACATGTCTCCATCTATCTTCATCCTCCACCAGTTTCTTCCACTTCTGACCCGATATTTTTAAAGTCCTTTTTCAAATCATCCACCCATCTTTTAGTCTACCCCTGCTTGGTTTACTATATAGTGTAGCTGTGAAAATTTTAATACTCTCCTTTCTTGCTCGTTATCTTTTTTCTGCTCTGAAAATATCTGGCCAAGAAATTTTTCCTGACCACGAAAATATCTGGATTTATGAAAAGATGATATATTTCTATGTTTATTTTTATTCTCCAACCTTTCCCTCTCTATATTACCAACAAATGAATTACACAAATATAAATTATAAATATAAATACATATATTATTTTGGAATGAATTTATATATTTTATTATATATCAATTTATTTTTAAGTCGACCAAGGAATTAGTTTACAGGCCTTATATTATTAGAAGATACACAAAGGGTGTTATCGTAAATTAGTTCTATTTACTATCAAATTGTATTTATTTGATGAAAATGGATTGTTCATATTATTGGTATCATTTGGCATACCACAACGTTTTAAGAGTATAGTTCAACTCTTATCAAACTATAAACTTAGAACGTATAAAATACAAACCTAGAAGCATAACATAAGTTACCCAAGTTTAATGAAGTAGGTCTGAGCTGTCAAATAACTAAAAGTCTTACATACGGTACGTCTTGAGGAAACTATTACCAGCATGGGTTTACATTAATAAAAACCTAATTAACAAATATTAAAATTAAGATTTCCTTTTTAAGCAGTTATATTTATGGCGTGACTACAAAGACTCTGACTAAACTGTTGAAAGAGGGAAGACCAGTTGTTTCCTTTATGAAACTGGTTAACTCGCTACCTTGCAGTTGTGCTTGTTTATTTGATCATTGTATGCCTTTGGGTGTTTGACATTTCTTTTGTTATTGAACAGTGTATAGTTCTGCTATCTAGTGGTTTCCTGATCACATATATAATTATTTATTTTGACAGTTCATGACTAGTTTATTAGTCATGAATTAAAAAAAAAAAGAAGATGTTTCACAAATCTAACTACTTGTGACACTGGGTTCATTTGGAAGACAATTTTGCTGTAATAGGTGTGGTAAGACAGAATTTATTCATTTATGATGACATACAAGCCTTTAACAATTACTAATAATTTTAAATAAGATACAGGTATGAGAGACATGCAAGTAGACTTTTCAAATAAAGTAGAATGCCAAATAAACATATATACTTGTGATCTCATACGAAAAACCTGCATAGAAAAAATCAATAATAAATATACTATGATTTAAATAACAAAAATAATGGTAAAAACACTATTAATTAGAATTTAAATATAACAATTGAAACAAATATCAATAATAATAATAAATTTAAATACAAATTACTACTAGAATGAATTTAAGTAACAAAAGTTAAATTTAAATAAAGGTGGCAGAACAGTTTAATAAACTTCCCATAAAAGTGCAGCAACACAAGTTCCGAATATAAGAACTGAACCAACACTCCATATTTCACATCACCTCATACTTGATTAAACTCTTCCAAAAATAGAAAAAGTTGAAGGGAACAAATTAAGGTATACATGTTAAATTAAGGAAAAATTGGTAAAACTTGATGTGTAGTTCTACGTTATTGCAATGTTATAAAAAATGATGAAAACAAAACTTATTTTTTACTTTTATTTTTTGCTGTATCTAGCTAAAGCTCTTAAAACGCTATATAAAGAAAATATATAAAAATAAAGAAAATAGACAGAATCTATACTGTAAAAGAGTACACAGAGTTACTATTACACTCTTCAAAAATACTTGACAAGTTTTTAGTTAAGTTAGACAGTAGTTCAGATGTGAACGACTACAAAGTCTGGTGGCCACATCTGTACAAAAGAAATACCATTTCAACTGAATCTTTGAGCAGAAGCATACCTAGAGATGAAAAACAGAAATTTAATATGTCTACTTTCATGGAGTTTATATATTCAAAGGAACATCTGGGCCAGGTTGTAGCCAAATCCTTTATTGGAGGGCTCAACCAACACACATTCAATTTAAAGAAAAACACAGTCCCTCCCTTGTTGCCTACAACCTTAGCAGTTAAAGAAAAAGTTCCAATTAATAAAAAAAAAATTGATGACCTAAAAAAGTTAAGAAACTACATACCACAAGAAATTCTCGACGAGTTCTACTCAGAAATCTATGAATGGCCTACTTGTGACAATGAAGACATGGAAGTTTTGGACTAAAATTGAAAATAATTTGCATTTTGAAAATTAAAAAAGCTTGTAATTATTAAAATAAAACAAAAAAAATTTATTTAAGTTGTTTTATTTAACCAAAGCCATTAAAGAAAAAAAAATAGCCTAAACAAAACACTGTTCGTTTTAGAAACCCCACATCTCCGAACATAAAAAGATTTTTTTCTTATACCAAAATATGATTAAATTTAGTTTTAATGGTTAATTTTGACAAAGCTCATCAAACATAACAATTACAAACAAAAAAAAAAAGATTTCTGGTTGCAGGACACATAGTTTATTTGCAGGAGGTTTTTTTTTGGTTTTCCGAAAGTTTACTTTTTTGGAGATGTGGGGTTTCTTAAATGACTGATTCAATTATAAAAAATAAAATGTCTGAAGTAAGGAGGTCTGACGTCCAGCACTCGGAGATTTCTGCATCACTGCTTTCATTGACCCTCATAGCTCGTACAGATGCACAATTTTCTAAAAGTTTTTCTTAAAATGGTTCATCGAAATGTTCATAGTTTTTTAAGAATGTTTTGTCTTAATAAAAAATTTCACCACGCGGAACACGATCTCTTTCTAAGTCGCGTCTAGAACAAATAGTCTCTCCTATCTAGTCTGTCAGATTTAATTGTGTTAGTAATTTTTTATCCTTTTTCTATTAATCTTAAACACGAATGTTCATTTAAAATATTTTTATATCTATCCGTCCTATCATCAATCAAATATACAAATTGTCTCGTTCCTTTGTCTCACTGCGCTTATATTTTTTATTAATTAAAACATTGTTCACAATGTTACTGATCAAATTATGTATGTCTATCGTCAACATTGATTTCCAGTCCTTTACTAACACTACATATCATTAAACACACTCCTTACAACTCTCTTAACATTTTGCACTACATTTTTAACACTTCCTTACAAAAATTAATACATCCTACTACCTCAACTCTCCAACTAAGACTGCCTAACCACGAGTCTTTTTTCCCCGCTTCAACCTGAGCGTTCCTTTAAGAATTCACTGACAACAAAAATATTACCAATTATATTCATTTACACATTTACATCATTTTCCATTAAAACATTTACTATAAATTCATACTAAAACTATTTGTTACACAAAATTATTTTCTTGGATGTCTTTTGTTAATAGTTTACAGCTTTCTTTAATTAATTTTACAACACTAGCCTATGCTAAGAACCAATCAGAATCTTTGACCTACATTTTCTAGATCCAATCACGGCGCTTCTTTTAACTCTATTTTCTTACTACATTACACATTTTATAGAGCAAACAAATAAATTCCGATGAATAATCTGATGTTTTCAGATTGGCGTGTTCAGACGTTAACTATGTTGTGTTTATCTAAGAGAATCCAAGTTTCTGTCTATTGAAAATTACTGACATTGATAATTTTAGTTTTATTACGCTTACATAAATGGATTACTATGTATTTAAAAAAAAAAAAATTGAAACTTCCCGAAGATGGTTTCAATGATATGAGACAATTATTAAGATATATTGGTAAAGTGTGCGGGTAGTATTGAATATGGTGTGCTGTTAAAATTACTAGGCCGACCACATACCTGCTCGTGGAACTTTATTATTTAGTACATCACCACAAAGTCAATGTTTAACTAACCAACAATAAACTGTTTCGATAATTTAACTTAACATTTAATAATCTGAGAACTTACAATTTAATTAGAAGTTATTATTAGACATACTTAACCCTAGTCTGATGGTAAATACTATACCGTTTTAACAATATTCATGCAATGCATGACATCAGGGAATGCTGCTGCGATACATTGGCTCCCGGTGTTACGGTCGCCAGTTCACTAAATTTAACCGCTCATAGTCAATTTAACACACACTCTTAAAAAATAAAATTAAAAACACAATTTTTTACATTTTATAAAATATTTTATAGTTTTTATTTTATTTTATTTGGGTTATATAGTTTTTATGGTTTTCTAATTTTTGTACTTTTTTTTTCGTTTATTATAATAAAAACTAAATTGAAGTTAACCTGTCTTCAATATAATATATGTTGTCTCTTCATACAGGTGTAATATTAGTGTCTGAAACAAAAGAGACAACAAATAACAATTATTTCTCAATTGATTTGTATTATTGTTTAAAGTATAACGTTATGTTACAGGCTTTAACTTACATAATTAGAATTTGATCAAAGTTTTCATGTATTACAAAATATAATAGTTTAGCAATGTTTTTATATGTTAAACCAAGTAGATGTACACCCCATTCTGAAAACTTTTGAATCTATATGCTATTAATAATTGTAATTGAAGTTTGTTGATCCTGTATCATTTACAATTACATTTTATAGCGCAGCCTACGTAAAAGAAGCAGTTGAAGATGTTAAAAAATTATGATAACATAAAACCATATATTTTGATTGTAGAAAATATAGTTAGTTGTATACTTTATTGTATAAAAAAAAACTGATATCTAGCTATTGGGGGTTGACTCCCATGGAAACACCGATACCCAATACAATTGAATATCCACCAAACATAAAAGTTGATACTAATTTTGTGTAATTAGATTCAATACTTGTTTGAAATTATTTTTTGCTTTTATAATATTGGATCAGTGTTTTTTACTATGTTACTTGATAAAAGTTATAGAGGTACCCTATTAAGGGCTCGTGAGTATGACCATTGTTTTAGATCACACAATGATACAAGTAATTTAATCATTGCTAATTTTCCTTCTGATATCCAACATTTAAGTCGACTGTGGAAGAAACAGTGCAATAATATGAGCTAATAGGTAGTGCTGCACACACGTCTATGGAAGGCTATAGATTACAGATGACGAGTTCATTGAGTGATTTAAGTTATTAACTTAAAAATGTTATGTGTGGAACAAGTGAACAAAGAATAGGAAGGCCATATAGATCACAGATGAGGGAAGTTCTTTAGATGTTTCAAGTTATATACCTAAAACTGTTATAATTGTCTACGTTCAGGAATACGAAAATATGGAATAGAAAAGTCATAGATTACAGATGACGAAGTTAGTTAGATGTTTTAAGTTATATCTGAGGATACGTTCAGAAGCATGAAATTGTGGAATAGAAAGGTAATAAATGACAGATAAGGGAAGTTCGTCGGATGTTTTAAGTTACAAATCTAAAACTTTTATGATTGTCAACGTTCAGGAGTACGACACTATTTAATAGGAAGGCCATAGATCACAGATGAAGGAAGATGTTTTAACTTATATAGGCTACCTGATACTATTATGATTACGTTTAGGAGCACGAAAGCATGACGTCACTCCCATATCAGAGAGCAATTTTTGAAAAATAATTAGTTTACCCTGTGAGATGAATATAATTTTAAAAAACTGTCTGAAGACTATTATACTTAGAATCGATACATTTTTCTTTTGTGATGAACAAACGTTTATGGGCCGTCAACAATTATAGTAGTTGTTAGAGTGAACTAAAACCACATTGTTTGATGAAGCCCATACCTAGGAACCACAAACGTAAACGTTTCGGTGAGTATTTTGGACATTCGATTGCATTGATTTTAAAATGTAGCAATCTCTAAAGTAATGAACCGAAATAACATAAATCTTACACTAAAAAAATATTTCTGGTTCTTACATCCGAAATCTGCGGTTTCGCCAGGATTGAGCACTAATTTACAGTGGATCAGTATAAGAGGCTCAGTAGAATTGTCAGCCTGGTCAGCATTTAAATGTTAATTAATAATTTCACCAATATTAGTTCACAAAATTACGGTAAATATATTTGCACATTTTGATTTATCTTCTCTTAAGATTTTGTCTCTTTTAAATATCTTAAGGCTGCCTTTGCACATATTGGAAATTATTTATACAATTAATTAAAAATAAATAATATATCTTATATAATGTTTCACCATCTTTGCCTTCCTTTTTAAAAATAGTGGGCTTGTGCTAAAAATTACCTCTTATACAATTTTACAATATAGCTTTTACTCCAGAAATCATAACTTCTATCTTTTATAGTTTAAAAGTTAATCTGTAACTTTGATTGAACCCAGTGTAATTAATGTGACTGTTCTATATATGAAATGTAAATAATTTATATACATAGATACTTACAGAGTGGATACATTTGGAGAAAAACGCTCAAAATTAAAATTGCAGAATAACATTTTTGAAAATGTTCACTACTGGATTAATAAAACCTAAAGATGATTACATCATTTCAATTTGATAGACAAATCTGCAAACAAATACAAAAATATGTATAAAAAGTAAAATATTTTCAGATGTCCTTTAACTTGTCACGAAATTAGTACCAAAACAATCCATTAAGTGCTGACAAGTTTACGACGGCCATCTATAGTTCAATTGTATAATTGCATTAACTGAAAACAAAGTATACAAACTACACTACAAACTATAACAGATTATAAAAATAAATCTTGAATTACATCGCGAATAAAATGAAATTGTAGAAAATAAAACCATGTTCTAATGTTGATTATTCTATTGTTTGTCTCACATATCACAAAAAATGCTTTTTTTCTTTTTGTTACGCATTTATCAATGTGCAGATAATTTAGTAATATAAATCAATAAAAAGTCTCGGAACATTTAAATATTATTAACAGCAGAAAACATTTAATTTCTGTACTTAACACTTACTGTTAAAAAAAAACCACTTTACTGTATGTATGCATCCCGATTTCGTAAGAACAAAAAGCCAACCTAATTCCAGAACTACATTTAAGATGATTTTACTACGTAACCACTTAGGAGATTTGTTAAATCAGCTCTAGAACGTAACTAAGCTTCAAGTGAAAAGTTTGAAAGAATGAAATTGTCTTAAAACAATCATGGTCCAATTATAGAACAAAAGTTATCATTTTCAAATCTTTAACCATAAACGGTGAATATAACTAATCATTTTAATAATTTATTAAAACTTCTAGATTAACATCATAGTTTCAGTTCTGGGGCAGAACAATATATAATTATTTACAAAGATTATTTGAGTCTTTAACTCCTAACGGTTTTAACCTCAGGGGTTAAGCTTGGCAATGCCGAGGGAACCCAACTGGAATTACATATTTTGTCATGTAGTGTTGAGTTAGATCCCTCTCTTTCATCTTTCCTATTAGGTATCGCTTGATAAAATCTTGTTCTTTATCGACCTTAACTCTATTATACTATTCGGGAGCTAAGGGTCTTTATGTTATATCTTATTCTACTTTATTTTACTCTTTTACAACCGAGAGTTTTATCGCCTTTAAACAAGGGGAAAATCCTAAACAGTTACATTAAGTTTATGTCCTAAACTTACATATTTTTACCAAGTTGATGGATTCATTGTGAACCTCATTATACAATAAATACGCAAAAGTTGGTTTCTTGGGACTTGAAAAAAAAATTTTATTTAAATTTTATATCAAGGGGCCACGTATTTGTGTATGCCACTAACGTTATGCCAGAAATCAAACTTTCTTTGTATATTGGTTTTGAAAACCATCACGAAAAAGTTGTATATTTTATATGGAATTCTTTTTAAAATATAGAGGTTTATTGACATTTGAAAATTTACACTTAGACTTCTCTGGAAGGCACCTTTTTGGGATTGCGAAATTGGGTTGTTTAGGAAAGGGAGTTCAGTTTTACCAACAAACGTAGATTTTATTTTTTGTCGTTTTTTTTTTTTTTGTTGGTTTAACTGCTCTCTCTGGTACTTTTGTCGAAATTAAATATACACAGATTAACTGAAAATTTTTAATATTCAGTTATTATTTGTTTTAGTACTTTAAAAAATACTTACACTTAAACGTGTGACGAACAGGGAATTTTGTCGTAATGAAATTTATTTTCAATCTTGTTCATCCATCATTTCGTGTTCCAAATACTTTTTCAATTCCAAAAGAGAATAGTCTGCAAACAATTCAAAAAGATATGTAATAAATGTAACATTTTTGGAGATTCTATAGCTAAAAAACAAAAGTAGTTCCAATTTGCTTCATTAAGCTTTGATAAGTTTCAAAAATTATGACTTCCCTTTTTGACTAATCTTCATGTTTTATGGCCTCAGGTAACAGAAAAATTGAATTTCGACATATCGTCCGTCAGTAGGTGTCGTTGTTGTCGTCTGTACGTAAGTAAGATAGGCACATGCAAATTGGTATAGAGAACTATAATGTTTACTATTGAAAATCAAAAAGTCTAATAGAAAATTACAACCCTACTGTGTAAAACCCTTTGAATTAACAATAAATTTAACATTTATTACAAGATAGATGTTCAATGAGCACTGGTGAATGTGAACAATATAAAACACTGAAACCCCTACCACAAGTTTGGTACAATAACACACACACACACACACACACACACACACACACACACACACACACACACACACACACACACACACACACACACACACACACACACACACACACACACACACACACACACACACACACACACACACACACACACACACACACACACACACACACACACACACACACACACACACACACACACACACACACACACACACACACACACACACACACACACACACACACACACACACACACACACAAGCCGAGCCTTAAATTTAATTGACATATTTTACAGCCCTTCTTTACTTGCAGATTCATGGTACGTGATGGCCCCTCGCTGGAATCAACAAACTGCGCTAATGAAAACTACCCTGACCCCATATTCATCTAAAATAAACATAATTTATAGTCTAGAATATTCTTATAACAGTTTGTAAGATATTATTTGTATTGTGCCTATAACTTTGTAGTACAGTAGTTAATGTAAATAGTTAATATTTATTATTTTTGTAATATATAACGTAATTTTATTGTCATATTGTTACATAAAACCAACTTTATTATTACAAGATTTAAACAGACTACTTCTATATTTCTTATTACCTCTATATTGTTAGTTTTTATCAAATTTGCCCTTGTTTAGTATCGTTGATCTTATTTTTTTATGTACTTTTCAAATATTTGATAACATTTCGGAAATTATGATTTAGGTAAAAAAGTTACTTAAGCTAGTGGGGAAGCTTATAGGCGACTAATTAGGTAAACAACTGCGGGCGACGCCGAGTGCCGGTGAATGGCCCGGGCCTGTCCCAGGTAGCTGGAGGGTCAGGAGACAGGTTACTTCATACAGACTTTAGCTTCGTCAGTAAACAAAACTTGTTCAAGAAATAAAGGGTTATTTAAGTCTTTTTCCAAGAACCAGCGAGCGCAGTTTACCCTCCTCAAAAAATCTTCAGGTTTCAAGGCCTGTACCTTTTGGGGACTATACGGGTAGAGTTTCTCTCCTTTCAAAACTCTCCACACAGTGTTCTTACTACAACCTAGTTCTTGCCCTACCGCTCTAACACTTACCGACGGATCTTTTTCAAATCGATCAAGAACAAGTTCCTCGAACTCAACATCACGAACTGATCTATCACGCCCAGTGTCACTCATATTTACCTTAAAGGCTCCCGTTTCCTTCAATCTGCTGTATACAGCACTGAATGTCTTATGGTTAGGACATTGCCTGTTCGGGTAGTGTTCTGCATACAATCTCGCCGCTCCTCTTGCACTGCCACGAGCCATTCCAAAAAAATAGACCATATCACAGTACTCCTCTGATGTGTAAGTATTCATTTTGTTCACATTCAGTACAAAACTTTCAACTTAATAACATGAAAACACAATAAATAATGACTTTAACCAGGTTTACTGTTGTAATAATAGTAAAGCAACTAGGAAAGACTTGCAGTTCAGACAACAATACTTTTATAAATAACAACAACATATGATTCAATCAGCTGTTTATGTTTTAAAACTCCTGATTGACGTATGACGGATGATTGTAAAGTTATTTAGACAGTGTAAAAGGAGTATTAGCATTGTTTAAACGGAGAAAAGTGGTCATGCTTTACGAAAAGAGCTAATTTCTCTGTTGTTTTTTATCCGATCTTAACAAATAATGTATTATTGAAAACTACATAAAATTTACTAACTTTTTCATTTCTTGCAATTTTTTTGTAAAGTCAACGGTTTTCGTGGAATTTGGCATCAAAGATTTAAATGGCCGCCATCTTGAAACGGTTAACGATATATTAGTATAATTTTAAACGAAGATAGGTCTTAATAAGATAAACATTTGTGCAAAATCTCAACGTTGTACCTCAAACCGTTTAGGAGTAAAGAATTGTTTTGTAAAAAACACATACAGACAGATAGACGGAAAACTAGGCACCGCAGACCCATGTTCCTATGGTGAAATGTGTTTGTCTTGACCCAAGCAATAACGCTATGTACATGTGTCCAGAGAGTTACGGGACACCCTGTATAAATTAAATCAATATCACTTTCCAAATTACTTCATATGTTGATTGTATTTGATAAGTACTAATTTTCAATTTATCACAATATTTTGACAAAATTTATTTTAGTTGTTTTAACCTCAAATTTATCTATTACATGTCTATAAACATTTTATGTTGTCACTACAAAGTGAAGCAATTACAATTTAAGATGCAATGATAAAATTTACTATTATTTGTTATCTTTTATTGCATTGGCACCTCAACATAGGGTTTTTGCAAGATAACTACCTCAGTGTGAGTTGGTATCTAAATATATAAATATTGAACATAATAATATAGAGGTATTGGGAAGATTTTATTACATTGGCGCCGCAACGATAGGGCCTCACCACAACCCAGAAACCTCACCACAGAGAAACAACCTCTTTAATCAAATAATTGATACAAAATTAACCTGCAAATTTTAACCCAATTTGCATAAATTTTGTATATGTATACGTGTTATTTGTCTGCGGTATAACCAAACTATTTTAATATTATACCGGTGATAAAAAACTTAAAAAAAAAATAATAATGGATAAAGATAATCGATACAATTTAAGACAAAATCCAGAACCGTCAAGGAAAATGAAGGAGTCGGTAGGCCAAAACATCACATCCAGGCGTAGTGATGTCAACGACGACATGGACCTAAGTGAAACCTTCATGGCGGACGAAGCAGGGGAAGCCACACATACCAGTATGGACGACAGCATGGGAAAGGAGGATACCAACGGACCAGCTCCAGGGACCAGCACCATGGTTGATACAAATAGTAAGAGGGCTGAGGAGACCAGTGCAGACCAACCACCACCATGGCTAACAGCGATTTTGCCAAGCTGGAAGGTATGGAACAGGGCATGCAGCAGCAGTAAAGTGATCTTCGGAAGCAGTTAGATGGACAACGGGAGGAGCTACAGAAAATCCAGGAGCTCCAGCACGAGCAGAGGCTTCAAGTGAATCGCCTAGAGGAAGGGATCAACAAGAAAATAGAGGAACAATGCCATGCCATTCGGACTGAGCTGAGGGAGGAGTTCACAACCCAACACCAGGAACTACGAAACGGATGCATTGCCAACAATCTCAAGTTCCAGGAAACGATGAAAAGCACGGTACTTCAGCAAACAGAAGGAATACGAGACCAAATGGAGGCACAACAACAACTAACGCTGGAAGAAGGAAAAACTACACAAACCAGGAGTGTGACATCCTCAGGGTCAACATCTCAACCCTGCAGGAAGAAATGAAGACTACCGGAGACGAAACCAACAGGAATCTTGGACAAGTTCAAGGACGCTTAACAGAGCATGGAGTCAAGATCCGGAATTTAGAAAAGGACATCCTGAATAACAAACAAATATACCAGCCAAACGTTCACGTCATCTGTAGCGGATCAGCAGGAAGTGGAGGCGATCTGACCACACCTAAGTTTCATGGGAGAGAACACAATCCCATGGAGCAGCTGAAGAGGATCCAACGATACTATGAGCGGAGGAGGAACCAGGACCACTTGGGAGATGAGGTGGAAAAACTGTTGGACATCTTAGACAGTTGCCTCGATTCTCATGCAGCGAGATGGCTTTCATTGGTGAAACAGGACATCAAGACCTGGGACGACTTCCAGGAATACTTCGAGAGGAAATATTGGAACAGGGAAGTGCAACGAGGTATAAAACAGAGGATGGAAGTTGAAAAATATCGTTTGCAAGGAAAACTAACGAGATCGGAATATTTCACCGAGCGAGTTATCACTCTCAGGACCATGCAACCACCCATTCCGGAAGATGAGATCGTCACTTGTCTGACTGACCACTTTGAAGAAATCATCCAAGATGCTAAACGCGTGCAGAACATCACCACCATCAGTGAGTTTGAAGCATTGCTACATTGAGAGGACATAAAGGATTCTAATCATAAATCACGCCACCTTCACAAACCACAGACCTCAAACCATCCTCCGATCACACGATTTCATCAAGACCGAAGACCAGCACCAACATATCACAACAATCGGCCACCGCAATATCATCAAAACTTCAGAAACCATCAACCAAACTTTCAATATCAACCTAGATCTCCACCAGGACCACCACCTGCAGGAAGAACATTCGGCGGAACATATCCAGCCTGGAACCAAAGTTACCAACAGATACCACAACAACCGGAACACCATTACCAAAACAGAAATAACCCACATTTCAAAAGAGAGGAGCGACAATATAATAGGAATTATCACGACTCCAGGAAAACGCAGACATATCCGACTTCGGAACAAATTAAAGTATGTCACACAATTGCCGAAAACATGAGAACGCCTAGTCGGACAGAGGAAGCCCACACCAGCAAGGACTCATCCTCGGAAAACTGTTAAGCACGGGAGATACTAACGGCCGGGAATTAATAAAACAACGCACCGTCAACCACTACGTGACGGTTAATCCTACATCTTCTGTGCAACAACATAAGCAGCTCGGAACAACAAGGCCGGAAAATAACATATTCATAAATGAAAGTCACATCAAAACAGAAATTACTGTGAGTAATATGTACTGTGATCGCGATTTCTTGATTAAAGAAGAGTCAACAGAAAATCAAACTCAGTGTATAACCGAAACAATGAAGTGTCCCGAAATAAACGTTAAAATTGGAAAATCTGTAACAACAGCATTAATTGATACAGGATCAAACATATCATGTATCTCGGAACAGTGGTTCAAGGAAAATAAGAATAACATGGGAAAAAATTGAAGAACTACCAGTAACTAACCTCCAAATTAAAACAGCAGTAGGTTACAAAACTAAACGAGTGTCAAGAATTGTTATGGTGAAAATAGAAATCAAGGGTGAAGAAACTCTAATACAAGTTTTAATTGTGCCTAATTTAATAAGGAACATAATACTTGGAATGGATTGGATAAGCTTAACAGAGATGGTTATAAACTTTAATACAAGATTAATTAATATGAAAATGAATAATTATGTAATCAATTTGAAGTTTGAAGAAGTCATAAATGAAGGAATATTATGTTATATAATGAATGATAATAATGAAAATATAATGAATAATAATGATAATGAATATAATGATAATAAAAAACAAAATTACGCCGACGATACACGCACAAATCATAAATTAAATATATTAAATGAAGACACCATAGACGAAACGTTACGAGAAAATTTAAATTTAGAACCACTGCAGAGGAAGGAGTTAAAACAATTATTATTAAAATACAGACATATTTTTTCAGACACACCAGGCTTATGTAATAAATATACTCATCAAATAGAAGTGTTTCAAGACAAAATATTTAAAGGATGTACATACCCCGTACCTTTAACACATCAAGAAGCTGTTTCCAAAGAAATTGAACGAATGTTGCATATACAAGTCATCGAACCGTCATGCAGTTGTTTTATAAATTCCATAGTTCCCATCATGAAGAAGGATCAGGAAATTAGGTTATACAAAGTATCTAAAATTATCGGAAAATCCACATATGTAATCAGTGATCCACAAACTCAGTATGAATATGGACCATACCATATTATATCCACATTAAAAATTTACAAAACTAATATAATAAATAACTAATAAGGACAAAATTTAAAATAATACAATAAGAAATAAAAAAAAAAAAAAATTCTAAATAACTTTCTTACCACCCTATGAATAATACAGCCGTGTTTAAAAATAAATAGGTCAACACAAACAGCTGACCGAGGTGAATGACCTACATCTGGACTTTTAAAGAACCGTACATGAGGGTATACCCCGTCGGTTGAAAAAAAGTCAACATAAAACTTTAGTGAAATAATAAACAATTGTTCAACTTAAATTATAATAATTTTCGACGAACACATCTGATAACTGCATTCGTGAAAATTTAGTAAAAGGGATATTGTAAAGTTTCGCAATTGTCTTTTAAATTAATAAATCTGAACCATCGTTTGTTAGTATAAGCACCCGAACGCTCCAAGCGGCGGACATCGTAGACTCAAATGTAAACAATAGCGAACTACGCAAATCAGTGAATTTACCGCTAGTAATTTACATACATAGTTTAAAACAACCAACGACAAAAAATGATTGTTCAATTACGTGATAAATCAATACCTATCCATAATAAGTCTTCAACATCTGGATCGAGTAGGAGATATTGTATGTTAATACGATGTATATTCAAGTCAAATGGACAACTAAAATACGCGAAGACGACGTGCATTTTAATAATTGTATTTTATAAATGAGCCTACTGAGAATAAAGGAGTGATGTTAGAAAAATTAATAAATATCATTAATACGCGAATTCTCATGAGACACCCATGGGAACTTATATTAAATTATGTACTTGCATATCTTTATTAAACATAATTTCTGTCAGCCATTGATAAACCCCGCCCATCGGCACACTGACGTCACTGAGCGGTAACGTATTGAACATATATGAATCCAGCAATTTTATGTTAATTAAAAAGTTTTATTTCAAATAAACCCAAATTATTTAAAGAGTTTGTTTCTCCCAAATAATTTATAAAAATCTAGAAATTACGGGAATTTTGTAAAATAATATTATATAAATTCATTCCATTCATACTACTTCATTTAATATAAAAAATGAATAAGTGAGAGGTACTTAAATCCATGTTAATTCTTCAGCTTAAAAATTTTGGGTTCGAGATTTTTTTAACACCAAAAAGGACGCTATTTTAAAACCCGTTTTAGCCTAGCGTTGCCATATGGCAACACAAAACATTATTTATTTGATCGCGGGTAAATTTTTGTTTTGGGTTGATTTGGGTTGGCTAACCTGCTTGACTATTTCTTGACACATGTGAGAGTTGAGAAGTGAAGTTGTTGGGAGATAGGTTATGTTTGCCTGTTAGTGGTGCACACTGAAACATTCGTATGTGATTTTGTTACAAAACACGATGACGTACCAGTTTGAGTAAGTAATTTTCTATTTTATTTATTGCTTTTCATTTCTATTTATATGATAAATTTACTACTAAATAGTGTAAAAACATAATAACATATTCCTCCCTGAGCCACTTTTATTTTCACGTGTGCTATACCCTTGTAATGTTTGCTGTTGCCAAATGGCAACACTAGGCTAATATACTACCAAGCGTTTACATAACACGCTTGGTGGTTAACACTTGCTTTTCTATATTTCAGGATAGGGTTAACATTGCAAGAGGCTGTAGAGCTACTCGTTGGTCAAGATGAAGGCATGCCTAACAATTTTGATTTATTTATCGCACCTAATGACCGTCCACGCTTACTGACGAGGATTCAGCGGGAGAAGATGAAGGTGGCCTACTTGACAATCTTTCGGGGAGGCAACTAATGGCTAGTGCTGAAATACGAATGCCTGACAACACTGTCATAAGTAGTTGAACACCTGCAACTAGGCCTAATGAAACCATTGCGCCTGGACCTTCATCTGAACTTAGCAGTGCCGATCAAGAAATGCGGGATTTGTCTTCTAATACTGTGGCTCCTGGCTTTAGAACTGCAGGTAGAAGTGACGAGCGTACTGTGCCTCCAGGGACTTTACCCACTAATGATAGCACAGATCAAGGTATCTATGATGTCGGCTTACATGTAAATACACCTTTGACCTCGATAAGAATAAACAAAGATAATATAATACAAGATTTGATTTCTGAGAAGCGTGCAGAGGTAGTTGCAAACAAGAAAAAGACGCCAGTTATCAAAACTTGGGTAGAAGGTGACATAGAACCAAGCAATAAAATATTTCCCAATTCCAACTTCTCCAAATATCGAGATTTTTCAGCATCTGAGCTGTTTGAACTCTTCTTTGATGATGAGCTTTTGATATATTGGTTTGTGAAACCGAACGATATGCCTTAGTAAAAAATGGCGAGAATCCACATATTTCTAAAAATGAGTTGAAATGTTTTTTTGGCATTTTGATTCTAACCGGATACCATACATTACCAGGAACACGGTTTTACTGGGATTCAAATTCAGACATGGGCCTAGACTTCGTAATTAATGCTATGAGAAGAAATAGATTTCAACAAATCATAAGATCCCTACATTGTGTTGATAACAATAACAATAACTTAGTTATGAATGACAAGATGTGGAAACTTAGACCAATGTTAACAAAATCAAGGAGAAATGCTTAGAACACTTTCAACCAGAGGAAAACCTTTCATACGATGAAAGCATGGTTGAATATTTTGGCCATCACGGTTGCAAACAGCACATTCGATTCAAACCTATTAGGTTTGGTTTCAAAGTCTGGTGCCTCAACACTGTTTCTGGTTATTTGGTAGCATTTGATGTTTATCAAGGTAAATCTTTGGGTGTACCCTCTGTCAACGAGGAATTATTTGGAAAATCTGCGGCACCCTTAGTGAGGCTTTTGGATGAATTACCTGAAGACAAACAAGATTGTCCATACAGAATATATTTTGACAATCTATTCACCAATGTATATCTATTGAAATATCTTCGAGAAATTTCTTATAGTGGAATTGGGACCATCAGAGAAGATCGTCTACGGAAGGACTGTCCTATTTTAGCAAAATCTGAGATGAAGAAAAAACCAAGAGGTTATTTCGAATCAGCTATATGTAAGGAAGATGGAATAATCGTATATAAATGGGTTGATAATGGAGTGGTGATTATTGCTTCAAACTGTCATGGGGTGGAACCGATTGCTAAAGTGAGACGGTATTCTCAATCACAAAAGAAACATATACTTGTAGAGCGACCGGCAGTATTCAGTCAGTACAATAAATTTATGGTGGGCGTCGACAAAATGGACGAGAACATAAACAGATACCGAATATCAACGAGAAGCAAGAAATGGTACTGGCCAATACTTACATGGTTGGTTGATGTCTGCACCAACAACGCATGGCAAATTCGTAGATACAGTGGTGATAACCAACCTCAACTTGAATTATTCAAGAGAGAACTCGCCACATACTACATAAGGAAATATGGGACTCCAGGTAAGGGTCCTGGAAGGCCACTCTCTTCCAAGAGATCTATTAGTTCCAACCGTGTTTCGGATGATATTCGCTATGATAGAACCGACCATCTTGTAATCGGTGTCCCTGATAAGAAGAAAAAGCGATGCGCAGGAGAAGGCTGTTCTTCTATTGTACGCACAATGTGCCAAAAGTGTAATTTGGGAATGTGCATTCCGTGTTTTTCAGATTTTCACTCTGTCACTCACTAAAGAAAATGATTTATGAAGGTTTTTTCAAAGCATTGTTTTTTGTTATTTACTATAAAATATTGTAAGGTTAATGTACTGTTTCAATACATGTGTGTTTATAGATAAACCTGTTTAGTGTTCATTATACACAATTTCCTCTTACTATACACATGATCTCTTCAAAGGTAGTATATTAGCCTAGCGTTGCCATACGGCAACATCAATTTTTAAGCCCCTAAAGTATTTTTTTTCAAAAATTTTGTATTATTCTTTATATTTGTCCACCAAAGTCATTATCAGCCAAATATTTAATTGAGATTATTATAGTTCAAATTCATTGGTTATTTACCAAAGTTAACTTAGTTTTTTTATTTTCTATTATTTTATTGTAACTTAACACTTAAGGTTACCCATGAATTATATAATTTGAAGTATCATATTTTTTTTTTTTAATAAATTAAATCAATATCACTTTCCAAATTACTTCATATGTTGATTGTATTTGATAAGTATTAATTTTCAATTTATCACAATATTTTGACAAAATTTATTTTAGTTGTTTTAACCTCAAATTTATCTATTACATCTCTATAAACATTTTATGTTGTCACTACACAAAGTGAAGCAATTACAATTTAAGATTCAATGATAAAATTTACTATTATAGGTTATCTTTTATTGCATTGGCACCTCAACGTAGGGTTTTTGCAAGATAACTACCTCAGTGTGAGTTGGTAGCTAAATATATAAATATTTTACATAATAATACAGAGGTATTGGGAAAATTTTATTACAAACGCCCAAAATTTTATTACAAACAGTTTAGAAGCTCTTCGATATATTTTGTATTCTTAAAAAATACCTTTTCAATGTATATTTTAATTAGTAACAATGTAATAAAGGATGTTTTAAGGTAAAAAATAATCTTTTATATTGTTTTATAACCTTTGAACAACCGATTACTTTGATCTATCACAAAAGTGACAGTAACCAGTCACTGTACCCACACATGCCCACCGCCCCAAAATTGGGGCGGTTGTTATCTCAAAAGTGATAACGCCAATATTTTTTTTGAAATTTTTTATGGTATAAGGAAACCCTCATAAGTCACCCATAACGATTTTAAGAAAATGCGTGACAAAAAAATAAGTTGGGCATATAAGGGTTACTCGTATTAACCACGTACAACTGTAGAAACATATTAATCCCATTTAAAAAATATTTCCTTTCTGCAAAAATTTTAAATTATAATATTAATGTTTAGATAATAAGATGTAGTGTAGGAAGTGTAGTACAATAATTTTAAAAAGTACTGAATGGTGAACCAGTCATTCAAATTGATTCAGCCATTTAACTGTAGAAACGAACATGCAATTTCGCCAAACGTTTGAACTTGCTGACACCCATTGTTTCTGTTAACAGTCTAGAAAAGTCTTTGAGACGTTAAATACCACGATTTTAAGTGTACACCACTAGCTCTTAAAACGAAAATACAAGGTAATAAAGCCCCCCTTAAATATGCATAATTGCTGTTATCAATATCTAAACCACCATAATATGTTACTTCCGACGAACAAATATTTATTTCTCAAAAAACTAGATCCTTCAGAGAGATAGTTTTTGATAAATAAATCATGTAACTTTTAAATAAAGCTACTACCTCTCCCCTTCTTTTTTTCTTTATTTAATTTTTTTTTGTTTGTTTTACTTTATTGGTTAACTAACGCTAAAATGTAATTAGTATATAAATATTGCATATTGAGATATTATACATTTCTGGCCCCCATATTAAACCCACCATCCCGAAATAGAAATTCACATAGGCATAAATGCAAATAGAGTCTTGTTACACATCAATTAAAATTATCTATTCAAACTGATAAAATCTCGCAAACAGTTTTTTCAGTTTTTTAAATAATGGAGAAAAGTGTTTTGGCTCATTTAAACATAATTCTACCACTACACAATAATTTCCATTTATTTTCTGAAGGCATTGTGCTACAAAATGAATGAAAAAATATTTAATTATTTTTTGTTTGTACTTACGTATTATACGGACCAGTGAAATAGATTAGGTTATGCCAAGTATAGTTAAATAGTTATTTTGCCCAGTATTTTTTGTGTAAAAAGAATGTGCGTTTTTTTCAAAATGGAGAAATAAAAAAACATGGCAATGCTCGACATCATCTTGATACATTTTGTCAGTTTGTCTGAATTTATGTGACGGTGGCAGTAAAAGGAATTCGGCTCGTCTGAACTGAGCAACTTTCACCTGATCAGGTAATAAGCAACATCCGAACTGAGCAACATGCCAAAAAGGGTTCTGACCACCAACGTCCGAACTGACCAACTAACGGCAGACCTTTGACGCACGCTTGACAGATTTTGAAATGTAAAGAAACTATTGAACACTTATCATACAAACCTATTCTTATCAACTACAAATATCAATACTAAAACTTCTTATCAATACTAAATCAGGTTATGACCAAGGCTCGTAAAAAGTAAAAAAGCTATTTTATTTTTGCCAGCTTTGATGAGTTAAGACCACCAGCAAATTACTACTCATTGGTTAGGTTAGGTTAGGTTAGCGCCACCCTTAGCGAACAGCCCTAAGAAGGCACTTGTGTCCAGTGAGGGGCGGTAGAGGAAGAGGTGGGTTATGTCGGAAAATAACACCGTTCCACAAACATTGACTTTGCCCTCCTCGCACCCCTTAACGTTTACTTCTAGAATAGTACAGCGTTTTCACCCGATCTGCGAAGTGCCTTCTTAGGCCTGCTCCAGTAACTTGCCCTCCGTTTGTCTACCTGAAGGGCAAGTTGCTCAGTTCGGATGTTGGGATTAGTGTGCCCTTCTTTGACCCTTTATGATCATAAAAATAGTTGCTCAGTGTGGATGCGCCCAAGGAATTTGGCGATCGGTTCGAGACGCTACCGACTGACATCGCAAAATTCATGCCTCTGTCTAAACAAAAAATCATACCTTTTTTGTAATTTTTGATAAATAAAATGTTGACCCTTGAAGTCTATCTAATCTTTATCCTAATATTGGTACTTACGTAAAATTATAAATACTACGTAAATACGTGGTATAGTAAAATTAGTTTTTTTATAACTATAATAACGTAACCTAACCTAATCCTATTTCACTAGTCCGTAAGTAGCTTTTATTTAGTAAAACCTCAAAATAGCCAACGAACAAAAAACGAAGAGGACCTATTACAGTATAACCTTATGTTCTTATTTTTAGCTCTAAAATCAGGTCCCATACCTGCCATGAAATACTGCAATGAATTTTTGAATCACTCATATACACAAGTGAAAGTGTCTGAATTTTGGAGATTCACACATTATCTACAGTATTAGTAAACATCGCATCTAGCCAGAGCTTCTGTGTGCTGTAGGTATTTTACTAGGTTATTATTTATAAAAATGTAGAGAAACAAATAAAATAAAAGTCTAATGGAGCCCTTTGGGCGTTTGTAATAAAATTTTCCCAATACCTCTGTATTATTATGTTCAATATTTATATATTTAGCTACCAACTCACACTGAGGTAGTTATCTTGCAAAAGCACTACGTTGAGATTCCAATGCAATAAAAGATAACCTATAATAGTAAATTTTATCATTGAATCTCAAATTGTAATTGCTTCACTTTGTAGTGACAACATAAAATGTTTATAAAGATGTAATAGATAAATTTGAGGTTAAAACAACTAAAATAAATTTTGTCAAAATATTGTGATAAATTGAAAATTAGTACTTATCAAATACAATTAACATAGGTTTGTTATAGATGTGTTGTTTGGCTCCGTGTCTACCAAAGTACTTCACCATGGATTCATCCACCATTTTCCAAAATTTGCAATATGTCATCAACGGTATACCTAAAAAAGAAAATACACAGATTATAACTAAAAATAGCCTAGTTATATAAAATGTTTACAAAGGGCATTTCTCAGTGTGTATCTAAACCTAATATAACTGTCTAAGGTGTTTAGGTGAGTTATATAAAGGTTATTTTTACACTCAAGCTTGAATAACTAAGACCTACCCATGGGTTATAGCCTACTTTACACGATATAACCTAAAATAAGAGCCTTGGGCATTTAGGTTATGTTATTAGGCAAACATTTATAAGCTCTTACGAAATAAACAACGCACATACAAGCTAACTGCAACAAGGGACTTGCAAACAAATATCATAAGCTCATAACTTAGCCAATTATACATTGAATTATTCATGTTCATAGATGACAATACATAAAAATTTATTTCTCAAAGCTACTGCAATACTCATAATGGTTTCATACTAGTATATGTTACTTAACAATGCCGTGTTATCCATAAATCATGGTTTAGCTATGATTATCTGGCAATAATAGCTAAATAAGTGATTGTTTGCATAATAACCTATATGGTCCCACTCATGCCCATCGCCCCATTTTTGGGGCATCAAATAAAAGTGAGGTTAGATCGCCTAACAACATACTGTAATACGAATATTATTAATTAATATCTAAAACACAATGTATTTAAAATGTTTACACATAATAAACAATAATATTAATAAAGCGTGGTAAATTACTGACCTGTTTCGTGAAGACATTTTGCTATGAGCAAATCTTGAAAACAAAACATTGCCTAGGAACCAATTGGTGGGTGATGCTATATGCCCAGCTGCTAAAACATAGCCAGGAGTACCAACACATGTGGCTGACAACAAAAAAACTAACAAAAAAACATTTTTTGTTATATAAAATAATTATAATTTGCAATGCCCCAAAAATGGGGCGATGGTCATATATGGGTTTTAAAGTGGCAGCTATGAACATTTAAGAATTCAATTATAATAAAATAAAAACTATCAGTTGATGTAATAGGGGATATACTAGGTGTACAGCAGAAGACTTCCTGGGAACGTCTTCCTGACACAATGCAATGATTTTGTTTAAATGTTACTTTAAATAAATTCTCTCTCTTCACGGTTTTAAACCATTTTTGCATCTTAAATATAATTAACCTCTAAATAAAAGTAAACAAATACAGCGGTGTAACAACAATACATACCAGCTGATGCAAAACGAACTGAATGATACAAGGGAACTTTGAATTTTTGAACTTAAAATACCCTTAAAATTTGATTTGTCGCATGTTGGTTTAGGGTTGAGTAATAAAACAAAAACCTGTATATTTCGTCTAAGAAGTTTACCAATAGGGGTAAAATTATTACTATTTCTTGTGTATTAGGCAATTTAACTATAATATAACAAAAGTATGGCAGTGAGATTGAGATGATGTTTCATATTTATTTTTAATAAACACAGACAATAGAATTATACTAGTCTATTCATAAAATAGCTTTAAACGAAGGCAAATATTCAAAGGAACAAAAATAGTGTCAAGTTACCTCAAAGACTAGAATTGGTTAGTTTTACAGAAAAAAAAGCATTATACTTCCAGAATAATGTGTGGAGAAAGGAGCGTCAACATTTATGTTCCCGTCTTGTTACTTTCCACAGATTAAACAACCCGACAACAATGCGAAATAAATCCTTTGTGTAACCACATTGTACTTGAAGAAGTAATTAAATAGCATTAAATTTCTTGGAGTAATTTTTTACAGAAATGAACGCTACCGTATGCCTATAATCACATTAGTTTTTTTGCATGTGGAGACCCTAAATTAGATCTACTGGTAATCCACAATGAACGAGATAATAGAAATCACAATTTATTTGGAATTATTTTTTACCCTTATAATTATTTATTTATGATATTGTGTGTCAATGTTTTGAACTACAAGTTTATGCAATATATGAGATAATTCATAAAAACAAAACACTTCAATGTTTTATTTTTAAAAAAATACAATTTTTCCAGAATTTTTGATAATCGGTTTAAAACACAGAATTTGTTTATACCTAACCTAACTTCTTAAAATTTAAATTGAATGAAACCCGATTAAAAATAAACATTTTAAATTGAATACAGTAAATATATTTTGTTACTTGGTATAATTGGTAACAAGTAATTGTTTATATGGTTCGTATTTGTAAGGTTTATAAACTACATATTATTTGATAAGCTATAATTAGTTCGGGATTCCGAATGAGGTAAATTAGGAAGCCGTAACATTTCCAGAGGTATGTGACTGTGTATTATGTAAAATATTTATATATTTAGCTACCAACTCACACTGAGGTAGTTATCTTACAAAAACCCTACGTTGAGGTGCCAATGCAATAAAAGATAACCTATAATAGTAAATTTTATCATTGAATCTTAAATTGTAATTGCTTCACTTTGTGTAGTGACAACATAAAATGTTTATAGAGATGTAATAGATAAATTTGAGGTTAAAACAACTAAAATAAATTTTGTCAAAATATTGTGATAAATTGAAAATTAATACTTATCAAATACAATCAACATATGAAGTAATTTGGAAAGTGATATTGATTTAATTTATTAAAAAAAAAAAATATGATACTTCAAATTATATAATTCATGGGTAACCTTAAGTGTTAAGTTACAATAAAATAATAGAAAATAAAAAAACTAAGTTAACTTTGGTAAATAACCAATGAATTTGAACTATAATAATCTCAATTAAATATTTGGCTGATAATGACTTTGGTGGACAAATATAAAGAATAATACAAAATTTTTGAAAAAAAATACTTTAGGGGCTTAAAAATTGATGTTGCCGTATGGCAACGCTAGGCTAATATACTACCTTTGAAGAGATCATGTGTATAGTAAGAGGAAATTGTGTATAATGAACACTAAACAGGTTTATCTATAAACACACATGTATTGAAACAGTACATTAACCTTACAATATTTTATAGTAAATAACAAAAAACAATGCTTTGAAAAAACCTTCATAAATCATTTTCTTTAGTGAGTGACAGAGTGAAAATCTGAAAAACACGGAATGCACATTCCCAAATTACACTTTTGGCACATTGTGCGTACAATAGAAGAACAGCCTTCTCCTGCGCATCGCTTTTTCTTCTTATCAGGGACACCGATTACAAGATGGTCGGTTCTATCATAGCGAATATCATCCGAAACACGGTTGGAACTAATAGATCTCTTGGAAGAGAGTGGCCTTCCAGGACCCTTACCTGGAGTCCCATATTTCCTTATGTAGTATGTGGCGAGTTCTCTCTTGAATTCAAGTTGAGGTTGGTTATCACCACTGTATCTACGAATTTGCCATGCGTTGTTGGTGCAGACATCAACCAACCATGTAAGTATTGGCCAGTACCATTTCTTGCTTCTCGTTGATATTCGGTATCTGTTTATATTCTCGTCCATTTTGTCGACGCCCACCATAAATTTATTGTACTGACTGAATACTGCCGGTCGCTCTACAAGTATATGTTTCTTTTGTGATTGAGAATACCGTCTCACTTTAGCAATCGGTTCCACCCCATGACAGTTTGAAGCAATAATCACCACTCCATTATCAACCCATTTATATACGATTATTCCATCTTCCTTACATATAGCTGATTCGAAATAACCTCTTGGTTTTTTCTTCATCTCAGATTTTGCTAAAATAGGACAGTCCTTCCGTAGACGATCTTCTCTGATGGTCCCAATTCCACTATAAGAAATTTCTCGAAGATATTTCAATAGATATACATTGGTGAATAGATTGTCAAAATATATTCTGTATGGACAATCTTGTTTGTCTTCAGGTAATTCATCCAAAAGCCTCACTAAGGGTGCCGCAGATTTTCCAAATAATTCCTCGTTGACAGAGGGTACACCCAAAGATTTACCTTGATAAACATCAAATGCTACCAAATAACCAGAAACAGTGTTGAGGCACCAGACTTTGAAACCAAACCTAATAGGTTTGAATCGAATGTGCTGTTTGCAACCGTGATGGCCAAAATATTCAACCATGCTTTCATCGTATGAAAGGTTTTCCTCTGGTTGAAAGTGTTCTAAGCATTTCTCCTTGATTTTGTTAACATTGGTCTAAGTTTCCACATCTTGTCATTCATAACTAAGTTATTGTTATTGTTATCAACACAATGTAGGGATCTTATGATTTGTTGAAATCTATTTCTTCTCATAGCATTAATTACGAAGTCTAGGCCCATGTCTGAATTTGAATCCCAGTAAAACCGTGTTCCTGGTAATGTATGGTATCCGGTTAGAATCAAAATGCCAAAAAAACATTTCAACTCATTTTTAGAAATATGTGGATTCTCGCCATTTTTTACTAAGGCATATCGTTCGGTTTCACAAACCAATATATCAAAAGCTCATCATCAAAGAAGAGTTCAAACAGCTCAGATGCTGAAAAATCTCGATATTTGGAGAAGTTGGAATTGGGAAATATTTTATTGCTTGGTTCTATGTCACCTTCTACCCAAGTTTTGATAACTGGCGTCTTTTTCTTGTTTGCAACTACCTCTGCACGCTTCTCAGAAATCAAATCTTGTATTATATTATCTTTGTTTATTCTTATCGAGGTCAAAGGTGTATTTACATGTAAGCCGACATCATAGATACCTTGATCTGTGCTATCATTAGTGGGTAAAGTCCATGGAGGCACAGTACGCTCGTCACTTCTACCTGCAGTTCTAAAGCCAGGAGCCACAGTATTAGAAGACAAATCCCGCATTTCTTGATCGGTACTGCTAAGTTCAGATGAAGGTCCAGGCGCAATGGTTTCATTAGGCCTAGTTGCAGGTGTTCAACTACTTATGACAGTGTTGTCAGGCATTCGTATTTCAGCACTAGCCATTAGTTGCCTCCCCGAAAGATTGTCAAGTAGGCCACCTTCATCTTCTCCCGCTGAATCCTCGTCAGTAAGCGTGGACGGTCATTAGGTGCGATAAATAAATCAAAATTGTTAGGCATGCCTTCATCTTGACCAACGAGTAGCTCTACAGCCTCTTGCAATGTTAACCCTATCCTGAAATATAGAAAAGCAAGTGTTAACCACCAAGCGTGTTATGTAAACGCTTGGTAGTATATTAGCCTAGTGTTGCCATTTGGCAACAGCAAACATTACAAGGGTATAGCACACGTGAAAATAAAAGTGGCTCAGGGAGGAATATGTTATTATGTTTTTACACTATTTAGTAGTAAATTTATCATATAAATAGAAATGAAAAGCAATAAATAAAATAGAAAATTACTTACTCAAACTGGTACGTCATCGTGTTTTGTAACAAAATCACATACGAATGTTTCAGTGTGCACCACTAACAGGCAAACATAACCTATCTCCCAACAACTTCACTTCTCAACTCTCACATGTGTCAAGAAATAGTCAAGCAGGTTAGCCAACCCAAATCAACCCAAAACAAAAATTTACCCGCGATCAAATAAATAATGTTTTGTGTTGCCATATGGCAACGCTAGGCTAAAACGGGTTTTAAAATAGCGTCCTTTTTGGTGTTAAAAAAATCTCGAACCCAAAATTTTTAAGCTGAAGAATTAACATGGATTTAAGTACCTCTCACTTATTCATTTTTTATATTAAATGAAGTAGTATGAATGGAATGAATTTATATAATATTATTTTACAAAATTCCCGTAATTTCTAGATTTTTATAAATTATTTGGGAGAAACAAACTCTTTAAATAATTTGGGTTTATTTGAAATAAAACTTTTTAATTAACATAAAATTGCTGGATTCATATATGTTCAATACGTTACCGCTCAGTGACGTCAGTGTGCCGATGGGCGGGGTTTATCAATGGCTGACAGAAATTATGTTTAATAAAGATATGCAAGTACATAATTTAATATAAGTTCCCATGGGTGTCTCATGAGAATTCGCGTATTAATGATATTTATTAATTTTTCTAACATCACTCCTTTATTCTCAGTAGGCTCATTTATAAAATACAATTATTAAAATGCACGTCGTCTTCGCGTATTTTAGTTGTCCATTTGACTTGAATTTACATCGTATTAACATACAATATCTCCTACTCGATCCAGATGTTGAAGACTTATTATGGATAGGTATTGATTTATCACGTAATTGAACAATCATTTTTTGTCGTTGGTTGTTTTAAACTATGTATGTAAATTACTAGCGGTAAATTCACTGATTTGCGTAGTTCGCTATTGTTTACATTTGAGTCTACGATGTCCGCCGCTTGGAGCGTTCGGGTGCTTATACTAACAAACGATGGTTCAGATTTATTAATTTAAAAGACAATTGCGAAACTTTACAATATCCCTTTTACTAAATTTTCACGAATGCAGTTATCAGATGTGTTCGTCGAAAATTATTATAATTTAAGTTGAACAATTGTTTATTATTTCACTAAAGTTTTATGTTGACTTTTTTTCAACCGACGGGGTATACCCTCATGTACGGTTCTTTAAAAGTCCAGATGTAGGTCATTCACCTCGGTCAGCTGTTTGTGTTGACCTATTTATTTTTAAACACGGCTGTATTATTCATAGGGTGGTAAGAAAGTTATTTAGAATTTTTTTTTTTTTTTAATTTCTTATTGTATTATTTTAAATTTTGTCCTTATTAGTTATTTATTATATTAGTTTTGTAAATTTTTAATGTGGATATATGGTATGGTCCATATTCATACTGAGTTTGTGGATCACTGATTACATATGTGGATTTTCCGATAATTTTAGATACTTTGTATAACCTAATTTCCTGATCCTTCTTCATGATGGGAACTATGGAATTTATAAAACAACTGCATGACGGTTCGATGACTTGTATATGCAACATTCGTTCAATTTCTTTGGAAACAGCTTCTTGATGTGTTAAAGGTACGGGGTATGTACATCCTTTAAATATTTTGTCTTGAAACACTTCTATTTGATGAGTATATTTATTACATAAGCCTGGTGTGTCTGAAAAAATATGTCTGTATTTTAATAATAATTGTTTTAACTCCTTCCTCTGCAGTGGTTCTAAATTTAAATTTTCTCGTAACGTTTCGTCTATGGTGTCTTCATTTAATATATTTAATTTATGATTTGTGCGTGTATCGTCGGCGTAATTTTGTTTTTTATTATCATTATATTCATTATCATTATTATTCATTATATTTTCATTATTATCATTCATTATATAACATAATATTCCTTCATTTATGACTTCTTCAAACTTCAAATTGATTACATAATTATTCATTTTCATATTAATTAATCTTGTATTAAAGTTTATAACCATCTCTGTTAAGCTTATCCAATCCATTCCAAGTATTATGTTCCTTATTAAATTAGGCACAATTAAAACTTGTATTAGAGTTTCTTCACCCTTGATTTCTATTTTCACCATAACAATTCTTGACACTCGTTTAGTTTTGTAACCTACTGCTGTTTTAATTTGGAGGTTAGTTACTGGTAGTTCTTCAATTTTTTCCCATGTTATTCTTATTTTCCTTGAACCACTGTTCCGAGATACATGATATGTTTGATCCTGTATCAATTAATGCTGTTGTTACAGATTTTCCAATTTTAACGTTTATTTCGGGACACTTCATTGTTTCGGTTATACACTGAGTTTGATTTTCTGTTGACTCTTCTTTAATCAAGAAATCGCGATCACAGTACATATTACTCACAGTAATTTCTGTTTTGATGTGACTTTCATTTATGAATATGTTATTTTCCGGCCTTGTTGTTCCGAGCTGCTTATGTTGTTGCACAGAAGATGTAGGATTAACCGTCACGTAGTGGTTGACGGTGCGTTGTTTTATAAATTCCCGGCCGTTAGTATCTCCCGTGCTTAACAGTTTTCCGAGGATGAGTCCTTGCTGGTGTGGGCTTCCTCTGTCCGACTAGGCGTTCTCATGTTTTCGGCAATTGTGTGACATACTTTAATTTGTTCCGAAGTCGGATATGTCTGCGTTTTCCTGGAGTCGTGATAATTCCTATTATATTGTCGCTCCTCTCTTTTGAAATGTGGGTTATTTCTGTTTTGGTAATGGTGTTCCGGTTGTTGTGGTATCTGTTGGTAACTTTGGTTCCAGGCTGGATATGTTCCGCCGAATGTTCTTCCTGCAGGTGGTGGTCCTGGTGGAGATCTAGGTTGATATTGAAAGTTTGGTTGATGGTTTCTGAAGTTTTGATGATATTGCGGTGGCCGATTGTTGTGATATGTTGGTGCTGGTCTTCGGTCTTGATGAAATCGTGTGATCGGAGGATGGTTTGAGGTCTGTGGTTTGTGAAGGTGGCGTGATTTATGATTAGAATCCTTTATGTCCTCTCAATGTAGCAATGCTTCAAACTCACTGATGGTGGTGATGTTCTGCACGCGTTTAGCATCTTGGATGATTTCTTCAAAGTGGTCAGTCAGACAAGTGACGATCTCATCTTCCGGAATGGGTGGTTGCATGGTCCTGAGAGTGATAACTCGCTCGGTGAAATATTCCGATCTCGTTAGTTTTCCTTGCAAACGATATTTTTCAACTTCCATCCTCTGTTTTATACCTCGTTGCACTTCCCTGTTCCAATATTTCCTCTCGAAGTATTCCTGGAAGTCGTCCCAGGTCTTGATGTCCTGTTTCACCAATGAAAGCCATCTCGCTGCATGAGAATCGAGGCAACTGTCTAAGATGTCCAACAGTTTTTCCACCTCATCTCCCAAGTGGTCCTGGTTCCTCCTCCGCTCATAGTATCGTTGGATCCTCTTCAGCTGCTCCATGGGATTGTGTTCTCTCCCATGAAACTTAGGTGTGGTCAGATCGCCTCCACTTCCTGCTGATCCGCTACAGATGACGTGAACGTTTGGCTGGTATATTTGTTTGTTATTCAGGATGTCCTTTTCTAAATTCCGGATCTTGACTCCATGCTCTGTTAAGCGTCCTTGAACTTGTCCAAGATTCCTGTTGGTTTCGTCTCCGGTAGTCTTCATTTCTTCCTGCAGGGTTGAGATGTTGACCCTGAGGATGTCACACTCCTGGTTTGTGTAGTTTTTCCTTCTTCCAGCGTTAGTTGTTGTTGTGCCTCCATTTGGTCTCGTATTCCTTCTGTTTGCTGAAGTACCGTGCTTTTCATCGTTTCCTGGAACTTGAGATTGTTGGCAATGCATCCGTTTCGTAGTTCCTGGTGTTGGGTTGTGAACTCCTCCCTCAGCTCAGTCCGAATGGCATGGCATTGTTCCTCTATTTTCTTGTTGATCCCTTCCTCTAGGCGATTCACTTGAAGCCTCTGCTCGTGCTGGAGCTCCTGGATTTTCTGTAGCTCCTCCCGTTGTCCATCTAACTGCTTCCGAAGATCACTTTACTGCTGCTGCATGCCCTGTTCCATACCTTCCAGCTTGGCAAAATCGCTGTTAGCCATGGTGGTGGTTGGTCTGCACTGGTCTCCTCAGCCCTCTTACTATTTGTATCAACCATGGTGCTGGTCCCTGGAGCTGGTCCGTTGGTATCCTCCTTTCCCATGCTGTCGTCCATACTGGTATGTGTGGCTTCCCCTGCTTCGTCCGCCATGAAGGTTTCACTTAGGTCCATGTCGTCGTTGACATCACTACGCCTGGATGTGATGTTTTGGCCTACCGACTCCTTCATTTTCCTTGACGGTTCTGGATTTTGTCTTAAATTGTATCGATTATCTTTATCCATTATTATTTTTTTTTTAAGTTTTTTATCACCGGTATAATATTAAAATAGTTTGGTTATACCGCAGACAAATAACACGTATACATATACAAAATTTATGCAAATTGGGTTAAAATTTGCAGGTTAATTTTGTATCAATTATTTGATTAAAGAGGTTGTTTCTCTGTGGTGAGGTTTCTGGGTTGTGGTGAGGCCCTATCGTTGCGGCGCCAATGTAATAAAATCTTCCCAATACCTCTATATTATTATGTTCAATATTTATATATTTAGATACCAACTCACACTGAGGTAGTTATCTTGCAAAAACCCTATGTTGAGGTGCCAATGCAATAAAAGATAACAAATAATAGTAAATTTTATCATTGCATCTTAAATTGTAATTGCTTCACTTTGTAGTGACAACATAAAATGTTTATAGACATGTAATAGATAAATTTGAGGTTAAAACAACTAAAATAAATTTTGTCAAAATATTGTGATAAATTGAAAATTAGTACTTATCAAATACAATCAACATATGAAGTAATTTGGAAAGTGATATTGATTTAATTTATACAGGGTGTCCCGTAACTCTCTGGACACATGTACATAGCGTTATTGCTTGGGTCAAGACAAACACATTTCACCATAGGAACATGGGTCTGCGGTGCCTAGTTTTCCGTCTATCTGTCTGTATGTGTTTTTTACAAAACAATTCTTTACTCCTAAACGGTTTGAGGTACAACGTTGAGATTTTGCACAAATGTTTATCTTATTAAGACCTATCTTTGTTTAAAATTATACTAATATATCGTTAACCGTTTCAAGATGGCGGCCATTTAAATCTTTGATGCCAAATTCCACGAAAACCGTTGACTTTACAAAAAAATTGCAAGAAATGAAAAAGTTAGTAAATTTTATGTAGTTTTCAATAATACATTATTTGTTAAGATCGGATAAAAAACAACAGAGAAATTAGCTCTTTTCGTAAAGCATGACCACTTTTCTCCGTTTAAACAATGCTAATACTCCTTTTACACTGTCTAAATAATCTATTGCTAAGTAACATTAATTTTTCTTTAAATAAATAAAAACCAACATTGATAATGTAAACTTTTTTTTACTTATTAAATACAATTGGACAATACCTTATGGTCCTTCTTTATTTACAATGAGGCCTCCTTTACTTACAATAACTGTTCAAAATTACGACCGTCAACCCGGTTGCATAATCTAAACCGATCAATCATGGATCGTTGAACACGTCCAAAAACTTGGTCATCTTCTTTTATTATTGCGGCTGCTTCAACAACTCGAGCTACCAAGTCCATCTCACTCTCTACAGGTGAGCTATAAACCAATTGTTTCATTGTGCCCCAAAGGAAGAAGTCTAGAGGAGTGAGATCGGGCGATCGAGCGGGCCACGGTGTCGGCCCTCCACGCCCAATCCAACTGTTTGGAAAAGTGATATTCAAGTAATCACGGACTATATGCCATAGTGGGCTGGGGCTCCGTGGTGTTGGAACCACATATTTTCTCGGACAAGAAGAGGAACATCTTCCATCAACTCCGGAAGAATATCTCTAAGGAACACTAAGTAGGTTGGTGAGTTCAGCCGATTTGGTAAAATGTAGGGCCCAACAAGGAAGTTGCTTATAATACTCGCCCACACATTAATAGAAAACTTTTCCTGATGCCCGGCTACAAAAATAGCATTTGGGTTTTCTGCTGCCCAGACATGGCTCGTTCGGTTGTTAAATATGCCTTTCCCTAGTAAAACCAATGACTACATAAATACTATAAGACACGACATAGGATAGGGAAATAGTCTACGCTTTACGGGTGCTGTTCATCACAAGTTTGACTCACAGCTATCAGAAAGCGCTAGCAGCAGGTGCTTGACTGTACGCATCCCACTTGGTTGAGACTGTACAACTGTTGACCTCTCTCTCACAAACCTTCTCACTTACTTCCGTCTTACTAGTTGTTTTACCCGGCTTCGCCCAAAGCTGTGTAGATTGGAGGTTTATTATTATTTCTATAGTCTTGAGCTTGTACATGTTTTTATTTTGATAAGATAATTTTTAATTTGCACATATAATTTAGTATTTATAGGCCTAATGCACAGACATGGTTTTGATGCATCCCTCTACATGTATGTATAGTATGCCTTTTTAAAAAAATAAAAAATCGTTTTCTTACTCTCTGAATACAAAAAATTGGTTTCACGGTTATGTATGTCTGTGTGTGTCAGAAATATCCAGCTTCAGATTCAGATGAAATTTTGTATCTATTCAATTGAAAACCAATATTTAATTGACAATTTCACCACAATTCCAGACGTTAGTTTATATTTATATTTAAGGGGTTTATGGCCTCCCCCAAAACCCCTAAAAACTGAAAAAATCTAAATTTCTCAAAAATTGTCAATGTTTATGGGTACTTAAAAAATACTACAACATTTTTATAATTTTTTAAAAGATATTTAAAAGTTTAGTAATTTAGTCTAAATAGAAATATAAAAAATATATAAAAATTTTAAAAAAAATCCTTACCCTAAAATTAATTTCAAATATACCACATCATACAAAAAGAAGCAGCGTTATGAACTATAAGCTTGAAAAAAATGGTATAGTAATATATTTTGGGGAAAGAAAGCCATGAACACAAAAATATGTCTTACAAAACTTTTTGATTAACAAAGTTATATAACATAGCAGAATAATTTTTATAATTATTTTCAAGATGTACAAAATTTTATTAATTCACTTGTGTGAAACATTGGTTATAATAATGTGAAAATGCCTACATTGGTTATAATAATAAACTTGAAAAATTGAGCTCAAAATAATTAGGCCTAGTATAATTTTTTAAAATTACTTCCGTTATCTTATTTCTTAATCTGTTGTGTGTAAAATTATCGTTTGAAAACAAATTAATTTATGATTTGTTAAAAAAGGAAAGGATAGTGGGAAACCCCAATACCATACCCACATCTTACTGTAACATTGTCGTGAGGTGTTAAATTGAAGCTGCTAATGCTTTTCTGTTAACTGCTTTTCTTCTATCTGTTTTTAGGTTTTTTTGCTTTATTTCAATGTTGATGTAGTGAAGTAAGGAGTGTTTGGTCAGTGTAAACGTTTATATCTACTTTGTGAGTTGTTTGAAAATTTTAAACATGAGTTGTAAAATTTGTTATGCAAACATGTTTTTGATTGTGAAATCAGTCATAATTGCGTTTTCACCCATTTTATCATTTGCGTTTGAAAAACTAGTGGTACCAGTTAAGGGTTAATGTAATATTACATCCCATTATAAATTCATTGTATGTTGCAAGTATATAATGGCTAACATAATAGAATATTACGTTTTGAGAATGTAATTTAATTATTTATTACCAACACTTATAAACGTTTATTTTTATCCTGCCAAATTGTTTTATAGCCAGAAACAGATAACGACAGGGCAGCAGTTAGAAAAAAAACAAACTTAGAAAATTGAACACAAATATTCTTACTGCTTGTCCTATGATGTTATTTCTTGTCATATTTTTATGTAATAATATATTTTATAATTTTGCGATATTTTAGTTCTATGTTGACTTTATAAATTTGTATTTAGTTATACTTTTTTTCACAAATTTATCAAGCTATTATTATGGTTTTAATTTTATTATTTTGACTACAAATGAATTTTATCTGTAATATTTATGATTTTTACAATTTAAATAATTTTCTTAGTCCTATGATGTTATTTCTTGTCATATTTTTATGTAAGAATATATTTTAAAATTTTACTATGTTTTAATTCTACGGTGACTTTATAAATTGTCTTTACTTCCCCCCCCCCATAAATTTATCAAGCTTTTCTTAAGGTTGTTATTTTATGTTGTTACGTATGTAAACAAAGTTTTCAAATCTCTTTTGTAAAATATTGTAACAAATATTATTAAAACATTTTTTATAAACGTTTTCAATAGTATCCAAACAATATTTTATTAATATTTTCGAAACATTAAACAGTATTGCAAAACATTTCCCCATAAACCAAAATCAAATATGTTTTTAACTTCTTAAAAAATATTTTCCGGCGTATATTAGAAAAATGTTGAGAAAAGGTTTATAAAATATTTCATTACAATATTTTCAATATATTTCAAAATATTTCTAAAACTATAAACGACCAGTGTTTCCGTAACAATTTTTTTTTAAAGATTTTAAAAATGTATAAGATCACATGGATATTTTACTCATAATTACGATCGTCTTGGGGAAAGTATTATTTTAACGTTTTTGTTCTTTTAACTAGAATAATTGCATGATAGTATGAGTATTTAGAAAATGTTTTCAGCAAAAGCGGATGTTTTTGTGATGTTAGTAGTGATGAGTCCGGGCGCAGAGAAATGACCAGTGCAGTAGGTTAGATCGCAACGCAACTGAAACATTGTTTGACCGTAGAGCCACCTAGCGCCAGTCACGTCAACTTCAGATTCTCTAGCAGAGCGACAGCTCCACACCCTAGCGGGTAATGGACAACTCAAGAATAAGCGTAGAATTTTTAACATGGCAATGTCGTGTCTTATAGTATTTATGTAGTCATTGGTAAAACTATAGTCTGTATGAAGTAACCTGTCTCCTGACCCTCCAGCTACCTGGGACAGGCCCGGGCCATTCACCGGCACTCGGCGTCGCCCGCAGCTGTTTACCTAATTAGTCGCCTATAAGCTTCCACACTAGCTTAAGTAACTTTTTTACCCAAATCATAATTTCTGAAATTTTATCAAATATTTGAAAAGTACATAAAAAAATAAGATCAACAATACTAAACAAGGGCAAATTTGATAAAAAACAAACAATAGATTATAGAGGGAATAAGAAATATAGAAGTAGTCTGTTTAAAGCTTTTAATAATAAAGTTGGTTTTATGTAACAATATGACAATGAAATTACATTACATATTACAAAAATAATATTTCAGTATCATTTATAAGTCACGTGGTTTTCATGTAACGAGCGTCACAAGGAAAACTTGTGTTTTGCGTCATAACGGTGCCGTCACTTGGAACATTGGACTTCCGCAGCGGACGTCTGACTCAGGGTGGATGTAAATACCGTAATATGCTTCCAAGAAATGAGTAATCAACAAGTTATTAGTGTCTAGGGATGAGGGTAGTATTCAGTTCAGTTCAAAGTGAGTGTTAGCCAGAATTTGTTTAATGTTAAGAAGTTTAAATGTTAGTAGTTAATTTTTAAACTAGATTGATTTTTTCCGTGAGTGTTGTTATTGTTTATGATTTCATTTTTATTGACTAGTATAAAGTGACATATATAAATAAGTTTTTTTGTTGTAAATTTGTATTTCCGAATATGCCACCATCAATTGATAAGCGTGCTGGGACAGCATACAACTCTCAGGCAAGAACGATTATTGCGTCTGTTTTACAATACTTCGAGCGCGAACGTGACAATAAAGGACCGTTATTAGATGTTAAAAAGGTGTCCGAAAGAGTTGCCGCAGCTTGCAATATTTCCACAAGAACTTTGAGCCGCATAAGGTTGCAGTTAAAAGAATCACGGGAAGAAGAAGCCACCTCAGCAAACACAGACCATAACACTCAAGAAGCGGACCAAAACTTACTCCATAACGAAAACACAACGGCCTCAGTAAGTAATGACACCAGTGTGAGAAACGACAGCCCTGGGACATACAATGTTCCTAAGCTGTCTACTCCGAAGAGGAAAGCACCTTTTAAATCAATTGTAACCGATGTAGATGATTTTCAAAAAAATGCAATCAGAAACCATATAATGAACTATTATAGACGCCGAGAAGTGCCGACCCTCCGAAAACTAAAAACAAGCTTAGGCACAACTGATTTGTTTCATGGCTGCATACAGACGTTGGCTAGAGTTTTAAAATCTATTGGTTTTAAATGGAAAAAATTAAACAACAGAAAAGTTCTGATGGAGAAACCATCAGTGGCCCTAGCCAGATGCCGTTTTTTAAGAAAAATTCGAGATACAGACTTTAAAAAGTGCATTTTTCTGGACGAAACCTGGCTTAATGCGAACACTTGTAAAGACTATGGATGGACCGATGAAACTGTAAAGTGTTCTGTAAATGCTCCATTAGGAAAAGGAAAACGTTTGATAATTTGTCATGCTGGGGGATTCTATGGATGGATAAATTCGCCACCACTAATTTTCCAATCGAAAAAAACAGTGGATTACCACGAAGAGATGAACCACGAGGTGTTTGAAGGTTGGTTTTTTGAAGTGTTGCTTAAATCAATTCCGGCTGGTTCAACTATTGTGATGGATAATGCGCCATATCACTCCCGAATAGCAAATAAAGTGCCAACGTCTGGCTCAAGGAAGTGTGAAATGGAAGAATGGCTAAAAACTCGTAACATCTCCTTCTCGGCAGACCTGCGAAAACCGGAGCTATACGATCTGGTAAAGCTGCACAAGCCTCAAGTCGTAAGTTACGAGATCGACAAGAAAGCCTCCCAGCTTGGGTTCAAAGTGGTACGTCTTCCACCATACCACTGCCACTACAATCCGATTGAACTAGTATGGGCAAATTTAAAACGGTTTGTTGCTGCACGAAATACTACCTTTAAGCTGAATGACGTTCAAGATTTGTTTATGGAAGCAGTAAGCACTGTCACCCCGGATGACTGGAAAAGATGTGTACAGTATGTAAAAAAGGATATCGATGCCGATTGGACAAGAGAGGGACTTGACGACATTAGTGTTCAAGAATTAGTCATTACTTTGGCACCTGGTGACTCGGATGGTAGTGATTTCGATAGTGACGGCGATCCCGACATGGGAGTGGCACCTCTGGAGTAATCAGGTATGATAAAATCTTGAATTTATTTTTACATATATTCTCAGATTCTACTATTCAAAAATAAAAATAAACCATGGAAGTTTTTATTAGTGTTATATTTGACATCTAAAATAGCCTATCAACTTGGGGAACAATATTCGTACTCGAGCTCAAAGATAAAAAAATAAAGGTAATTTTGTACAAATATTAACTTATTAACAATCAAGTAATAAATAATAAGTAATAAAATTCTAAAATGTGGGTTAGAATTATTAGTCCTATTTTTTTTTTTAATAGAGACATTTTCATGATTGATTTTTCTTAAAAAAAATATAAACTATCTTATTAAGGCTCGGCTGTACCCGTGGACCGGATGCGTATATTCCCATAAGACAAATGTTAAATTTTAAACCATTTTGCTGCCGTATCTTTCGTCGTAGAACAATGATTTATGTGTCATATGAAAGATGTGATTAATACGCATTGGTTTTCCTTTTTACTTTTTTGAATAACAAATTTACATTAACAGGAAAAATATTGCAAATTGTTATCATTTTTAGAGATTAATATTGATAAAACGGTTAACCTGGTAAAAAAACTGAAAAGCAATGTTACTGCGTATTAACCACATCTTTCATATGACACATAAATTATTGTTCTACGGCGAAAGATACAGCAGAAAAATGGTTTAAGGTTTAACATTAGTCTTATGGGAATATACGCATCCGGCCGACAGGTACAGCCGAGCCTTAAATTTAATTGACATATTTTACAGCCCTTCTTTACTTGCAGATTCATGGTACGTGATGGCCCCTCGCTGGAATCAACAAACTGCGCTAATGAAAACTACCCTGACCCCATATTCATCTAAAATAAACATAATTTATAGTCTAGAATATTCTTATAACAGTTTGTAAGATATTATTTGTATTGTGCCTATAACTTTGTAGTACAGTAGTTAATGTAAATAGTTAATATTTATTATTTTTGTAATATATAACGTAATTTCATTGTCATATTGTTACATAAAACCAACTTTATTATTACAAGATTTAAACAGACTACTTCTATATTTCTTATTACCTCTATATTGTTAGTTTTTATCAAATTTGCCCTTGTTTAGTATCGTTGATCTTATTTTTTTATGTACTTTTCAAATATTTGATAACATTTCGGAAATTATGATTTAGGTAAAAAAGTTACTTAAGCTAGTGGGGAAGCTTATAGGCGACTAATTAGGTAAACAACTGCGGGCGACGCCGAGTGCCGGTGAATGGCCCGGGCCTGTCCCAGGTAGCTGGAGGGTCAGGAGACAGGTTACTTCATACAGACTTTAGCTTCGTCAGTAAACAAAACTTGTTCAAGAAATAAAGGGTTATTTAAGTCTTTTTCCAAGAACCAGCGAGCGCAGTTTACCCTCCTCAAAAAATCTTCAGGTTTCAAGGCCTGTACCTTTTGGGGACTATACGGGTAGAGTTTCTCTCCTTTCAAAACTCTCCACACTGTGTTCTTACTACAACCTAGTTCTTGCCCTACCGCTCTAACACTTACCGACGGATCTTTTTCAAATCGATCAAGAACGAGTTCCTCGAACTCAACATCACGAACTGATCTATCACGCCCAGTGTCACTCATATTTACCTTAAAGGCTCCCGTTTCCTTCAATCTGCTGTATACAGCACTGAATGTCTTATGGTTAGGACATTGCCTGTTCGGGTAGTGTTCTGCATACAATCTCGCCGCTCCTCTTGCACTGCCACGAGCCATTCCAAAAAAATAGACCATATCACAGTACTCCTCTGATGTGTAAGTATTCATTTTGTTCACATTCAGTACAAAACTTTCAACTTAATAACATGAAAACACAATAAATAATGACTTTAACCAGGTTTACTGTTGTAATAATAGTAAAGCAACTAGGAAAGACTTGCAGTTCAGACAACAATACTTTTATAAATAACAACAACATATGATTCAATCAGCTGTTTATGTTTTAAAACTCCTGATTGACGTATGACGGATGATTGTAAAGTTATTTAGACAGTGTAAAAGGAGTATTAGCATTGTTTAAACGGAGAAAAGTGGTCATGCTTTACGAAAAGAGCTAATTTCTCTGTTGTTTTTTATCCGATCTTAACAAATAATGTATTATTAAAAACTACATAAAATTTAATAACTTTTTCATTTCTTGCAATTTTTTTGTAAAGTCAACGGTTTTCGTGGAATTTGGCATCAAAGATTTTAAATGGCCGCCATCTTGAAACGGTTTACGATATTTTAGTATAATTTTAAGCGAAGATAGGTCCTAATAAGATAAACATTTGTGCAAAATCTCAACGTTGTACCTCAAACCGTTTAGGAGTAAGAAATTGTTTTGTAAAAAACACATACAGACAGATAGACGGAAAACTAGGCACCGCAGACCCATGTTCCTATGGTGAAATGTGTTTATCTTGACCCAAGCAATAACGCTATATACATGTGTCCAGAGAGTTACGGGACACCCTGTATAAAAAAAAAATATATATGATACTTCAAATCATATAATTCATGGGTAACCTTAAGTGTTAAGTTATAATAAAATAATAGAAAATAAAAAAACTAAGTTAACTTTGGTAATTAACCAATGAATTTGAACTATAATAATCTCAATTAAATATTTGGCTGATAATGACTTTGTACTGAGCCAATTTAATTATTAGAAATAAAACAATAGAGTTCAAGTTAACAATTTATAACGCATTTATTATTATTTTTTATCAAACTCAATTATTAAGATCAAACAAATTGTGATAAATTATAAGTTCATTTCAATACATAGGTTTATGCAATGTTTTGTAAATCCATTGTTAAAAGTCTATCCCTTTCACTGAGTGTTCACTAGGTATATTGGGATTTACATATAAATGGACAATTCAATTAGTAACAAATTATTAATTATATCTACAAAGATAGCTATTAATTCTAGTCACAATTAGTAATTAATTCTGATATTATCAAATAAGTTTGGTATTTTGTTAAATTAATTTTGATTTAATCTCGGGAATGGGTTGTTCGCTGACCTCACCACTTTTTGGTTAAAATGTTGGTATTTATCTTATATTTAGATTTACACATAAATAATATTACTTAATTATAAATGATGACAATAGTTTATGAACACTTTGAATGGTTTTAGCAGAGTTAATTATGTTTAGGTTCAAAATTAAAAGTTTGCAAAGTTAATTATTTTGGTAATCCAATTTTAGCCTTTAAAATTTGTAAAATATACCCTGGCATAAATAATATTATTTATTTTGACAGTTCATGACTAGTTTATTAGTCATGAATTAAAAAAAAAAAAAAAAGATGTTTCACAAATCTAACTACTTGTGACACTGGGTTCATTTGGAAGACAATTTTGCTGTAATGGGTGTGGTAAGAGAGAATTTATTCATTTATGATGACAAACAAGCCTTTAACAATTACTAATAATTTTAAAAAAGATACAGGTATGAGAGACATGCAAGTAGACTTTTCAAATAAAGTAGAATGCCAAATAAACATATATACTTGTGATCTCATACGAAAAACCTGCATAGAAAAAATCAATAATATACTATGATTTAAATAACAAAAATAATGGTAAAAACACTATTAATTAAAATTTAAATATAACAATTGAAACAAATATCAATAATAATAATAAATTTAAATACAAATTACTACTAGAACGAATTTAAGTAACAAAAGTTAAATTTAAATAAAGGTGGCAGAACAGTTTAATAAACATCCCATAAAAGTGCAGCAACACAAGTTCCGAATATAAGAACTGAACCAACACTCCATATTTCACATCACCTCATACTTGATTAAACTCTTCCAAAAATAGAAAAAGTTGAAGGGAACAAATTAAGGTAAGAGGATACATGTTAAATTAAGGAAAAAATGGTAAAACTTGATGTGTAGTTCTACGTTATTGCAATGTTATAAAAAATGATGAAAACAAACTTATTTTTTACTTTTATTTTTTGCTGTATCTAGCTAAAGCTCTTAAAACTCTAGATACAGCAACCAATTTATCCTGTAGCAACAGACCGTTTTTTGTATAAAAAACAAGCACATCGTATGAACACACCATAATAAATCTAACGTACACATATATAAGAATCTTACTTAGAATACTTAAACTTAATTTAACAATATAATGTTACCTATTTTCTGATAAAACTATATTATATTACTGTATATCTCGGGTTATTGTTATTCAAAATTGCTTTGGCTACTCACAATTTCTAATATTGGTATCTAATCAAAAAATTGAAATGACAAATAGACATTTGAGAATAACTAATTAACTCTGAGCTCAGAATATAAAAGAAATAATGTAAGTAATGTAGAACAATATAATTATAATACTTAATTCTAGGATTGGATTATTTTGAGTCTATTTGTTTGCTATGTAGATGGAAAGATCTGATCAAATATTTTATCAAAATGTGTTCAAAGAAATTTGATATACGAAAAATGGGGGAAAATTGTATATTAATATTTGATCAAATTTCAGTCAAATAGGATGACGAATAGTTTTATGCTTGTGGAGCAGCAATTAGTGCAAATGTAACTCTTACTTTGTTATTAAAGATGAGTCCAAAACGAAACGTCATTGGGTTAAACCTTGGGTTGCCAGGTGAGACAAAAAAGTATTCCATAAGAATTTGCTGAAGGAGTTTCAATGTGAAGACCCCAAAGAATACATGATGTATTTGAGAATATATGACGACATATTTAAATTCTTGGTGTCAAAAGTATCTCCTTATATTTTGAAACAAACCACACTTTTAAGAGTCTCGTGAGCAATAAATTTATTATTTCCACGAGACTATGAGTGTTCATAAAGAAAGGTATTCATTAGTCGAAAAGAATAAACAATGCAATTCAAGAGGCAAGATTTGCTGCCTCTTGCTCAGTCAAAGAGAGTTTACATAAATATTAGTCATAAGTTGATAAGCATAAACAATACTATTCAAGAGGCAAGATTTGCTGCCTCTTGCTCAGTCCAAGAGAGTTTACATAAAAAGTATTCATTAGTCACAAAGTATGAATAGTATAATTTATGTGTTAAGATGCTAGTAAACAAATTAATTTTTGCATTAGTCCAATAGTCTTTACATAAAATATATTCATCAGTCGAAGAGTATGAATAATATAATGCATGCATTTAGTTCTCACTGATCAACAAATTCATTTATTCATAAGTCTATGAATGTTTACATAAACGTTATTCTTCATTGGAAGAACATGGACATTACAAACAATTCTTGGTTTAAGAGCCTGTTGAAAAACAAATTTATTTATACATTAGTCAAAGAGCATGGACAATAAAATTCATGAGTCAAGATCCTAATGATCAACGAATTCATTTATTCAACAGTAAAAGAGTCTACTTATCACGACTATTCATAGGATGTAGAACATAAACAATTAAACTATTAATGCTGTTAAACCCTGCTGTTAATTATTTGCTCAAGGTTCTGAATTTTGAACCCTTGTATGCCCTCCGATTTCTGATCATTGTTGTTTGAGTACTGTTTGGCGTGTTCAGACGTTAACTATGTTGTGTTTATCTAAGAGAATCCAAGTTTCTGTCTATTGAAAATTACTGACATTGATAATTTTAGTTTTATTACGCTTACATAAATGGATTACTATGTATTTAAAAAAAAAAATTTGAAACTTCCCGAAGATGGTTTCAATGATATGAGACAATTATTAAGATATATTGGTAAAGTGTGCGGGTAGTATTGAATATGGTGTGCTGTTAAAATTACTAGGCCGACCACATACCTGCTCGTGGAACTTTATTATTTAGTACATCACCACAAAGTCAATGTTTAACTAACCAACAATAAACTGTTTCGATAATTTAACTTAACATTTAATAATCTGAGAACTTACAATTTAATTAGAAGTTATTATTAGACATACTTAACCCTAGTCTGATGGTAAATACTATACCGTTTTAACAATATTCATGCAATGCATGACATCAGGGAATGCTGCTGAGATACATTGGCTCCCGGTGTTACGGTCGCCAGTTCACTAAATTTAACCGCTCATAGTCAATTTAACACACACTCTTAAAAAATAAAATTAAAAACACAATTTTTTACATTTTATAAAATATTTTATAGTTTTTATTTTATTTTATTTGGGTTATATAGTTTTTATGGTTTTCTAATTTTTGTACTTTTTTTTTCGTTTATTATAATAAAAACTAAATTGAAGTTAATCTGTCTTCAATATAATATATGTTGTCTCTTCATACAGGTACAATACTGTATTAGTGTCTGAAACAAAAGAGACAACAAATAACAATTATTTCTCAATTGATTTGTATTATTGTTTAAAGTATAACGCTATGTTACAGGCTTTAACTTACATAATTAGAATTTGATCAAAGGTTTCATGTATTACAAAATATAATAGTTTAGCAATGTTTTTATATGTTAAACCAAGTAGATGTACACCCCATTCTGAAAACTTTTGAATCTATATGCTATTAATAATTATAATTGAAGTTTGTTAATCCCGTATCATTTACATTTACATTTTATAGCGCAGCCTACGTAAAAGAAGCAGTTGAAGATGTTAAAAAATTATGATAACATAAAACCATATATTTTGATTGTAGAAAATATAGTTAGTTGTATACTTTATTGTATAAAAAAAAACTGATATCTAGCTATTGGGGGTTGACTCCCATGGAAACACTGATACCCAATACAATTGAATATCCACCAAACATAAAAGTTGATACTAATTTTGTGTAATTAGATTCAGTACTTGTTTGAAATTATTTTTTGCTTTTATAATATTGGATCAGTGTTTTTTACTATGTTACTTGATAAAAGTTATAGAGGTACCCTATTAAGGGCTCGTGAGTATGACCATTGTTTTAGATCACACAATGATACAAGTAATTTAATCATTGCTAATTTTCCTTCTGATATCCGACATTTAAGTCGACTGTGGAAGAAACAGTGCAATAATATGAGATAATAGGTAGTGCTGCACACACGTCTATGGAAGGCTATACATTACAGATGACAAGTTCATTGAGAGATTTGATTTAAGTTAATAACTTTAAAATGTTATGTGTGGAACACGTGAACAAAGAATAGGAAGGCCATATAGATCACAGATGAGGGAAGTTCTTTAGATGTTTCAAGTTATATACCTAAAACTGTTATAATTGTCTACGTTCAGGAGTACGAAAATATGGAATAGAAAAGTCATAGATTACAGATGACAAAGTTAGTTAGATGTTTTAAGTTATATCTGAGTATACGTTCAGAAGCATGAAATTGTGGAATAGAAAGGTAATAAATGACAGATAAGGGAAGTTCGTCGGATGTTTTAAGTTACAAATCTAAAACTTTTATGATTGTCAACGTTCAGGAGTACGACACTATTTAATAGGAAGGCCATAGATCACAGATGAAGGAAGATGTTTTAACTTATATAGGCTACCTGATACTATTATGATTACGTTTAGGAGCACGAAAGCATGACGTCACTCCCATATCAGAGAGCAATTTTTGAAAAATAATTAGTTTACCCTGTGAGATGAATATAATTAAAAAAAAACTGTCTGAAGACTATTAAACTTAGAATCGATACATTTTTCTTTTCTGATGAACAAACGTTTATGGGCCGTCAACAATTATAGTAGTTGTTGGAGTGAACTAAAACCACATTGTTTGATGAAGACCTTACCTAGGAACCACAAACGTAAACGTTTCGGTGAGTATTTTGGACATTCGATTGCATTGATTTTAAAATGTAGCAATCTCTAAAGTAATGAACCGAAATAACATAAATCTTACACTAAAAAAATATTTCTGGTTCTTACATCCGAAATCTGCGGTTTCGCCAGGATTGAGCACTAATTTACAGTGGATCAGTATAAGAGGCTCAGTAGAATTGTCAGCCTGGTCAGCATTTAAATGTTAAATAATAATTTCACCAATATTAGTTCACAAAATTATGGTAAATATATTTGCACATTTTGATTTATCTTCTCTTAAGATTTTGTCTCTTTTAAATATCTTAAGGCTGCCTTTGCACATATTGGAAATTATTTATACAATTAATTAAAAATAAATAATATATCTTATATAATGTTTCACCATCTTTGCCTTCCTTTTTAAAAATAGTGAGCTTATGCTAAAAATTACCTCTTATACAATTTACTATATAGCTTTTACTCCAGAAATCATAACTTCTATCTTTTATAGTTTAAAAGTTAATCTGTAACTTTGATTGAACCCAGTGTAATTAATGTGACTGTTCTATATATGAAATGTAAATAATTTATATACATAGATACTTACAGAGTGGATACACTTGGAGAAAAACGCTCAAAATTAAAATTGCAGAAGAACATTTTTGAAAATGTTCACTACTGGATTAATAAAAGCTAAAGATGATTACATCATTTCAATTTGATAGACAAATCTGCAAACAAATACAAAAATATGTATAAAAAGTAAAATATTTTCAGATGTCCTTTAACTTGTCACGAAATTAGTACCAAAACAATCCATTAAGTGCTGACAAGTTTACGACGGCCATCTATAGTTCAATTGTATAATTGCATTAAGTGAAAACAAAGTATACAAACTACACTACAAACTATAATTGATTATAAAAATAAATCTTGAATTACATCGCCAATAAAATGAAATTGTTGAAAATAAAACCATGTTCTAATGTTGATTATTCTATTGTTTGTCTCACATATCACAAAAAATGCTTTTTTTCTTTTTGTTACGCATTTATCAATGTGCAGATAATTTAGTAATATAAATCAATAAAAAGTCTCGGAACATTTAAATATTATTAACAGCAGAAAACCTTTAATTTCTGTACTTAACACTTACTGTTAAATAAAATAAACCACTTTACTGTATGTATACATCCCGATTTCGTAAGAACAAAAAGCCAACCTAATTCCAGAACTACATTTAAGATGATTTTACTACGTAACCACTTCGGAGATTTGTTAAATCAGCTCTAGAACGTAACTAAGCTTCAAGTGAAAAGTTTGAAAGAATGAAATTGTCTTAAAACTATCATGGTCCAATTATAGAACAAAAGTTATCATTTTCAAATCTTTAACCAAAAACGGTGAATATAACTAATCATTTTAATAATTCATTAAAACTTCTAGATTAACATCATAGTTTCAGTTCTGGGGCAGAACAATATATAATTATTTACAAAGATTATTTGAGTCTTTAACTCCTAACGGTTTTAACCTCAGGGGTTAAGCTTGGCAATGCCGAGGGAACCCAACTGGAATTACATATTTTGTCATGTAGTGTTGAGTTAGATCCCTCTCTTTCATCTTTCCTATTAGGTATCCCTTGACAAAATCTTGTTCTTTATCGACCTTAACTCTATTATACTATTCGGGAGCTAAGGGTCTTTATGTTATATCTTATTCTACTTTATTTTACTCTTTTACAACCGAGAGTTTTATCGCCTTTAAACAAGGGGAAAATCCTAAACAGTTACATTAAGTTTATGTCCTAAACTTACATATTTTTACCAAGTTGATGGATTCATTGTGAACCTCATTATACAATAAATACGCAAAAGTTGGTTTCTTGGGACTTGAAAAAAAATTTTTATTTAAATTTTATATCAAGGGGCCTTATTCAGAACCACGTATTTGTGTATGCCACTAACGTTATGCCAAAAATCAAACTTTCTTCGTATATTGGTTTTGAAAACCATCACGAATAAGTTGTATATTTTATATGGAATTCTTTTTAAAATATAAAGGTTTATTGACATTTGCAAATTTACACTTAGACTTCTCTGGAAGGCACCTTTTTGGGATTGCGAAATTGGGTTGTTTAGGAAAGGGAGTTCAATTTTACCAACAAACGTAGATTTTATTTTTTGTCGTTTTTTTTTTGTTGGTTTAACTGCTCTCTCTGGTACTTTTGTCGAAATTAAATATACACAGATTAACTGAAAATTTTTAATATTCAGTTATTATTTGTTTTAGTACTTTAAAAAATACTTACACTTAAACGTGAGACGAACAGGGAATTTTGTCGTAATGTAATTTATTTTCAATCTTGTTCATCCATCATTTCGTGTTCCAAATACTTTTTCAATTCCAAAAGAGAATAGTCTGCAAACAATTCAAAAAGATATGTAATAAATGTAACATTTTTGGAGATTCTATAGCTAAAAAACAAAAGTAGTTCCAATTTGCTTCATTAAGCTTTGATAAGTTTCAAAAATTATGCCTTCCCTTTTTGACTAATCTTCATGTTTTATGGCCTCAGGTAACCGAAAAATTTAATTTCGACATATCGTCCGTCTGTAGGTGTCGTTGTTGTCGTCTGTACGTAAGTAAGATAGGCACATGCAAATTGGTATAGAGAACTATAATGTTTACTATTGAAAATCAAAAAGTCTAATAGAAAATTACAACCCTACTGGGTAAAACCCTTTGAACTAGCAATAAATTTAACATTTATAACAAGATAGATGTTCAATGAGCACTGTGGTGAATGTGAACAATATAAAACACTGAAACCCCTACCACAAGTTTGGTACAATAACACACACACACACACACACACACAAACTTGTGGTAGAGGTATTATATTTCTTACAAGAATTAAGAAACTTGTTTTATTATTTTGTTATAAAATCGGGAATAAAGAAAAAAATTTAATTCATTCATATTTCAAAACAATGCTTTCTAAATTTAAATTTATAAATTATACATTTACAAATTACATTTTATTCGCAAAAACAAAAAACAAATGAAAACTTAGTTTTGCTTCCAGAATAGAAAGTTTAAAAATTTCAAAAATTGTTTATCATCTGGACCGGACCTTTTTGGACTTGCAAAATTCGTTGTTGTTTTTTTAATTAATAAAAGGTAGTTCAATATTACGAATTCTTGTTTTCCTACTTTTATTAATTAAAAAGTTATCTAGCAAGTCCATAAATCAAATATATACAATTACTATAGATTTTTTAATATGTTTAGTTATTAATTATTTTAAAATACTTACAGATTAAGTTCACGAAACATACTGTAGTAATTTTTCTTCCATATGCAATTTTAGTATCTATCACAAATGCTCCGCCAAAACAGTAAATGATACTTGGTACATTAAACTTTGATACGGCTGTAAACATAAACACACACAAAAAAGATTCATAAATAAAAAATATTAAGTGGGCGGAACTAACGGACAAATGACCGTCTGAATTTAACGGAGTTAGAATTGAATACCATTTTTCATTTTGACGAATTCTGGTTTACATTCTTAAAAGACAAAATTTATAATTTAAAAAAATATATAACAAAAAATTATAATAATATTTATAAATCATTGATAAATAATAATATATACTTATTTTATTTAAAAAGGGTAACTTTTTAATCTTTTCAATATTTAAAAAAATTTCAATAGGTTTTATGTGCATTAGATTTATTAAGTTTTAGAAAATTATGAATTAACTATAATAAAATAGTTCTAGCAAACTATGTCAAATGTAAATGAATAAAAATACCAACTAAAATGAAACTAAGATTACGATTAATTAAAGTTTACGGAAATTGTCTGTAAACCTCTCAGTGGTTTTGCGAACGTAAAATCGATAAAAAAAATTTTTTAATTAGAATTTTTGAATGTGATTGTTGGTTTCTCCACTTGTAATAACAATGTTTTCTCTTCAGTTTCTACTCTATTAATTCCTCTGGTAATTCCTTTATATTTTTAAAAGTATTCTTTATAGTACCTTACGTAATATTTCATTTACATTATATTTATTTTCTTGTTGTTTGAATTCAATTTCGTGTAGACCTTTTCAAATTAATTAGATACATAAATACAAAAAAATAGATACCGGTAATTAAAATTATGGATAACGTTCGAACCTGTCTTCCTTGATTCTGTATACATTCTGAGTGATGTACTAATGACAGAAGATATAGTTAAATTTGTATTCATTGACTGAAAATGTGTGCTATATCGATTAGGAGTGAAGGAATCAGAGCTTAAGACTTGTACACAGTTTGTGTTGGGTTGAAAAGAGAAAATATTATCAGGGCTTTAGTCGCAGACACACTGCGTGCCGTGCTAATAAGAAGGGGAAGACCCAAGGGTCTAGTATTACAGTTGTTAGTGGGTTAGTCATGGTGTCTGAAGCTGAAATTCATGTTCTGGTTTTACACCTCTATTATGAATCCCATCATGGCTTACCGTGCCATTGTGTGGGGACATAAATAGGGTTACAGAGATGTACCATTGTGAAGTACACATAAATAGTGTTCCAGGGATGTACCATTGTGTGGTGAGCAGAAATAGAGATCCAAGGATCAGCAGAATACTAGCTGAAATTGAGAGAGTGGAATGTCTCACAGGTACAAAATATTGTCGGTTATCTATTCTTAAAGCCAGTAGCAAGGAAAAGTAAATTTCATCAATAATGTGAAACACACAATGGTATATCAGTAAAACAATAAGTCCATAAGGGAATGTGTCAAAGAAGGATTGAGGTTTGGATACAAGTATAATATATTTATTTATAAAAAACCAATCTGGCGACTTTGTAGGTCGAAAATGGATTTGAATTTTTGAGAACCATATCACGGCTAGAGAAGAGTTAACACTTTACTAGGTTTCTGAGCATGCTGGTAAACAGACCTCTACACCCATTTGCCATCAAAATAGAAAAAAATAATTTCTTCTAAATTCTTTATATGAAAATTAATAAAGAAAAAATTATTTAACTTATCTGAAATGGGTGATTTGATTCATTGTCTATATTATTTAATTTCTTATTCTTCTTGTACTATATTGATGAATATTAAAGTCTACTTATTGATTCTGCACTTACTTTCAACAGCACAATCAAAATTTTCAATAATAACAGGCCTAAAAGTTTCCGTTTTCTGTCCGGCGACGAAGTAAGATTTATCATTGGAAATTTTGATTTCCCTCCTCTGTTTTTCCTTTATCTTGGGTCTACAACACCCCAAAGTCACAATACAGAGGACTGAAACAATAAAAACATACATTATTAGAGATACAATATTAAACTAAATCTGCTATTCTCTAAATTTAAGTTGATCTCTTTAACACAAATGCGATAGTCAGATTAAGGGTTGCTATGGATTTGATTTTTATGAATATTGTAACAACATTTATATAACATAACATCTTAGTGGAAAATACACAATTGTTTGAATAACACATGTAATTTTTAATAGTAATTCTTAAATCAAATATTATTAAACTCGCAATTCGTGTATATTTTTTATTTTAATTTTAAAAACACGCCTGTTAGTGAGATAAAGTAATTTTTGGCGATTAAAAAGTGTTAGGCTGAAACTTTGTTAGTTGCTAGGTTAATAGGTTAAATAAGAAATCTGAACTTGACTATAATATTTTAATTGACAATATATTATAACTTTGAATTTAGCACGTCTGATTTCGGTCTTCGAAATCAAAAATGTTTGCTAGCAAATTTTCAAGATGAACAGTAGCAAAGTAAACTGCACTTAAGATACATCAACTCAGAAAGCTATTTTTAGCACGTAATATAAGTAACAGCTTCATTTAAAACAAAATTTCGTCTCATAATTTTAGAACACTTAAATTGATATTATTTCATTAGTCGTTAAATAAAAAAAATATATAACGAAGAAAATTCCTAAATGAATTCAAGATGTGATTAATAGGCGAATTTGTATCTAAAATAAAGTAAATTGTTTTCTATATTCATCTGCGAAAACTTTGATGTATCAAATAAATATCTGAAAGGAAGTTAGTAGAGATCAAAAATAACATTAACATATTCCTCAAGATTAAAATATTTAGAAAATTTGCATACATCAAATTATAAGGAAAGAAATAAATAAAGCAATAACCACAATCATATCTAAAAAATGCAAACGATCCCTTTACATACACTATGTTACGAAGACCCTTACTATCATTTTTTGTAAGCATTAAATGTGATTAAAAGTGTAATATCATAAAAGATTCAAGAAATAACAACTTAAGACGTTAACTATAAGTTTATTCATATCTAAAATATTGTAACCAATTACCTTATACAGTACTACTTTTAACATTGTTTTATAACCATTGAAGAAAAAAAAAAATAGTTTTCATTGGAATAATAAAATAGATAACAGAATAGAAAAAGTAAAAATAAGACACATTCATATAAAAAATAATGCTAATATTTCTCAAAATATTACTTTTAAAATCACTCTAACACTAGTTTACACTCTTTTAAACTTAATTACAAATATAAAAATCAAGGGATAAAGAAAATATTACCTAAAAGAACGCAAGAAATAACATTATTTGATAAGTATTAAATGAAAATAAAATTGGAATAACATTAAATAATTAAGAAAATACATAACTAACACTCAGAAGTAAATGAATACATTCTAACACATAACACATTCATAACTAAAATATATATATAAAAAAAATTCTATACTACTATTTAAAAAAATTATTTTAAAACGTTAAATCAAAATAAAACTCATAATATCAAGGGATCAAGAAAATACCTAAAGGAATACTAGAAGTAAACAATAACAATTCTTCTATACTACTTTACAACAACCCTAACATTATTTTTCAACCTTTAAATCAAAATGAAACTGTTATGTCATTAAAGGAACACAATACGTTAATAATAAGCACTTAAATGTCTGCAATTATCCCAACAATTCTTCTACACTACTTTACAACAACCCTAACATTATTTTTCAACCTTTAAATCAAAATGAAACTGTTATGTCATTAAAGGAACACAATACGTTAAATAAGCACTTGAATGTCTGCAATTATCCCAACAATTCTTCTACACTACTTTACAACAACCCTAACATTATTTTTCAACCTTTAAATCAAAATGAAACTGTTATGTCATTAAAGGAACATAATAAGTTAATAATAAGCACTTACATGTCTGCAATTATCCCAACAATTCTTCTACACTACTTTACAACAACCCTAACATTATTTAAAGAAAATACCTAAGAAAAGCAAAAAACTTAACAATAACCTCATTACTATCTACAATTAAGCCAACAATTCTTCTAAACTACTGTACAACCACTCAAACTTTATTTTATAACTATTAAATCAAAATAAAGTTTTAATGAGATTAAGATACACAATAAATACCTAAAGGACCAGAAGAATTTAAACAAGAAGCACATTCATAATATCTAAAATTATGCCAACATTTTTTTATACTGCTTGTGACAACCACCCAAATATTATCTTATAACCATTATATCAAAATAAAACTGTAATATCATCATGGGATCAACGAAAATACCTAAAAGAATGCTTGACGTTAACAAAAACATCATTTTAATAGAACATAATTCAACAATTTTGAATACCAAATCAATGTATTTAAAAGCATTAAATAAAAATAAAAGTGTAATATGGTGAACACATCAAACAGTTATCAAAGAAACATACAACCAATTTAATCAATACTATTATGAGTGAGTTTGGAAAATATTTGTAAACAATTGAATTAGTCTTTAGTTCACCAAAAAAACTATCATTTTCTATATATAGGCACTATGATAAAATAATAATACATCGATCACTTTTAAGTTTTATATTATAAATATTTGTTAGTGGATATTTCATCCTGCCAGTGAGAAAGCAAATTAATCTCAAAACGAAATTGAGTGTTTTTTATATCACTTTGTAGATTAGGATATGGTGAATTAAATAAATATTATTACCGAAATAATATAAAATATGTACAAATACCATACATGTCACTTACGGTTTCGGAAAAAATTTTTTGGCTTCATATTTTTTATATATGAACTATATAATAATTGTTTCCAAGGTGTTTTCATTTAATTGAATTTACATATCATTGTTGATAGATATAAATTGTTGTTAAATCAATATTTGCACTTTATATTCTTTTTAATATCACATATCTACTATAATTTTAATGTTGTTTATTCTGATTTCGTACAGTTTAAGTTATAACGCCCAGCGAGCTCAATTAGACTTTTATTTTATTTGTTTCTCTACATTTTTATAAATAACCTAGTAAAATACCTACAGCACACAGAAGCTCTGTTAAGATGCGATGTTTACAAATTTTGTAGATAATGTATAAATCTCAAAAATACAGATACTTTCACTTGTATATATGAGTGTAATGAGTTAATTCACTTAAGTAATGAATAGTATTGTCCCACTATATGAATACCAAAAATTGTACTTTACACACGAACTCATGTCATAGGTGTTGTTTTCTGAATTATTGTCATAGGTGAATTATTCCGTTTAGCCCTAGTTTCAAATCCTGTAGTTCGCCATTTTTATCCGTTAGGAAATTATCAATAAAACTTTAAGGTTTCGTGTTTCCTTAAATTACCTTGAACGAAAATAAGCTTTGAATTTTCCAATCCTTACTTGTATAAAATAAGATATCCTGGAATACCACAAATACTATAATACAAAAAGCACAATCACTATTGAAACTTTAACAATGTTAAAGGAACAACAATAGAAAGGAGTATTAATAGAAACAACCGATAGTGGCGGTATAAAGCGCCAGACTACACAACCGTGATAATTAATTTGAGGTTTTAAATGGGTTACTCTCAATTTTAGAGGGCAATGTTAGAATTCTAAATAATTTTATACTGAGATCATCATCGACAAAATTGTGTTAAGTAATAATAAGATCCCATTGTGTTACCCTCATGAACTAAGTGTTTCTATTATTATATAGGCCCTACATATTCAAATTTTAATATTAAAACTTTACCGTCTCAAAAAAAAACCTTCTCTTAGTACTTCAAGCAGGTATTAAGCTAAGAAGCGACAATTTTCTCAATAATGTCTTCCTGCCTATTATTTAATTCCAGGAAGTACCAATTGAGAAAAACGGTTAATTTCGTTTTAATTGGTTCTACTCTAAACTATGTATTCTAAGAATATTCTTTAGTCTAAACCCAACTGTAGCTCAAATTAAATATAATTGCTTTTCTTGGTTTACTGATGATAATAAACCTATTTCTCAACTTAAAATTTTAAAAAGTTATGTATATTTTATTTTCTGTGAAAAGGTTTTTTACTTGGATCTCTTATTCTACATATACATTAACAATTCGAAATAAATATTGTTTTATAGCTTTTACTAGCGGATAGACGAAGCTATTAAATTTTGATACACATTTATAAACAATGATATTATACTTCCTCGTGTATATAGTGAAATAACTGAAATGGTAAAAACTTTTTTTTTTTCTGAAGTGCATTCTTTTGGGTAAATTTCTATCTGTCAGTCCCTTCATTAGTCAACGCGAATCTGATTTGAAGCTAACAGTGTTTTAGACAGATTACTATGACAGTAAATGAATCAAAACTTGAAACATTAAACATTTTATTCGGAAAACTCTTGGCAAAGCGGCAAAGCTTTGAAATCACATTGTCCGTGGTATGTTTCACATCCTTATCAAAACTCAGTTGGTGACAAAAGTCATAAGGATATCCAAATTTATTATTTAGAACATTTGCATTAAATGCGTGGTCGCCTATCGCTAAATTCTATTGTAATAAGTAGCTTCTTTCATACATTCATGATAACTGCATTGAAACCTCTTTAACAGTATTCACATACATGACTTCGAAATATTTGCCACCACTAGGGCAAATTTGTTGTGCGAAACTTGCCTCACGGCACTCGGTCGCCCGAACTTTGAATTATTCCCGATTAGAACTTTAAAGTTCGACATTGATAATTTTTAAATACTCTGCTTATCTAACGAACCGTTCTATATTCTTGGATATATTTTCAATAATTTTGATGGAATTTATTGACCAAATGTAGCGTATTTTACGAAAAGAAGAAATTTTTGGCACTTTACACCACAATTTTCCCAAATGTTCATTATTTGATTTTGTTACTAATATTTTTGTTGGAAAGTTGTAAAATTGTAGATTCTAGAAGTTTCAGTCGTTTTTTTATCTCTTGTGTACTTAATGTTTTGAAATTCCTTGAAGTTAATAAAAATAGCCATTAAAAATTATGAAATGTTCTTAATAAATATTTATTGCAAAACATTTTATTATCTTATTAAAATCTGAGCCTAGGTCAAAACATCGACCGTGTTATTTATTGTATAAATCTCTTTTCACATATCAACTTCCAGGATTAAAAATCAATACGCAAATCATATTTGGAAATTATAGGACAGTAATTTTTTGTTTTCGTTACTGTAACTAAATTTTCTTTAATGCAACTTCACTGTGATATTTTATGTAAAAAAAGTAAAGATGAAAATTTATAAATAAATAAAAATTCAAATGGAAAATACTTTTGGTTACGGAACTGGTCCTTAAAAGAGACAAAACATTTAGTTAGCAGCAGTAAGTGTAAATAATAAAGTATGTACTGTTGGTCAGTTTAGTTTCAAATTTTATTAGTAATTTATTTTGTAATTATTTTTACTAGTAGTGATATTTACAGTTTTCAGTTGTACATTTAACAAATAAAATAAACACTTTCGGTCATTCATTTTGTTAACTATATTTAGAAGCCTCAAAACCGGCTTTTGAGACTTTATGGTGAGATATAGCATAGCTGTTAAAGTTTCATGAAGATATACTTTATTAGTATTACTAGTATGATAGCAGCAAGGTTTTGATAAAAATCTGCCTAATGATCAGAATACCAGATTCTTCAAAAAAGCTAAATAAAGGTATTTTATATTAACAGTGTATTTCTGTGCAACTATTTAGGGCAACATTTGCGGAAAAATTGATAAAAATAGTTAGAATTTATTCAGAGAAATTTTTTTTCTTCTTTTGTTTCTTTTTTCAATGGGTTTTACTGCAAAAAATAGGTGAATCGCAATATTGTTTTTTTAACAATAAAAAACTTTCTTAACACCAAGTCTATGTGAGTAAGTAAAATAAGTAATGATTTCCGACAAGTTCTGATAAGTTGAAGAACTTTACTTGTAAATAAATTTGTAAAAACATATTATATTCTGCTACATAATTATCTTCATTTGATTTTACACTGAGAATTAGTTGAACATTGGCAACTTGATTTTAGTTAGGTAGTAGGTATTTATATTATAAAGTTAAACCCCTTTTAACTTATGATAAAAACCTAACATCGAAAATGAGAAGTTTCAGTTTCAACACATTTGAAATGTTTAATTGGTAACTTGGGATACGGATGTTTTATTGTAATTTAAATAAGAGACCCATATATTATACTTTGTAAACTTATTTACGATTCCCTTATGAAGTAAGAATTGTGATGGGTATAAAACTTCTATATAGTGATTTCAGCGGCTTTTGCAGTTTATAAGCCCTTTGTCATTTGACATTTTCAGAACGATGTTTATCTATGTCTTTTTGTTACACATCAACACAATAACCAATAGTTAGATTGTCTGAAAGTTTTATGTTAGATCCAAGATCACAGGTCTAAGTAAACGATTAGATTCTTGGTTAAAAGCCTCTTCAGTCGTGGAAGTGGGAAGAATTTGATAAATGGTTATTGTTATATATGAGTTCTAGAACAGGTAGTCCGAACAATTTGATGTTTTATGAAGGTTAGTGTCCTATATAAAGTACTAGATATTGGCCAAGCCCAAATGGCTTCGACTTCGTAAATTAAATAGGACTTATATCCTACGAAACCGTGTTAAATATCTTCAAAATTGTTTGGAAGATAAAATGCAAGACAAATTTATGGTAGTTGTGGAGTTCGTAAAAATACACCAGTTGGAGGTGTAATTGTAATGACTATATTAAGAAATTTTGATCTTTATTTATCAAAATGTTTAACCTTAGCAGTATATATTATTTATACTGATTACCAACTGTACTTGATAAGTTCCATGTTATGAAAATAAAACACCCACAAATATTTTATAAAATTCTACATTTATTACGTCTATCCTAATTTATTAAAAATACTCCATGTTAAGGATAAAACTGAAATAGTTTTAAGCGGCATGGTAAATATGAAAGTCCATAACAAAATAAATTTACAATGTTTGATACAATGAATGTAACAATATTTTAGTTCCTTGTAAAAAAAAAACCACATTTAGTTGGTACATAAAATATGTCTTACATATTCATACATAATCACTTAAAAATAACGAATAACATAACTCTAAATATTATTAGTAGAGTCAACAATAATTATTAACTCCATTTTTAGAAAATGTATAATCGTCAATTATTAAATAATGAACAAAATCGTAAAATAGTTTATATGGAACATAAATTATTAGGCCTATCTCAGAATGTTCTCATTTACTGATAAACAAGTTTAATATTCGGGTTAGCCAAAATTTGCCCGAGTGTTTGTCAAACAAGTAAAGTTTATAAAGCTAATATTTACAACCAATTAAAATTGTTAAATCAAAATGAATTAACCTTTACATCAAAAAAATTCGTAGGCTATCTTTGTATTTTCATTTATGTGTCTTCTGTACTTATGTAAACCTTATAATTATTTCCTCCTTTGTCGTAATTAATATACGTTTTTTGTCAAAAAAGTCGAGCAATAAGCAATGACTAATATACAGACGAATACACGAGGAATTATCTACATTCTAACCACACACTCTTACGTCACACTAGAGTTTACAGAAACACGTTACCGAAATCTTAACTATAAAACATCATACATGGTCTGTGAATCACAAAAGTTCTCTGAACAATTTAAATCCTGTTTTAGTTAATTTTCATAGAAAGTTAATCCATTGCGGTTGTCTCTGAAAAAAGTTAAGGAAAGGGTCACTATATAACCTCTCTAAGAAAAGGGAACGTCAGAAGTAAAAGTAATAACAAAACTCATAGTTATTACAGAATAATAGCGGTTGAATATCCGCCATCATGGCAATATGGCAACATCAGCGGTCTTAACTTCAACCTTCTTCTCGCGGATCTCGGAACAGACTCTCTCCAGCTTGCTGGTTTAAGCCCTCCACTCCTCGTCTCCCCCCCCCCCTTCTACGTGATCTTGCACTGCTCCACAAAATCGCAAGTGCCAATTCATATTTTATTATTTAGAATCCCTTCACATTACATCCTAATTTATTCTTATTTTAGTTTTTATTTGGTGGGCTCCTTGGCTGGGCCACATCACCCCCTCCATACAATTCTAGCCATACCACTCGGCTCGTTGTAAATTGGTGGCTAATGTGTCACTCCACTCATAAGCAAAAATAAATTTTAAAAATCGCCAAAAGAATATACCACAAAATTACTTTAAATTTTGAAAGGAGAGAAAAAATTCGAACGTGAGGTCAATTCATTCCCGCCAAATGCCTTCAAAGTCCCCATGCGCCTTAATAAAAATTTTGAAATCAGTTAGCAATTTGCAAATAATAGGTGAAGACAATACGGCCTCCTAGCGATTATTAACCTTCTTATTGTAAAAAGTGATTAATTTAAAACGAAATGAGTGTCCATTTAGGCATCTTTTAAATTTTGACAATGTATTTACCCCCCTTGAATCTAAAAGCGAAAACCAAATTTTTTGTTGTGCTTGTTTCCACCTTGGGTGCGCATCCGCGGTCTAAGGAGAGAAGTGATCTTCTGTTACTTTTTTTTCTAATTGATTACTTACAATCATAAAAATTCTAATATTGTATCCAAAATTTATGTCTGCTATAGGATATAAATCACCATGGCCTCATTGTGGGGATGCTCGGCTTCTGCATGTTTACAACACTTTGCTGTTACTGTATCTGTGTAAATTGATGTCAAGTTTCAAACTTTTTGTTTGGGTCCCTTCCGTGCCTTGTCCTTTTGGACAAGGCTCTAGGCCTTCATAGCAAATTATTGCTAGCATGATGGAGACATCTTTACATCTTCTCCCAACTACAGACCCGCCCCTAAATCTACCATGGTGTTATCCTAAGGGGAAAAAAAATCTTTTAATATTAAATGATATCTGAATTATAACAGAAACACACTCCCTCATGACCCCAGATGCGTTTACAACATTTGGTTGCGAAAATAGAAATAAAGATTTATAATAATATGCTTTCCCCTTTTGTTCATAGCTGAATTCTCATTCCGTGTCCCATGTTTCCGTTATTAGAAAATAAATTTTATAAGTAAAATCATATTTCCTCTTTACAGAAAAAGTCTTATAAAACATTATTTATCATTCCCACACGCCTCATAATTATTGTACACCGTTATGTCTTTTTCTTTTCTTTTTTGTTTTTGATAAACAATTACATTTTGATCGTACTGATCTAATATTTTTTTTAAAATTGTTAGTTGTTGAAGTTAAAGTTCATTTCCAAAAGATTAAATTAGGCAAAAAAAAATTTTTTTTTTTTAAAGATTACAACGAAAACTCTTAATAATTTTTCTTAGTTGTCCTGACATGTGGTGTACCCTGCAGGTGTCCAGTAGATAGGTGTGGAGGTACTGGTGTTGGTCGTTATAGTTCCGGCGTTGGCCTTAGAAGTTCCAGCTTTGGCTGTAGAAGTTCCAGCGTTGGCCGTAAAAGTTCTGGCTCATCACCTGTGAAAAAATTAAAACCGAGTTATTTATTTATTTTTTTTAAGAGAGTTAATACTTACCATGAGTTTGAACCTGTTAAAATAGACCAGAAACTTGTTGAAATCATTTCCAAAAATTAATTTTTTTTTTAATATTATTTATTATTATTTTTTAAATCAACTCTTAAATAATATTTGATGAAAGAGAAAAGAAAATTAATTTAGGGAAATTATTAAGGATAAAACTATAAAATTAAACTGATTTCGTACACACTTGATGCTATGGTCTTGATGTGGGTGTTTAAGTTCCTCGAAGGTCACTGGTTGATTCTCCAGAGTCAACATGTCCTCTTTCATCTCTACACTCACACAAAGAGTGTTAAATACAAGTATCATCAAACATTTTTCATTTATACTACATTCATATGCTACTTTAAGTGTGACTACAATCTCCCCTTTTTAAATAATATAATATATCCCATATTAACTCTTAAGAGACCTTTATTAGTTTAAGAAAATTATAATATAAAAATCGTTGAGAAATAACTAAAGTAAATCGTTTAAAAATAAATAAAAATCGTTATACTACGTTTCCCTACAAGTAAAGTGAAATAATAACTGTAAAACTAATTGTAGTATTTTCATGCGCGGATCATGTGTACTACTGAACCCAATACTGTCTTCCTATAGGCAAATACGTTATGTGTAGGTACACTATGTTTCCACGCATGTCCTAGAATAGGTCCTAATATTTTCCCAAACTTTTCAGTAGGAACTATGCATACCGGAGTCCTCGTCCAATAAGGGACTCCAAAAAACAAAAAAAATCCTATGTATGCCATTGTCTCCATTGTGGCCTACTTTCAGAAATATATTTATCCTCGTCTTATAAGGTTCATTTATATATATATACATTCCTTAGTGTTAAGTAAGTGTTAAGGCTGCCGAATATATATATGCCGAATATATATATACTTACGGCAGCCTTAACACTTACTTACCACTTATACATAACTAAATTAAATTACCCATTCATACAAATACTCAGTTATGCAGATCTGCAATCACTCGTATTCTCATATAATCTCGTAACACATAAGCTTTTGTCTATGTCCATATATAATGCTTAAATTATCACGAAAATAACCCAAATATTGCTGCCTGGAAGTATGAAAAAATAGAAAAATGTATTTTACAGTCGGCTTAGACACCTATGAAAACAAAGGATGATCATCATGGCATTGCCTTTGGTCCATCATAGTGACTGTAAACTCTGCACGAGTCACGTTTGTTCTAAAAATACTTGCATTTATTCGCTGTTACGCTTTAGGGATGGCGAGCTTTAGAAAAAACGTCTGTCCCTTTCATAATTTGAAAAATATCATCCCAAAGACCCCGTATAAAAATGATTTTTCGGAAGTAAACGTCTACCCCATTTAAGACTTCCGTATGTATTGGTTACGAGGTGATAGGAATTGTCTCACACTTAACAAACACTCACAACAAACACTCCCATCTCACACTCATACTGTCTTATTCTAATGTATTAAATACATACCCTGGGGGAAGCATGACTCTAAAAAAAATCTCCATCAGAACCTTTTTTAGTTATCTTTAACAGTTCTGATTTTCAGAGGATATGTATAAAATTTTTTTTATTATTTATCATCGTGTAACGCTTTTCCTACACATTAATATCCCACTATTCCTATTAAGCCTCACACATTTATTCTATAAAATCACTTATTCATTTATAACCTTTTTTTCGGAAACAAGACGCAAGGTTTGTCGAATAATGTCTACCTCCTGTATTTTAACTACAATTCATAAACCTTACTTCATTTTTACGTTTTTCTAAAACCACCTATAATTATTTCCCCCAGTTTGTTATTACTGTCAACCATAATATTTAATTAAATGTTTTATTTTTTTTAAACATCTACTATTCACGATTAACGTTCTTCCTAATATCCGATTATTGAAATAAAATAATTATCACAGCATTATTCTATTGATACGTACTACAACGAAAAAACTCAACTTTTTCACGAGCTAGACCGTACGCTTCCACTATCTTATTTTCTAAGCTCACTAGTCTCGAATCCTGAAATTTTTTCGTCCAGGATTCGTTTCCGCGTAACAAACAACGAATTATTCAATCCCCTGGAAGTGTAGGCTTCTGTATTTTGTCTAGCCTGGATTGAATAACCCCTTCAACAGTTAAGTTACCCCTAACCAAACTGCCGGTACCTACCATTTTATTTAATTACTTCCAGTTATTGTAATTAATTTACCCTTATGCTCAGGGAGAACACGATTTACTTTACTTTTTTTTCTTTCTTTTTTTACTTCCTAGGGAGAGTGTTCTTGAGAATACTTTGTAAATACACTATATCTTACCTTTATTCAAAATATTAGCTGTAAACTTAACCAAGATGTGTGGATAATTATGAAAGACTACACATAGTTTTTGATATTAGTTACTGAAAACTTATTTATTTTATTTTAGTTTAAAGAAACAAAAATCAAACTTTCTCAACAAATCCTAAATTATTTAAAACAGAAAATTACTTAAATTATTTAATTTTAATCACATAAAATATTCTCTTATATCTTATTACGTTATTATTTTAATCTATAGGTAGCAGACAGGCAATTATTTTAATTTAGAGGAAAATTTCATACTTTATATTATTATGTTAACAAAGAATTTCCTCTTATTAATCTCTGAGCACTAATTTTCAAGTTCTTAATCTAATTAGTTGTTCAGGATTATTATATTAAATATTTACTAATTATGAAAAAGAAATATCCACACACAAGTATTATATCTTAACCTACACAATTTTTAATTGATTATATTAAATTTATATCCCAGGAAAATCAGTTTTGACTTTAAATTTAATTTTTGGCCAACTTTGCCTTAACAAGAAAAATAATAGTTTGAATAGCTTTTCAGACCTTGACCGCCGTCTGAAAGATCCTGGTCTCGATGCTCCTGGATGATTAAGATTTTCCACTCTTTCGGAACTCACTGCTGATACGCTAATTTAACATTTCACTTCTCACTTCAAGTTATTTCCTTTATGGTTTGATCTTTAAAACTGATACTTAAACATTTTAACTTTTTCGAAATAGCTTCGGGCATAGTAACACCTTAAAACGGTTCCAAATACTTTTATAAGAAGAGAGCTCTGAAGTCTGGTGCAACTGTATTTATAGACTAAAACTATCGTATTCCCATACCAATTTCTTTCCATCGCAGTGATAATACGATAGTTCTTTATTTTCGTATCTCTTACGTAACTCTTGCGTTAATTTTCAGTTCTAATGTTTTGTTTGTTTACCTATGAGTGAACTACCATGGTCCAAGTCCTCTAATCTTTTGTTTTAATCATTTTTATTTTTATTACTGTCGGTTGGTACGCTAGCTCCTCCTCTTTATACGTCACGAAGTCCTGGAGTTTGGAACTCTACATTTTCAAACTTGCTACTGTAAAATTCCCTATTGTTTCTTCTTTATTCACTTCTAACGATTTTCGTAATTAAGTTTTTATTTTTTATTTATCATCATTTTGTAGGTCATCATGTCAGCTTTCGCGAGAATTTCGCGTGGTGTTTTTCGGCCCGCTCGTTCACCTGCAATTCATTATTCAATAATCGGCGTAATTGTCAGTTTTTGTTTTTCACACCTGTCACTTTAGAGTTTTGAAACTTCCCCATGTTGTTTGATTCCGTTAATAAACGCACTGGACGCAGCGAAGATTCTTTTCGACATTCAGGTCTTACCTATTTTCACACTTTGTTTCAGACTTCTCTATTTGGGGGGGGGTGTTATTATTATTTACTGATCACCCAGATTCATTAATATATTTGATTTTAATCAGGTTTTCTTAATTTTGAATTTTTAACTTTATCTATTTCCACACAAAGGTGTGAAAACCCTATCTTTTCTATTTTACTCAACTTTTTATTTTTTTACTTCAATTACCTGTTAAACTTCACTCTATTATTTTTATCCCTATACAATTCATTCTCAAAATTTACATTTGTTTACATTTTATTTAACTTCCAAATTATAACATTTCCCATAACTTTTTAATATCAACTTTTTCAAAATTTGTCCAAGAATCTTTTATTCTTAAAATTATTTTCCAATCTTATAAATACCAAGGTTTTTTGATTTTGAGTAATTATAGAAATTTTTTTAATTCTTCATTTAAATCTGCTGCAGCGTATATTAATGTTTTTTGAAATAACCGTAACTGGCCTGTATTGCATACGACTTGTACTACAATTACACATCCTTTAACATTATTATTTCATATTTCATCAAATAAGAACTTTTTATTCAAAATCTACCGACATACGATTTTACTGTCAAAACGGGTAGGCGAAAGTTGACTTTAGACCGAATCATAGGTCAGTTTACTGACTGGTACAATTCAGCCAAACCTTGTATTAGGATTAAATTTTGATTTTTTTCATTTTTGACCAAAATATAATTCCATACAACGAATTTACGTTGTAGTACGTTGTACCATTTGTTACAAAGTTAGGCTTACACGTGTTGCTGACGCGTCGTAATTTAATCTCCCAGCTGTGCAATGTTGCCTTCCTTCCAAGCTAACTGAGTTCATCTTTGATATAAGGAGTTTTTTTTTCTTCATACGTTCATCATGTAAAACAATTTTTCCGTTTTTACTGCCAATATCGATTCCTATTCTACCTTATCTCTTTCCCTTACCTTTATTAAATTGTGTGTGTGTGTGTGTGTGTGTGTGTGTGTGTTCATGTTTTTACTCAATTGTGGATACATCGACATGCACACGGCCACACTGTGGATACATTTTCAAATTGTGGAAACATACACACGTTTCCACAATTTTCTGATCCTATATTCTTTAAAAAAATGCAAAAAGAAGTCATATGAACATCAGTTTCCATAACTACATTTTTGGCAAATATGTTGAACAATTTTCTGATCTTATATTCTTTAATAAATGCAAAAAGAAGTCATTTCAACATGAGTTTCCATAATTAGGTTTTTGGCGTGTTGTGTTAAAATAATATATTTAACACAGCTATGGAAACGTTATGAAAGCCTACTAAAGCGCTCATGGCGGACCGTCGAGTAAACTTATACAGTGTTGCCGGTTTTACTATCACATCATTTTACAGTGTTAACTTTTAAATGCATTTGACAAGATATTTTTAAATATAGTGTATACAGTATATGTATAATAAATATTTAAATTATTTTCTAATGCCATTGTATTACTTGCCAAACCCAGCCTAGCCATCACGTCATTTTACAGTGTTAACTTTTAAATGCATTTGACAGGATATGTTTTAATATAGTGTATACAGTATAAGTACATTAATAAATATTTAAATTATTTACTAACGCCATTGTACTACTTGCCCAGCCCAGTCTAGCCATCATATCATATTACAGCGTTAACTTTTGCATGTTTTTGACATGTGTATTAATAAATATTTAAATTAAATACTAACGCCATTGTATTACTTGCCCAGCCCAGCCTAGATATCACATCATTTTACAGCGTTAACTTTTGAATGCTTTTGACAGGGTATGTTTTAATATAGTGTATATAGTATAAGAACATTATTAAATATTCAAATTATTTACTAACGCCATTGTATTACTTGCCCAGCCCAGCGTAACCATTAGGGTATATCATATTACAGCGTTAACTTTTGACAGGATATGTTTTAATATAGTGTATGCATTATAAGAGCATTAATAAATATTTAAATTATTTACTAACGCCATTGTACTACTTGCCCAGCCCAGCCTAGCACCACATCATTTTAGAGTATTAACTTTTGAATGTTTTTGACAGGATATGTTTTAATATAGTGTATGCATTATAAGAGCATTAATAAATATTTAAATTATTTACTAACGCCATTGTACTACTAGCCCAGCCTAAGCCTAGCATCACATCATTTTAGAGTGTTAACTTTTGAATGTTTTTGACAGGATATGTTTTAATATAATTTATACAGTATAAAAACATTAATAAATATTTAAATTATTTACTAACGCCATTGTACTACTTGCCCAGCCCAGCCTAGCATCACATCATTTTAGAGTGTTAACTTTTGAATGCTTTTGACAGGAAATGTTTTAATATAGTGTATACAGTATAAGTACATTAATAAATATTTAAATTATTTACTAACGCCATTGTACTACTTGCCCAGCCCAGTCTAGCCATCATATCATATTACAGCGTTAACTTTTGCATGTTTTTGACATGTGTATTAATAAATATTTAAATTAAATACTAACGCCATTGTATTACTTGCCCAGCCCAGCCTAGATATCACATCATTTTACAGCGTTAACTTTTGAATGCTTTTGACAGGGTATGTTTTAATATAGTGTATATAGTATAAGAACATTATTAAATATTCAAATTATTTACTAACGCCATTGTATTACTTGCCCAGCCCAGCGTAACCATTAGGGTATATCATATTACAGCGTTAACTTTTGACAGGATATGTTTTAATATAGTGTATGCATTATAAGAGCATTAATAAATATTTAAATTATTTACTAACGCCATTGTACTACTTGCCCAGCCCAGCCTAGCACCACATCATTTTAGAGTATTAACTTTTGAATGTTTTTGACAGGATATGTTTTAATATAGTGTATGCATTATAAGAGCATTAATAAATATTTAAATTATTTACTAACGCCATTGTACTACTAGCCCAGCCTAAGCCTAGCATCACATCATTTTAGAGTGTTAACTTTTGAATGTTTTTGACAGGATATGTTGTAATATAATTTATACAGTATAAAAACATTAATAAATATTTAAATTATTTACTAACGCCATTGTACTACTTGCCCAGCCCAGCCTAGCATCACATCATTTTAGAGTGTTAACTTTTGAATGCTTTTGACAGGAAATGTTTTAATATAGTGTATACAGTATAAGTACATTAATAAATATTTAAATTATTTACTAACGCCATTGTACTACTTGCCCAGCCCAGTCTAGCCATCATATCATATTACAGCGTTAACTTTTGCATGTTTTTGACAGGATATGTTTTAATATAGTGTATACAATATAAGTACATTAATAAATATTTAAATTATTTACTAACGCCATTGTATTACTTGCCCATCCCAGCCTAGCATCACATCATTTTAGACTGTTGACTTTTGAATGCTTTTGACAGAATATGTTTTAATATAGTGTATACAATATAAGAGCATTAATAAATATTTAAATTATTTACTAACGTCATTGTATTACTTGCCCAGCCCGGCGTAGCCATCACATCACTTTACAGTGTTAACTTTTGAATGCTTTTGACAGGAAATGTTTTAATATAGTGCATACAGTATAAGTACATTAATAAATATTTAAATTATTTACAAACGCCATTGTACTACTTGCCCAGCCCAGTCTAGCCATCATATCTTATTACAGCGTTAACTTTTGAATGTTTTTGACAGGATATGTTTTAATATAGTGTATACAGTATATGAACATTAATAAATATTAAAATTATATACTAACTACTGAAAAAAAAATCTATATTATGTTTTGAAGTCATTAATGAAGAAAATATAAAATAATAATTAAAAAGTGTTAATTTCGTGCGCACGTTTATGTGTTTAAAAAATCGGTTTAACTGTTTTCTTATTATAAAATAAATACACTTTGACATCCATAAACGCTGAGTTAAAAAGAAAAAAATGATAAATTAGATTTTTTTTATGTATTAAGAGCGTAAAGTAGGTCATAATCGAACGGGAGAAAACGTTGCCGCCCGACTCGTAGCAGAGAGCGATAAAGACATCACTCGAAGTACAAACAAAACTGTTCACTTATTTTACTGATTTCTACACTTATACAAATGATTCTGTACATAGTCATTTGTACTATGCCATTCCACAGTTAAAAATTACCTTTCTCAACTAAAAGAAGCAGAGAATTTACACACTCTTAAATCATCCATGAAGAAGAAATAATAAGATTATTTAAATTTGTCCTTTTAATATAGACAAGTTAAAATTGTAACATGAGTGTCATAAAAGTAACCACGAGACTGGGAATTTCCCAAGTAAATTAGTGAACATGTGCGCCCGCAATACCTAATCCTTAGTGCGGTACTGTCTCAAACACTAGGTTGTAAATCGTGTCTTACCTACCGAAACCTAAGAGTTTTAGTTGGAGTATTTTAAGTAGTATTGACATTATTTATGTTTGGCATTGTCCCCCTAAATTCGTGTTGACGGGTTGATGTAGGGAAATATACAACGTTTACCGAAATTCGTCGTCTACCATTTGTTCACAAAATATTCCAAAAGTATAATAAGTGGTAGTAATTATACCTACGTTCTTACCAGCATTGGTTATTGAGCGACTCCTGACATACTACTTCAACATGTTACATCTAAAACTTTTGTATATATAAATAAATTCTACGCACGTTTCTGAATATATATATATATATATATATATATATATATATATATATATATATATATCCTACTAACATTGCGACGTCCATGTATTACTTTGCATTCATATATTAGGACGTCCGGCGTTTTGTTACGTCCGTATACGGACGTAATAACACAACCCCATGTTAATTAACTCTAATAGGGTCTGATATCACAACAAAAAATCCTATCTGCTAGACGTACTAATAACTAAACTCCTACAGCCTCAGTATATTTATATTCCATTTCATTACGAAGGGAAATAATTATTCGAGCAACGTGGACGTCTTAGAGGTCGTATTTTATACTGTGATATTCATTGTACAGCTCTGACGCTTGCCGCTAGGTTCGCTGGAATTCAGTTCCAATATACACGCCGTGAATACTCATGTATATCCTGACGCGTTACCCACGTCCACAATTTGGCAACAATGTTTACTGAAGATAACCAGTATCAGGCTGTTTACTCTCAATTAAGTCTTTTTCTCGTTCCACAAAAAATAGCTTGACTGCAGTTATATACAATTAAATACAGCCCAAAATATGCAGTTTATAGAAAAAAGTTTTATATTTTTTTAGGAAATGCATTTGGGCTGGATTATTATTATTTTTTTTTTTAGCTGAACATAATATGAATATGGCGAATAAAAGTCGAATGGAAAGATTTACCTTTAAATGTTTCTTATTCTGTTATGAACTTTAAGAATACGTAGGAAAAAAAGGCGTTCCTGTGAAAAAAAAATAATAATAATAATAATGGCCATAATATGGTCAGCTAAAAAAAAATTAAATTCGGACAGAATGTCTTATTCTCAAAAAAACATAAAATGAAAAGCCGGATGAACAAGTTTTTCCTTTAAATGTTTGAATGGTTCCCACATTATCAAAGAAACAAAATTCCAGGGTTTTTCCAGGACTGTTCCAGAGTTTCCAAATTTTCAAGGATGTTAAGTAAATATTCGAAGCAACAAATTCAATCATAATTTTCAATATATTATAGTCTATGGGGATTTCTAGCTAAAATTATTAGCCTTCTTGTCATTTTTACTGAAGTTATAGGTTCATTAAATGTTATATGTGAGCAAATAAATATTAATTATATCACAATTGTTTTATTTTTTAAGATTTGTAAAATTCATAAATTCAGTTTCCAAGAACGGCGCAAATTTTCGTGCAGATATTTTTAAAACATGTAATAATAGTTGAAAATTAATACACATCAAACATTTAAGAAATAATATTTACTTACAAAAGACACTTAAAATATATACATTTTTATTATTTATATTTAATTCGTGTATTATTTCAAATTCATTTATCTAAATTATTAAAATTGCAGATTTTATTTCATTACAATGACAAAGCTTTCAAATCTTAAATATTCCATACCAAAAATTAATCACGTCTGGTAAATTTGATAAAGATTGAACAAAACCTAAACCGCTACCTTGTGAAAAATCGTCCGTTAGTTTGGGACGAAAATGCGGAACTGATTTTACAAGTAAAATTAATTTTAAAAGTAGACTATATTTTATCATTTAACAAATAACTGCTAGCTAATTAAAACAACAAATACAATAGTTTACATACGTGCGCAATTCAAAATGAAGAACAGGCCTAGGTATTTGAAAAGAACTTCCGGAGCAGATAAAGAAAACTTGACCTTGAGACAGAAGGGATTTATTTTCTCAACTCTCTCTCTCTAAGCACCATCAAAAAAACTAATCGTAGGCTAATATAATTAATTGTATGTATAAAAGTTTGTATATTCTCATAAAAAATTTTTTTAAAGTTTTTGGCGGGCAAATATATCTGCCGTAGTTTTAAAACGTCTGTTTTACTTACCGGACACGACTAGATATTATTTACCGGTATAATTTAGTAGTGTTTTCCTCTTTGTTTTCTACCCATTTTCACAAGGCAATAGATAATAATAAAATACGTATAGTATTAAAAAAAAAAAAAATTAAAAAAAAATAATAATAACAGACGTCAGCTTATCCGAAATAATTGGGACAGAGATCTTTTCGGATTAGACTAAATATTTGCATTAAACTCATAAAATGTAATCATATTCAATTCGTGTATATTGTTAAGAAACGGTAGAGCTTTGTTTGTATGTTTATACAATTGTCTCTCCTGAAATTCCAGACAGACCGCATCACGGTGACAAGACAGCTTTACGAGACGAGACGTCTCTCACAGTTAGGGTGACCAGATTGTTACCATGTAAAAACGGGACACTAATTTTAACACGCACTACCGGGACTGGGGTCTATGGATGGGGGTATGGAATAGGGCCACAGAATCCTGGTTTAATGTTCGTCTGTTAAATTATTATAAAATTTAAAAAATCAAGTGTCTAAACTTGTTTTTAAAACTTTTAAAACGTGAATTTTCTTTTCTTTTAAGCCTATCAAATCACACAAGTTTCTAGTTTTCCAAGGAATAAAAATAAATAAATAAAATGTTGTGGTTCATATTACTTTATTAGTAAAGTTATTTCTCAAGTAAATATTAAGCATTTTTTATAAAAACCTGTTATATAACCGTAGTTACGTAACCGTAAGTGATGTCAGATGTCTTTTCTAGTAAAACGGGACATTTTGACGTCCCAACAACGTTTTTTTGGACAACGGTACACAACGTGAAAAAACGGGTCTTTCCCGTTTTTACGGGACGCCTGGTCACCCTACACAGTATGCATCGTTTTATATTAGTTTACTGTTACCCCTTTACAAAATAATACGCACTGTATGATTTTGTTAAATTTGTAAATGGTTTATATCTTCTTAACCATAAACAACCTTTAAGTTTAACTAGACGCATTTAAAAACATGTGCTTTTGAACTTAACCATTTTCCCCTAGACAAACTGTTTCGGGTTAGCGGGACTCCACTGTATTAAAAAAAATTCCCAATACTTTAGCCGAATTCCCGGGTATTTTCCGCTTGAGTAGCCACTTTGAAGAAATAACATTTGAGATAGAAATAGCCAATAGACAACGCCTGAACCTTAGCAAGCAAAGGTAACAGACAGTGGGCAACTGTTACTAAAATAACAAGTTGCCACAAATTACTAGCCTACTTTGCCTACTGATACGAAGTGAAACGTTATAATTCAAATTGGTAACAGATTGCCACAAAACATAACAATGATAATTTGATCATTTCAATTTCTAAATTAAAAATCGCCTTCCTGTTACGTCATCCAGTGCGCGACTGCCATACGTTATTTTATTTGTATAGCGACTGTCGTAGACGCTAGACGCTAGTACTTTATTTTCCCGGAGTTTTTCATGCCCTTAAAAACTATATTAAATTCCCGGAGTCCAGGACCCGTGGGGGCCATGTAGTTTCTTATTCTTTTATCAACTTTAAGAATATGCGGAAAAAGAATCTTGTAACAATTTATAATTTACTTTTTTAAAAAATACCTAATTTTTCGTCGTATATTTTACAATTAAAGTAAATTAATTTTACATGCATCGTAAAAGATTTCTAACAAATTTAATAGAAAAATGTTATCTTGTTTTGAAGCTATAAATGTTTTCGAGCTTGACTCGTGAGAAACAATTATTTGTAATAAATAAAAATTCAGAACACGATTCTGAAGCATTTCTCAGGAATATTTTTATAGCGGAAAGTTGGCTAAATAAATCACTTTTTTTTCAGATTAATACTTAGGACAATCACTAAAAAAATTAAGTAAAGTGTATTTTTTTTTGTATGAATTGGTTTTACAATTGGTTTGTATTGTAAATTGGTATGTGTGTCTGTTGGCTTATCTGTAATTTGTCACATAAATCATAATCAGTGAGAAAAAAAAAATTAAAAGTAACTGGCAGAACTGTTGGTGCCTAATGTTACTCTGAACAAAGTCACCAACTTTAAAAACTTTTGAAACCATGAAATTAGTTTTGAGTCATACATAGGCTGTGTCTTACTTGGGTCATGCTGGCTACCGGGCTGCTATTGTTTCATTGTGTTAAGTTGTAAAACACCCAGGCGGGGATGGCTACCTGCACTTACAAACTACTGTAACTGTATTTTAAGAACAAATGAGTGGATGTCGTAAAAAAGAGCACATTTTTACTTGCAGTTGAAGTAATTCTTATTTTTGAAGAAGCATTAACAACAATTGATTCTTCAGCTGTATTTTCTCATAGTCGCTGACGATATAATGTAATCTTTTGAACATGTTATAAGTAAAGATAACAATTATTATGAACTTAAAATCATTGAATTTTATATATCAAAATATTATGATAAACCCCCCCTCCAAAAAAAACACCTTTTTTAAGATGCAATAAACACAACATAGCTTACACATAATAGTTCCTAAGTAAAGATCACAATTATGAACATAAAATCATTGAATATTTATTATATATAAAAATGTTATGATAAAAAAGAAAAAAACACCTTTGTTAAGACATAATAAACGCAACAGCTTACACATAAACGTAATAGTTCCGAAGTAAAAATAACAATAAATTATGAACATAAAATCATTGAATATGATATATAAAAAGTTATGAAAAAAAAAAAACCTTTGTTAGTTCGTAACATATAAGCAACATATCTTACTCATAACAAAAACTATATAAAACGATACAAAAAATACTATTCAACTAATAAATAGATTACGCTGTTTCAGATTCTGATGACCTATAATCAATAAAAAAAAAAACTTACAATCATTGAAGTACTTCGCGCTTATAGTTGTTAGAAATATCAAGTATATAAACAGCTATTTCTTTTTCATGTACTGATTTTGAATGAAAACTTTAATTTTTAACCAAGATTTATTTTCTAATACCTCCTTGTGCATGTTTTTCAGTTCTTCACATTCGCTCTTTTTTGGTGGGATCCTACTTTTTATATGCGTTTTGAAGAAAGATGTAACAACCACCTTCTGCTCGTTTGTCCATGGTACTAATTTTCGTTTCGTCTTTTGTGATTTTTGGGTAACATCTGGTTCATGTGACGTACTATCTACGCTAATGTCAAGTGTATTCTCGTGCTCCTGCATAATTTTAGCTAAGTTGTTTTCGTCTTCATCATCGGCAGTGAGCAGGTCCTCTTCTAAATTTAAATTAATTTCATTTAATTTCATCCCTTTATAGTGTGCTGCTACACCACTCTCCATCATTAAAAGTAGCTTGCCGATCTTTGCCGTCTGGTACACATCATATGGCAATCTGTATTCTCCTCGGTGAATCCCCTCAGTGTGACCATTGAAATTAGCCAGTTGTTCGATTTCATGATCATTCATGTCGAGTAATAGTTGTCAAATGTTTTCTCAGTCTAGTGGTTTTAAGGGCAACCGGATTCTTAGCCCCAGAAGATTTGGCGAATTTTGCTACTGTTTTGTATCCGCTGATAGGTGTTTCTTTGCCTGGTATTCCAAACATATATGGATTTTTCACTCCTTTAAAATGTTGTGTCTTGTTGCTTTCAGCAAAGAAATGTGTTTCTGCACGTCAGTAGAAAACAAAACTGGCACTCCTCGATGTCTCTTGCCTACGAATACAACTCGTTTGAATCTAGATGCAAGTACCTTTTCTGTTTGAGTAATAGAATCCCCAAATTCTTCATACGATTCTCTAGGTTTTGCTTCGTCGTAGATGGCCAGTGGCAGTCTTTCTAGTTCTCCTGGACGCTTTCTGTTAAGTAAAATAACCCGACAGTAAGCCACTTCTAGGAGTTCTCTATATGCCTTTTCATCTTCTTGGTTCTTTTTTAACTTCTCTGCGGCAATGATCCCTTCCTTCCTCAGGTGGTCTTTCAATAACTTAATATCCTGTGCGAGGGGCACAATTGTAATTTTGTTCCATTTTTTCATGCTTAAGTCGGTGGCAGCCACACTTGAAACATCGAAACGCCTGTTTGCATCCATTAGGTGTACAAGTGTTCTTAATGTTTCTTGAACCTCTTGACTAGTACTATTGTTAAGCCACTTGCCCTTTGACGCTTCTGTCATTGTTATGTCACAACAGTCTTTTACTGCTTTTACAATATTCATCGCATATGTTGGTGCTCGGTATGTTGATTTTTCCTCATCATACCCGGAAACTTGTTTTGTAGCCTCTACTAATGTTTCATAGTGTCTCGGTTGTAATATATCCATCATATATTTTATTTGCGGGTTTAGTTTTTTCATTTCATCTTCTACAACGTATTCTTGACACTCATGGTTTGAGCAGCTACTAGAATCCGCTGAAAATATAAAAACAATTTAAAAAATTAATTATATTGAAATGCGTTACATATTTCATATTGGTGGAGAATAACAATAGACACGCATATTGTTTACGTATCTCAATTTCTAAAAAAAAAAAAAAAAGTAAAATAATTTTATAACTTATCACAATTTGTACTAAACTTAGGTAAAATTAAACATTAGAATGTATTTGTTAATTGATTATATAACTTTAAAATATACTTATTATCATTTTTCTTAAAAATAATACAAAATTAGACATACATTTTACAAAATATCAAGGAGAGACAGTACAAAATAGTTCGAATATTGTTATATAATGTTTTAGAAATGGTTTAGTAAAAGTTTATTGAAATCATAATGAAAGATTTAAATAGATTATTGAAATGAAAATTTTTCTACATATTTTCAAGTAGTTAAAATCTAAAAGTATATGCTATAATTTCATAAATATTTTTGTTTATGTTCCAAAGAAACACTATGCATACTTTTTCCCATAACATTAATATACTTAACCTAAAACTAGTTTTGGACAATATGTAATAAACTCAAATGATTGTTATGTTTGCCGCCAAATAATTAAATAATAATTAATTTTCATCATACTTATTTTTCTTGAGGAAAAAATAAGGAGAGTGTTTAAAGCATAAAAAATAATTCCAAAGGTTTTAAAATAACAATATTATTACGTAACCCACAGTAATTTAAAACGGCTCTTTCAATATTGTGACAACTTGCAATATTTTATTCTTTAAATTACAATTTATATTGTAAATATAAATTTATAGTAGACTTACCTTTAAATCCTCTTTTGAAGTCTTCTTTGATGGAAAGAAGTTCGACTGACGCCAACTTCGAATGTGAACACCGTGTTTAAAGATGACAAAACTAGAAGGGGTGACTTTTGAAGTAAAGTACCTTATAAACCTCTTCTGGAGTCTTCTTAATTGAAAAACAGACGACTGACACCTACTTCGAATTTGAACACAGTTTTTAAAGAAGACAAAAGTGGAAGGGGGTATATTTTAAAGTAAAGATTTGGTAGGGGGTAAAAAATAATTTTTACTCGTAGAAGACATCTATTTTACCCCCTCTCGTTCAAAAATGAACCAATCTCCGACCATACTACCGTTGCAATCCAAATTAAAATGTAATTATAGAGATCTAGCAAAATCGTAAAATTATTAAAACTGAAACTGTCACACGAGTTTATAAGCCTATATCTAGAAATAATCGTTCAGCTTAATAGAGGAGAGTTGCCGAAATCGTACCACCTCCTAAATCGTACCACCTTGATTTTAAAATGAAATATAGTGACTACAGCGCTTGTGCGGCGCATACTGTAAGTTCTTGTTATTGGCAATATCGAGAAAAAGTTTGGTACCTACTGGACTGACAAATAAACTGCAAACTGTGTTTTATTGATTTTATAATATTTAAAATATATATCGCAGGGAAATGATGAAAACGGTGTTATAATTAAAACTCTGTGGTTTGATTTCCTTAAGGAAAGTAAGTGATTTGATCAAATCTCTTCACTGTTTTAATGAAAAGATGAAATAATATTCTTTAGAAAGTACGTTACTTTTTTAAAGGCACATTTTTTCGTTTTACATTGTATTTTAGATTGTTCACAGGAATTCTTCTTTAATCCTTCACCTCCAAAAAAATGATAATTTTCCTGCAATCGCACGCAGACTTAGGTTAGGCAAGGTTTTAGTACCTACTTCCATAACATCATCAAAACATCCATAACATCCCCTCCCATAATAGTAGGTACTTGATAAAGCCGGAAATATATAAAACAATAATAAAAATTGCGCGAAACCTTCCTCCCGTAATGTTTCTCCGAGTCCTGACTTTTAGCTATTTTCAATAAAATAGTTTGATCAAATCACTTACTTTCTTTAGAGAAATCACTCTACAGAGTTGTAATTTTAACATCCCATAAATTGGTCATCTACCTTAGGTATTTGATCAAATCTCCGTTTTGCATTTCGGCACTATCTCCCGTATCTAGGAGTTTGGGTACCCGGAGAAGGACAGAGGTAGGGATATCAAAGCGCGTAAAACACGTTGATTTTTTACTTTTTCCCGATATTCCCGTACAATGTGTTATTCGATTCAGCTCGCCAAGACGAACAAATAAGATCCTATACGGTTTTGGGATTTGATTAGCCGCTAAAACCGTAAAACGTCAAAAAAAAAAACCAATCAATGTACAGTAGGCCTACACTACACCTCGCAAAACGATAATTCCTTAACTTTTTTCGATCTTCCCGTCCAAGGTGTCAGCTCGCCTAGACGAACAAATAAGGACCGATGCATTTTTGCGTTTTGACTCACCGATTAGCCGCAAAAGAAACAAGAAAACTAATCAAAGTACACTACACTTCAGTCCAGGAAAGAAAAACATAATTAAGTTACTTGGACAAAGTCTACTAATTAAGTAATTGATTCCATGTGATTGTTGTCTTTGAATTTCTTAACTGAATGTGAGAATTCATACACTATATGTATATCCATAGAATAATTAAATAAAAACACAAATGAACATTAATAGAGCTTCAATTTTTTGCGAAACCGTTTAATTTATTCATAAACGTTTTCATTCTGTCAACTTACTAATTGATATGGTAAAAATCTTTTAGACTAATGTCAAACAGAATAAAACCGCAATTTTTAAGAAATCTAACCAATTAATTACACTCAATATTAGAGAGAGTCAATCATTAATTATTTGAAATTAAGAGTTTTCATTAATTTCAAATTAAAACTTAATTATATCAATTTATCAATCAAAAACTAAACTAAACTATATTAATTTCATTAAATTCAAATTAAATCAAAAACCCATATAAATATCATCGTTTTTCAATTTTTACTATAACTAAAGCCCTTCCTATGTACTGTATTTTTCTTTTAGAAATATTTTCATTACATCGATGTTTCTTGGCTTACCTGTGCATCCTAATGTTGTAGTAGCAATGTAGCATTCTAACTTCTTAGTTATTAACCAAATGCATTACAGTTATAATAAAGTAATTTTAAATTAGAATTTTGCGTTTATTCCAAATATCATTAACGTTAAAACCGAATTGTATACTAATGAGAAATTGTTCCTTCCCAAACAAGGCATCCGTATTTAGCGGCAATACCTTATGAATTCTGATGAATACAAATTCTTCAATTTAATGGCTGACAACGAACTGCACTCACAGTGAAAGGAATTTACAAGGGTTGGAAGGGTCGCCCGCCTAAGCCATATGGAACTGCACTCACGGTCAAAAATCGGTCTACGGAAAATATATAAAAATACATATCTTTGACATGCAAAACCTGTCCTAGATGCCAAAAACTCGGACGATTTTCTTTGATTCTTCCATCTCCCAAAACTCATATAAGTCCCTTTCAAAATGGAGTTTACACTCGAAATATACATAAAGTATACAAAAATATACTTCTATATACTAATTTAATTAGTTTTAATCAATTCAATCATGGTTTGCACAATGTGATATAGGCTAATTAAAAACTGACCGTGAGTGCAGTTAAGGTACCCCCAGAAAGGCTCAAAGTGACCGTGAGTGCAGTTCCGTAGTTGGATAAGGACCAGGGACTGACCGTGAGTGCAGTTCCAGCCCTCCCAATTTAATAGAGAAAATGTTATGTGCAATTCTTCATCATTACAACATCGGCACAACTTATTTTTAGGCCTGTCAGCGACCGGCAGGCAACACAGCTAATTTTACCTAATTTTTTTAAGTAATTGGGGTTTCAAGTAAAAAAATTTACAGCGAAATGTTGCTAACAATATGCTTATCATTTTGAGAACAGAGAGAGGGCAATGCTTGTATCTGTACAAAATATGACACATTTTTTTCACTTTATTTAGCCTATGTATTTCTTTATCTTAATACTGTAACTAGTTTAAACCTAGTTATGGGACATAGTTATTTATTGTTAATTTGATTTATCTTTTGATTGCAGAGTGAATAGTGGATGTTTGCGAGTATAATAACTTAATTTTCATATAAAGTAGAATATATAGGCCTACCCTGGAAAATTTTGAAATAATATAGTTGTTTCTCATCCGTGACATTTATATTTTATAGACTGCCATAAATTGTACATTGTTATGTTTTAAAGTTTCTACCGTGAACTATACCTGGCCTGAAAACGTGGCACCTGTTTTAAAAACAAGCGGCGGAAAAGTCTTTCAACAAACTAATAAAAGGGTGGGAATTTTTGTTCATCTTAATGACATAAAGGGTCAAGATCTTTCCATAAAATGCATACTTTTAGAAAATCACACAATGCAAAACAATTAGAAATATCTGGGGTGTTTCCCAAAGTTTTACAGACGATTAACCCAAGTTAAAAGGATCGTTTGACCTTTGGACCCTTGCACACTACAAGCCACCTGCCGGCAATGGTTGTAAAAGCCAAACTTCTGAAGCAAAACATTTTTTAAAATATTATGAATTTAATTTAACATTTCAGCTACAACTTTGCCGCTTTCATCAACTCTATCCGAACAATAAAAAAAACACCTCGCTGAACAACTTTTTCATGACACAATTCACAATTTTATAAAATGTTCGAACTTTGATATATAAATACCGTTTAAAAAAATAAATAATTTCTACGGTTACTACTACCATGATCACACACTAACAAACTGTTAGTGTATAAAAAATCACAGAGTTTTATCAGGTTTAAGTAATTTAGACAACAGTGTATTTGTAATACGCGCACTGCAATTTCATTCCAGTCTCTAGCGAATTTTGGCTTTCTAGACTCAACCAATATGGCGGACCCGGCCTCACTTCTCATAATGTACTGGTATATACAATGCCCAGTCTATGTTGTCTTCTGTTGTCGCTGGGTAGAATGCCCTGTTTGAAAACGAATTAGAAATTATGGGCTAGAACGGTATTTTTTTTTTTAAATGAAGGTGATTTTTTTAAATGGTAGGGATTGGGATAAATAGTTTAAATATTTAAATAGCCCTTTACCAAACTCAGTTCTTCTCCCCGTCCCCGGGCATGATACATGATGTACGATACATTTAAAAAAAAATTTTGCGCATCCATGATTGAATAATTGTCTTAATTACACAATTTCATAAAGGAGTAGGCCTACTGATTATGCTTTCCTTCCATTTATTTGAAATAAAACTAATCTAATTTTACTTCACTCATTAAAAGAATGTTCACCAGGAATAATCAAAAGTACGTTTTGACACTGAAAATTAACTTTATTTGAACAATTCTAACAGATAAGAGTTTTTGGACAATTATGTACCGGGTTTGTGGTTAAATTCACGGCTTATTTTATAAAATTTGAAGTACCACTTATCTATTCCTTTATTTATTATTCTCTCCAGTTAAAATATGATTGTAAAAGTAACCATTGTCAAGCCATTTGTATCTGAATAGAATATATTACTACCAAAAAATAAATAAAAGTATTATATTACAATAATAATTGTATTAACGGAATATTAATTTACTAAAAGGATTTATTGTAAATTATTCCCTAAATTACAATTTTTTTTCTTTTATTTCTTTTTTCGTTAGGAAAACATTAGAATAGTTAAAATGTTTTATTCTTTGCATCTATTCACATATATATACTTTTTTATATATTATCTGCAGAAATATTTCGTTATCATTATTTGTTAAAGTTCATTCAATAGGCTACATTTAAAATTCATTGTAAATTTATTTCTATAAATGTTATCTTTTATAGTACTTAATAGTATTTTATAATAATCTGTTGTTAACGTCAAGCCGACACCATCCAGAAGATTGTTCGCTATTTGTAAATATGCCAACGGTGAAAAGTCTCACATGAAGCAACGACGATAGCAAAAAATAATGAAGCAGAAGATAGTGTGCGCGTGATACAGAGGGGGAGAGAAAGAGACCAAGGCTTTGTCACCAGACACAACACAGAGCTCTGTTTGGTTTATAGTTGTAAAATTGGCAACTTTGTTGGACGTCTTAAAAGCGCTATTTTCTAAATTAAAAAAAAGATGGATGTGGGAATAACCTTTAGTTAAAACATATATTCGGGACGTGAGAAAGCTGAAAATTGAACGGACGTGCTGTTGGTAGGGCTTTAGAAGAAAAAAAATCTCCCGTATTTTAAAAGATACGTAATAACTAATTAGCGGGCGAAATTATTGATAATGTACTATATACTGCGACGAAAACCCTATATACTCCAGTAATTCCAGGGGACGTGATAAAGCGGTCTTCTGAACGGACGTGGTAAATATACCGATCTGTATATATATATATATATATATATTTATATATATATATATATATATATATATATATATATACTGTCAATTGGGTTTTGAATACAATAGTTAATTTTTATCTATTTTGTACTTATTCATAATTTTTTTTGTACTGATCATTAAGTTAAATTGATTGGTTTTTTTTCAAATTTGTTTCAAAACTACTCTATAAAACATTTGTATAAATTAGAAACATTTTAATATTTGGTATAATATGCTTTTATGTGTGGCTTTTTATCTTCGGTTACTATACTTTTTTTTTATTACTGACACACTAACTCTAAAATTTGTATGTCCAAATTTTCTATTACATATATGATGTCTACGCATCTGTCTCTAAAACATTATATATTACTAGTTGCGTTGTGCATTTTTGGTGATTTAAAAAAAATTATTAATTATTATAATTTTTAATAAAAATATATTTTTTTTTCTATTTAAAATGTTCTAAATTGGTTTCTTACCAATATTTATTCACATTTACATTACAAAACTTTTCTATTTCTAGAACAAAATTTAAAACATTTTCTTGTTATATATATATATATATATATTTATATATATATATATATATATTTATATATATATATATGTGCTTTTTTGTAGAGTTTTGGTTTCGTTTACTGGTTTCGTTTGGAGATACTAACTCAAAACTTTTTAATATAACATCAGTTCAATACATAGATAAATTTCTTGAACCTTTATGGAAATATATATATTGCAAGTTTGGTTTTGTATAACATAACAATATACGCTAAGTGATTTTTTATAAGACGACTGTAAATTGCACAAAAATGGTCTACCACTTTAGAAATTTCTACTGGCCCCGTTATAAGGCTGTAAGCTACCAAGTTTAGGATTTTTCTTTCGTGACGATTTTCATTGTTCTCTACACTTATATTACTTCTTAAGCGGGCTTGAAAATCTAGATATTTAAATGAGCAACCATTTCCTGCAATTTATTTTGTACTCAGTTTAAAGAGGCCTTATATTTATATATAGCATCTAATAACTGTGAATTTATAACTATAACTCATGATTTAATTTCAATAGTCAAAATGAACAAAATAAACTATATAGACTAACTATGGTTTCAAATTGAGACATAATTTTTCACTTTCATTTTAAATTCGCCTTGATCCTATATCAATTTTAAAATAAAACAACTTATTTATTCCGTACTTTATATAAGACATATTAAATTATCAATTAAACAGAACGATTTGAATTAATCAATGACAATATAAATCCAAACACGCAGACCTCATACATGATACATATAGAGTAAATCAAGTATAATATTTGCCACCATAATTTTTATGAATGAAATTCATCGCCAACTATGTCTTATACATATGAATAACAATTTAAATATCAAAAGCCGCAGTTCGTAAAAT